>OX244260.1:38001120-38666120 GCA_945867215.1 Epinotia demarniana | reverse complement strand
AAAATAACTTGTTTTCTACAGAAAACCTGCGAAACATAAGCGCTTACTTTTCGGAGGAAAGGATTATGTTAGCCACTGACAACTTATCGTCAGCCGCTATTTTGGGCTCACTTCTGGATTTCAGATTGAACGCACTTTGAGACTTCGCGCGCCTTCGCTCTATACGTACAGACAGGGTCGTTGTGGGGTCCCGTCATTATTACTGGGGCATGAACCCAGTGACTGAAGGATGACTCGATGAGCCGTTCAATTAGTCTAGAATATTCTAGGAGTTTATATTAATGGATCGTCCCATCCACACGGACACGCCATCATTGCATTGAGTACTCGTTCGCATTTTGTTCCGGTCTCTGGCATGAATAAAATCATAGCCCTTCGTTTTTTCCTTTGGCGTAGTCGGGGAAAAAGTGCCTTTGAGACCTAACTTGCAGAATAAAGGCCTCCACCAACCGGACGCGTGTCGGGCGCGGCGCGTCTGCTGCGCGGCACACGCGCAAGTTGTAAAGCATTGAAACTACACTTCAAACACACATCGAACCACACGCACGGCACACGCGCAGCACCCGCGCGGCACACGCGCAGCACCCGCGCGGCACACGCGCAGCACCCGCGCAGCACCCGCGCGGCACACGCGCAGCACCCCGCCCCTGCCGCGCTGCACACGCGTTGCTACACGCCGCCCGCTTCCGGTGTGAATATACCGCTTCAAACGTGCCCGACACGCGCAGCACACGCGTCCGGTGGGTGGAGGCCTTTAATATTTGACTTTTGAGTCAGGCGCATCTTAGCGGATTTAACTATCTAACTCGGGTGTAATAGTAGTTCAGATTCAGATGATTTATTTGCTATTCGTACAAGTACATGCAAATACAACTTTAGGTACAATCAACGATACAATTATAATTACAATATTACATTTTAAAATTAATTACTTATTCTAGTTGCACATTAATAAAAGGAGGCATTACATTGGATTTTATTGGTTACAATATTTAATAGATGTGATTTATGATGTAAAGGGCATTGGCGAAAACTTTTTTAATGGTATAAAATGGTCTATTAATGAAATATTCTTTTATATTACTGTCAAAAGTTCTCATGTCTGTACATTGTTTGATATCCTGACTTATTTTATATTTTTTTTTAATGGCAGTATTGTTAAAGCTGTTATTGAAATGGACAAAGTTAGGTTTAGTTACAGTTGACTATTATTCCTAAGATTAAAATTATGCATTTCTCCAGCAGTAGAGTAAAGATTCTTATTTAAAGCTAAGTGTGATAATATAAGTATTATTCCTTGGATTAATGCATATTCTTAAAATAGTTCAAATTACGAACCTCCCCGAATCAGCCAACGTTTTACATTTATAGGAGCGTTTTACATGTATTTGTTCAAATATTAGGTCAAATATTCAGGGAAGCGTAAAGACTACATAGCTGTCATCACGAATATTGGCCAAACATTGCACATTTGCATACAACGTCTTGCTGCAAATGAGGCCAGTGTGTGCCTTTTCCTTTGACAAAGAAATGAAAGCATAATTATGTAGTGCAGTACCTACCTAGTGCAGAAAGTTGAAATGGAAACGTGCGCATTAATGTTTTATTTTTCGAGTGTTCGTGTTCGTAATCAAATGTACTTGTAAGCGTCATTTGTTTTTTCTATTAGGATAAGAAACTCGTTGAAGGGCACTGATTAAATTAATTGTAAAATATGGATTCAAGACTGCAATAAATGTGATTTATTCATTATTTCGTACGTACTTCATTCGGTACAGATGAATTAGCGAAACCAAATAATTGCATACTTTATAGTAGTGTACGGTTGGTATGACAATATCATCCAATAAATTTAGCTACTTTTGCGTGGAAAATGATGGTTTGACAATATTATTAGATTTACCAACAATTGTTAAACTCGTTTATCTGCGAACATGTGTGAACAAAGTGAAATTCCTATAAATATTCAAATGCCATTTGCAAATCTCTGTTTTCGCTCATTTATGTCATCTGTCACTAATGTTGAAGTGGAATGAATTTAGATTGTGTAGTTTGAATGGTCGACTTGATACGATATCAAACAACTAGCCAGAGGTTAGTTTAATCTTCAATAAAGCGAGTCCATATTCCTTGTTAAACACGTTGGTAACGCCACACAGACAGCGGCTAAACAATTGTTACTAACGGAAATACCCAATACAAGTTCCAGCATACCACCGGCCATATTGTTTGACAAACGTGGAACAATGCAGTACTTACTGTCCAAGGACTTTAATATGCAGATTGGCATGCAAGTTGCGTCTAATTTTGTCGTCTTGAGACGAGTTGCGCGAAAATTTTATAAATTTATATTCTATGTCTACTTATGCAGGCTAGCTAATTTCGCTTTACCGAATGTCAAATTTTGAGACGATTCTGCCAAATGTTGTTAGTCATATTAAGTCATGGATTTCGTCATATCATAGAAATATGATTTCGTTTTTATCCGAAAGTATTGAATAACTGCCATTATTGAGTTTACAAATGGAAACAAATCGGTTTAATTTCACTTTGCACAAGATTTTTTGTCAACACAAAATGGCTCTTAAGAATGAGCTGCGAACACTTTACCAACTTTTTACCTATTGCAGAATTATGTCAAATTTCCATCCTATTTTCCTACATTTTTCTGATACAATGTCATTCTTAGTTTATACAGGGTGAGCAATCCAAATGGGTCAGTATGGCGGTTTTGGAAACCATAACAGATAGCGAAATCTTGGCTTAGGAACCATGACGTTGATTTTAGTAAAAAGAAAAACTGCATTCATATACTTACAAAAATACGTGTACTCGGCCCAGGAATCGAACCTGGACTTTTTGAAAAAATTAATTTCGTTATTTTCCTTTGAATATCGGTTATGTAGCTCTTAAATAGTAAATGTTACTAAGAAACATGATATCTAAAACTAATAAAATGCATTGTTTTTAAACAACGAAGTTTTATTTTTCAATACTTCAGTGCCGCCGCCGGCCCTTTGACTTTGTATGGGGAAGTTTTAATATTGTTTAAGTAATTGAACAAAAACACAACAAAAACAAGTAAGTCTAATATTTACATAAGATTTCGTTCGATTACTTAAACAATATTAAAACTTCCCCATACAAAGTCAAAGGGCCGGCGGCGGCACTGAAGTATTGAAAAATAAAACTTCGTTGTTTAAAAACAATGCATTTTATTAATGCTTCATATCAGCTCGAACATTACAACCGATACCGCCTCCGCGCCGCTCCGCCACCGCTGTCAGTGCGTAGCTCTAAGAAGCAACAACCTGGTTCACAACCTAAAGGCTTGGCCAGACACAGGGCGCGACCCAGCGCGACGTCCGCGCCGCGTGATGACTGTTCAAACAGGGCGCGCGTGGATCGCGCCGGCCTCGCGCTCTCAACACGCCCTCATCGCGCGCGCGAACGCGGCGCGATGCAGGCGTGACCCGCGCCCGGATACAGCATGCGCGCGCGGAGGGTCGCTCATTCCTTGATGTGACCCAGTGCGCGCTGCGTGGCGCCCTGTGTTTGGCCAAGCCTTTAATCCTCGTATGACCTAAATACGAATTTCGTTGGCTTTGTTTACCCATCGTCATAAAACGTGTAAGAGCATGTCGCCGCATCGGGAACTAATCCAGCATCGCGTTCCGTGGACACGTTCGTTGTATGCAAGACTAAAGCTCACTGTCTGGCCTTGTAAGGTCCAAGCTATTATTAGGCAGATTTTGATTACACAAGGCCCAACTTAATGCTCTTGAAAAAGGACATATATGTGTCGGTAGCGTCAAAAAGGTTTTTTGTTGCCAAATTAATGAAAGACCCTTATTTATTAAACCTACTGACAGTTCGCATTACTTCACAAACTTACAGTGTAGACAGGCGACCATTTTAAGCGGTGTAAATCTTACAATGTATCAAAATACCTGTATATACCGCTCTTTCCGGACGACCGGCAGTTTGTGGAGATCCTTTATAGTTCATAAAAAAAAATTAGTAAAGTTAGTTAATAAAAAACCATAACGTTATATTTATGTGTTTGGCAACTTCCGACATCGTCTTTACAATATGTGTTTATTTATTAATTGGGAAAGTCAAAAGATAAGCTGTTCTCGACTTAAAATTGGCTATCCACTGCTTCTAGACTTTGCGGTGATACTTTGACAGTTCTTCAGGAAAAAAAAAACAAATTACATTCATCAAACCACGGCTAAGTACCAGGGGAACGCACGTATACGGCGCGTGAACAAAACACAGTCGCAGTCTGCATAAGTCACATCATTGTTCATTCGTGTAATAAGGATCCGTTTTGACAAAAACCTATTTTATCCCTACTTATTTTCGTAAGTTTGCGTGCACGGGAGTGCGTAGCATATCGAGCTATTATTCAACCGCGACTAGTTTGGGAATGGAATCAGGTTCGCTCGTGCATGGAATATTGCCGCCACCTATGGGACGGTTCCGCTAAGTATCAGTTAGCGGCCTAGGAGTCAGTTGAGCGCCGAGCTCACATAGTACTTGGTAACAACTCCGCCATTAAGTCAAAACTACAGAGTCCCGAACACCGACGTCGAGTAGCTTGCCTATCGGTGTTTTATCGGATACATTTTGGTGTGTGCACAGGAACTGCACAACTTAACTCCACCTTCACCGTTCCATCACCGAACGTCCAGGCGTGGGGAGCGAATGCATCACTATGTTGTCAACTTACCATTTGTTCGCAAGAAGCGATTTGCCTAGTCTTTCTTAATTCTGAGAACTACGATCTAAGTGCCTTCAAAACAAGAGCGAATAGGCTATTGCCGAACCAGTGAACTTCATCTAAGGCTATGTCTGCGCTTACCATCAGGTGAGACAAGGCAATACCTCCAATCCCAATCTTATCGCGGTTTGATGAGAACATTACCGAGCGAGCCAGACTACATACAGGGTTAGATTCGTTCAACGATGTACCTAACGACTTCAATACAAGCCAGGATTTTGACCTCCAGTTGTAAAGTCGCACTTTGTAACCGCCGATTACCATCTACCGATTTGCGATTCCATTTCATGGGCTATATCGTGATAGTTGCAAAAGTGCAATCAATAAAATGCCAAAACAAAGAATAGTCTTTAATTTTGATTGTGGCTACTGTAATAATTATTTCATCACACTTGCTCGAAAAGAGCTTCATAATGCGCAGACATACAGAGCTACAATAGCCCATGTTACGCCGACGGGCAAATAAGTTTTTTTTTTAATTGTGTCTGTCACTCATGCGTCAGAGGCACAAAGCAAAGAGGTTTTATATCGAATACGATGTCTGAAAACGAATTATAAATAAATTTAAACTTAAAGACACTATTAAAACATGTTTAACGGAATAATTTACAGATATGAATAATATGTAGTTAAGTATTCAGTTTCTATGTAAAATGTTTTTAAGTGTTTTCAAATCGTGGCTGTATACCGAAGGGTCTTTGCCATACGCGCCTCACGTCAAATTCAACAAAATGGACAACTGACATGTTGCAGTTTTTATTACGATTTGTATTCATTTCATCTAAAATGTATGTGTTTCCTCGCAAGTGTGATGAAAAACATTGTGTATAACACGGGCGCAAGAATATTGCAAACACGAGTCGAGTGATATACTCTTGTTCGCAATATTCCACTTACGCCCCTCGTTAAACAATGTACTATTTAAACATAATTTAAAAAGTCGTCCAGAAACAAAACTTATACCCCAAGAAACCCAATACCTTCAAAGTCCTTTGGGATTAAAGTGGACATAAACTTATGTTGTAAAAGTAAATCTATTACGTTTTTATACACCAACACATAAAAAAAAAGAGTATAGGTAATGTTACGACAAGCTTGCCATAGGTCCATAAAATACTTAACATTTGCCATAGAGTACGTTCATCCATAACCGTCGTCTTAAGGCAGTATGCACCATAAAAAAAGAAGATAAGCCGCCTCGCTTTTTAACCGTGTGCGTAAAATGTGGTTCCATTTTTATCCGGTACGATTTATTATCTCGTACCGACGTCGCTGTTTCGGTGACCAATGCTACAATCCGAGCATAACGTTCAGACAACAAGAAATGGCAACTTAATAATGCCTTTAAAAGCAGCTGTAAAAAAATAAAAGTTAATGTTGAAGCGAACATTAACATATAAAAATTCAAAATTGACTGGTTTATTTAAAAGAAATGATACTACTCCAGCGATAAGGCTTAATCTTATCACTGAGTCCTTACTATCTAGCCGTGCTCACGTTAAATTGTTAAATAATGAGAAGTCTCAAACGGTCTGAACGAAGCACAGAGACAATATATTTGGATCTCTGTATCTTAACTGTAACTAAATAACTATTGGTGTCAAATATGAAGAAGAAAAATTACAAATGGTGCATGTAATTAATGCGACTTAAAGCAATAAACAAAATTATACGACATTTTGTCGACATTGTTTGAAAACTGATACAATTTTATCACGTCAAAGTCGTGACATTCATTGTATAATAGAATTTTATGCAACTGTTGTATAAGTAGGGTCTTAAAACGCGAGTGTCGTGAGTTGCGATGCGAGCCTTGGCGAGCATCGCAATTAAAGACGCCACGAGCGTTTTAAGACCAAGTTATACACCGTTGTATACAATATTTTTTCTACGACTATTTTAAATAAATAGCATAATTTGACTTTTCAGGCAGTAAGTTTTCCGTTACTTCTATTACTACTCACGCAATGTCATCAGCGGTGCAGTTATTTTCTTCTTCGTCCATTTTAAAAGGAACCTACACATTTTTCTTCACTTCACAAACACGAATCAAATCTTAAGAAGTTATCAATAACGAATAGTTATCATATTTGACATATTTCGTCTTTTAATTTTGAACTGGAACTTTGGTGGGAAATTGGAAACATGACACATTGACAACTCTTGTTTATGGTCTGTTTTGTTCTTAATTCAACTTGCCAGTACTGTCATATTAAGACCAAGGTTTTTCTTAAGTTGGCAGCAATGCCTTTAGTACAATAATTTATTTGAAGTAAATACATTCAGTGGTTTGTTAAGTTGGTAGTACCTAATTTATTTTATGTTTCGGCATGGCCCTCTAGATTAGTCGCGTCGCGGCCTACTCGATCGTGTCTAGTAGACCGTGGCACAATGTAGCACTACCCAGGTTTAGAAGCGTATGGCTGCTAAGCGTATCGTTTTGGCGACAAAACAGCACGGTTGTGCCGTACTGTTATGGGGAATAGAGTATAGACTTTTCTGCAGACTTATTTTGTATGTCTTTATATTAGTGTTCGGGACTATGTAAATGACAGATAAAAGTATAGGAGTAGAAAAAATTTAAAAATACCAGTTTGTTCCAAATATTCCAATCTAAGACACTGGAAACATACCAGAAGCCATCGTAAAGTTACTAGCAGTATACACAATCAATAATCGTAACTTATGCGACGAACGGACTTTTTTACGGACACTTGCGGGGAGCCAAACACGACGGTGATCTTTGGTAATATGGGTTGAAATTCCAAGACGGTTTTAAAACCATGTTTACCTTTCGGGACTACAGTGTACAGTGGAAAGTTTAAAAGAATTCGTTTTATCTGCAGTTTTCGAGTGGACGTTCGCATTGTTCTAGAAGTTACTAAAATATCTAAGTAACTTTATTGTAGTGTAGTATTAAACCACAGGACTTATAATAAGTCAAGGCGTCTGTCTCGCTGTTGCTATGTGGTTTATACAAACCCTATCTACAAAAAGTCTCTGATTTGCGCCGTATGTATATTCATTTTATTAGAGTGAGATCGCGGCACGTTTCGCTTCTTTTCGCGGCAAGTTCCTTGTTATACAATAGTACTTTTATTTACGCATATTTTTTAAAAAACATAAGTAACGTATACACGTATGAGTTATGTTGCGCATTCGAAATCGATCGCTTCGTTGTTTCTCCGCAACGGACCTATACTAGTATACATATAATGCATAAGGGAGTACAGATATAAAAAAAACTCACAAATACGCGTAACCTTGCTCCTTTCTGGAGGCAATCTCATAAGCACAATACATTATTTATCATTTGTTTGGCCGATAACACAACGGGTATTTCTGTTAGTGGAAAAACAGCTTAACAGACATGCTTTTTGCAGTAAACAACGTCGGTTTGTTTCAAAATGTTCTCAAATCAAGGTCCGGATCCATTGTTGTTGATTCAATTTGTCTTACGAGTTATAGGGAATTAAGACGGGGTTATATCGGATGGAACGTTGCTGACTTTCAACGTTCATTGTTCGATATAAAGTACCTAAAGATCATATTAGGGTTTGGGATCTGTATGGATGCGGGTGGCGCAGGACCGGTCACTTTGGCACTCTTTGGGGAGGCCTATGTCCAGCAGTGGAAGTCTTTCGGCTGATATGATGATGATGGCTTTATCCTTTTTCATAGGACCAATATGTCGAACAGAGGGATTGCTTTTTAATCGGTCTAATCTGTCGGAATCAACTAAAAAATAGTTAACTTGGTGGTCGGATATAAAGTTCAAGTTTAAACGGAGGATTATAAATAGATATCCATTTTTGGAATGAATAACAAACATTCAGGTATTCATACAAAGATACCTATTTTGATTATATTCATCATCATCATTATCATCATATCAGGCGAAAGGAGGCAACTGCTGGACATAGGCCTCCCCCGAAGAGTGCCACAATTATATTATTTAGTATAAAATTAACATGATGCATAAAATTAACAGGGTTTTTCAAGATGGCTACGAAGTCAAATTGATGGATGAATAAAAATATTTCCACCCAGTCAAGGCCCAATTACGCAGGCCAGGTACATTTTCCAAAATCCTACTCATATTCTTATATCGTCATTGAAGCGAAAAGTAACTTGCAGATTCAATTCAGCTAATATCTGCACTTTATAAATCATGGTCGTCAGTTTCTTCCCTATTGAAATTCGACGTCAGTAATACACTGCTTAAAAAGCATAATTCAATAACTTTTGTCATTTTCTTCCCATCTTCCGACATTATTACGGCATCCGGGCGATAAAAGGTCATTTTACTAACTAGGTGGGAAAAACGCGCTTCGTGCAAGGAATGACTAAAAACTCGTTCTCGCGTTTGAAAATCGTATGATGACGTGGTAAAAACCCCAATTATCGCCAAAAAATGCTTCTGCATGATAATCTGTAATCCCGCTTTTCTTAAGTCCCTAGAGAAAAACATCTAAAATGAAAAGAAAACAGTCAGGTGAAATTGGATGGAAATTACGGACGCGATTGCGGATTTTGTGGTCTCCGCAAAAATCTGGCAAGTAGGCGGGCGGTCTAAATTAGCAATTTGCCTTTTAAGGGGCTTCCCCGGTCACTTGTTAAATCGAAAATGAGTTGGATTTGTTGATCTGCAGCAGTTGTGTACATTTTAAGCGAAGCGTATTAACTTGAGAATCCGGACTGTTCTAAAATATTTTTTTTGTTTATTTAGTAGTCGAATGGAAGCTATGAGCGGGACGGAAAGAAAAACAAATGGAGAGGTTTAGGACTGATAGGAAAAAAGGGTATCCAAAGGTAAGTGCCCAGTTCTTTTTAAACACTAGCCGTGTAGAGCCCATTAGGTTAGGTTTGTTTTAATAAACCCAATAATTTCATTGTTTCAGAGAAAACCGGGTTTTACCGAAATGAAAACGATACAGTTGTGAAGTAAAATTTAGTGATTGGGATTGGTAACCGGAAAAAAGAGACAACTGTTGAGGACGCTTGAGAACAGGAGAGGGAATATGTTGCGGCATCCGAAACAAAATAACAATTAAGACATAGATGGGAGGAGAGGCAGGGGAAGAGGATTCCGCATATTTATTCATACTACTTTAATCAATGACCCCTTGGTGTTGGATTTAAAATCAGCCACTGAATAATCCCTCTAAAACACCGGCCGAGTACTACCTCAAAACAGTATGTTTCCGAGAATATTCTACACATCCCTCTCTTAACACTATCTCACAGTAATCCCTACAACATCCTAATCCCTCTAAAACCATACACTACAAAAGTAATCCCTGTAAAACACTGGCCGAAAACTCTCACGAAGTAGCAGAGTAGCAATTATAATTCAAAAATCGAACAGAATAAGAGTCCCGTTCGAATTTCGAATGATAACCGTCAATACAGCAAGAGCTGAAACTTAGTTCTGACCGAATGAGGGCAACGTTCCACTTTCTGACCAAACCAGTTCTAGTTGTTGGCACTCCTCGGTGTAACGCCGCATTTTGATTACTCATATTTGTTCTCAATACCAAATTAAGTGAATTTAATTCATGTTTACGGGCATATTTGCTAATACAAGAAAGACTGATGTGGTTATTTAAAGCCTATATAATTAGGCCCTCCGTGCTGTGACAAATAATTCTATTCACATGTGATTTATTTATTTGTTGACTTGTCTTGTTTTTATAATTCTGTTTTATTTTTTATTCAATGTATTGACGACCACGACAAGGATTCTTTTAACTGGCATGAATGTAAATTATAATGAAGTCTGTAGATATTGTGTAATAAATAAATCGAATCTATTTGCGAGTGCGTGCCTCTCTTACATATATTATTTGAGATTGCGCGTACTTTCCGTAGATTTCCTTATACTAGTTTAGCGGTGCTACTAGAGGACCTCAAATCAAGATAGATAAGAAGATCTTTACATGAAATATATCCTAAGTAAGTCACGTCACGCGCCACGTCTAGTTATTAGACATTTGAAGGCAAAACATTGAAACGTTTATTTTATACCTATGTAATTATTTATACTTTTTGAACGGATACCAATTTTGTGTACTAGGTAAATTACTAATAACGCTTATTTTTTCATTATCAACAGAATTTGGCTTTTGTTTACAAAAGTACAGAGTTTACATTCAAACGATTTAAAAATTTAAGTCGCGTCGCTTTACGTGGCAGGCGTAATTCGCTGTAAAATCCAAAAATCTTATGATATGCTTCCTCCAACCGTTTTTAATCTTAATGTACACTGCATTAAGATTTATATTGTAACGACACAGATTTATGACTTGGAGCAATTTTGTTCGGAGCACTGTCCAGTCTCACGCAAAGCGCATCACACGCAATGCGACGGACAACACCTACCAAATACAAAACGAAATAACTGAAAACGGAAACCATGTTTATTTTCAACCCTAAATAGTACACCTTAAGATATAAATTACAGCGAATGTTGTTTTTTGTTCATTTTAGAATATTATGCGTGTGACACTGACGAGTAGGTCGTCGTATTACAGCAATGCTATTCACAACCTGCATCGACTCGCCTCACTAGTCATCTAGTAAAGTATATCGCGAGCTCGGGATTCGTAACAACTACGCGTAATGGGTGGTTAGAAATATATTGGTTCACTTGGTTTGTGTTATTAGTAAACGTCTTGTAAATACTAGCCCAAGTATATTGTGATTATATAATTATTATACATTCAATCTCGACGGCATTTCCCGCTCCGTTGGACATTATTTCGACATCAAATTGGAATAATCAAATGGAAGTGTTTAGGAACACGAGCAAGTCCTTGTGGGGTTAATTTAGGTTTGTGAGTAGGTATAATAAAAGAAAACATTTTCGGTAAAATACAGTTTTAATTTCGTAATTTGTACATATATCATATTTTCTCTAGAAGGAAACCCTTGATTGACGATAAATAAAAGTATATTTTAAAGACACCAAAATGGATGAAAGAGTAATTTGTTTCCAGAGTTTTTAAATAAATAAACCTGAAAGCACTTTGAATTTAATATTTTAAATAAATAAAAGTATTTCACAAGAATGAGGTAAACCTGAAAAACGTTTCCAATATAGGAAGATTTAATTACTTACGATCCTTCCCTTGTGCTCACTTTTCTAAGATACTGATTGCCAGATTCGAATCTAGTTAAAATGAAAAAGTTTTCATACTATTTATTTTTTATTATAGATGATAGCTATATGTAAGTGATTTGTAACAATAGGGGTGACATTATCATCACAGATAAAATCCCCTTAAGAAATAATAAAGATAACAAAGTATATATTATGTTTGAAAGGATAAAAAACATCAAACAAACGTTTACAATATAAGGAGCATTACCTACTCACATCGCTCAATTAGTGTAAGTAATTAGCTCAATGCACGGTTAGTACAAGTCGGCGCGCGAGCTTTGTCGTGGCGAGCAAGACTATCCGTCTCTTTCTAATGAGAACACTTGGAAAGAGATGGATAGTCTATCTCGCAGCGTTAAAGCTCGCGCACCCTCTTGCGCTAACCGCGCTGATCCGACTCCAGTTAAAAAAGTATTCATTGTATTCAATATTTATGTCGATAAATAATATCTAACTAGGTATTATTTTACTTAATAAGCGTCTTTTTAGAAGTTATTCAACGCTTCTCACTCATTTTCACGAGAAAGCTTCCCACGTCTCAGATTCCCGGTACCAAGTATACTAAGCCATTAAAAGGCCATCACGAGCAAAAGCTAGCCATTGACGGGGGACAAAGACGTGTCTCACTTTGGAAGGAACCACATAGTTCTAAATCCGACTTTGTTAGAACTTCCTATACATTTTTGAGCAGAACCAATTGCCTTCGCAGAATTTTGTGGTTGTGACTAAAATGCAGTGTTGTGAACTATTTCATATTTTATAGTAGCAATAACAATAGTTACACGAAACGTTATGGCCGTGTCGAGGCATTCTGTGGTCACAAGAACCGGACACTTTCTAAATGATTCATCGGGGCATTATTCCGGAACTTCCATTATTTGAGGTCGACGATCTTGGCACGGCAACGCAACAGTTATCGTTACTACACCTATGTTAATGTTGTTGTTGAAACTATACAACATTTATTTATTTCAAGGTCTGCTCATAAATAAATGCGTAAGCGAGATCTTGAACTAGAAAACAACAAAAATGACCTAGTATTCTTCATTGCATTGCTAATGGTAACAGCGAACATACGAATGCATCGCAGGATGACCATGAAACATTCTGATTCATACATTTTCTCTCCGCTGCATGACACTAATCTTTCAAGCTTGCTATTATTATAAGTTATTCGGTTCAAACAGAGATAGTTTTGCGTCTCTTTTGTTTACATTGCCAAAGTTAAGGGCTGTAAAGCCAAACTTTTGGCAGGACTCTTAATCCGCATAAACGACATCCCCTCGTATATGTTTTCAAAAAAATGTTTGTGAAACTATTGAGACCACAGAAATGACGAGTTTTGTTTTAGTGATTCTGTACGACCCATTCATCCCCGTCACGCAACTTAAGGCCTCCATCCGCGCGTCATATCTCTCTCACTACCAACACATTTAATATGTATCTCACTATCTTTATCACACTCAGCAAAGCGCGCGCCCGCGCAGCTCACGCGACGCGCACGACACGCGGCCGCGCTGCCTAGTTGTAACTTTAGCGCCGCGGGCCCGCCTTCGAATCGCGTTCGATGTGTGTTTGAAGTGTTGTTTCAATGCTTTACAGCTTGCGCGTGTGCCGCGCAGGACACGCGTCCGGTGGGTGGAGGCCTTAAAGATGAATTGACACAAAAAAAGATTACCTTCATTGGCAGCACTGATAAAGCTACCGAAATAGAATTGTCGGGTCCGACCCGGTGGTAAATGAAATCATGTCATAAATAATTTTTGAAGAAAACTAAATGCTTATGGATGGTTTTATTAGCTAGGGATTCCTGTCGATTCATCAAAGGCTCCGTAGATTTCGAGAGTTCCAGAGGCTGCACTGCCATGCCATGTCGATTGGTCTTCCCTTTTCGTGCTGTTTTTTTATATATTTATTTAATTCAAATAGGAGATATGTCGCGCAGTGACTGCCACAGCCAACTTACACAAAAGGATTTACCACCATAATACGATTTATCTTAGGCTAACGCTTCGGATAATATTTTTAAGTATAGATCTAGCTTCATCAGCGGATCAGCGGTCATTGTGGCACTCTTTGGGGGAAGCCTATGTCCAGCAGTGGACGTCTTTCGGCTGGTATGATGATGATGCTGATGAGATCCAGCTTTCACAACATCCTGGCCTCATCAGACGACTTCTTTATTTTGTGCATTTTTTAACCCCCGACGAAAAAAGAGGGGTGTTACTCGTATAAGTTTAACGTGTCCGTCTGTGTATCTGTCTGTGGTATCGTAGCTCCTAAACGGATGGACCGATTTGAATGCGGTTTTAGTGTCATAGATAATTTTATCCGGAGTGTTCTTAGCCATGTTTCATCAAATTCTGTTCAACCGTTTTTGAGATATTGGACTTTGAAATGAAAATGTCGTGGGTTTTTCAACTTTTCTAAGTTGTAGTTAGTAATACAGCAATTGTTTCCCGTTCGCAACATGCCGTCTCCTTTGTTCTTAGCCTACCGATGAACCGATTTCTTCAGTAATTAGCTTATTACACTTATTAGAATAAAAAAACAAATATTGATGCTACTGTGAATTAGTTTGTTTTAAAGTTCACACGGAAATCGTGTGAATGTTGTAGACCATTAATAATTATGCACGCCGTTTCATAATAATTATGCATAATTGTTATGTTAATGCCAGCTATACAAGTAATAAGGCTGACTCACCACGTGTTTACACTTGAAATGTGGCACACTAACGGTAACGAAGCAAGAACATACTAATCAATCGATTTTAGCACTTATTATCTAGGCCGTATGGCCTGGCGGTATATCGGTCACGCGTAACCGCTTGACAATTCGTCAGCAGTGTTTTTATTCATAAGGACAGTTCAGTAAAAAGAACTGTATTTTTGAATACGTGATGAAAATTATCTCCTTTTATGCTGTTTAAACAATGGGCAGTGGAGAGGGCCATGTTGGGAGTTTCTCTGCGTGACCGCATCAGAAATGAGACTATCCGCAGCAGAACCAAGGTAACCGATATAGCCATCCGCATCGCTAAACTTAAGTGGCAGTGGGCGGGGCACATAGCACGTAGAACCGATGGCCGTTGGGGCGGAAAGGTTCTCGAGTGGCGACCACGTACCGGAAGGCGCAGCGTGGGTAGGCCCCCGACAAGGTGGACTGATGACCTGGTAAAGGTTGCGGGAGTCCGCTGGATGCGGGTGGCGCGGGATCGGTCACTTTGGCACTCTTTGGGGGAGGCCTATGTCCATCAGTGGACGTCTTTCGGCTGATATGATGATGATGATGATGATGATGATGCTGTTTAAAAGTCACTATTGTATTCAGTATACGAAAGCGAAGGAAAAGCGTCAAGTCTAAAATAATAAAATACCAATAGCTGTGAGGTAAACGCTCTACTCCTCGATTTTGCACTAATGTATGGGCACTTTATGCCAAAGTTGTGCTCGAAGTTGTGATTCGAAAGAAGGAAAACTCTCTTAATTCAATTAACCACATGTCATACACTAGGGCCACATCGAGAACTAGGACCTTAATAGATTTATCGTCAAATTTTTGCTTTATTTGAAGTGAAAACTTCTTTAGCGGCGCTGTGAACTTTTGTGATGGGGAAAAAATGTTGAACTCTCGACAGGTCACGTGACCGTAAGATTCGACAGATTGAAAATTCGTAAGAAGGACACGTGACCCGATCGAAAAACTGTTACACCGTAAAGGCTCGGACAAACACAGCGCGACGTCCGCGCCATGGACGCGCGGACTGGTCAAACAGGGCGCGCGTGGATCGCGCCGGCCTCGCGCTCTCAACACGCTCTCATCGCGCGCGCGAACGCAGCGCGATGCGGGCGTGACTCGCGCCCGGATACAGCATGCGCGTACGGAGGGTCGCTCATTCCTTGATGTGACCCAGCGCGGCGCGCTGCGCTCGCGCCGAGTGGACGCAAGGGGCAGAGCGGCGCGGGGCGCGACAGAAGCGGGGCGCGATGCCGGCGGGACGCAGTCTGTTTGACGTCGCTAACCTGTTAGCATGCATTTAATGCCGCCGCGGTCGCGCCGCGCGACCGCGGCGCTGCGTCGCGCCCTGTGTTTGACCAACCCTTAATATTTTCAATCTTCATCGTGAAGAATCATGAAATCATTTTCACGAATTGTTGGCTATACGTTGTTGTGTGCAGGGCTGTTTGCTATACGTTGTGTGCACGAATGCGCATTTGGTATTCACCTGTATTTTTAATAACAAATATCTACGTAATTGCTATCCTCCTTTTATTGCTACCGGTTAACAGAGAATGCATCATCAGTTTCCCATTTAGTTAATTGTTATAAACACACTAAACACAGCTATAAACAATACGCTTAAAGACACGTTTTCCTCGTTTTTATTTTTAATCAGATTAACAACAAACAGGAAAAATCAAAGGGAAGCTTCAATAAATCACTATTAATAATATGCGATTAATAAATGATAATTTATATGAGACCATTTACCGGTATTATAATAAAAATGAAACAGAGTTGTGAAGAACGCTCGCAGTAGATTTTACGCGCCATTTGTTCCATGATTAATTGCCACGGTTAAATTCTGTTACCGGATTATTTTATCTGACGTTAATAAGTTCTCTTATTAACAAATAAATACATTCAGTAAACCAGGATAATGCGCAAACGATATCCTAATAGGTGACTCAAAACACACTATTATGCCTAACTTATGATTTCCGATCTTTCCGTCAGAAATGTTGCAACCAGACTGAGACTGAGAGAATGTTAATTTGATATATATCTACCTATTAATGTAATTTAATAATGTGTAGTTAGGTACTGCTTAAGTTACTTACATATCATCGCTACTCGAACAGTTTTTTTTTTCATACATAAACAAAGTTTTCAGTAAAATTATATAAATGCCAGCTGTTTTCATGAATAACACAAATACCCATTACAAAGACCAACAACCAAATATTGTGTCTTTATTAAAATTTTGATAATAAATTGCCATTCGAATGGAAGTGGCGAAAATGTAATAAAGCATGTAATTTAACATATTATTTTAACCATTACATTTCAGTTACGATTCGTCCTCTGTGGTACATACATACATACATACATACACGCCTTTATTCCCAAAAGGGGTAGGCAGAGCACATGAAACGTATGTTCCAGCGCCACTTTTAGCATAAATGTGTGTATAAAAGATCGACTAAATGTGATATTGCTGCGATAGGTTGCTAGCCCATCGCCCACAGCACACTTCAACCCTGGTCCCTTAGTCGACTTTTACGACACCCACGGGTAGAAAGGGGGTGGTAAAATTCTAACCCGACACCACACGGGTAACCCACTGTGTTACAATACACAAACCCCGATAAGTTCGAAACATGTCGCCTGTAGTGACATTTAATACGTGTGTGTGTGTTTAACACCCTGTAATTATTAGTGTTATTTTGAACTTGTTCCACGATAGTTTAAATTCGAGCGTAATAATGTGCTGTAATGAATGTATTATACTTGCAATTCTTCTACCTGGTTCTAGCTCTCAACGTTAAGGAATGGTTTCTGAACGGCCGTGGTCCGATGCCGAAATAATAATAACCGCAGCCTAACAAGTTTTAGTAGTCGAGCGATATTTTTTGCTTCAGCAGGTGGCGTGGGCCCGTCCGCCATTGGTTGACGCTCAAGGACCTAGCACCCTTAACTTTGGTACGAAGCTATGGCGTAAAAAGAACAAATTAGCCGGCCATTTGAAAATGGCCCTTAATTGGTTGATTTAGGTCACATGTTACGTATTCTGGACTTACGAGTATAATGATTCGCTCCGATGATCTCGTTCGATTCTCTTGTTTGTGGTGGGAACGGGGGACTGAATTTTTGACAAATGTTGACGAGAGTAATGGTTACAATGTTTACTTGGATGGGGCGGTCGTTCAATAGCACGGTATTTGCTTTTGGCGTATTCAAATATGCTAGTCGATTATATATCATTACCATACATCACTTTGTCAGTCACTCGTCTTTGTACCTACTGAATTTGTTTTCTAGCTCAGGCGTAAAATATGAATGTGTAGCACGTAGTTACCAGGAGCTTAGCAATATTCAATTGAAACTACACGGAGCCAGCAGAAATTCAGTCATATTTGCGTACTACACAAGTACAAGTACTCGCGAATACTCAAAGGTAATATAATAATGGGAAATTGCTTCACTTCGATTTCGAGGTATACTCCACTTAAAACTCCGTCGAATAAAAAAGTTTGTTCCCAAAAGGACACAGTTCAAGGCCCTCTGAGTCTCACGTGGCGTCTTAACTCGATGGCTTCTTATTACACAGGCGAATAAGTCGCAAAGTCGATAACTTGTTCAACCATTGTTTACGTAGAATATTAAGTATAGACGCATATATAGGCAAAAATAGTTTTATGATCAGAGCGAGCAACGGCTTAAAGGCCGAAACGCACTGACAGCCGTGCGTTTCGGGCTTAAATTATGTGTTTCAGAGGTTTCACGACCTTCAATGACACAACTCTCTCTCTATCGGCAATTTTTCGGCAGAAGTAGGGAAATATTTAAGACTACTCTCTGCATTAGTCTATTTAGAAATAAGTACTCAATTATGAAGCAGCAGTGACATTAAGACGCAAAAGCGCGTGTTTTTTTTTTGCTTTTCGTCACTTTATTTATATAATTTTTACGCCATCGGTGACGATCTGTTATTAGCTTGCTGTCACTACTGTTTAGTATTTAAGCTGATATATTTAATAGTACATGACGCGCGATTGCTGCGCGTGTGCCGCGCGGGTGCTGCGCTGCAGCTGCGCGGTTGCTGCGCGTGTGCCGCGCGGGTGCTGCGCGGGTGCTGCGCGTGTGCCACGCGTGTGCCGCGCGGGTGCTGCGCGGGTGCTGCGCGTGTGCCGCGCGTGTGCCGCGTTCGATGTGTGTTTGAAGTGTAGTTTCAAACGACTTGTGTACTTTCACGACACGCGTCCGGTGGGTGGAGGCCTTAATTTCTACTCAAACACGTGCCTACAACCCAGTATGCGCATGTTCGAACTAAACAGCTGTCAGGCATCGCTTTGACTCCCCGCCCCCATCGCCGAATGAATGAGTTGTGAATTAATGGATGATTTATTTATTTGAAAAACACAACCACAACATAATGGCAATGGCGCCCATTCTGCGGGGCTATTTTGCGGCGCTACTTAGATTTCTACGGTGTTTTAGTTCGCTGCCGCTTAACGCCGAAACGCACTGACAGCGGTGGCGGAGCGGCGCGGAGGCGGTACCGGTTGTAATGTTCGAGCTAATACGGAAGGGTCCGCACAGAAAACCGCGCCGCGCCGCGTCGCTCTGTGCGGATCGTTTCATCGAGCGCCGCGCCACCCCGCCACCGCTCTCTGTGCGTTTGCAGCTTTATAAGGCCGAAACGCACTGACAGCGGTGGCGGAGCGGCGCGGAGGCGGTACCGGTTGTAATGTTCGAGCTACTATGAAACGATCCGCACAGAGCGGCGCGGCGCGGCGCGGAGGCGGTACCGGTTGTAATGTTCGAGCTACTATGAAACGATCCGCACAGAGCGGCGCGGTTTTCTGTGCGGATCCTTCCGTTTTAGCTCGAGCATTACAACCGGTGCCGCCTCCGCACCGCGCCACGCCGCCCCGCCACCGCTCTCTGTGCGTTTGCAGCTATAAACACATTGAAAACCTTCTAGTCACACATGAGCGCACGGACATACTCGTATATGTCTTGTCCAAATGACATTCTTCGAAGGGAACTCGATTATTTCGAGTCGTGAATCCGAACTCGCCCCAACTGTGTCTCACGCGAAGTAGTACAAGCCTGTTTCGCCGTGACTCACTTCCCTGCGAAATCGAGCGAGAATTTGCGAAATATTTGGACCTAACTTTCTCGATTACCTTTGTATTGTGCAGGTTTCTGGGAAATGATACGGTTTGCTGGTCGCGTCCTGTGAGCCCGCTTGGCTGAAACGCACGAATAGAACGAATACAATTCCCACATAAATGAATAAAATTATAAATGAGAACGTTTCGATGTTTGGATGTACTCGTATGAATGTTTGTTACTCAGTCACGCAAAAACTGCAATTTGACGTTAGGCAGGTTAACTGGGATTAAAACGAATTGTTTTTTTATTCCGAAAAGCATCGACATCGCTCATCTTATGCCACGTACATAAGATGAGCGATGTCGATGCGTGGGTTCAAGCGGACACAGTCGCGAGCAAATGCTAGCAAATTAATTATTTAACGCAGATATATATTACAATTCATTTGATTAGGTGTAAGTAATATCGACAACAACTCACTTGAGTAGGTGTTCAATATAAGATCAAAAGGCCGAAGTGAGGGTTTAGGTAAAAGACATATATTGACATCATAATTGCTTCCGCCTGGGTAAAAAATACATATCTGAATGAACCTTTGGTAGGAACATAATTGGCGGAAAATATGTAATAGATACCTCCGATACCCAAATCGCAATAAATACGCCTAATGGGTGTATATAAAAGTCCCGGTAGTGCAAAAGTTTACGATATTCAACTTGTTCAAGAGTTATATTGGACTCCTTGAGAAACTCCTCTAGAGGGGTGTCTCGTAGAACTCGACTTACCTAACGCATTGGATCTGCAAGAAGTTGTATTTGTACTGCGTAATCTAATTAAAATTTGCAATACTTTTTAACCCGGTATACGTCATCGAATATCTGCCGAAGTATATGATTGCTAATGCGTAATATACACGAATACGCATGTATACATCTGTACACGTATATTAAAAGATTATAAACTCAGTATACTACTGAAAGAATAGGTACTGGTTCCTGGTACAGAGTACAGACTTTACTCCAGGGGGGTAATCACGTAACGTTTCGAACGTACGTTAGGACAATTCAACTGTCATTTTTCCTTACAAAAATGAAATGCCAAAGATTGGCTTGGGAAGTGAAACTACTGCAATAAGTTATTTGGGAATTAAAATTTGACGAAAAATGTTTTGCCCAAACGGCAGTACACCCTTTTACTTACATAAATTTTACACTATACTTATGTCAAAAAAATACAAAAAAGGGTACAATATGGGCGGGAGGGCTTTTTTACAAAGTTAATAATAAATTATTAACTTTGTAAAAAAGCCCGCCCCGCCTCACTCCCGGCGGAAAGGTGCCCATCATCACGCTCGCCGCGTTGCCGCGCTGAATCGCGATGGACAGACGTTGCACCAGAAATGCCCCGGAACGGACGTCATGACCCCTCATTTACATAAATTGGGTTCTAAACCGAAATACGAAACATATAAATAATAATAATAGAGGAAAATGCTTTCAAAATGTGCACATTCAGTACCTAATAGAAGGCGAAGGCGAACCCAAAACGCAGATAAATAGTCAATGTTCGCGAAACGTCTATGTAGAACAAAAAGGGTTAGCAACCGCAGACCGACGCCGCCACGGCACGGAAATGTACTCCAGTACTGACCGGCACGGCATTCCGGTTCACCGAAGTATTGATTCTTTTTAGGGTTCCGTACCCTAAAGGGTAAAAACGGGACCCTATTAATAAGACTTCGCTGTCTGTCCGTCCGTCTGTCTATCACCAGGCTGTATCTCAAGAACCGCGATAGCTAGACAGTTGAAATTTTCACAGATGATGTATTTCTGTTGCCGCTATAACAACAAATACTAAAAACAAAATAAAATAAATATTTAAGGGGGGCTCCCATACAACAAACGTGGTATTTTTGCAGTTTTTATAGATAATGGTACGGAACCATCCGTGCGTGAGCCCGACTCGCACTTGGCCGGTTGTTTTTGTTTCAGTTTTGCATTAAATTACAGTGGTATTCCACTCGTCCAAGATCTATCTCCAAAGTGCATTGCGTCACACTCACTCTTTAAGCAAAATGTGAGACACAAATACACACTGACCAAAGAACTTGGACAAGTGGAATACCACCCTTAACTACGAAAGTAACTCTTTGACTGTTGCTCAGCTGAAATGATATTAAATTGATTTGTAATTATTATCGGTTTTTTAATTCGTTTTGACTACTAACTCAAGATGCAGCATATTTGTATCACATTAGAATTTAGTAACATTGTTATTTGTGGAATGTAAATATCAACAAATAGATAGCGACAGGGGTGCGGCGCGGTGGCGGTTAATCGTATAATATTCAAACTTCCCGCCTTTTCCATTGCGTGTATCTTCCGATACACTATGCCGCGTTTTCATGCCGCAACCCCCCGTTGTTCACAAAAAACATATTTTGCGACCCCTCACCCTACGCTTCATGAAGCAAGTATTTAACTTTGGAAATAGGAGTAGCCGCGATGCCCTTTTAAAGGCTTCGACCCACAGTTTAAAAAAACACTGCACTATGCGTCCTCTTTGATATAAGTTCGAGTAATACAAACGTCATCGCCACCTGACCGGTAGCAAATACCTGTGCGTTTACGATTAAAGTGTTGTTATGTATGTATTAAGTGTGTCAGAGGACAAGAGAAGCCCTTGAGAATGCAGGACTCGACAGGTTTCTTATGTATGTCGCCCTTGAGCTGGAAACATATATAAGTCCCCCTGTGTATTGAACTATTAAATTCTTTTTTAGCTAGGCGTGGGTGAAGTGAACTAGTTAAATTTAAACCGCGGTCATGTTCAGTTCGATCGCACTGTTCCATTAAATTGTGACACACCTTTTCTGTTATCGTTCTGTAATAAGCATTATTTAAACTGCCACTACGCTTGATTATGATAACATTGATAAATGATTACGCTTACCGACCGCTGACGATTTGTGATACCCGCTTTGAGCCATTCAGTTTAAAATTTAGAAACACGTAGTCAATGTTATAAATGGGATTCGGTTTTCTTTAAGACAGGTAAGCTGGGTGCCCAAAGTAGCCACATTGGGCAATTTGGCTACTTCATCATCAATCACACGAAGTCCTATGATTGATAATGTGTTGCCAGTGCGTGATTTGATAAATCTGAACACCGCTCACAAAGAAGTGTGATAGAGAGCAGTAGGTTGACTGCACTGCTTATACATGAATGAAAAAATATAACTCTATCTATGAAGAAAAAGTTGGCCGACCTCGGCGAACTTTTTCCGACCAAATCCGAGAAACTGTAAACCCGAGTAATAAAGCTAAACTGACGAATGTCATGAAAGCGAATCAAGCAAGAGAGGTTTGTCAATGTAGCAACTATGCAAAAACCCTGTTCGAAATCAAACAAGTATACACGGAGTTCGTCTCTTCCCTCCTTTATAAAACGTATGAAAACAGAACGGATAAACATGTGCGTCAAAATAAATAAGTTACCGAGATGTTGACATACTGTCGAGTGCTAATGCCAACAGAGTAACACAAACACAGAAAAAGCATTCTCTTGTGTCCATAGACGGCCCTGCAAAATTGGATGCGAATCAAATATACGATTGTAAACATCGAGTTCTCCTTTGAAATCACACGTGAACGAAAGTTATTTATAGAAAGAAAGAAAAAACATAACTTTTTTCATGAAGTTTGAAAACTTAATAATGTTAACTAACTACTACTAATGTCAATTTAATGCTAACTATGTTGAAATAGCTTCCACTTAGTTTTATGTTAAGGTACCTTGTGAGTACTGGTCTTCCGTCCAAGAAGGGAACGCTCCAAAACGCTGCTTACATAACTTTTAGTAACAAAAACTAGCTAAGTGATTAATAATATTAGACATAGTTTGAGATCATATACACTAAAACTATATGGATTGCAATACACAAGATCAAAAAGAAATGACATACTGTAGCACAGCCGCATAATATTTTGAGTGGGTTACATTAGTATTAAAATGAACTAACTATTGAAACCTAATACGCTGACAGTCATAATGGGAAGTTTTAATGTAACTGGTAGAACAACAAGATTTTTTCAAATCTAAAATATACTTTTCGTAGTCAACTCTAAAAGAGGCAACTGATGGTGAATATCTGATATATTTTGGCGAATAACACTGCCAAAACTCGAGGAACTTTGTAGTTATTTTACTATGAACACTTTTTTAAAGTACGAAACTCGAGTTCGCTTTTCAAAGTACCACAGATGACCGGGCAAAAACATCCATACATCAAAAAAATAACTGGCCAATGGACACTTATTGAATACGATACTTGAAAATAGAACGTTCATTTCTAAACACGTGTACGTTTTTAATATCGTAAACTCTTATCTCGTTAAGCGTTCTCCTGGAATTTAAGCTTTATACGTATAACACTAAGGCGCATTTTTAAAAAGCCATTGACTGCAAGTTATGAGCCACGGCCGGTCACATGCGAGCGCCCGTCATTCGATTACCGCTCGATTAAATTGGAAAGGTTGTCGTGCCTTCGTGCTTCTGTTTTACAAGAGTCCTTTTGGATTTACGTGGTATTACTGACCGGCATAAAGTGAGCGATTAATTGACCAATGATTAAAGCTCATTCTCTTTGATCTCGCATTCGGACCGAATTTCGACAGGATTTTAGAAATCAAGTAGCCTACTTTTAGTATATGGGTCCGACACGGGACAATTTGGATGCTATTAAGGTACAAGTGAGAACCCGACGACAGACAGCAGCAGCAGACGACGTGTCGCAATGCTTTTGGTCAATTCAGTTTTTTTTAATCGCTTGCGAAATTGCGAATTCTACTGCTTACAGAGCCACTAGTAACAATTGGTGACAAAAATATATGGTGTGAATTTTCCGAAAAAGAATTCATCATGTTCTCATGTTCCCAAATACCATATGATATACCACATACATTTCATTACAACAAATATCTAAGAGTACAATGCACGCCCCGAATAGGCCGTTTCTTCCTCATTACGAAACGTAAATACATCAAAGCCTCGACACCTATTACCGTAGGTACGTACGCTCTAATTTTTACACGAAAGCCTCAAAAAATATAGTCCTACGCAGATCTGAAACGACAAAAACGTTTTCGAATAGGGGTGTCAAAAACATGTATAGCTTGTCACGACGGGGTGCTAACAGATGCCAGCCCTATGAACAGGGATGGGTCGGGTAACTCTCGAATCTTCCGTCATTTTCAACCGAAATTTATTGCCAATCAGGTTACTCTCGATGCCAGGCTCTCCCGTATAGGTTTTGTGTGTTTCTAAGTTGTTCTCAGTTGTAAAACTGAGAACAAGTTAGATACGGTTTATACGATTAGGGTGTGTTGAACCAAACCGTCTGTGTTCGTTAAAATCTGAATGTATGAAAGGTTCGACAACTTTCTATGGGATGACAGTTATGGGAGCGCCATAAGCAACGTTGATCGCTCTATAATCCCAAGAAGGTGCAGACTGCCTATTTTACGTATCATAATTATTAGACTTTTCTTAGCAAAAATAATAAAGTCTTGCCTACTCGTTTTGGTACAATTATCACTGCGGAGGTGGCTCCTATGCTCTCGGGCTATACAATTTGTTGCGAAACTTGTGAAATTCAGCTTATATACGATCGCGTAAGGAAAGACCCCTATTTCACTTTCATATCGCGTCATAGTTGCTGAACACATGTCGCGAGGCGTGAGCGTGTTTGGGAAAAACAGAACAACTTAATAAATGAATACACATTTAGCGACACGTGTTCTCTATTGTATTACTATATCTTTGTGATACAGAGTGAAAGTGCGTGTTTAGTTTATTTCGCAGTTTTCCAACCCCAGTCCCAAAAGGTCAGTGTCACATGTGTGACTACAGTCAAGTGGAAAAATATGGGTGCATACAACTTAGGTACTCTAGATATGTCTCATCGGTCTCACGAGTATGTCAGCGGATTAAGGTTTCGGTACATAGTTATGAGATGATTAAATCGATACATATTTTTGCACTACACTGTACACTTACTAGTGTACAGTGTAGTGCAGTGTATACACATTTTAATGAGTAAAATTTGACCTATTTAACGAGGATACCCCACAGGTGTCCGTTATGGAATACCTGTGGGGCTACCTGGAGAAATTTCAAACTAAAAAATATATACCTAGAACGCAACCTACAAGGTTATATATCCAACCTGCTATCAAATTTTTAATTACGGCACAGAATAACATCTATTGGGTTTACTTCTCTGGGTATTATAATTTATAATAATAGATATTAAGATCGATTGAATCAGGCGTTACTTTCCGGAAGTCTATGATAAGTTACGATAACAAGATGATCAGTTACGAGAACAAGGTGATAAGTTACGAGAACAAGAATTCTGATCGCGGAAGTTATTCATTTTCTAAATTGGTTTGTAACAAGGATCAGAATGTGACGCTGATGACTTTTCTTTATCTAGTCCTATAAATAATGTCCACACAAATTAAGGAGTTACCATGCTTAAATAACGGACAAATAAAGGATTTCTTCTAATCCTTGAGGCTTAATGTATGTTTGAGGAAGATAAACGTTCACTTACGATCGCTCCACATTTTCTTCGTTTTCTTTGTTAATTTGACGGTTGATTTTGGACGTACCTGGAACAAACAGATAAATGCATAAGATGTCGTTCCCAATTATACCAACATGCCGCGAGCAACGAAGTGGAATGAGAGTTAAGTATAACGAGAAATCCCGTTCTGTTATTATTGTTATTAAGTAATTTACTGAGGACTCCACTGTGACTAGTCCTTTAACGTATAATTATATCGTAAATGAGAACGTCTGGCTGTCTTCAAAGATAAGTAAACCAGGCAATCATGTAGTAATTGGCCTGTGGATTACGTAATGATAACTTGTATTTCAATTACTGATCAAAAATATTGATAATATGTACCTATAGATACAGCAACGGGAAATACTGTTAACATTTCGTACGATCACTGCCAATTTACAATAACCTACATCTCATTGTTACTAGCTTTGTGAAACTGTATAAAATATCCAGGGTGTATTAAATTATTTACCGGCAAGAACTGGCAAGGCATAACGATGCCATTTGTTGCTTTTACGAAAGCATAATTAAAAGAAAAAATATATCTGTGAGGCGCAACGACGCTTGGCTTCCAAGTCACGCAGCTACGGTGTATCCAGCCAGAATCATTTACTGCCTTATGTTATGATACAGAACCGCTGGCAATGTTATTATATGTACCTGCCAAGACGTATTTTATGCTTGGAATTATGGATGTGTCACGAAAATGTTTACGTTGAAAAGTTGAAAACAATTTTGTAAATAAGTAGGACATTTCTCGTTTCCTTTGAGATTTTTATATATGAGACTTCACTGTATAAGAAAGCCAATCGTTGTAGAACACATACGAGTCGAAGAATTGTAATAAGAAAGCCAGTGCTTTTTCAATAGTGGACTTATTATCAAAGACTACTAAAAAGGTTAAGAAAATATTAGAGGATGAAAGTTCAACTACTTAGACGATATGGACGGGTAAGTTTTTGTAGGTCAGTCAGATAAACATTGATTATCTCGCACTTTTATCGAAATCGGAAAGAAATTAAATATAATTGTACCGTAGGTAGGTACTAGGTACAATCGGTGTGCTAATATTGTTAATTTTACATGCGAAAAACATAATTCTGTATGTTTATTTAACGTTTAATATAAGGTACCCATTATCCAAACGTTGGGATATTTTCACAAAGTTGTGGTTGTATTACGTTTAGGGCCTGTTTCACAATCTCCAGTTAAAACATATCCGTCAGATAAATGTTGGCTGTCACTTTTCTTTTATGCGACGGGAGAAAAGGATAGAAATAATATTAACTGGCAGATAACTTTATCCGGCGATCGGCTCTAGCTTGCGCGTCTCTCCCCGGCTGCGCTTGTATGCGGCTGGGGCGGGGCGTGCGGCATGACCCGCAGTTGTATATGTTCTATGTCTGTTGTTTCTGTTTGGTTTTTGGCTTGTGTTTTTATATATTATGTGTGTTTTTACTTATGAGGTTGTGGTGTGTATGTCCCGCAGATGCGTCACCGAATGTGCCATCAGTCAGTTGCATGTGGTGCGCGGCTGTTTGTATGTTCGGTGGCGTGTGTTTTTATATAGTAGTTTTTAAGGTAGTTTTAAGGTGTAGGTAGTTAGTTGTAGATTGTTTTAGTTTCTGTACATTTTTTGTACAGCTATGTTTTTGTATTGCGTGCTTTGTGCCGCATCCGTTAGAGGCATTTAGTTAAGGGCCCCTTCGGGGCCCAACTTGGGAAATAATGCATGGAAAAAAAAAAAAAACCGGCGAT
Source organism: Epinotia demarniana (assembly GCA_945867215.1). NCBI lineage: Eukaryota > Metazoa > Arthropoda > Insecta > Lepidoptera > Tortricidae > Epinotia > Epinotia demarniana. The sequence goes on along the minus strand of OX244260.1, from coordinate 38,637,938 downwards.
TATGAAACAGGCCCTAAGTAGCCCTTATTACTTACGAACATTCAACGTTATGCAACGGACCTCTAAACTCATCAATTGGACGAATATAATTTGTAACACTAATCTCTAGCCTTATTAATAAATGTTCATCAAACCTGTATAATAATAATATATTAGCGAAAATTCCGAATTCGTTTGTATTCCCCTGTCACTTGACTTTTGTGTTTGTGACAAACAAAACCCATTTTAGTGTTGACACTTATGTTATATTTAAGGAAAAAATTAATAGATCAGGTTGAAAAACGAGATTCTGGCAACGATAATGGCGAGCACGCCCGGTTTTCATATCAATTTGCCCATCCGTGCAATGTATATTCAAGTGGATTCGAGTCTTAGCTCTTTAATGGTGCCATTTTATGGCAATGGGGTAAAATATCCGAGTAAAGTAAGACGAACGATGAGCATTCGAGAAGGTTGCGCCGTGAGTCGAATTGATTGGTTGCTACATTATGTTTCATGGGCTTTAATCAAATTAAGCGGTATTTAAATGCAGATGTATTGCTTTAAATGAGGACGAATGGTTCTCTTTGTGCTCCAAATTCTCGTTTTGTTTTCAATGTGGAATTTAATATTTTGAGTATGGGAAAAAACGAAATCAGTTTTACAATTCCCTCGTTTCGCCTGTACTTAATTTAGCACTTGGTTTATTTTTATCGGTAGGCACACCTTTTGTTATTTTTTTTCGAGGAACTAAAGCTCCGTTTATAATACCTTACAGGTATTGGATGTTTTTTCGACCTAGAGTATTACAATCGATCCAAATCAACACTTTTGCTTAAAAAGCACCCAGACTGTCAACGTCTGTCAAATCAGAGCCGCTTGTCTCTTCGACGGCTGACAAAAACCTATTTTAGGCAAATTCAACATCAGAAATTCTTGCCGCGACTGGTGATTGGGCATTGTCGCGCGCACAATAAGTAATGATTGGGCTAGTTCTGACATACGATGATTCATTTTATAGTCAACGTTTCAGCAATCATTGGTACTGCTGGTGACGAACAAAGGCATCCGATGACTAAAGATCATGATTGTGTAACCACTAACCACATATGTCGATATACCTGAGTTGGTTTTATTTTTGTGTGGTTGTTGAGTGACCGTTAAAATTAATTATATCTTAAATGAAATGTAGGACATCATATCATAATGTAGTTTTTTTTAGTGTGTCACTGTTTTGTTGTTACAGTGAATTTAATAGGTAACTATGTAAGTAAAAGGACATATCTACCGTATAAGACACTTATAGATTGTTCCTTAGTTCAGAACGATTTCAGCAATTCAGAGGCATTAAAAGCATCTCAACCGAAAGTAAAATACAATACAACCTCTTAAGAAAACAAACGCAGTCACAATTTGACCAATACTCGTCCCTATTCCATTGTAATACGGCTCAAGAGCAATCACTCAAATGAGACGCGGTTGGTGAACATAGGATATTTCAGCTGTGTAAAATACAATGGAGTTTCGTGTAAGTCGATCGTCATGAAAGCGTTTCCCACTCGAATCCGCTCAACCCATCCATTCACGAAACATTTACTCGACTGCAACCCGTTCCTGGTAAAACATGGTCTTGGGAGTCGTAAGAATTACGCAGTATCCGAGGTCAGGCTCACAGTGGTGTTTCTGCCGTAGGATTGATCGGTGGCCGTTGTGAATGTGAGGGTAGTTCTGATATTAAGGGCGCATTGTAGCGCAAAAGCAATCGGAAGTGATCGGAGCCGGATGCCGGAAACTAACACGCCGGCGGGAGCGTCCGGCGAGTTTAGCGCCACCTATCGGGAGTTTACCATCGTCACGTGGAACATACTCCACTTCAGTAGTTACTGTTAGGTAGTGGCATAGGTATACGGTTTCCCACGGCTCTCGCCAAGATCAAGATCAATCTTCAGTTTAGGAATTTCATTACCTTTATTCAGTCACATAATAAACTTACAGTGCGGTCACTAAGTCTTTTATAATTACATGCTATTTCAAAACCAATTCAAGCCACATTTACAAAAAAAATAATAACTTAAGGCATATTACGTGCACGTATGAATGTATATAAAATGAAAGAAAACCTCTGAAGAGAAGAACCGGTGTAAAAAATCGGCGTGAGCGACTAAGGGCGCGAGTATCCATCAGAGGGCCTACCGCGAAACGAAAACGAACTTCGTTCGTGTATCTCCGTCTTTGTTGCTCGAACCAGCAAGTGCGGCATAGAGGGATATACTCGAACGAAGTTCGTTTTTACTTCGCGGTAGCCCCTCAGAACTGAGCGATGCGTTAGACAGACTAGCAATGGACCCTTACACGACGAGTCGCTGACGAGTCTAGCTTCTGCAATTGAGGAGTTCTTATAGCGACCTTCCATGTCCGTCATCAGGGCTATTAGTCTGAATACGCCTCGCCTTCACCCGTCATAGCTTACGAAACTAGATGCTTCTGATTACCCTTACCGCTCGGCCACGACTTTGGTCTTAAGGCGCCGTAGGTTCATGGTCTTCTCTCCCTCTCACTGAGCATAAGCGTGAGCGAGATGGAAGTGCGTGCTCGGAAGCGCGGAAATCATGTTTTTTAATTTTAATTTTTTGGTCGTTTAAATAAATAAAAAAGTAAACACTGATTTCCCTCAAACATGATATTGCCGATTTTTAGAAGCCATTTTAATATTTTTAGCTTTTGTTAGTAATTTGTAACAAATATTTTAAGTGTATTTTAGACCCTTTTAGATCTATGTTCGTGATTTTTTTCTATCGAGCGAAAAATGCTTAATCATGTTTCTAAACACTGATTTCCCTGCAGAAAAGCCTCAAGATTACTATTCGTATTTTTTTTAAATCATATTATTATAAACAGACGCATTATATTGTTTCAAAAACATTGTTCGCTTAACTTCGCTGAACTTACGGCGCCTTAAGCGACCTGCGACCAGCGTTTTATCTGTTCATTGCGCGTGATCCCAACTAACCACAGTGCGTTGCGCATCTCGACCGCGCAATGAACAGATAAAACGCTGGTCGCAGGTCGCTTAAGACCAAAGTCGTGGCCGAGCGGTTAGCAGTAACTAAGCGTAATCAGAAGCGTAAGCGTAATCGTAGTAAAGAATCACGGCGTCAAGATACATTTGTAGGTGAACGGTGACACCTTCCGCTTGGCGCTTACACCACTCTTCACTTACCTCACCAGGTTAAAACATGTCACAAAAGGTCTACATCGTTGTGATCAACGGTCAACGTGAAACAGAAGAACAAGGTAGTTATGGTTTTTCTTTTAGAAATAAGTTTGATGGATACACTTGCAAATCAAATCAATACATCACTAGTAACCGACTAGCTCGGTACCAAAATAAACATTCGTTAACAGTTTAACACGCACCCGGCGGGTTTAGATCAGAAATCAATTAAAATTTGTCACTGTCCCGAACTGCTGTTGTATTTTAAAACCCAAAGTGAAAAGTTTCGCATTGCGTATCTCCTCTTATTCTGCTCTTACAATTACGACCTTACTCCTTGTTGGTAAGGTTGAATTTCACAGGATAGGTGATGTGAGTTTAGAGTTTGCGGGAGCTGATCCTTGTGGTATCGGTTCACAATACACAGGGGGACAGTACGGGCGCTTAATACAGATCTATTGTGCTATCTGCAGCTTAATTAAGAATGCTTTGCAGAAAATAGCTTTTGTAATGACTTCTGTTTTTTCCGCTGTTTGGAGTTGCGATCGTTTGGAGGGTTTCGACTCTTGTTTTGAGGAGATTTTCTCATTAGGACAGCCGTGATTTGGATGAATCAAAGCCGTGTCTAAATAGGAGCTAGATAATTAACTTTAACGGTAATGCATTTTCCAAAAAAAAAATCGGTCTTTATTTGGCTTTGCTACTACAAAGACTAAATAATCCTCTCAATTATGTAAAATAAAAAAAAATACGCTGTTTGGACATGAAAAATCGCGACGTCACTTGTTTCTTTCCCTACCAACATCATACTAACTGAGCGCTTTTGACGTTTTATAAATAGTAGCTGACTAGAGTATATCTGAAAATCCCCATTCTGACTTCGCGGTCAAACTCGTGCCAAAGCAAAAGGTTAATCTCAAATCTCAGGCACAATCACCGAGCGTTTCCACACGTGTTAACTAATTCACAACAATCCCAGATCATAGGGCAGTTCAATCAAACAAAGGGGTATAAAGCTGTCCCCTACTTTACTTCATCGAGATATATTCGAGCAATACTATCGGAAGGGTAGGTCAACTCGGTTTATTACCTTCAGTGGTGCCCGCGGGGCACATACCGACATATCTTCACAGGCCCGCATCTAATTCAATAGCCTGAAGCCATAGTCAACTTAAGCGAGAGCTAAACAAAGCTCACATTAGCAGACCGTCAGTGATGAGATACGAGGTGTGGGGAGGAACCGGACAATGTACGGGGTTGTTCCTTAATACAGATCTATTGTATCCGGATTAATTACAAGCCGCCATTATTGTACATGTCGTAACGGTATTCCTTAGAACAGGTTAATTGTTGATGTGTAGATATAATTGCTTATTGCGATAGACAGTTGTGTTGTGTTAATATTAATAGGCAACGCCTTTGGGATGATAGGTTAATAATTAGGTACGTTTCCTTGCTTCTATCGTACAGTCGATTGCAAAAAGATGTTTGATGTTTTGTTTTTGTGAGCTGTAATTGAATCCCGAGTCATGGATGGTTGTACTAGACGACGATAAACACATACTTATATTGATAAATAAATACTTAGAAAACATCCATGACTCTGGTACAAATATTCGTGCTCATCACACGAATGAATGCGCTTACCTAAGCAAAGCTTGTACTATGGGTGCTAGACGACGATAAACATACTTATATAGATAAATACATCCTTAAATACATAGAAAACATCCATGACTCAGGAACAAATATTCGTGTTCATCACACAAATAAATGCCCTTACCGGGATTCTTACCCAGGACTTAGAAAACATCCATGAGTCAGGAACAAGTATTCGTGTTCATCACACAAATAAATGCCCTTACCGGGATTCTTACCCAGGACTTCTTGCTTCGTAGGCAGGTTCACTACCAACTAGGCTAAAGCGGTCGTCAATAATATTTATATACATCGATTATCGTCGTCTAGTACCCATAGTCTAAGCTTTGCTTTGTTCGGGACTAGGTCGGTTTGCGTAAGATTGACTCCCACTAATCCCAATTCGTATACTGTAGCAAAATATTACAATGCAAAAGTGAACTAATAATTTTTGTCGACGGAACTTTCGACTGTACAGACAGATTTCAGTGTGGACTTCAGGCAGATTTGAGCTGTGGTCGAATTTCAAAGCAACTAAGTAACGCTATGTATGTTCTTACATTTTAAGAGATTTGCTGCCCGACAGACGGAATAAAGAAACCGTATGAATTACTTAAATGCGGCACAATCCAGGGCAGCAGAAAGTGTATCACATATTAACATATAATAATAATAAATCATTCAGCCTTTATACGTCCCACTGCTGGGCACAGGCCTCCTCTCAAGGATGAGAGGAACGGGCAGCAGTCCCCACGCCTAAAGCCCGTCACAGACGTAGCTATAATATATATTATATTATTGCTAAGCACACACGACAAAGATACCAAAATATATATTTATGTGATCATAAAACGCCTTGCTGTCCTAGCGAGCGCACGATTTTAATAAGTACAGGGTGTTTCTAAGTGAAATATGGATCGGGCGTACGCTCTCTGTCTAGCACCTACATTGTGAAAGAAACGGAGATATATTACCTACAAAGTCACGTCAAAAAAGGAACATGCTTTATAGTGCCCGAAATATACCAAAATATATCGTAATATATGAAGCTATAATATATATTTATATTTATTTATTTTATTTATTTATTTATTTATTCCATAAATTAACACTTTACAGTCAAGCTACACGTGTTAACAGGAGGGTCATAAGATTAGCACAAAGTATAAGTTATACAATAAAAACAATTTGCTTACTACTTAAAACTAAATATTCTAAGATATATTGATGGAACTTGGAGTAGAAATAGACTCCAAGTACCGGGTGGCGAGTGAGAGAAATCGCGATTCAGAGCTGTAAAATATATCCAGTTCACTTTCGCTGCCTAGTATACCGTTCAGAAGAGTCAGTGCACGGTGAAGTGGAGATTGCGACAAGGCTCGCGTCCGCGACGGCGGGACGCCGAGCAGTGCGCGACGGTGACGGAGCTGAACACCTGTGATGGAGGGCACCCGTAATGGGATATGAGCAAGCAATGATGGGTTCATAATTTGGCCTCGTATTAACAGAAAAAATGAGGTATACATTTCGTCTGGTTTCAAGGGAGGTATAATTTACCATCCCTAATATATACAAGGTGGGGTATAGACGAGGGTAATACCCGTGGAGCTTCAGGAAAAGGAAGCGAACGAAGGATTTTTGTACTCTTTCTAACATAAGAGTGTAGTTCTGCTCATGGGGGCTCCATATCATTGCATTCGTTTCGAGCCGGCTTCGAACATACGCATTATATAAAACACTAAGAGCATTTTGTGAAGAGAAGTATTTAGATTGGCGGATTACAAAGCCCAAGCATTTCCTTGCAGCACTGCAGGTGCTAGTTATGTGGTCATTAAACGAGAGGTGCGGATCGAACAAAGTGCCGAGATCTCTGATGGATGAGGCTTGCTGCAAGGGGTTGTTATCTATCTTGTAGTCAAAGTGTAGGCGATGGTGTGCACGGGTGTACGACATCACTTGGCATTTCTCCTCATTGAGAGATAGTTTATTTCGTGCACTCCATTCACAAACACTGTTGATAACCTCTTGCAGCTTTGCACATTCGAAATTGTTATTGACCGGTTTCACTAATTTTAGGTCATCGGCAAACATTAAACACGTTGAGTGCTTAATGGATGCTGGCAAGTCGTTGATTAGGATGAGAAAAAGTAAAGGACCTAGGTTACTGCCTTGCCCAATTCCTGATAATACAGAGTATAGGTTGGACCTACATTGACCGTACTGAACATACTGTTTCCTTCCTGATAGGTAGCTTGCGAGTAACATTAGTAGTGAGTGGGACAATCCCGCCAAGGCCATTTTTTCTAGTAGCGTGTCATTATTCACTCTGTCGAAAGCTTTCCTGTAATCAAAATAAGCCACATCGACTTGTGTCTTAGTATCCAGATTGTTTGCAATTAAAGTTGTTGTATTTATAAGATTGGACGAGGTCGATCGTTTTGGCAAAAAGCCATGCTGCTCATCACAAAACCAGCCATCGAGCTGTTGATATATTCGAGAGTAGAGGATACTTTCGAACACCTTGCCAAATATAGATAGTACTGCAATTGGCCTATAGTTTTTAATATCAGCCTTTGAACCGGGTTTGTGGATCGGTAGCACTTTTGCAGTTTTCCAAAAAGACGGAAACAGCTTTGATTTTAGTGAAAGATTTAGAATGAAATGTAGGGGTTTCACAAACACTTCACGACAGTCTTTAATCATATACTGAGGGATACTATCAGGACCCTGGGTTTGCTTTGGTGACAGGCGATTTATGGCTTTGCGGATATCATCTTCAGTTATATAATCAATCTTGACATTACGGTGAGTTTCTTGAATACCCATGGATGTAGCAGAAGTACAAGCGGCCGATACATCAAATGTTGGAGGTGCTGTCAGGTAAACACTTTTGAAAAAAGTGGCAAACGAATCAGCGACTTCTCGTGTCGATAAATTTCCAAAAGTGGAAGGCTGATGACATTTTCTATTTTGCTTTACAAATGACCAAAAAGAGGATGGATCTTTTACTATATTTAATTGTAGCGTCTTAATGTAAGATTTTAAGCATTCTTGGGACCTGGTAAGTACAAGTGTTCTATAGTAGGAAAATAATGCATAGTATAGTTGATTTCCGGTTTGTTTATATGTTTTATGGTAACTGTTTTTCAAGCTATTGAGGTCGATAAGTTCCAGTGTAAACCAGATAGGGTAAGTTTTCCGATTTTTTTTTTGCCACTTTTGGCGGAACGCAATCCGATATAGGTCCATTCAACATTGAGTAGAAACAGCTGACACTGTCATCGACAGTGTTACATGCGTATAATGGTGACCACACAAGATTAGACAGTTTATGATAAAGTACTGAGAAATTAGCTTTTCTGTAATTTCGCGGTACGGTAGATTCATCGATGTCTTCAACATTAATACACGTTGAGGTTGAAGTATCGGTGAACATAGTATTACATGACATGGATATGTCCAGAGGGAGGTGGTGCCTCTCTGAGGGTACAAGACCAGCGACAGCTTCTGTAACTAATACCTCGGTGACATCACGATTTACTAATACCTGGTCTAATAGGCGATCTAGGCTGTTTACAATATTACTTTTTTGGCTTAAGTTACAGTAGGTTAACAGCAATTCAAAATCTTTACGAATAACATTTGAGGTAGAGTATAGATTAAAATCACCTAATATAATTGTAGGCGCAGAATGTTCGTAGATAATACGTTCTATGCAATTAAATATGGAATAGTACCTGGCCTGCCCAATGTTTGGTGCGAGATAAACTACGGAAACAATAAATCGGAGATGACCTCTTGTCACCAGTGCGCATATGATCTCATCTTCGGGTACCGCACCACAGTCCAGTAGCTGAAGTTGAAAGGGAGACCTGGCGGCCAGCAGCACGCCGCCGCCCCCGCGTCCGCGCCGGTCGGTTCGGAGCACTAAGAAGTCCGGAGGGAACAACTCAGAGTCGTGAATTGTGTCATCCAGTCGCGATTCTGTCGCTGCAATGATATCAGCGTGGAAAGTGGTGAGCGTGGTTTTTGTTGGGCCAAGTTTCCCTTTAAGGCCCCTCACATTCTGGTAGAACAGGTTAACTTTCCGTGGTTTTGGTGACTTCGGAACGAAAAAACGTTCTTCTGCCATCACGAGTATTAGTTTTTCGCTTATAGGCATACCATTCTTGCATCATGGTACCTTTGGGCCAATTATCTGGAGTCATGAAGAATTCGAAGTGAGCCTGGGGCACGGATACAATAAAGCAGTTGTGACGTGTGTGACATGGTTCAGGTTTTTTTACGGTGTATAACTTGCATGGTCGCTTTCGGTCCAAGTATAACAGTAGATTTTGTTCAGTCGTATCGGGATGGAAGTTCCAGATATGTAGATGCTTCAAGGGCTCCATAATTTTCAGATCTGAATCCAGAGCACCGGTCGCTCGGACAACAGAGTGACGAGAACGGCTAGGCTCTTTATTGTTAGAGACTGTGGGAGGATTCATAATTTGAAGATCATGGGCCGGCGAGGGTGTAGCTTCGGGTCCGTGTGATGCTGCCAGGGTAGGACTAGTAACTGCGTTAAGCAGAGTTTTGGGCTCATTTCTAGCCTGTGATTTGACAGCAGTGGAGTAGGCGACGCGGAGGGTTATGTTGTTTTCTAGCGCGTTGGTTTGTAGTTTTAAAGCTGCAACTTGGGTTTCCTGGGATGTAATTTTGCTATTTGCTTCATCAATACTATGAGCATGGGAGCTGGTCATTTGCAGGATGTCAGATGTTTGTGCGTTTGCGTTGTCAGTAGCTATTTTGATGGTGTCCAGATCAGTTTTGAGAGCTGTATATTTTTTAAACAAATCGCAAACGTTTGACTTTATATTACCAAGAAGGCTGGTGAACTTTTGGTCTTGGTGTTCAAGTCGTTCGGTTATTTCGGAGCGAAAACATCTCAGTTCGACAAGTATGGTTTCGGAAATTGCATGATTTGGTTCGGTGGTGTTTTCAGCTACTCCAGGTTGCCTTTCCACATATGGTATTTGAGGAGTATTATGCCATGTTTGGATATCTCGAAAGGAGCCCTGGCATGGCGGCTGAGTCGATACGGTTTCCTTACTGGAGTTCGTTACATCAATGGAAGACACACTGGTGTCGTCCAATGACATATTTGCTTCTTCAGAGAGCAACGCTTGTTGCTGTTGCTGCGGGGCCGCTGGAGATGCGGGTGTTTCATCATTGCGGCGACGACGAGTAACGTTATCACAGGGGGGGCATTTCCAAGTCTGTTTCAATTCGTTACCGTGCTCCCTAACGAACGCTGCGGTCATATTGAGGCACGCGTAGTGATATGTTTCCTTGCAGTGAGAGCAAACAATTAATTCCCCTCTTTCGATTCTCCTTCTGCACGCTGAACAGTTCATTTTGACGATGGTGGTGTCCTCAGGCGGAAGCAACGGGTAACTATGCCTCCGTAAACACGTTTGGTGCTATTACTGAACGCAGCTATGCGTATTTTTTAGTCTGGCAACACTAATAGATTTGGGCTGTTAGGTTGGAGCGCTGCGCTGCTGTCATATGTCAGCTGTACCTCCAATCGGCTTTTAGGTTGTCCCGTTATTCGATGATGTCGATTTGATGGGAAATGATTTCACGATTAAGTTGGTGTTCAAATACAAAGAAGCAACGGACAATATAGTTTTCTCACCGTTTATATTAGTGTCCAGTGAGTGCCAGATGATGTGTTCTATACGACTTTTTGCACGTAAGTACTCCGATGCACTTGTTCCACGTAAACTTGTATTGTTGATCAAGTTATTTTAAACATTTTCGATATTTAGTGATAGAGCTCTTGTAGAAACAGTGTTTACTTGGCAGGGGTTGCCAGTATACCAGTAAGGTATCTTAAGATGCCTTGCTATAAGATATATTCATATACCAAAATATATATTATAGCTGCGTGTGTGGACTCTGTCAACTAGTACGTAAAATATGATGCCTAGCTATAATATATATTTTGGTATATTAATATATAGTATCGCTACGTCTGTGACGGGCTTGACGGGCGCCTACACCGCAGCCGCTTTCCGCTACTTACCGGGAAAGCCACGGGATCGGCTACGAGCGTAGCGATTCCAGGCAGTGAACGTGTTAAAGTCAGACAAATCCATTCCCCCCACACATACGTACGAAGAAGAATAGTGTTCAGAAATCTTTGCTCCCAACTTTAACCGTTGTGTTCCGTAGAAAGCAATAAAACTTACAACCTAAACTAGTAACAAGGGCGAATCCGGGAAATGTGACAATATGTTAAAGTTTTGAAACTCCGACCACGCAAATTGTACGCCGAGTCCATTTTTAAGTTTCAATCTCCTCCGAGTTCGTCCGTGACTTGGTTTACGACGGAACTGGGTTTCGTTTCTGATATTGAAAAAGAATGATGCGAATGTGTTTAATGCGCTAGTAGTTGGTAAAAGTGTGCGGTGTGAAAGTAAGATTTAATTAAGTGTTTTAGTTTACATAACACTTCGCTATTTTATTCAATAATGTTAAGTACTCGTAAGCACTTCAAACGTTATTTAAAGCCAGGTACGATTACCATAAGTAGATGAAAACTAAAAACATGAATGCTGAAACTTTCCTATAGACTGTCTTTTACCCAGCTTCGTTAAACATATTCCATGTAAAAGCACCGTTTTAGCTAGCAACAGCATTGTATAGAATGAAACTGTTCCTGCTTCTGGAACAACACCGTTCCAACCTTTTAAATTAAGTAATAGAGGTAAACTCTTCAGGTAGTTTACTTTATCGAATTGGATATAATATCCTTGTTTCCCCTCTAGACTTTTTCTCTTAACGATCCCAAGGCAGTAAAATGGAATAGCCTATTCGGAGAATGGGAAAACATTACAATTTGAAGCGATTTTTATACACGATTACAATCTTTGCAGACGCAGTTAGTATTAGAAATAATGAACTTAGAATACTGCTCGTTATTGTTCGCCAGCTTAGCTCTAATGTGCTGAGAGTCTGTAGGAGGCACTGAGCCTTAATTTTTAGGACAGCAAAGTTTCATTAGATTCGAGCAGCGACTTGCATGGAAATTGCTTTGAGATCTGAACATTCACGAAAAGATAACAACTACTTAAACTGCTTAAGCGGCGCAAACGTACACGATTGGGTGTACAATACCTCAGAGATGTCTCGGATTCCGAGGACAAAGCTGTATTGCAAGAAAACACCGTGTATTTCTTGATAAACAGGGTTTAAACCCTGTTCGTGGCGTCGAAATAATTCAATTCTTACCGACATTGTACGAAGGTGCGGGACCGATAAATCACCCCTCGGTGAAGTAAACGCATAAAAACGTTACTCGTTTAGCGTTATAAGCGAGAACGTATACTTACAGCGGTACATAGAATTTCCATTAGGTGCCTACTTAACTTGACAGAGGCTGCTAAGATATAGGCGTGATCAAATTACGCGCCGTCGATACTACCTTTGACGTTGATTCTGCGATGTTGCTCGATGAAATCGAGAAAATATGAATCGAATACAAGACTGACCGTTGCTATTGTACTCGATTAGTGAGTACTCATTAATATGTCCTTGTTGCTGAATTAACATAATTCGTGAGACGGCGTTAATGTTACCATTACTAACTTTATGTATTTTCGTACTTCGCCTTTGTAACTTAGTTAAAACCTCATTCAAACATGGTTTCAGACGAAAGGCATTCATAGCCTAAAAGTTAAACTATGTTTTGATCCGTGGTTATAAACAAAACGTGATGCGGGTCAGGCTGTTTCAGTCGAAACAAGTCAGCCGTCGGCCGCAAATAGGAGCCTCGTTCTCGGATTGGGCCACGAAACGAATTCACGGCGGCGGTTTCCACTTCAGCTCTACGAGTACTCTTTGTGAAGCAACATGGTTGTATTTTTGTTCATGTTTACGACAGTGTAAAGACAAGACTCTTTCAGCCTCGCCAATGTTCCTTCTGCTTTGAGTAATTTCTTATGCTTTTTTAGCGAGGATGAAGCAAGGGCAAACGTGCACTACGTTTACGGAACGGAAGGAAAATAATGTGAAGAAGTTTACTGGTATTGGTTCTATGAGGGTACGTCTTCAATAGTAGTGGATTATGTACAGATTAATGCCAAATCCATTGTTGATGATGAACCCTGTGATAGTGAGACAACAAATACGTCCTAACTTATAAAGGTAAGATAATCACTTTAAACACTAACGCTTTTTACCGGTCAGGAGTTCGTTTTATTCGACTGACTGTTCAAGATTGGCAACTTTTTTTAAATTTTTGTTATGGTTGCAGTTCTGGAGCGACTTCTCCATTTACTACACATTGACGCCAGGGTGTCCCGAAGGGATCCCCCGGGGGGAAGATTGGCAGCCATTTTTTATTTCCTATTTATACAAAAATAAACCATCCTTAAGTCTACTGTGAGAACGTGAATGATCAACACGCAAGTCTCTCTTGAGCGACGACACGGGTAAAACCTAGTAAATAAAGCTACAAGAATGCTCAAACCCACGCTGAACATCGCACGCTCGAGAAGGAATTCTAATTGTAGGATCTATTACGACCATTAATTAAACGTACGTGTGTTAATTGTTATTCATAAACATGTTTAATCTAAACACTCATTCTGTTTATTGTAGCGTGGTTCTCCATACGAAGACAGGTGATGAGAATCTCGCCTTATTAATGCGGTATGATAGCGTAGGCCCACCTGCTTTGTATAATGAGAGAGGATCCTGGGCTGTTATTCGCTACGCTTTAATGCGGCTCACCCCGCCGGTCACCCGTCACGAAGCTAGACCTCTTCCTACGCTTAGTTACTACGCATCGCGGTGATACGATATATTTGTGGGTGAGCGTTGAGGTGAGCTTGAAACAGTTACAGAATAGGGGGACTGCGTAGTATTCGTACGAACAATGTACGGTACCAGTAGCGCAGTATGGGCTGATAAATCGCGTTATTTCTGAGACCGAATTCCCAATTTGCGAGGTGGTTTTACAATAAACCCTTTCAGAGTTATTTTTGTATCTAGAAGTCTGAATTTTCATTTGGTTGCTTGGTTCTCTATTTTTAACAGACTTTAAAAAGTTTCTATGTTCGCTGTATGTTTTTTTTTATATACAGGGTGTCCCGAAACTCAACGATAACCTGCTACTGAGTGAGAGGCCAAGGTATAACAGTTATGAAAAAAATGAGAAAAAGAACCTTCACTTAGTCAAGCGGTAATACGTTTTTCGAAAAAGTTAAAATTGGACACCCTTGGTCGCATTTTTAAGTGCTGTGATCACAATTTTCACAATTTTATAGTGATTTTATAATAATCTAATAATAACAATAAATCAGCCTATATACGTCCCACTGCTGGGCATTCTTAACTAAGTTATTTTAAAAGATGGTCTATTTAGTCTCTCAAAGAATCTTTTTATATTTGAAAGAGTAAGTATACTCTGAGGTGTTCCCATTGGCACCAAGTCTCTGACCGGTCCTGCGCCACGACTTGCCATCTATTGGTGGTCTTGGTGATGTCGTCGACCCACCTGATTTGTGGTCCGCCACGTTTCCTGGCACCAAATGGCCCTTTCCAGAGTCACCCTCTTTGTCAATTTTTGGTCATCCATCCGTGTCCCGACTGCCATTTCATTTTCAAAAAGGGTTCTGAATTTGGAGTTTTTTTATGTTCTTCCTGTTTGAGTATCGAAGACGCGGGCCCGTGCCGTAGCAAGCCTCCAAAATCATCGCAATTAGGCGAAGTTATTCGCGTGACCGTAATCACGTAACTGCGGCGTTATGGCGATCGGGTCGGACTAGTTTGTTATCATGCATCGATAACGGATCGGCAAACGTAAACGATATGCTACTGAACCTCTGTCGTAACTTCTTTCGACATGCGAACGCGTTAGCGTGGCATCTCGATTTATATTATTTATAGAAAATCATGAGACACGGACACTGTCCGGAGGAGTGTACATTTTTAGGGTTCCGTACCCAAAGGGTAAAAAGGGAACGGGTGTCCGTCTGTCTGTCACCAGGCTGTATCGCATGAACCGTGATAGTTAGACGCTATAACAACCTATACTAAAAACAGAATAAATTAAATATTTAAAAGGGCTCCCATACAACAAACGTGATTTTTTGCCGTTTTTATAGTTAACCCTTTATTTCACAAAACATTGCTAAGGTCCATAGTTCACGAACGAAACGATTCTGGTCAGGAAAAAATACAAATAACGGTCTCAGAGCGAGTGTGTTAAGCCGGATGTACAATGCGAATTAAAGTGTTAATGGTACGGAACCCTTCGTGCGCGAGGCCGACTCGCACTTGGCCGGTTCTTATTTTATTATATTTGCAAATTTTGTGAGTCACGGTCTCGGGTGGAATTTGAAACCGCGCGATCCTTTTACGAACCATGCCATATTGTGAATCATTTGTTGCATTGAAATTGGTCCTATATTTTGACACCGACACGGGATTACAGACTGGCACTATTATGAATGGCAACCGTTGTGATGCATCGACAACAGACAGTTCGCCGAACGTAATCGAAATCGATAGCCTTTTCTCCCCAAATCCATGGAAGGTATGATTTAAAAAAAATGGACAGTGTTCCCGGGTTTGTATTGGACTATTGGACACTGTCGGACAAAAAACAGTTCCGTGAACATTGGCTTGCTATAGTTTATGCGACCTTTTTCATTTAGGTATGTAGCATTAGTTCTAGTTTCGCGTGAAAACATTTTCGACACTGGAGTTAGCGTTTTGCATTTCTACCCTTTGACTGAAAAACCCTTGGAAATACAAATTAAAATACGTAAAACTGGAAATACTGTCCCAAATCGCAGACGAGGGAGGTAAATTTTTAATGCTCAAGGCCTAACTTGGATTATGTATTCGAAAAGTTAAGCACTTGAATTGAGTAGATGGCTTTGAAGTTTAGCTCTGTTTTATGAACAAGTCTTTCTTCGACCGTGTTACTTTACTAGTAGGAAATGCCACCTTGACGATTGGATGAATCATAACATCGGGACGGTTCTAAGAAAAACACTCGGCGTCATAACGGTAAATAAGGGTTTACAGTTTAAAAGCAACATGCACGCTAACAACCAGATAGGTTGATTATGTATGTATAAGTATAGCGAGCGGGCCGACGCCGGCGCACCGGTCTCCAGGTAGGTGTAGGATCTTTTAATTAGGGCTGTCACTTAAATTTATTGCCATATGAAAATAGGATGAACATTTTATACTCTAACTCGTGATAAATATAGCGTTTTTTTTAGTATATCCCACAGTTATAGAAGTTGGTTCTGAATTGTAAAAATTCTGCCACGCAACACTAAAGATCCATTCAGGTCGTTCGAACAAACAACAATAATTTTGCGTGCGAAACCTCTATTGTATGCAGTGACACAGGTAGAAATCTTTTTTGAAGTGGCAGCCCTATTAAACCGCATTCCTTGCCAGCGATGCCAAAATGTAGTAAGGCGCTCGTGTTTGAATAAAGATACGGCTATTGGGAATGCGTTGAGTTCCAACCGTCGCTGACGGTCCGGTTACATGGTGACGTCATGGCAAAGGCAGCCGAGTCCCGCCGCAGAAGCCATACGAGCGAGCGTTGTCTTATATCATAATCATTAAAAAGGCATCTTTGTTCGCACACTTCCGAGTCCTTACGTCGTTTTAAAACTGGCGTATTTCCACGCTACCCGAGCGTTCGCGGCCTTTTCTACGCTGAACTTCACATTGCTGCTTCAAATTAACGGCGTTTGCGAACAACTCGTGCGCACGCCTCTATGGACGGCAAACAGTGGAAATTGAAGTTTGGTACACTAATTGTCTATGGTAAGGTGAGTGCAAGAACAAATTAAGGCTAATGAATGACGTATTGTGTGGACAGGAAATTATTATTGGTGGGTCGGGTTCGGGTTAAATAAGCTTGATAAAGCTCGTCGCCTGCCTAGGCTAGTCCGATGTTAAGACCGCTAAGAAGTAGGACGAAATAATTAATTTAAACTACATATGATGAGAGCGACACAAATGTTTTTGGTACGAACATAACTTGGCAGTGGATTTATGTAATTTTTCTGTTGCGTGTTGTAATGAAATGAGTGAGAACATGGTTTTAGTGATATCTTGTCAGAGGTATCGTTGCTTTGAAGGCTTAGTTTTGTGAGCAGCAATGTATTCTTGTCAAGTGATATGCGGTCCTTTCAAATTAAATAATATACTACACTGCACGTACTTTTATAGTTGCACAAAGAACAATTGTACGGAACCAGGTTTCTAGAATAGAGTTAATCCATTTAACTTTCCAATACGGTTCCTTAGTTGCAAACTTGTATGTATGCCTGAAGAGCTAGAAAACAAAACTTCGTTCTATTGTTCCCGGTATGAAGCCTAGAGCTTATTCCATAATAAGTAGACTTTAAACATCCATACTTATTCGGTTGCCCGTAACATTATCAAGCTTGGTTTCGTTCGTGAAACTTAATCTTGGTAGCGTGAATTTGCAACAATGGAAGTTGCTTTCAACCGTCTATGCTCCTGATATATTTTGTAAGATTTCTTTAGAAATTAACCCTAGGCGAACTTCCAACTTGTAGTTTTACGATAGTTTTCAAAGTAGGTATTGATTTGAAAATTATCTTAGCTATGGGGCATTGCAATTAGGAAGAAGGTACTCAAGACAGGTATCTAACACGGATGTTCTCGAAAGGCTCGTACTTTACCAATTTATGAAACACTAGCTCAGAAATACTCAGCCTGAGCCCCGGTTGCGAGTAGCCCGCCCTAGCATAAAACTCCGAACTCGAACTGGACTCCGAACTGGAACTCGTATGCGATCCTAGTATAAAACTCCATAAACGTACCTTGTGGCCCCGGACTCTATAGCTAAACTTTATTTGCGGTCATCGTAGACAAAATGTGAGTAAGACTGCACTAGCTCATAATATTGGGTTGTAATTATGATGAAATTAGCATTGCTGTCTAATTCAAGATCATGAACACCCTCCGACACGAACCACCAAAAATTTGCTGCTGATATTTCTTTCCCGGCGCCAGAATATTTCGATTTTGATATCAACAACAATTATCTCATATTCACACCTTACGATATCTTATAGTGGTTTAGAATTGTACTGGTGAACTCACAATGATAGGTTTTGTGGATTGTCAATCCAACATCGCAACGTAGTTAAAGAACATCGTATTAAAATGCTAAATATAGTAAGTACCAGTATTCCAGGTACAGCAAAGGTTAGCCATTCTCAGCGGAGTCACGAGCGCCTTTCACCGCAGTCTTGCAAATCACTATAGGTCTTTATGCAACGATATTGTAATATTATCTTTACAAACTGTCCTGGTAGATTTCTAATATTCTCTTTATTTATAGAAACATTAATGCACGTACATGATAAAACGTTTTAACACTGATGGACATCGTATGTTTTTCTATAGGTATGGGTACGTTTTAACGGTTAATAATGTTGTCGGATGCACGCAGTCAGTTTAGCTGATGAAATTGTATAAAATGGCGTCCAATAAAAGTGTTTGATCGATTTTTTATATTTCACTCTAAAGTTCATTGTATTGCATTGCCGGCATTTTTAGCCAGTGGCCATTTTAGAACAGCATTTTCGTTACAACTTGACCACCTCGAATAAACTGAATAAATACTACTCAAGTCAAGCTTGACTTTAGCATACTCAGTTACCTCAGGCTATAATTTTCTACCTACCAGGGATTCGAGAAAATTATACCTAACGTACTTAAGTAAAGTAGGAGCCTGTACTGTATCTATAGGTGACCGTGGGCTTGTTTCATAACCTAACCCTTCACTCCACTCGACCTTCGTCCTGATTGAAACTTTGTTAGGACAAAGTCAAACGAAAGAATCCTACCCAAGTAGGTACTTACGATAAGTTTCATATGAAAAATTGTTCGCCCAGTTTCTAAGAACCCGTCATTCGATTTTCTACATTATAATAGTAGATTTAAGGTGTAATCTTGATTAGATATAAAGGTAAATGTTCGTGCTTGTTTACCGTTCGGTGTAGTTGAGTCATTGTGATTCACACTACGATAATAGTTGTAATCTACGGACAAACTAGGAGATCCTGTATGTGTGTTTTGACCTCTGTGGTTTACTTAGTGAAGTGCCGTCGTAGGATTTGAAATATCGCAATGAATAAAGCGGTTTTTTGGAACAGACTGCTGTCTGCGTTCTCACTTGAAGTAAGTGGGGCTAACAAAGCTGTTAATATGAAAATGTATCTCTGGAGGAAATCGACATGAAAGGGTACAAGTTAAAAGCAAGCAGCAGCAGCCCAGCCCCCCTATGCTTTAACTTGTTTTAAGCTCACCTCAGCGCTTACC
The DNA here is from genome assembly GCA_945867215.1 of Epinotia demarniana. Classification (NCBI taxonomy): domain Eukaryota; kingdom Metazoa; phylum Arthropoda; class Insecta; order Lepidoptera; family Tortricidae; genus Epinotia; species Epinotia demarniana. The sequence continues at coordinate 38,618,725 of OX244260.1, read as the reverse complement.
CACAAATATATCTTGACATCGCGATGCGTAGTAACTAAGCGTAGGTAAAGGTCAAGTTTCGTGAGCCGCATTAGCGCGTACCGAATAATAGCCCAGGCTAGCGACACGTCACCGGACGTCGCCGTCATACTCGTAGAAATACATAGAAACCAGTCGCGTCTCCGCGACACGTCGTCTGCTGCTGATGTCTGCGGTCGGGTTCCAACTTGTACCTTTAATAGCTTGCGATATCTCTATCACATGCTGTACCGTATTAGTATGATACCGCCCGACCCGCGCCGCGCACGACCCGCGTTCGGTGTGTGGAGGCTTGTATACTCCGTTCCCATTTGAAATCACATATTTATATGAAATTTACCCTCGAGGATAGGTTCTTAATCTTATATAGTATATTTTTGGGATTTTAATTAACTTGAAGCAGAGCGGGTCCCGGATATCTAATAGTTTTCACTCAAGATGTAGGTATTCAATTTTGTGAGCAACTTGGTTGGCATTTTTGAGCCGACGAGCATCTCTTTTCCAACTTGGCAACTATCCAGCTCGGAGCCGTCAAGATAGTCTCCGCCTACCGACCGCCTAGTCGCCGCCTGTTGTCTACCATTGTTTATGTTTAACTTACCTCTTTTTTATTTTTTTTTTACTATGTCTGGTGAGCAATAAAGAATATTTGTATTGTATTGTATTGTATAGTCTTGAAAACACTTCAGAAAAGCGAAGGCTTTGCTAGCTCATTGCTGCAAAAGGCTGCAAATGTGAACCCATCACTTGAGATTATTTATGTGTCTAAGATATACGTAATACGATATACGATACCCTTGTTCACAGTCGTACTAATTAGTCTAATTACATTTTATTTGTCACTGAAATTGTAACTTTATGATTTGAGCACTAATATTATCATACTAATTACACCACTTTTTGCCCCGTAATTAGTACGATTGTGAACTACGGTATCGAATATATACATACGATAAACACATCCAATCTTAATAAGATAAATGCGAAAGTGTCTGTTTGTTACGGATTCACACTTAAACCACTGAACCGATTTAGATGAAATTTGGTATAGAGATAGCTAAAGACCCGGGGAAGGCCATAGCATAGTTTTTATCCCGGAAATCATTCTCCAAGTGAAGTGAAGTAATATTGGGGGTGAAAGTTTGTATGGGCTACGACTTAAACGAGTTCCACGCGGGTGGGGTCGCGGGCAGAAGCTTACTATAATTATTTACACAGCTGTTTATCGCTTTACAAGTTCGATATATTCAAATAGTTATTATACACAAATATCATGATCATACAATGTAATTATTATACTTATGGAACTGGTAGGTGCTATCCCGTGATTCAAGATGCATTAGCAAAAGGTACTAAATGCTCGAACATTTTGAATAATGTCCAGCAAATATTATTCCAAGTATTTTATGGATTGGAAGTAACACGTAATCAAGAAAGCATTCGTTTAATTTTAATTGGTTCAAAACATTCCATCCATACTAATCAATATAAATTAATTATTTTTATCGTAAATATCATGCAAGGCTGCACATAATTATCTGGACACACTTTTGTGCTATGTTATCGTACTATGTACTATGCGGTAGCAATTAGCGACCGTCCTATCTGAGTCTGGACTGTTATTCTTTATGCGCTCATGGGTCTCACCCCACCCGTCACGCCTAACGAAACTAGACCTCTGCCTACGCCTAGTTACTAAGAATCGCGGCGTCAAGATATATTTGTGGGTGAGCGTTGAGGTGAGCTTAAAACAAGTAACAGGATAGCGGGGCTGTGGCAGAACCCTTTTCCTTTTAAGCCTATGTACGTCCCACTGCTGAGCACAGGCCTCCTCTCATGGATGAGAGGGAACGGGCAGTAGTCCCCACGCTGGCCCAGTGCGGGTTGGGACTTCACATACACCTTTGAATTTCTTCGCAGATGTATGCAGGTTTCCTTACCATGTTTTTTCCTTCACCGAAAAGCTAACGGTAAATATCAAATCAAATTCCGTACATAATATACATTTTAGGTGTTTTCAAATCGTGGCTGTATACCGAAGGGTCTTTGCCATACGTGCCTCACGTCAAATTCAACAAAATGGACGACTGACATATTGCAGTTTTTATTACGATTTGTATTAATTTCTTCTAAAATGTATTTGTTTCCTCGCAAATGTGATGAAAAATATTGTGTATAACACGGGCGTAAGAATATTGCAAACTCGAGTCATCAAAAGCCCTCCGCCTTCGGCGTCGAGCTTCTGATAGACTCTTGTTCGCAATGTTCCACTTACGCCCCTCGTTAAACAATGTACTATATCAACACAGATTTTTTTATATTAACATGTAGGGTGGAGTGCGCGATAGCATATCTGCCCTATCTACTGATACCGGTGAAATGCAGTCATACTAGGAACGCAGGAAACAAGCACTTTACCGTTTACATTGAACTTTTGCACGAGCAGGTGCAAATGATATGAATGTTATTGAAATTGAAATCTTCTTGTGTACACTTCCACACTAATATTATAAAGAGGAAAGATTTGATTGTAATGAATAGGCTCCGAAACTACTGGACCGATTTGAAAAAAATATTTTACCATAAGAAGCCGGCATTATTTCTTATGAACATAGGCTACTTTTTACCCCAGGAAAATAAGGCTTAATTTCTACGGGAAAACGGGTGCTCCGTGCGAAGTCGGGCCGGGCTGCTAGTTAGAAAATAAAATCGCTATTCGAACGGATTACTTAGCTACTACTGTACACTGCCATCTATAATTTTATACTAATACTAGCACTGCCCGCGACTCTGTCCGCGTGGTACTCTTTTGTATCTGTAGCTCCATACAAACTTTCACCCTATAACTAAAAACTAAAAACACTATCTTATGTCCTTCCTCGGGACTCCAACTATCTCTTTGCCAAATTTCATCTAAATAGGTTTAAGCGCCTTCCGGTACGCGGTCGCCACTCGAGAACCTTCCCGCCCCAACGGCCATCGGTTCTACGTGCTATGTGCTCTTTGCCCTTTTTAGTGTGTGTGCTGGATGCGGGTGGCGCGGGACCGGTCACTTTGGCACTCTTTGGGGGAGGCCTATGTCCAGCAGTCGGACACACTTTTGCTTTTTTTTTTTAAATCCATATTAATATTTTAAATGCAAAAGTGTGTCCGTCTGTTCCATAATAATATTATGAGGTTAGCCTGTGAGGTTCTAATTTTCTATGTTGGGTAATCTCTAATCTACTCATCCAATTTCTAAAATTAGCTGGCTACATTTTCTCATGTCCGCAAAACCTTCATATTATAAAACAATTGCCATTTACTATGACGGTCGCTGATTGTGACGTCACTATTGGCGAGCGTTTTCTCGTTGTCTCTCTCTAACAAGCAATATCAAATGGGTTGTAGCTTCGTAATTGTTTGAGATATCTGAATATTCTGAATGGGATATGAGTCACTACTGTCACTAGGCATATTTTTTTGCCATCTTTCTTATGGAGTATTAATAATTTCCGAGTCTACACCAGTATTACAGTGGCGTACGATTGCATTTGTAAGGGTCGACGTAGTGTAAGCCATATTTTTTTAATTTTGAGACAAGATTTTTTTGCCTGTGATGATTCTAATGAACCCAAAAACGATGGATGTGCAGATAACGGTAAGTACCATAATAGAATATTGCATTGTCATCCGACTTGCATAAGTGTACAAAATTTCAACTCGATTGGACTTCGAGAAGGTCAATCAATCAGAGACGTTAGTATTCGAATTTCGAATACTAACGTCTCTTTTCGAAATTCAAACTTCTGCCGCCAGTTTCGGCAGGAGATTTGTAAAGGCTTTTGATACTGTTGATACATCCTTTACGTCACACCTGGCCATAATGCGAGTTTTACTGCACGCTGCGCGTACGGGAAAACTCGCATTGTGGCCAGGTGAAGACGTAAAATTTTGTACGCAACACGGGCGGTAGTTCGTAAAGCCCCAGAGCGCATATTTATGGCTCTCACCTTCGGTTCGGGCCACAAACACCTGCGATCTGGGGCATTCACGAATTCACCGCCCTAGTTACGTAATGTACTATTACAATACACTACATCAAGATTCAAAATAAACTGGCTAACGCGTGCAAAAATCACATCGCTTCGAGATTCTGAATGAAATCCTAGCAGAAACATGCAGCGTGAAATTTAATATTGACTACATACATCACGTTAACCTTAGAGGAACACATCATGTAGGGTAACCAGATACGTACATTTCTACGTACGGAAAGTCCTGACAAAGAATTTTTAACCCCCGACGAAAAAGAGGTGTTGTAACGTTTAACATGCGTATCTGTCTGTCGGTCTGTGGCCCCGTAGCCCCCAAACGGATAAACCGTACTTTTTAATCGAACGAAGCGAAGTTCCTAGCTTTGTTTGGCGTGTCGGGGGTGTTTATAATAATATTGATTTAAACTTTCACGATCTCTGACATAATTTTACCATAAAAAAAACGCGACGTAACAATTTTTCCTAATCGGGACTTAATCGTGTAGTTATAACTCATTTATTATGTACCTCTTTGCGGCTTCCGGACGTTTCGCATGTGCCACATCACAACATCCTTGTTCGCGGTTCGTTAAATAAGGATTTAATTATACGCGATTAAGTCCCGATTAGGAAAAATATATATTGTTTATATTTTGTGAATTTATGTACTTGTGGTTATTTTTCTTTTTTTGGGACCACTATTACCTCTAGCGTGACGTAATGAGACTTGGTGTAATTTTATTTTAACATCTGTACCGAGGATGCGGTATTCGATTCGACGTCCGCGCACAGCACGCTCTCTAACCACTCGCTTCCAACGCTTATCAAAAATCCTGAGAAATGATCTAAATCCAGACGTGTGGTAACCCTGATACAATCATATAGGCAGGTTGAAATAGGCAGACATTAGACATCGTTGCGTAATGTTTTATTTTGAAGCCGCCTGGCAAAAGAACGGTACTATAAGTGAAGCTTTTGAAGTTATTAATTTATTCCTGTGTTTGTTCTCGACAGACATAGGGCACATTAAATATTTAAGTATTCGCTTCCTACTTAAGTAGAGCTTTAGGCAGAGTATGCATTTTATATGTATGCATTTTAGGCAGAGTATGTATGTAATAGGTTGTTGGCGGCGTTTTACAATATCCTTATGCAAGTCGGAGCTAATTTTACTTAGTTTTTTAATAGTACTTTACATATCTCGGTTGTAAAGCGTATGGTGCTAGTTTTACGCAATATAGATACATTATGAGACAAAAATCCGTTAAGCCCGTCACAGACGTAGCTATAATATATATTAATATACCAAAATATAATATTATAGCTAGGCATCTTACTATATATTTTTCAACACAATTGCTCGTAACGTACCTCTTATTGTGTCGCTTTTAGGCTCATAATCCTGGATATTAAAAACGCGTGTTTTATAACATTACAACACTTGTTTGTTATGGTTATATCCCGATTAAGTCACGTTGGCACCTTGCAGCAAGATATATGCATGAACACGGTGCATTCTTAAATTAACTGGGTTGTACAGAATGTACAGCTATTTTTTTAATTTTCGGCAAATGGATTCTTACTCGACGAAACAAATTAAATCCTTTTTGTTAATTAATTGACTATTTCTTTTTGTATATGATATGGAAACGTTTAGTAAAACTATTCACTGTTCATAACATTTTACATGAATTAAATACAGATAACATTTTAAAACAAAAATATAATTTTATTTTGTATCGGCTGTTTATAGAGATTTCTGTGCCCACACGCGCACGAAAAAAAAACTGTTGGGCGCCCTTATAGGTTATTTATTTCACAAATATTTGTAAAATTTGTTTATGCGTGTTTGGTTATTATCAAAAATGTTGACTCGTGGTGACTAGAAAAGTGATAAATAGAATGGACGCCACTGGAAATTCTTGGCGATGTGCAATTGTGCGTAAAAACCTGTTGTCATCTTAATGATTTGCTTAATGTAAAGTAAATAATTTGGCAGGCCTATAACATTTTCATCTTATGAAAATGATTTTTTCCTCGCAAAATGTGTTGAAAAACGTCGTATGATACGCGTGAGCTTTGATAATTACATCCTCGGCTTCCTTATCACGCTCACCTGCGGTTCGCGTGAACAATTTCGCCTCTGATGTAATTATCAACCTACCTCACTTGTATCACAATGTACTATTACGTACTAGTTGACAGAGTCCACACACGCAGATCTAATATATATTTCGGTATCTTATGGTATATGAATATATATTATAGCTACGTCTGTGAAGGGCTTTACAGTCTTTATGACATTGACATAGAATTGAACTTTTTTTTAATATCCCCGTAAGATGTGAGCCGTAATCGAGTTGTACATTCTCCAAGCCACTGTTTTAAGTAGTTAGCTGCAAATACGTCTTCGTTACTATCTTACTCGAAATAATCTTAACACAAAATTTAATAAGATATACATGCAATTAATATGTGACAGAAAAGTGATATTGGCTGATAGTCTATCAACAAATCTTTATGAAATGAACATTATATAATCTTAATTTTATGAAAAACCCTCCGTTTGTATGAGTTATGAAGTCGGAACAAGTGACGATACGTTTTCCTATAGACAAGAGCATCCATCTTTATTAGAGATGTACCTCAAATAATAGGTACACATGACTTCTAGGTAGGTACTACTTGAAGAAAAACAAAAACATTGCTAATCAACCTGATGAATCAAATCACTGATAGAATAAGTTTATTTTCCGTATACAATAACTACACTGAGCAGGTAAATTCCTACCCTAGCCACCTATTACCGTTAGTTCAGGTAGACTCTTCCCATAACTTTTATAGTTTTTACCCCTCTTCGATGGAGTGTGGGAATTTATTTCAATTCAATTGCAATAATCCAAGTGAACATTATTCTTAACTAATTAATCTCACCTATCACATTCCAGCCAAACATGATAAAAAATAAAAATAAATCTACCCAAATTTTGGAGTTGTTAGCAAATTGTGTCATAATAAACTTCCGATCTTTTAAATACGTACCTACGGACCAGACAAGAATTCCTAACAAGCTTCTCAAGGCCTTAGGAGACTTAAGGTTGGACCACATAAAAACGCAGTATTTACTTATTTAGTAACTTACTTAACGCTTTCGACAGACTTCGTAATTTTAACTGATCGAGTAGGTACCAGGCGAACTTTACCGGCTAAGAACCGGCATACGCGAACGGAGGTAAACGAACCTGCACGAGGTCACTGCCAACGCTCAACGATAAACTTACCTATGCAATCTTTAAGGCGAATCGACAAACGTGCCAAAAACACCGTCGGAATAAGCTAGACATCACGTTTCGCTGTTCCTAATCCAACATAAAACTATTCCGAGAACGCAACAAAAGGCTCTAGTGAGAACAAAGCGTACACAGGTAGTGGTACCTTTATTAAATTGCGCCGACGCCGCCGCGAGCGATCCCAGCAGCAGCAACGCCGCCCATCTACTTTCGCGCCACATACTTGCTGTATAACTTTAACTTAACTTTATTACTATTTCTTACACGTCGCTAAAGCGACTTGTCACAGGCCACGCACTCACGGAGTCTCGTAATCACACAAATCACGCACACTATCACAGAACTCAAACGCACATCCATTTGAAAAATGTTCGTTTATCCGATAAGGTTACCGCTTCGCACGGTCGTGAGACGATGATGCAGGTAAAGTGGAACGAGCCTATTAAGTTTCAATACGCTAAACTACACTGTAAACACGTTGGAACTCAACTAAACATTGTCACGGCACGTGAGTTCTGCACGAGTTTAAGTTTGGAAACTTCACATATTTCCGATTAGTAAGTTCGAAGTTGGCGAGAACGGAGGCGGCGCGAGACACGACCTCCCAGCGCATCGTTCGCGACAGACTGGCGCGAAGTGAGTGAACAATCAACAAGTTGCGGTCGCGCGCTATGCAACCGTTCGTTGCCGCGCACGGAGCATGCGCGATCTGCGTCTATCTTCATACTCGACCACAAACAATGTTGTTTGTACTCGTATTGGTTAAGGCGCACGCACACTCTCAAAGATGGCGGTCGTCGGTCAGGCCGGCAAACCGGTTCGTTTTCGCGCAAAAAACAAGAGGACTGGATTTCTATCCTCGAGGCGGGTTGTCACACGGCTCTCGGCTATATCTATCGGTCCAGGATAAAAATACTTAATACTTTCTTCAATTGATAAATCTTAAGGAAAAGTGTACTTAGTTTACTTAAAGCTTAGTTCATTTATTACTTAGGTACCTACTAAACATGTATGTGTAAATACTTAACTCTTAATGTAGGTATTCATTTATCAGCTTTCTACCCAGAAGATAACAATAACACATAAAGGTAAGTACCTACTTAGTTGATAAACTGCAGTGGCATAGTTAGTAGGACCACGGCACTCAAAAAGTTAAAAATAACTAGCACGCTCTACAGCTGGGACTATTATGTCATTATGTGGACTATTATGTCTTACCTACTTGCATGTAGTTTTCGACTTACACTGCTAACTACCTATGTTTATTCTTTACATGTTTTTATTTAACTTGCAATGTTCGTAGGTAGACCTATATAAGTACTTGAAACCATAATTAGATTCCAAAAAAAATATCTTTAAATTGCCTTTAAAATAAAATAAAATCGACACTGGCAAACTTACACTTTTTAGGTACGTCAATCATTTGGAAGAGTGCAAGTTTGCCAGTGTCAGTCTTTTTCTTAATTTTAATGGCAATTTTAAGGTTATTTTTTTGGAATCTAATTAGGGTTTCATTCAAGTTTACGTAAATAAAACCCCTAGTGTATGTAAGGTGTCCGTTCAAAATTTACAAATCATTTTCTTCCACTACCGACTGTGCCGGACTTGGTATGAAAGCTAGGTTTCAGTTAGGTCTGCTGCTTTTAACCCCTGATTTAAAAAGAGGGGTGTTATATGTTCGACATCTGTGTGTCTGTCTGTGGCATCTTAGCTCCTAAACGAATGAAAAGATTTTAACGCGGTTTTTTTTCCTGTAAGCTGACGAGAACAAGATGGTTCTTAGCAACGTCAACGTTCCAACAAAATCAGTTCAGTCGGTTTTGAGATAATGGACTTCGAAAACCAAGTTACAGAATACAATGGCATTTCATGTACCACGGGGTTAACACGTGTGTACCTTACAATTATATTTAGTAACAATCAACATAGCACTCTTGATACATTGTGTCTTTTTTTTTCACATCAGCTATACATTTTTCTTCATGGTTCGAAGGATGGTTCTGAAACAAATAAATAATAGGTAAAAATTAAATACACACAACACATATTTCAAGGAGTACCTACCAATAAAAGTACTTATGTAAGTACTTAATTAATTAATTAAATTTTCTAATTAATGGGGTTAATTTCCTATTGTAAGTAAGTACCTACAATGGAAAATTAACTCCAGACTTGGCCAAATTAAAAAAAAAGCTGGTTCAAGCAAGCCTCGGTTGCCCTGGAACTCAGAGCATTGGAAGTTTTATAGAGAAAAAACATCGTCTTGTGCTTGTCTTGTAGTTTAGGGTATAGTTATTATTATCTCTCACTTATAATAAATCTCTAATTTGAAAATGGAATCAGCCAGTATCAAACTAAGCATTTACGTGTCCCGAATGATCTCGGCTTCCCATGAACGGAAAAACATATAGATTTTTTCATAAGTACATTATTACTCTAGCTTCCGTTTAGGATAGTTTTTATCCAACTGCGACAGTTAATTAATTTTCGGAAACATTTGACCTCATTAAATTATTCAGTTCTTCTGCATGAAATCATAGCCGCCATATCCGTCAACTGTCAGTGACGTCAAAATGGCGGACTTGCCATATCTAACTAACAGCTAACAGTAATAATTTCGATCCGGTGTTGTGATAGACCTTCACAAACCGCATATTAAATTCTAAAGCATAAAAAATAATCGATTCTGATATGGAAACGTATACGCGCTAAATTCGTATTGAGGCGTAATTTCAATAAATGTATCAACAAATTTCAACAAAATAACGTCAAAAGTCTGACTCTTCCTTTTTTTTAATGGCATGGCCTAGCGTTGTCTCGCGTTCAGCCAAAACGTCTAGGTTTATGAGTTTCTGCAAGATTACACGCTGAGTATTTGTCACGATACTTATCGGCTATCACAAGATGGCGCGGGAGCTCTCTCGATTTTTTTCGCACTATACGTCTCTTTCTTAGTTGTCTATTACGAGAGAGACGGAAAGTTCGAGAAAAATAGAGAGAGCTCGCGCGCCGTCTTGTGATAGCCGTGCTGGTTTGTCAGTATTTATATTTATCAGCAATAAACAGTAAAACTATATTATATCAGTATAGAACGGGCCCCTTTTTTAAAAAACATTAAGTATCAAGCGCGTCAGTATGTATTAAGGCGGTATTTTACTTCGTACTTCGCGCCTTCAAGTTGATATTCAGCTTATATAGAGACACAGGAATCGGCCAACATACAGATAAAACTTTTATCATAAAGCCTGCAATACACATTCCTTAAGTTGACAATGGCGGGAACGTACAGAAATCGGCAGAATGTGAAAGTGCGATCTGAAACATTGCAATATGAAAAAATAAACATATTACTTTAATATTTTTAATAATTACATTAATTACCTTTAATAGAAAGGGACTCGGACTCGCGTTATGGTTAGAACTTAGAACTTAGTGAGTGCTTAGGTATAGCTTGGAAAATATAAATTCAGACGTTAAAAAAGAGATCTTTTGTTCCGCGTAAACACTTACCGGTCAATGGGTACCTACTCCGGGTACTCGAAAGGATTATTAAATCTATTTATTAATTCTATACACATCTTTACCTGAGAGTCGGAGTGACTCAAGATGATTTCAGTCATCACGTTTGTATTTATTTAATATGAAACAGGGTTATATTATAAATATGTAGAGAAGAAGATATATAAACATTTAATGCTGTAGCCTGTGTCCTACCTGTTGGATCTATAGCCACAAACATCTACTAGGTAAACTATTAGCCCGTAAAACGAGTTTTGTCCCTTTCTTACTAATTTAAACATCAAAGAAAAGAATTTTAACGGCATTTTAGCTGAAATAGGTTTGTTCAACGTTTTACTTGAAAGGTTAAATTAGAACTGCATGTGTCTGAAAATAAGAAATTCGTTAACTCCCACCACATTACCATGCAAACGAAGTCGCAGGTACAGCTAGTTACAAATAAAATGTAGCTACTTACCTGTTGTAGAAATGCGAAATGTGTCAGACATAAACAATATCTATAATCTATATCCCGGTTTAGTTACTACATCAACGTCAACCTATGTAGGTAAGTGCAACAAAATACCCAAAAAACGACTCTACAGCGGCACTGGGGACCGATTTTTGACTTTCTTGCGCTCGACTCTTTCACTCGAAAACTGTCAAAAATTATGAAATCCTATTTTGAAATAGCGATAGAAAATTGAAAAGCGAGTGGTATTGACCACTCGTATTCAATTATATTGGTAGAAAGTAAGTGCCTGCCATTTTGACACTACAAACGTATTTTCTTTTATTTGATTTTCGAGCGCTCGAAAGTCAAAAATCGGTTCCCTGAGGTGCGTTCCGTAGGAGATCGCAGAGCCGTCCGAAATGCGTCGAGGAGGACCATCTGGGGGTTTATACTTTTTAGTCGGTGCGCGCTATCCCCGTGGCACGGAGGTATCCATAAAGGACTTTCCTCCCATAAAAAAAGACATACACAACTGTAATTTTTTCATATAAAAATTGTCTTTTAGATCTACCTTAGGTACAATGCGTTACGTGCTCGACCTGCTAGTAAACTGTCACGTTCTCGTCAGTCAACCGGCATTGGCAGAGTACATTATTTATCAGAAAGGTATACTCTGTTCGGAAAGAGAAGCGTCGTAGCATTTGAGTTACTGCAATATGGAAATTTAATTTTGTAGAGTTTTAAAATACCATTTTATATTTTAAAAACCATGGTGCTTCTATACTTTTAACCATAGCTGTATATCGTATGCAATGTCTATTTTTACGCACTGCCATCTCTCAATATTCGCATTCGTCCGGCCACTTTTACCACTAAAACTATACGCGAACTAGGGAAAATACCACGGATAATTTGAAGGAAGTTCAACGGCTGTGCTGCGGATCGGAGCAAAAAGGTCGTAGTCGACTGAAACCTTCCGGGAAATAAGTCGTTTTATTGGAGAGGGGAGAAAAGTTGTCGGTTTGACGCCGCCTCGACCTCCCTCATTCGAGAAGCTGTGGTTACCAGCGCGGTTCTACAATAACTAACTGATTGGAATTGCAAGCCGGATTATAATTTTGTAAATAATAATAATTCTTAGAAATGTCTGAGGAATTTTAAAAAAATATTTCGATTCGGTACCAAAAGTACCTACTTACATAACTATTTTAAGTATTCAAAATATTGCAAGAAAGAAGACATTTGTTCACTACACAAAAGACACATAGAAAAATGGTGTAGACATACATTACAATTTTGCAGTGAATCGGTCGCAGTCTCAGCATTAGGCCGAGGTGTCAGACAGACTGTTTTGTATGTATGTATGTATGTAATTAATACCCACTTAGGCGGATATCACATCGCGCCGCATCTCCGGATGGAGATGCGGAGATCGTTGTATGCAAGTATTGTATAATATATAAATTCCGTATGATACGACACACTGCACCGCACCTCCGTCCGGCGAAATTTCTATGCAGCGCTGCACCTCCGTCCGGAGATGCGGCGCAGTGTGACATCCGCCTTACAGTTTTTTGCTGTCTAACTAGCTAACCGTCTGTAATGGAAAGTTTGACAAGCTTATATGGAATGACGGACCGATGATGGACCGGTCTTTAATCGTAAATTAGTGGGACCCGCCCTTAGCCTTTTTTCTTATTCTTATATCTATATTTATATATCTTAACTGCTCATTAATACTAAGACTAATTTTTGACAACTAACTGTCAAGCGAGGTGTCAAATACATGAAAACACAGCTCGCACCTATGGATATTCCCCCTAAACCAATTTTCAGGTACACAATCCGTAAAGTAGCCGACACGTCGACAGAGCCATCTGTGAGGAAGTTCTTAAAAGTATGATCCATTCTGTACTCTGCTCTGCCACACAGCACGCAGTGTATAGCGATTCATTGAACAAACAAGAGATGGCGTTATTTCGATCGATGAGAAATACATATTGTACATCCCCTGCGTGCTGTCGAATAGCATATATAATGTATGAAATTCCTTATAACAAAAATTCTAATAAGTAGGTATCACGTTTTCTAATGTATGAAATTCCTTAACTTTTTCACCGCTAGATGGTAAAGCAACTTGCCGTGCCACCTCACGCCACAAGGGTAAAAAAATAATGGATAAAGAAATAATGCCAACATGAAATTGGGCTATTTCAGAGTAGGTTTTCATAAATAAATAAAAATGTCGGCAAATGCCGTCTTGGGCGTCGGTGTCACGAATCGTCGATGACGTGATTTCACGTGTTTGGCGGTGAAAAGGTTAAAGCTTGTACCTATCCCAAATATAAAATTTGTCTAACTAGCTTGTGCCCCCCACGACTCCGTCCGCATGGAACTCGTTTTTATTTTGTAGCTCCATACCAACTTTCACCCCCCATTTCGGCGCCCCCTTAGGTGATGATTCCCGGGTTAAAAAGTATTCTTCATGTTAATCCAGGCTACTATATTTACCTATACCAAAATTCATAGTAACGATCCCTTTAGCCATTTTTGCGTGATTAAGTAACAAACATCCAAATTGTAGGGGTTTATTTTCACCCGAGCAGACCTCGGTCGCCCAGGGACTATTTAGTTGGGTATAGGTACCATGTGGCTTCTGTAGTCTTCGTTCCAATCCAGCCTGTACCGGATGCGGTACTGTCTGCCGGAGCCGCAATGCCCGTCGGGCAAGCACGACGACCAAGAACCCCATTCAGTGAAGCCACAGCCTTCACGGGACTCGAACACTTCCGGCTCTTCCCTGTAAAATATTGTACCTAGTTATGGAGATCATACAAAACACGGACGAAACTAGACTTTTTATAAACACGGCGTACTGGGGCGAAATAGGGTTAATTCAAAGAACAGTTATAAACATATTTCAATGACGGCATTATATGATTTGAGAGATAATGGACTCACATTTCCTCCTCTAGAACAGCCGCTTCTATGTTTTCTGCTTCGTTGTCTTGCTCTTCATCTGAAAAAAAGCTATCATTGAAAACTATCTAGATTGAAAAGTAGTTGCGGGGGAATCGCCTAAAACTTAAAGTTGTCTACCCTCCAAGGGATTTATCGACCTAAATATCTAGAAGTAACTTTTAGCAGGAAGTTCCACATGTTGTTTGGTTCGTTTTTAGGGTTCCGTACCTCAAAAGGAAAAAACGGAACCCTTATAGGATCACTTTGTTGTCCGTCTGTCTGTCTGTCTGTCTGTCTGTCTGTCTGTCTGTCAAGACCATTTTTCTCAGGAACTCTTGGAGGTATCCAGCTGAAATTTATATCGAATACTCAGGTCTATTGTCCCTTTGAGCTGTGAAAAAATCAAACTTAAAAACCAACGCAATCAAAAGATACAGTCTTTTATGCTGCAAAAATTGAGTTTTTCCACACTCGCAAAACCTACGGGGTACTTCCCGTGAACTCAGAAACTTGAAATTTGGCACGAAGCAACTTCATATATCACAGACAAAGGAAAAATTAAGAAAAGTAGACATTTTTAGTAAAATCATTCAAAAAAATGATTTTAATTTTTTTAAACTTATTCCTTTTTCCTCGTAAACGTGTTGAGATTTTAAATTGAAATTCATGTCAAATAAGTCATGTCTATAGGACCTTTCAGATGTAGCAAACCCAAACTTTTATGTCAACGCAATCAAAAGAAATAGCAAATTAAGTCGCATATTTTGAAATTGGGTACTCGCAAGAAACTCAAAACCTAAAGGGTACTTCCCGTGAACTCAGAAACTTGAAATTTGGCACGAAGCAACTTCATATAGCACAGACAAAGGAAAAATTAAGAAAAGTAGACATTTTTAGTAAAATCATACAAAAAAATGATTTTAATTTTTTTAAACTTATTCCTTTTTCCTCGTAAACGTGTTGAGATTTTAAATTGAAATTCATGTCAAATAAGTCATGTCTATAGGACCTTTCAGATGTAGCAAACCCAAACTTTTATGTCAACGCAACCAAAAGAAATAGCAAATTAAGTCGCATATTTTGAAATTGGGTACTCGCAAGAAACTCAAAACCTAAAGGGTACTTCCCGTTAACACAGAAACTTGGCACGAAGAAACTTCATATAGCACAGACAATGGAAAAATTACGAAAAGTATACATTTATAGTAAAACCATACGAATATATTTTTATAAATTTTAAACTCACTACCTTTTTCCTCGTAAATGCGTAGAGGTATTTAATTGAAATTCATATCAAATACTCAGGTCTATAATACCTTTCAGCTGTAGCAAAACGAAACTTTTATGTCCACGCAATCATAAGAAATAGCAATATAAGTCGCATAATTTAAAACTGGGATGTAGTAGAGACACTTTTAAACTTGATG
This sequence comes from Epinotia demarniana, assembly GCA_945867215.1. Classification (NCBI taxonomy): domain Eukaryota; kingdom Metazoa; phylum Arthropoda; class Insecta; order Lepidoptera; family Tortricidae; genus Epinotia; species Epinotia demarniana. Next base: position 38,603,061 of record OX244260.1, on the reverse strand, counting down.
GTTTTTATGAGGTGTGCAGAGTAGAAAGTTCAGCTATATCTAAAGCAAATCCAGGTTGGGGATCTATCGCTTATGTACGTCGCAATCTAAAGGATGCCATCCCAGATGCATCATGTACAAGATATTTTTTTAAATAACCCAGGTGTTGCAAACGGCCATTGTGAATGCTTGCTGTCAATTTTGAAATGTTTGATGTCAGGCAGAGTGAAAACTGTATCTATATATATAATATAGGTCACCACAATGTCAAATTAATGTTGCAATCATGTTGCAATTGAATGCATAAATACAACAATATACGGCAGCAACCCCAAAGGGGCTATACCCCGTGTTCCCGTTTGATTGTTGTGGGAGACTTCAATATCGATTTTAGAATGAATCCCCAAAATGGAATTTCCACATATTTTTCATCCCTAAACATGTTTCCGTTAATAAGCACTAGCACTACACGAAATAGTACAACTATAGATAACGTTTTTCCAAACTTCAATTTTCAATGTGGTACTATTCATACCTTTTTCAGTCAACATTTTACAGGTCTGGTGATTTTTTTTCAAAAACAGTTAATTACTATTTTGAACCGGATTTATAAAAAGATAGTGACTAAAAACTTTGTAAATAAACCACTTTGATAAAAGAAGTTTTGCCAGGCTGCTGCAAATCTAGTGTAGGTATTTCAGGTATTTCAGTTTTATTATAAAACTAGCTTTACCTGTGACTTCGTTTGCATGGTAATGTGGTGGGAGTTAACGCATTTCTTCTCTTGGACATAGGACACATGCAGTTCTCATTTAGCCTATCAAGTAAAACGTGGAATAAACCCATTTTAGTTGAAATGCCGTTAAGATTCGTTCGTCTTTATCTGTCACTCTGATTTTTAAATTAGTAGGAAAAGGACAAAACTCGTTTTATTGAACATAGGTATTTTTAATTTTATGAATACCGAGGGAAAAGTTTAGTAGATGTTTGTGACAATAGATCCAACAGGTAGGACACAGGCTGCAGCATTAAATGTTTATTGATCTTCTTCTGTACATATTTTTAACACTTAATATTAAATAAATAAAGACGTGATGGCCGAAATGATCTTGAGTCACTCCGATATATTTTTTTCATACTTATTGCAATGTTTCAGATCACATTCTGCCAAATCTTATGTATGTTACCGCTATTGCCAACTTAATTAAATGTGTGTTGTGATTCATTATAAAAGTATTTTCCTGTATGTTGGCCAATTTCTGTGCCTCTATATTGGCTGCATGTCAACTTGAAGGCGCGTAGTACGAAGTTATAATACCGCCTTAATACAGACGCGGTTGATAATTAATGTTTATAAAAGGCCCGTTCTGTACTGATTGAATACATACGTTTATTGCTGATAAATATAAATACTGACAAATCAGCATGGCTATCACAAGACGGCGCGCAAGCTCTCTCGATTTTTCTCGAACTATCCGTCACTCTCTTATTAGACAACTTAGAAAGAGACGTATAGTGCGAGAAAAATCGAGAGAGCTCGCGCGCCGTCTTGTGATAGCCGTGCAGTATCGTATCGTGACAAAATACTCCGCGTGTAATCTTGCAGAAACTCAAATAAACTTCATGGCTGAACGCGATGAGCCGATGACAGTGCTAAATATTCCATGCCATAAAAAAAAAGGAAGTTGGTCAGACTTTTGACGTTTGACGTTATTTTGTTGAAATTTGTTGAACCATTTGTTGAAATTACGCCTCAATACGAATTTAGCGCATATAAGTTTCCATATCGGAATCGATTATTTTTTTATGCTTTAGAATTTAATATGCGTATTGTGAAGGTCTATCACAACACCGGATCGAAATTATTAGGTACTGTTGGATAGTTAAGGCAAGGCCGCCATTTTAACGCCACTGACAGTTGACAGATATGGCGGCTACGATTTCAAGCAGAAGAAATGAATAATTTAATGAGATTCAAATGTTTCCGAAAATGTATTAACCATCGCAGTCGGATAAAAACTATCCTAAGTCCTAGCTAGAATAGTAATGTACTTGTAAAAAAAGTTTAAAGTATTTCCGTTCACGGGAAGCCGAGATCATTCGGGACACAAAAATGGTTAGTTTGATACTGGCTGATTTTTTTTTTAATTTAGAGATTTATTATAAGTAAGAGATAAATGATGTGGTTCTTAATTTTTTATTTTTTTTTAGGATTACTAAATTGATAAAGAGACCTTGTTTAAATTTATGCTCCCCCAGCTTCTCACATTGTAATGTTACAGATTCCATTTTCATTTATCATTTAGTAATAAACATACTACAACTTTTGCTTGTTATGGTTTGTACGGAACCCTCGGTGCGCGAGTCCGACTCGCACTTGGCCGGTTTTTTTAACAAGACAAGCTCTATTATATTTCTTTCAGTGGCTAGTCGGTATTGTTTCCAGAAATCCGATCACGTGGTATTCCGTTATCCGATTATGTCAGGGCCCAGGAGAGTGTTATACCTATGAGGATATAAAATTCATACATTTTACACATCTAAGAACCATCGTGATAAGCAAGAAATCTCTGAAAACGATTCATCCATTTGGGAGCAACTACACCACAGACTCGATGACACCTCACCACAAACACCCTTGTTTGCGTAATAAACAATATAACGTTTCCTAAAAATGTATTATTGTTTTTCAAGATTTATTTTATGCCATAGGTATTTTCTTTTTAAATAATAAATTACATTCATACATACATACATTCACGGCTATATTCCCAAAAGGGATAGGCAGAGCACATGAAACGTATGTTCCAGCGCCACTTTTAGCATAAATGAGGGTATAAAATATCGACTATATAATATTGCAGTGATAGGTTGCTAGCCTATCGCCCACAACACACTTCAACCCTGGTCCCTTAATCGACTTTCACGACACCCACGGGAAGAAAGGGGGTGGTGAAATTCTAACCCGACACCACACGGGGGAAATAATAAATTATATATAACATACCATAGATACATAAACATCTGGAAGGATGGGAAATGAAATGGATTAATATATTTACCAACTGTGTAGTTCTCAATGTACTCGTATTGTAAAAAGACATCGAAGTTTTCCTCAGAAAAAAAAAACACTTTTCAAGAAATGGTTTTCAGTGGATTTGCATTAGATGAAATGGGTTTTCTTCGAACAATAGTGCTCTCTGATACCTCTTCCTATATAGCGTAAATATGCTTTATCTACACACATATCATAGGTTCTCTACAATATGTTTACCAGCGATAAGCAAATAGACTATATTAGGAAATCTGTATCTGTGGGTGCATCGTAATTTTTAATTTACGATATCGGCAACCAATAGTTATTGATATAATAATTACATTTAAATTTGGAACAGCTGTCAAAACTCAAGTAGGTCTATTCTAGTATCTATAAATATTAAAACAGTTATCGATACGAAATGTCAATTCCGTACGTTTTTTAATACAAACCGTACGACATTTGATCTCGAGTGATATGAGTATAGGGACTTCATTCGTTTGTCTATGATTTTAAAAAAAACATTCGTCATGAGGGATGATCGAATTGCCGCCATTGCTGTTGTCATTTTTATTGTTGGTTTTTTGCTGTTACTTACTACTACTTATGATATGTGTGTAGATAAAGTAGTGTATGCAACTGTACATAATTAGGCCTTAAAACACTCGTGTGATCCTATTATGAAACTCGCTGACGCTCGTTTCATAAAACCACACTCATATTTTAAGGCCTCTCATTATGGATCAGTCGCATAAACTACTATTAAAATATTTTTTCAACAGAATTGCTCGTAACGTACCTACCTCTTATTGTGTCGCTTTTAGGCTCATATTAAAAACGCGTGTTTTATAACATTTCAACACTTGTGTGTTATAGTTATATCCCGATTAAGTCACGTTGGCACCTTGCAGCAAGATATATGCATGAACACGGTGCATTCGTAAATTAACCGGGTTGTACAGAATGTACAGCTTTTTTTTTAATTTCCGGCAAATGGATTCTTACTCGACTTAACAAATTAAATCCTTTTTGTTAATTAATTTACTATTTCTTTTTGTATATGATATGGAAACGTTTAATTTAGTAAAACTATTCACTTTTCATAACATTTTACATGAATTAAATACAGATAACATTTTAAAACGAAAATCTAATTTTATTTTGTATTGGCTGTTTAGAGATTTCTGTGCACACACGGCGCAAACTTCACGAAAAAAATACTGTTGGGCGCCATTATAGGTTATTTATTTCACAAATATTTGTAAAATTTGTTTATGCGTGTTTGGTTATTATCAAAAATGTTGACTCGTGGTGACTAGAAAAGTGATAAATAGAATGGACGCCACTGGAAATTCTTGGCGATGTGCAATTGTGAGTAAAAACCTGTTGTCATCTTAATGATTTGCTTAATGTAAAGTAAATAATTTGGCAGGCCTATAACATTTTCATCTTATGAAAATGATTTTTCCTCGCAACTCACTTGTATCACAATGTACTATTAATCCTCTTACTAGCCCTACCTACCTTCGCCTTCTGTGCAATCCTTCACAGGATACACATCAAGAAGTTTCGTCTCCAAGTGCCCGAAGGGTGCTAGGTCATTCAGGTTTAACTGGTAGAAAGGTGACTCCCTGTCAAAAGAGCCCAGCGCTACTCGGCCGACTGTATCTTGAGGGTTCGTCATCTTCTTACTAGACTGTAAAAAAAAATCAGTAAACTGGAGTTGGTTTAACCTTGACACTGTATCAAAATAAAACGACCTAAATGTCTAATATCCTCAAAATTGTGAGGATTCAGATATAGCTTTTAACTTTAATTATCATTAGGCCAATTTTGCGTTAGGAGGGCGGAACTGAACACCGTATTTTGTACTTTTCCGAGACAAAAAAACCGTGACTTCTTGTGTAATGATTGACACTGACAGGTGATTTTGTACCGCACCGACTACTAAGAGAGAACCCTGAGAAATGTTCTTGTATAATTCTTCAATTTATCGAAAATTAATAAATACGGGTTGTATGGGGTACGTCCCCATGTTGTCTGACTTATGTCAAAGATTTCCAAATGGAATCATGCCATTATTGCCATCGCAGTTAGTTATGATCGGAGGCATTTGCACCAAGGCGCAGTTTATCCAGTATACTTGCCTCTTATATTCTTAATGGAACAATGCGGTAGCTGACAAACAGAAAAAATCAACATATTCTTACGTTACGACTAAACAAAACGGGAACACGGCCAAAATCCGAAGAGTGATTTGTCCGAAACCATAATAATTACGAAATTTCATAATTTATGCGCCATTTTCCGCTGAACGAAAATTTGGATGGGTACACATTGTTAACACATTTACAAAAACAATGAAAAACAAAAACAAACTTTTACCAACAAAAGTGTCCGCTTTGATCCGGAACATCCCTATAAAGCCTTCAAACAATCTGCCCTAATAAAATGTATGCAAGAAAACGGTGTTTTTTATATTTCTTACCCTTCCCGCACGTACCTATTCGAGCCGGGTTCGGGCGTTCTCGAATGATCTCTACTAATCCCCGCAGTGATGAAGAGGTAAAGTTTGCGAACGATTTCCGCAGATAATCGGAGAAACCATTACGGGAATTTATATCTACCGGCTGTTTTGGAAAGTGAGATCGTTAACTTCCGCGAAAGAAAAACTGATAATCCTCAAATTTGGGGCGTAAGTTGAAATGAAACTAATCTTAAAGGCCGGAATTTACCGCGTGATACAAATTGTTGGGTATAAATAATCATAAAATAATGCATAATTTAAAGGTCATTAGTGGGTATATGACTCTAGAATTATTAATTCGTTATCAAATTGCCTAATGTAAATATTTCGAAAAAATCCGCAATGCGGTCGAGCGCATTCGGGATTTATTTACATCTGGTGATATCCCTATTATTTATCAGGAATATTGCAATTCCAAGTACAGAATTTGCTAAGAACTTGACTGCTAGAAGCTGTCAACGTGCCTTTCAAAGCACATAATCGCTCAGTTAGTAAGCATTACCTAGCAGAAGAGCAATCGGGAATAATACTTTGTCTAACGTTGTTTTACTGTTGCTTTTTAATGATAATAATTTATTAATTCACACAAAAGTTTATAGTACAAAATCACATAAGTGGTACCTAGTTACGTAGTTACTCTACATAATCTACTCTACTTTTTGTACTATACTCAGCAGGTCGGTCGGTCCGGGTTGGGGGTTGGGGATGCTTGAGCGCAACAAGATGCCAAAGGAATTTGAAGCGTCAATACAGACGTCACAATTCATATTTGAATGGACTTGCGAGCCTGTCGGTTCCTCGCGGCTGTGTTCGCCTGTTGTCGCATCTGACCGGCTCCGTTCGGCTATTTCCTACTGCTCTGTTTTGAAACGCGGTTGGTTACAGCCGGTTGCTCGTGCATTCTTAGCGGCAGCAGTCGATTACGCCGGGCCCGGTCGGGGAAATCGTACATTATAAGCAATACGACCGCTTTAGCCTAGTTGGTAGTGACCCTGCCTACGAAGCCAGAGGTCCTGGGTTCGAATCCCGGTAAGGGCAAAAATTTGTGTGATGAGCACGAATATTTGTTTCTGAGTCATGGATATTTTCTATGTATTCAAGTTTTTATATCTATTATATATATCGTCGTCTAGTACCCATAACACAAGCCTTACTGAGCTTACTATGGGACAAGGTCGATTTGTGTAAGATTGTCCCCTTATATTTATAAAAACAAAAAAAAAACAAAAAAAAAACATACGTTGTAAGAAACGCCGTCCATAGTCCCTGCGTCCCACGGGTACAGCGGCAGCTGCTCATAGTTCAGCCAGCCTGCATCAGAGCACAGCTCGTACTTGAACACCCCGAGGAACCAGTCGGGCGAGGGCTGGAGGCCGATCACCACAGAGAACAGGTGGTGCGTCCTGTCCGCCCGGAACAGGGCGTGGGACGGTTTGAACATGTTAGACTGCGCGTTCTTCCGACCCCGGATCAAAGTCCGGGTGCTGTTTTTTGTGAGCCCGACCTGAAATTATGTCCAATCGTCATGATCCTCCTAGTTTTTTCCCGGTTGTATCCTAAAGAAGCCGTGGGTCCGCTTTGTCACCTAATCCCAAGTTTTAGCGTAGTCATTCGTTTTACGAAAGCGAATGCCAGGTGACCTTTCAACCCAAACTAGACCTAAGGGATGGTTACGTAAATTTCCAAACGTACGTTAGGACAATTCAACTGTCATTTACCGGGATAAAATATATCCTATATCCATCGGGAAAGTCTAGAATATACACGGTGAAAGAATTTTTGGAATCGTATGACTGTTTCATTCTTCTTCTACATACAAACAAACAGAGCACAGACTTCCTCTTTACAATATTAGTATAGATGACTTACAGCTTTAACGACTTCTCATTCTAGCACGGTGACGTTGGCAGTCTCAGCTGCCAGCTACAAGCTCGGCTCAGAGGCGACGAGAATACGTGTTTTTGTCCACGTTGGAGGGGAATGATGAATTGCTTCTTTAATGACTTCCCATTCTAGCACAGTGCGGTGAAGTTGGCGGTCTCAGCTGCCATCTTCAGGCCCGGACTAGCCGGCGTACCAGGCTCCCAGAGAGTGAAGGTGTAATTCTGTGACGCGTGCACCATGTCTATAATTTTCCATATCGGAGGATAATGATGACTCACTGCTGTAATGACTTCCTGTTCCAACACGGTGACGTTGGCGGTCTCAGCTGCCAGCTTCAGGCCCGGGCTAGCCGACGTACCAGGCTCCCAAAGAGTGAAGGTGTAACCGTGGGACGCGCCCACCATGTGGCTGTAGGTATTTTTGTCGGTGTTAGAGGGGAACTGCTGAGGGTGCGTCAGCTTAGACCACTGGCCTTTGAAAATGACCTGTGGAACACATAAAAAACTTACGTACGATTTCAACAATAAGTTTTCGATCGTTAGCGTATTAATTTCAAACATGCGATTAGTATGAGATACAGAATGACGATAGCTCCTTAGGGAGGCCGCAAACCGCGACTTTTTGCAGCCATTCAGTAGCGATACTAGCGAAACAGTCGTAAAAAGGCCCCGTTACAGTCGCAACACCGTCGCTGGTCATTATACCCTCGGACACGTAAACGCTGAATCACTGCTAAAACTGGCCGTGTGCGACCTCCCCTAGTAAATGAAAATATCTGTACACTAAATAAGTATTAGATAGCAAATACCTGAGGATAAAATACCTATACCTATTCCAAATTATTGATAAAGCTCATATGTGTGTTTTATCCGTCTACCTAAATCAACAAAAAATCAAAATCAATTATTTATTCTGAAAATAGGCATCTGCAAAAAGACAAGGGCACTTTTATTTGTCAAACGGTAATTTTCAATTAAAAAAAATAATCATACACAATAATACTTTAAAATTTGCAGATTAAGGACCGATATAAACGGTCAACAAACTAAATGTCACGAAGTTAATGACAGCAAAACAAAAGCAAGAAAAATTGAATGTAAATCGGACGGGAATTTCGTACATGGTCGTTTAAGGGTTCCGTTAACTTCCGTAGTCAATAAGGAACCCTTATATATAATTTCGCCATGGTCGTCTATCCGTCTGCAGCTTATCTCAGTAACTCTTACTTATTACTCTATGCGTCGGAGGTCGGAGACATGGTGCTTGTGCAAAGGGGACATTAAGCGTCTTGATCGACTCATATCACCTGAGATGTCTCCGAGAAATTCTTCGGCTGAGATGGCAGGATCGGATTCCAAACTATGGAATGTCCACTCATAATAAGGCCAATTGCGTTGGTGTGAACGCCTTATACGTATGGCACCACCAAGGCTACCTAAAGCTATATTCTACTCTGAGTAAGACTTGGGCAGAGCTGGTGGGCAGTACTAGGTACGTTACAAGGAGGAAAACACCATTTGTCTGCCACCGGCATATCATGTGAGACGCGGGAGGTACTTGATACTCAGAGATCGGACTGGCGAACTGCTGTCAGTACGGGTATCCATGACGTTCTTTCGAAGATCTGGACGCCAAAAGCCAGTTCCATAAAACTCGGCCCAAACCCTCCTACCACTACACTTATTACGACTCTAGTGGACAGCTTCACTGTGTCTCTTGCGGTCGTACGTTCAAAATCAACCATGTTTCCCAACCATTGTTTATAATTTATTAGGGTGACGGATACGTCTAGGGGGACATAGAAAGCTGTACTTCAGCAATGTGGTAAAATTAACCCTTCAAAAAATGTTTTTGGGATACCTTCCGGACGGAAAGTTTTCGGAAAGGACGGAAATAATTTATTTTATTCGTTAAAGGGTATCCTTGCATATATTACGAGAACAATATTCCTTTGCTATATAACTATTTGCGTACAAACATGCAAAAAATTACAGCAAACCCCCACCAATAATGACAAAACCTCGACACGTGTTTCATCGCTCTACGAGGCATCATCAGGAGATGCTGACAGGATATTTGGCACCTTATCTTCGCTAATAGACCAGCATTTTTTTTGCGGCAAAGCAAAGGAATATTGTTCTAGTAACAATCACGGACTTCCGCAAAGTAACGCCCGAATCACTCAATTATACTTGGATAGCTTCAAAAAGGTTTTGCCTTTTGCAATCCATCTTTAGATTCAGAGAGCCGTTGGCGTAATAGGCTTATAAAAATTAGACCGGTCCTGCGCTACCCGCATCCAACTGACTCCCGCTACCTTTACCAGGTCATCAATCCACCTTGAGGGAGGCCTAACCACAACAAGAGACAACCTATTTGACTTAAATCGTCTTAGGTACAGGGCGAGTAATGAAATCACACTTACTTCATACCGCGCCTCACTGCACAAGTTACATTTCATTTTGGCGTCATATTTCGGAGTATCGAGGGGTCGCTCGAGGTCTATCTTTAGCTCGATGCTCAGGTTTGGACTGATGTACCACGTCACTGCATTTTCGGCAACCATTGCTCGAATCCGTACCTTCGTTGCTGTGTATTGCGATGATTTAGGGGATAGCCAATGAATCTGCAACCAAAATAAAGTAAGCGTCGGATTCTGTATCATTACGGCTCGGTCACCTACTATGAGCGGCGGATTTGAGCAGCGCACAATGGCTACCATCGTGTTTTTCTGTGTTGCCAGATATTGACCACAACCCTAAGGGCTGTCATTTTGAACCCGATTATAATGATCTTTTCCCGGTCGGAAGTTTCATCTCCCCATGTGTTTAAAGTCGTCACTGCATGCTTTCCCACACATATAGTATATTTAGGTAAATTATTTCGACTACCCGTAAGATCCGACTTTTTTATCACTCAGTGATGTGGATATGTCTCTAGCTGTACTTGATTTTATTGTCACCTTCCAAGATCGTGAGGTGTTCCCTTATGTTTAATATCCTAGAAACCTACCGAGACCTCGTCCTTGTCAGCGTTGTCAATATTCTCCACAGTGTTCAGGCATCTGTCGCTGTACTTGCTTTTGCGGTCATCGTCCAGTGTCTTAAGGTTGCCGACGTCAACTGGTTGCTTCCTGAACGCGTAGTTGGCCTGATCTATATTGGGGTCCTCGACGGTTATCATGAACCAGCAAAAGGTATGATTTTTGTTGAGGGAGTGGAGGGTTACTGCAATCAACAAAGTGCTCGAAATCAGTTAAGTGTATACCGAAATCATGCGAGTTCCAATCTATCTTATTTCATTAATTAATTTGCAAGTTTATTATTATTCTATATACTTATATTAAATTGAAGTAATTAAATACCCTAGAATTTACACTCAAAGTCCATTGACAACGGGGATATCCATACTAATATTACAAATGCGAAAGTGTGTCTGTCTGTCTGTTAACTCTGCACGCGTAAACCGCTGAACCGATTTAGATGAAATTTGGTATAAAGTTAGTTTGAATCCCGGGAATAATCCCCTAAGGGTGTGAAATGCGGGTGAAAATTTATATGGAGCGATATTTAATAAACGAGTTCCACGCGGACGGAGTCGGGGGCAGAAGCTAGTATTTAAATAAATGTGAACTGTACAATTAAGGCGCCGTAGGTTCAGCGAAGTTAAGCAAACAGAGTTTTTGAAACAATATAATGCGTCTGTTTATAATAATATGGTTTTAAAAAAATACGAATACTAATCTAGAGGCTTTTCTGCAGAGAAATCAGTGTTTAGAAACATGATTAAGCAATTTTCGCTCGATAGAAAAAAATCACGAACATAGGTCTAAAAGGGTCTGAAATACACTTAAAATATTTCTTACACATTATGCACAAAAGCTAAAAATATTAAAATGGCTTCTAAGAATCGGCAATATCATGTTTGAGAGAAATCAGTGTTTACTTTTTTATTTATTTCAACGGCAAAAAAAATAAAATTAAAAAACATGATTTCCGCGCTTCCGAGCACGCACTTCCATCTCGCTCACGCTTATGCTCAGTGAGAGGGAGAGAAGACCATGAACCTACGGCGCCTTAACTACGACACTGGTCATTATGTTGATTGAGTCAGACGTTACTGCGGAACCCCGCTTAAGGCATTATCGGTAAAGCAAAAGAAGGGTAAGCTCTAGTCATTTCACAACTTGCTATAGGTACCTACTTTTTATCGGCTACTCACTTGACTTCCGATTTTAGAAAAAGTAGCCTATTGAGGGTTCCTTAGCCAACAAGGAACCCTTATTGTTTCGTCATGTCCGTCCGTCTGTCCTTCAGTCCATCTTTGGCTTTGCTCAGTAACCCTAAACCTATAGTGGGGTATCTATCTTTGGATAGCAATATCATGGGTTTCTCAAAAAACATTGTTCAACGTTCAACTCAACAATTGGTTTGCCAGATATTGTGCTTTAAAGCTCTAATTTTTGTACGAGTCATGTATCCCCCCCTACCGGCTAAATGGCTACTACTGGGGATGTGAAAAAAATCGTGGCAGTAGTACATTATAATGAATTTAAAAGGAAAATTATTACGGGAATGTAGGCATAACTAGTTACCGAGTGAAATAGTCGACCAACTTAAAATGTACTTACAAAGGCCAATTAATCACGCTTAAACGGCTCAACCAATTTGGAAGAAATTTTGCACGAAGATAATTTATAGCCTGTATAAAAATATAGGATAGTTTTTATCACGGTCCACGCCGACGAAGTCAAGTACTTAATCTTGTTCAAATCAAAACTTACTGCTGACTTAATTAATGTACCTACTTTTGTGGTAAAGTGGGACTTAGTTAAGTACTATAATTAGAAAAATTCAACCAGATTGGTACTCTCAATATTTCCATTTAGTCCGAATTCCGATACAAATACAAGACAGACCCAGATATATAATAATTTGTATGCGCAAACGCGCAGCATACAAGCGCCTGTTGAAATGCATATTGCAATGCTGCCGTTCGTAATCTTGAATCTGTATTTTATTTAGGAATTCTTGAAAATAACATAATTATAATAAGTATTAAATAATAAGTAGTACATTATAATGAATTTAAAAGGAAAATTATTACGGGAATGTAGGCATAACTAGTTACCGAGTGAAATAGTCGACCAACTTAAAATGTACTTACAAAGGCCAATTAATCACGCTTAAACGGCTCAACCAATTTGGAAGAAATTTTGCACGAAGATAATTTATAGCCTGTATAAAAATATAGGATAGTTTTTATCACGGTCCACGCCGACGAAGTCAAGTACTTAATCTTGTTCAAATCAAAACTTACTGCTGACTTAATTAATGTACCTACTTTTGTGGTAAAGTGGGACTTAGTTAAGTACTGTAATTAGAAAAATTCAACCAGATTGGTACTCTCAATATTTCCATTCAGTCCGAATTCCGATACAAATACAAGACAGACCCAGATATATAATAATTTGTATGCGCAAACGCGCAGCATACACAGCGCCTGTTGAAATGCATATTGCAATGCTGCCGTTCGTAATCTTGAATATGTATTACTGTTAGGAATTCTTGAAAATAACTAAAGTTTTAACTCTACGTGCATTAAAATGTTTTTGATTAGATATATGACAAAAAGAAACCCAAACGATTTGCTGCAGAGTTAACGAGGAACTTATTTGATACATATGATTCTAACGAAAACACAAAACACAAATTTGTATCGTATGGTGGGCCTTAGGAGGCTAATGCGTCGTACAGCCTATTTTTGGTCTTACTGGCATATCTTTGGTCCGGCTTGAATAGTCCTTTAGTGTCCTTCCCCATATTCTGCACAGTCATGGTGAAAAACGCGTTCCTCTGTGGCTGCACCCCATCGGCGGCCATGCTAGGTGTGTGGTCGCATTTCGGCTCTGCACCGACAACCACAAACAACGCCAGCAGAGCCACGCACTTTAGATACCTGGAAATAATTGACAATCGTCCCACGTCATAATCGTTAGGGGGGTTCATCCCTACAACTCTGACAGTTGATAAGAACCGACGCGCGTTCGAGAAATGACACTGTTGGTTCTGTTTATCACGTGATCATTCGTCCGTTTTTGCCCAACAATGTCAAACACTGAACAAATCCTGTATCAGTTCAGGTTAACCTTTTATAACGTAATGCACTTTCGAATGCGTAGAAAGATAGAATTGTGACTACAGCGTGTGTGTTCCATAAGAAAATACCTACTTATACATTTTAAAGGCGGCAGTTTGGGTAGGTTAGGATCCAAATGAACATTATTTTATTTCTATTTTACATTGAAATTTACATAGCATGCTTTGTTAAATCATTTAATTACTTGCCAAATCTTGCATTTGCCTACGCTAGATCATACATAAATACCGTACAATACTTACGTTTGATACATTATTCTATGTAGCATGCATAATATTTACTTCACATAGCGCTGGATTTTTTTGAATTAATGAATTACGCAACTGCGGTTTATAATTTTTTAGCTTAAAAATATTACGTACTCAAATACTTTCATGTTCGTATACCTACACATGTAGAAGACTTAAGCTGTACCTATTACTATATTGTCACCATGTCACAAACTGTAATGAAAACTATTCGAATCGCCAATGAAACAATTGACAATTCAAAATCAATCTAACGTCCCGAATAATTCAAATTTAGAATGCCACCAACTTTGAAACAACTCCGAATGAATGCTACTCTTTTGTTTACCAAAACAAATGCACGCACATTTTCAAGCACCGCGTTAACCACGTATCCACTTGAGTAGCACTCTGTTAACTTAAAGACATAAAATAATCGAGTCCTTTCTCGAATATCCACTACAATTTGCACAAATCCAATGAAATCTATTAGGTTATAACGCTCACGAAATGCGGTCTCCACCGCTACTCAAAATAAACCGAGGCGTGCGCTTGGAGCGGTGCCAAACCGAATTTTAGTTTTTACTACTCGCGGCAGTCGGGACTACTCGGGACTGTTCGATACTTTTGGGTTTAAATTTAAATTTGACTTAATAAATAATACTACAAATCAATAGACATACCAAAGTAGCCGACGCAGCCCGGATAGCTACTAGGCTTAAGTAACTGTTAAGTTTGTTATTTGTAGATTTAGTACAAATAAACTTTCTTTGGCGTATAAAATCGTTCCTACACGCTTTCTTGGTTCCGTAGCTTGAATTGGTTGGCCTATCTCTGCTTGGAAGAGATAAGAACGTTTTTAAGATTGTTTATAATATTTGAAACACGATAAATCTCTCTATTTGCCTATATTTAGTTTTTTAGCTCTTTAGACACATGTAAAAGTAATCCTTAGACGTTTTTTTAAACGATTTACAACATAATCTCAGCTCACTATAATATTATTAAAATAGCATCCAGACTATTATTACAAAATAAACAGTTTCATTATGGCATACGCGTAGCCAGCCAGCCCATACATTATGTATGGCAGTGCAGCGGGCCACCAAGAAATTCAATATGAAAGTTGATTCTGCAATGCGTTCATATAAATACATATGGAACGAGGAGGGTTTATGAAATGGAAACTAAAATCTGTGGCTAGACTAAAAATGTGCTAATATCAATGAATAGGAATCATGGCATATCACGAATAACATATCCTTATTTGAGGTACGAGTATGGTAGATAGCCAAATCTTTTATTTTAGTACTCAAATGATTTATTTATTTATTTATTTATTTATTTATTTATTTATTTATTGAAAAAACAGGTTACATAACATTACAGTGTAAGCACCAATGCGTCATGAACCGAACAATGTTTATTTAGACGGCGAAACGGCGTGGCCCCGTTGCGTCGACATCTCGGGTGTTGGATTTGGTAGGTTGCCCCGGAACCGACGAAACACGACACCTTTCGGCCAGAAATCAGCACACGCGATGGTCTCCTGGAGCGGCCGCGGCACGCGCACTACAAAAGAGCTGAAGTGCACGTAGTGCCGGGACCGCAGCTGGTGCACCCTCAGCGAGTAGCCGGTTTTCTGGCGAACATACTGCGTCACTTCTTCAGCGGTGGCAGTGTGATGCAGGCGCGACACGTACAGCGCCTTGCTCGGTGTGGAGACCCGCAGACCACAACAAACCGGGTCTGCAGTACCACACTGACTCTTACGTGTCTTACGCTTTCTTGACACCGTTGTGAAACCCTCCTTGTCCACATTGGTGCGAGGGGTTTCCTCTTTAGGAGGATCCCGAACTTCACGCGCTTTCGAGGGCGCAGCTTTCCGGCAGGCTGGAACAGTAGGCTCACCAGCAGAAACGACGTCAGCAAAACGACGACGTGGTTTCGATGAAGCGTTGACGGGAGGCCCCGCGAGGAGGGGGCAGGGGGGCCGCGGATCAGCATGTACAGTGACATCGCTATGCGCATTGTCAGCTACACGCGAATTGACCGAGTCGGCATTTGACGCCCGGTTACTATTCTTGAAATTTGACGCGGTCGGTGACCGCGTTTCTAGGGCACCGTCGCGCAAACGGATGATTTCTTTGCGCAATACGTCAATAACGGCCTGCGATTTGTCAAATTTCTTTAGAATTTCTGCCATGCCTGCTTTAAGAGCCACAATTTCCTTCAGCAGGCAGCTCACGTCGACATGGTCTGGCGTATTGGACGGCAATCTGGAGACCTCCGTCGCCACGAACTCAGGCATGTCGTGTTCGTTCACCCTTAGGACCTCAATGATGTCCCCGAGGGTCTTCCTTCCGGCTTCATCTTCTCTGCGATGAGGTACAAATGTGCCGACAATCCCGAGAGACTGGTACAGCACCATCTTCGCAGCGCAGATTTCGTCGACAGTAAAACGCGACGAACAGATCTGAACAGCAGTCACCGCATCCATCTGACCTTCCAGCAGCAGCTTCTGTTGCAGAAAGGCGAGAATCCCGTTGACAATGGGCTCACTTTTATTAGGGTCACCCATTGTTTAACTAGTGGCAGCGGTCGAGCCGCGCTAATTCACAATTAAATAATTAATTAAATCATCGATGCGTCTACTTCGCTGCGCGCATCGGACACAAATTGATATATAAGGAGATTTCTGATGTTCCATTGTAAATGCGAAAGTGTGTCCGTCTGTCTGTCTGTCAGTCTGTCTGTCTGTTACCTCTTCACGCTTAAGTTGAAACGCTGAACCGATTCAGATGAAATTTGGTAGAGAGATATAGGGAAGATAAAGGATAGTTTTTATCCCGGAAATTATCACTACGATATAAATGAGTTTCACGCGGACGGAGTCGCGGGCAGAAGCTAGTTTATAATACTCTTGATTTCTTTATTTTTACACATTGAGTTGGATTTTGAGATTCAGCATTTAGAAATTCTTATGGAGTTATTTATCTCGGTTTCTGTCCGTAAAGCAGGCTAAATTCCTTAGTTTTTGTACGATGTTTGTTTTAAAGGGGAACATGTTTGTATGGGAGCAACTATTCGTATAATTGAAGGACATAAATAGACCACACGAATAGATAGATAAAATTGAGTCAAAGACGGACCTCGCTGTGGTATTTTTCTATTTATAAGCTTGAAAATTCATGGTTTTCTGTGTAGTATACTTTTCTCCTGGACCTTACTTACCAAGAAAAGTAATGTTGGTTTCTTCCGGAGGAAGACGAGTTTTAATGGGAGGATATTCTTTGACTTAGGTTGGGTTGCACCAACTTACGATTACATGCCGATCGACGTTAAATATGGCGCCGGAATCACATACAAACTTGACAGACTTTCCATACATTCCAATTTTAACGAACACCGCTTACGATCACAGACAGTTTGGTGTAACCCAAACATCATTTCGCCTATATTCCGAGCATCCCATTTGAGAAAGCACCTTCACCGTACAGAAAACCACAGCAATAATAACAACATTACTTGTTTTAGTATATACACCGTGGACGTGAATAACCCGAAAGATTTTAACCACGCATTCCTTAGGTCATTAGGAGCAAAAAATGTTATGTGAACCCCAGTCACTGCTGGCTTAGTTTTGAAGATACTATCAATTTTCATGTAAACTTTTTATTTTGATTACTAACGTGCATTTAGCTCTTTTGATTGCGACGTTGCTACCGATGTTGGCCAGTTTTGCGTCGCTATTGACAGATATCAAAGTGCCAGCTACCACTCACTAAATTTAACCTTTTTTGAAAAAATAATCGTTACTGTTTTATTAAAAGGGATAATTTCCATAAAAAAGCAATAGTTATCCAAGTTTTATTTACAAAAACCGACAAAACAAGCAAAAAAAAAATTTTTTTTTGCTGAATTTTTGTTGGGGTTCATATAACATTTCTTACTCCTAATGACCTCAGGAATGCGTGGTTAAAATCTTTCGGGTTATTCACGTCCACGGTGTATATAGGGTTGTATTCCAGACGGGTCATCAGATCACGTAGATCTACCTGACGCGTGTACAATGCGTTAAGTGATCGACCTGGGGACCGATTTTTGACTTTCGAGCGCTCGACTTTGTCACTCGAAAACTGACAAAAATTATAAAATGCTATCTTGAAATAGCAATAGAAAATTGAAAAAATGAGTAGTATTGACCACTCGTATTCAATTCTGTGAAAGTAATGTGCCTGCCATTTTGACACTAAAATCAAATTTACTTTTGTTTGATTTTCGAGCGCTCGAAAGTCAAAAATCGGTCCCCTGCACGTCTATCATGAGACGGCCGCAACATACTCTCGATTTTTCTCGCAATATACCTCTTGCTCTAAGTGTTCTAATAAGAAAGAGACGGATAGTGCGAGAAAAATCGAGAGAGCTCGCGCGCCGTCGCGTGATAGCCGTGCTGGTGGTGAGACAGGTCGCCGAAGCTCCAGAGAAAGCGCTGTCTTGTCTTAAGAGTTCAGCAGTTCGATCGCGTAACGCATTGTAGGCGAGTCGAGTACCTCTGAATGTCATTTTTGTATATGGGAAATTGACCGTTGAGTTGTCCGTCCGTGCGTTCCAAAAATAACGCGATCACCCCTCAGACCTGCATTTGTGCAACTTCTGGGGATCACAAGCGCAGATTGGCTTCGCTGTCTGCTTTACTTCAGCCAGATGCTCGGTTGAGCAGTGGTGTGCAGATATTGAGTATTTCATATCCGTCTTTTATTGCTGACTGTATGTTAGTAATGATACGTGCTCTCAGTATAACGAGTCCACACGTAAGTTGGTATCAGATCTATCAGAGATCTGTCTCCCTAATCTATTTGTAATGCTAAGCCTAATTGATACTGTGACTTCTGAGTTGGAGCAGCTGATTGCTTTTAGGGGGAGGTTACATGGATATTGTAAATGATAGTACCTACAGAAGTAGCTCTCTTAGAAATGAAGTATTCGGGTTCTGGTCAAATGGTTTATTTTGGCATAAGAGAACATGTGAGGGCAAAGAAATATACCTACACCCGAATATTTTTTCGTACGTTAGGTAGATCTAAATGTCAATTTTATATGGAATAATGACAATTGGACTGTCCTAACCTAATGCGCGTTGGAAACGTTACGTGACTACCCCTCTGATTTTACTCCTTATTTTAACGCTCCAGAAATCTAAAAAAGCAATGAAAATACGAATTTAAATTTATCATGTTTATAAGTTTTTTTATTTACCTCTAGTTTAAGGCTCCACGTTTCCATGTCACAATTTACTGACAATTAGTATGGCAATGATATAATATGAAAAAGAGGCAGATACGATGTCTATACGAAATTCCATGTTTAAAGATGGCCACTGAATCTGACAGCGTACGTTTCCATTCCATTGACGTCATGAAACTGAGGAAAGTTGATGCAATTGACTCAGTTTAGTGTACCATTTTAGGAGCGCTTATACCTCTTTCCTCTTTTTTATAATAGTTACATCATTGTAGTATGGATCGCTTTTAAGTAGCAGCACCCGCTTGCAATGTTCAACTTTGATTGCAGATCCCATACAAAAATCATATCTTAAAACTGGTTCAAATGACATCGTGACAACTAGTAGCGGCTAGTACGCGTACATAGTACCAATAAGTTAAAAAAATTATATATGATTTTGATATTTAACACTTTAGCCTTTTGTTTAGGGTTGCCATCCGTCCGGGTTTCCCCGGATTTGTCCTAGTTTAAAAGGCGTCCGGGGAGCGTCCAGGCGGGGTTTAATTTGTAGTGGGGTTTAAAAATTTTAAATCTTTGGCCGCTGCGCCGCGCCCCCGTCGCGTCGCTAAAAACCCGTTGACATACATGTCCGGGTTCTGGGCTCCAAAATCCGGGGTTATCACGCGTCTTGTCCTGGTTGCCAAATTTTAGAGATGGCAACCCACCCTACTTTTGTTGAATGGAAACATCGTGAAGAAACCGGTCTTGTCCCAACAAGGTCTTTTTCCCCTGGGTTGGAAGGTCAGATGGCCCTCGCTTTCGTTAAACAAGTGCCTACGCCAAATCTTGGCATTCCGTGTCAAAACAGTCCCCTTCAACTGGGAAAACGCTAGAAGGGTGATGATGAGGGGTTCCCTTTATCTGGCATAATATCGATTGTCCGAAATACACTCCGCATAACAGTTATCGCAGAAACATTTTTAGCCGAATGATACTTTAGCATAATTATATACTTAGCATAACTATCATGTCACATAACACTCATTTGGCAGATTTTTTTTTGCAGAATAGTCATATGGCCGAATTTACTTAGTAGGGAACAGGGACTTAGTGGCAAAAACCGACTCGGATCAAGGATAGGTGAGAATAGAATAGGATAGGTGGTTATATTTTTTATAAAAGATCAATTATGACAATGGTCATTATGCCAATGTACTATTCTGCCAAAGGAAGTTATGCGAAATTACTGTATGCAATGAAATTTATGCGAAAAGTAATTCGGCGAAATGATGATTCTGCCATGGGCTGTTATGCAAAATAAAATTATGACAATCAATTTTATGCAACACATTAGTAACCCGATGATATTGAATAAAGTTGCCGTGACAATGACAAGACGTCATATAAACGCAGTCTAATCGCAGCATCCATTAATTTGAGCAATGACTTGATGACGGATCTCCTCGGCTAACATTAGTTGGTCCGGCTAAGACAACGCTGCAGCGTAATGAATGGTTCCGCACAAGTTGCAACATGTCTTTACCTTTGATGCATCGCAGTTATGGAATTCAATATAGTTTAATTTTTTTTCATTAACTTTTTCTAAACTATAGACCGTGGGCCCACTCCCGACACGTAGGTGTCACATGACAACATGATAAAATGCATGCAGCAGGTTTAGAAAGTTGTGCTGTTTAAGGATTTATATACACTCCTTTTTTGAAGAACCCCATACTGTAGTCCCATAAAGTATTTATGACATTAAGTACGGATTTATCTTATCTACATAATGTGCTACTTTACTTAAATCTTGCTTGTATTTCAGACCCATTTCTTGCATCGTCCGGGCAGCCGTGATGTTTAGACATATTAACGTTGCTACATGTACAATAAACTGCTATGTTTTGACAGACTGTCCTGCTTTAAGTTATTATATATAGAGCAGAATGTAAAACATCAATGTATACTTGTTTTATTTATCTCTTACTATGCTGATAAGTGATAAATGTAAATGTAATGGATATTAATGTTCGTTACTCGTCCCCCTCGTTACTCTCTCCTTTTTAAAGGAATTGCCAGAGAATGCTCGAAATCGCAAACTGAAGCACACCGCTTTTAATCATAATAATAAGGCGTAGGGATGTGAAGGCCCCATCGCTCACCAGATTAATGGTGCAATCAGTCAACGTAAGGCAGCTTGTGGCGGGCTGTTAGGGAGTACCGACCCTACGTACCTGAGTGCTCCTGGGAGTATCCTGTGGTCAGGCTGAGCCGATCGGGTGGATGGTTGGACAGGCCCCCCGCCTCTGGCTTGCCTTTACTGGTCGTCCAGAGTGGAGTCGCAAGAGCTGTTGCTAGAGGGTAGATTTGGACACCTAATTGGCTAGTTGGCTATATGTTTAAAGTCCAGTGCCACCTCTCTACCCCCCAGCTCTCTGACCAGTGTTGCTCTTAGGCCATTTTTTAATGTCGCTATTAATAGGGGCCCATCTAGCAGTTAGCGAGTCACCGTCTGCCAGAGATAAAAAGTGAAACAGTTTTATTAGGCAGGCGTCCGATGTTTCACCCAATAGCCCAGCCACTAGTCCATCATTTTAACCCAATAACCCGTTCCATTTAGATTCCATCAACCATCAATAGGCCCTATACACCCCAGCGGGTGCTGTCTCTGTGTGCGTCCCATGACACGGGCAGAGACAGCATCCGCTCGGTGTACTCCTCGTATTTCATTAAATTGTCAGAAGGGCCTCTACGTGTTGGCTCAGTTGGTACTTTGTAAGTACCTAGCTCCACGCACGCCTCCCAAAGTTCCGGGATATCATTGTCCCGTGAGCGGGAAAGATATACATAATAATAAGTGCATGTCGGGCTTGACAGTACTAACAGGCCTCGAATAAGCCTTTTTACTTACGTCTGATAGAGGCGACCTTACTTTCCATCAATAAATTAATTTCTATAAAAAAAATGTGCAAGCTTTATAGCCGACCGCACTTCTCATTCTGAAAACACGATTGACTGCGCGGCGGCGTACAGACGCTGTTTAATTCATCTGTCAAGATGTTTTAATGATTGTGATGAACTCATAGTATCTGAGAATCACCCTCAAATAACTACAACTTAGAACCCCCAACATTTTCATTTTAAAGTCATCAAGATTTTCATGAAATATGGCTAAGAACACTCGGGATAAAAATTATCTATGACACAAAAAAACCGCATTCAATTCGGTCCATCCGTAAGGGAGCTACGATACCACAGACAGACGTTAAACTTATAACACCCCTCTTTTTGCGTCGACGGTTAAAAACAACAGCCGCCTTCACAGAAGCTACAATTTGAGTTACAATTTTAAAATCGAATGGTCATAATGCTTGTAAAATAGTACCTAACTTTTAGCTTCATGAAATGGGCTACAGATTTTTACAAACAAACAACAATTCCTAAATTAAACAATCAAACCGCATACGGAACATAAACTAATTGGATCGCACAAATTGACGAGAGAGTACGTTCCGAGCCCGAATTCATTTAGTTGTAAACTAATTTAAATTTATTAAATGAATGCTTTCGAATGTTAACGCAATACAACTGTAAAGGGTTGTAACAAATCCCTGCAAATGGTCCTATAAAAGCGAATAAAGAGACCGCGAGTGCGGCCCGTGCGACCGCGTGATTCGATTTGTATCTACTTCATATTTGTATGTTTAGTAACGTATGCCATCGAATACATTTAGAGTTGGTAGAATAGATCAGTTTCAGCGAATGGAACCCTCAAAACTTAGTTCCGCTCACTGGCTAATGTTTGCTCGAATTGCTGTGCTCGTCGTCTGAAAATCAGTATAAAAAAGCGGCCAAGTGCGTGTCGGACCACGCACAACAAGGGTTCCGTGCCTATTAAAAAGGTCGTATCCTTACTGAAATCATATGGCACTTACATCCTTTTCTTTAAGTAAGGCGGTTTTTTAGAAATATCTCGAATACCTTTGAACCGATCTTGTTCAAAACAATTTGCATGATTTTTTCATATTTTTGAAATGAATTTTTCAATCCCCGTGTGGTGTCGGGTTAGAATAGCACCACCCCCTTTCCTCCTGTGGGTGTCGTAAGAGTCGACTAAGGGAACAGGGTTGAAGTGTGTTGTGGGCGATGGGCTAGCAACCTGTCACTGCAATGTCACATTTTGTCGATCTTTTATACCCATATTTATGCTAAAAGTGGCACTGGAACAAAAGTTTCATGTGCTCTGCCTAACCCTTTTAGGGATAAAGGCGTGATTATATGTATGTATATGTATTTGAAATACACGGTTCAAAAGTTAGAGGGGAGGGGGACACAATTTTAGTGACTTTCGGGGCGATTATCTCTGACTCTATTCACTTAATCAAAAAAATTGCTGAAAAACTTTATATTTATTTTGGAAGGCCTATCGATTGATGTGCCACACGTGGGCATGCAATTTTTTTTTTTTTGAGTTTCAATTTTATGTATACGCCTAAAAAAACTTTTTTTGTAATTTCATTACATAACTATGTAGCGGTTAACAAAATACACCTATCCTCAAAATTTTATTCAAATACACCCTATAGTTTTCGAGTAAAATGCCTTGACATACGGACGGATAGACAGACAGACATGACCTTGCAAAAGGTAATTAATAGCATTAATGAACTATAATAAAATTCTATACTACAATCCCAACACCTCATTTGGAAATGCGCTAATTGTTGCCAATTTTCATCATCATTCATTTTTGACCTTATATCTCGTAATACTCGTTTTATAGATGTCGGGTGTGGTCGGGTGATCATGAGAGTGACGTTCAAAACCCAGGACCGTTTTAATAAAATCAACAACTGATCGCTACTTGACTGTACGCTTACATTACATCGCACAAAATAAAGTATTTAAAGTAAAGGCAGGTCCAAAATACAATTATTTAACAAACTGAATCTATTTCAAGGAAACTAAAACGATTTCTTTTTATGGACTCTGTCAGCTGTACTATATGTACTTACGGAAATCTCAACAATTGTTTTGTATATAATATTTGTACAAATATTTGAAACTGTTTATTCCCCACTTGTAAAAAAAAAAAGAAACCAGATGTATTTGTGCTTTCTGTTGAAATAAATAAAATTTATAACGCGACCATTCATTCGCTAAACGCTAAAGTTTTGACGTGAGCAGTCAAGTCAGATTATATGTCACAATAAACTAAAAAGTATTTAATCTTTTGATGTTGGTTTGCTAATATGGTGCTTAAGGTCTAAAACACTGAGTTCTTTTTTTATGAAACATATATCTTGATGCAGGTTATAAATTAACGCTATTAGCAACTACTGAAATGTAGCTAGAGCTGTCCTGTGGAGCTGTCATTATGGGGCCATGAACCTAGAATACTATGGACGGGCTGTACGTGTTGCCACGGTGAGGGACGGAAAAGCTCTTATGCAGCTAAATTAAGAACCGGTCCTAAAATGGCTGATGATTTGTCATAAACAACTTACTACGGGACGGGTAATGGTTTGTGTGGCACAACTTCATACTAAATCAGTTGTGGCAAATAAAAAAAAAGTGGAACTATGACAAGGACAATGAATGATATTCCCCTTTCTGTCACACTTATAGAGATTTGTATGCTACCAGCTCGCTCGCACGTGGTATTATTATTACCATAGCCTGTCCAGAGTATTCTTCGTTCATGTTCTGGGGCACATTTCTTGGCATATTTGTTTGACATTGTCCATCTAGTTCTATATAATAAAATCTAGTTCTATATATATCTATTAAAAACTTTTTCAACTACACTGCGTGATACTGATAACGGTAATAGGACTTTTAGGATAGATATTATAAAGCATAATATAGTGCACAGCACTACGGTGGTATGGTTCAGTCCCACCCTACACCCAGGGGTATTGCTAGGGGTATGATGGGTCTGACATGAAAAAGGTCATATCGTTACTGAAAACTTATGGCACTTACGTCCTTTTCTTTAAGCAACGCAGTTTTTTATAAATATCTCGAAAACCTTTGAACCGATCTTGTTGAAAACAAATTTCGCTGTTAGAATTTTATAATCCCTATGAGCATGATTCTTTTCATATTTTTAAAATACACGGTTCAAAAATTAGAGGGGGGGGGGGACACAATTTTAGTCACTTTCGGGGCGATTATCTCCGACTCTATTCACTTAATCCAAAAAATTGCTCAGAAACCTTATATTTATTTTGAAAGGCCTGTCGATTGATGTACCACAAGTAGGCTTGCAATGAAAAAATAATTTTTGACTTTCAGTTTTATGTATGGGGTACACCCCTAAAAAAAATCTTTTTTAGTAATTTCATTACAAAACTATGTAGCGGTTAACAAAATACACCCTATCCTCAATTTTTTATTCAAATACACCTTATGGTTTTAGAGTAAAATGCCTGTGACATACTGACGGACAGACAGACAGACAGACAGACAGACAGACATGACGAATCTATAAGGGTTCCGTTTTTTGCCATTTGGCTACGGAACCCTAAAAAGGGGTTTATCAAAACGGATCATTATTTCAATAAAGAGAACAGTGATGTTTTAAAATCATGTATTTAGAATATTTACAGGAAATCGAATTTAAACTTTCGTGAGACTTGTTGAAATAATGCTAATAATTACACGGTTCAACTCACGTATTGAATTTCGGGACACAGTGAGTTCAGTGAGCGAATGAATGAACACCTGCCGCAGCCACACACAACAACTCCAGCGCAAGACTGCCCACCTCCCCCCGCCCTGTCGACGCGTGCGTCACGGGCCGTGCAGCGATCGGAGCGTACGCGGGCAGTGATTCAAGCGCAGGAACACCGTCGCACTGATCTTGAGATTGAAAAGTTGGAAACATGTCGCCCTTAGTGACTTTTAATACGTGAGTTGAACCGTGTAATTATTCGCATTTTCTAGAAAGGTGACTAAGTAAGTAGAAGCAGGAGCGAATTTTAAGATGAAAATGGCCCAATAACATGGTAGTATTATAAATCGATTAACATGTCAACCAATAAAAATGTATACCTAAATTCCCTTTCTTAACATACCTCTATCTTCAGTCGTTGTCAGAATGGTCGTGGTTTCATGATGATGTATGGATAAAGTAGCCCTCGCGATGCTGCTCCTCTTGTAACGGTCTTCAGCATCACGAGAACACTAGATTGCGGATAGTGGATTGTGCCGCAGCTTTTATCCTATCCGTCCAGCGCGTAGGAGAACGACCGCGTGATCGCTTCCTCTCTATCCGTCCCTGATGGACAACGATTCGTTCCATGGAGTTTTGGTTGCGAGTAATGCGCCCGAAGTATTTGAGGATTCGCAGAGTTGACGATAATTTCTCTTTGGTTTCAAGTAAAAGACTGTCCATGGAATTGGCAGCCGTCGACGCCAGCACCACATTTCGAGTGCGTAAATTTTTCGTCAGTCTTTCAGGCGCACCATATAAGAAAATTGACAAGACTAACATCACATATATTTCTTGCAGAATTGTTAGATCGTCGGACTTGTTAGTTAGTTTAAGTTAAATACTGCAAAATTCAGTGGTACAATTTAACGTAATTAACTACACTAGGCGCTAGTTTTACGGCACCTTTTTTAGAATCAAAGTCTATATTATTCTTAAACCAATACTAAATGCGAGTAAGTACTTATGGGTTCGCATTCGCACACAATATACAAACTCCCTCCGCCATCAAGCACTTAATTTAAGAAAAGATTTCCGCAATAAAATGTGTAGTTCTTTCCAACAACTCAAATATTAATATGGACTGTTTAACAAAAGCATTTACTTTCGAAACTGCTGCCTATTTCATTCAGCTTATGTATAGTCGCCGCAAAACGCCAAACAGCTATTAGAGGTGTGTAAAATGTTTCCATAATTCGTAGCATTTCATGCCGCGAATCTAATGGAAGCGAATTGTACAGTCGGCGCCATAGATATGTGTACATTTTTCGCCTTATTACAAAGGAACAAGGTGGTAAAGTGTAAACATATCTTTGACGCCCGTCCGGTAATTCTCAAATACTGGAGTAATTCTCGTACCAATGTTGGAATATTTATCTCTATAATCAAAATGTTTGGCTACCGAGTTACTCAGATTCACCAAATCTATAATCATTTCATCATGTTGGAATTTTCTTAATAATGAGTATCCTAATTTGATATCAAAATCTTCATATAGTTATCGGTCTCCTAATATCTACGATTTCGAAATATGTGGTAAGTAGGTAATTGGACGAAAGTATGTTATGTTACTTACCACGAATAGGTACTTATGCGAAAGAAGGAACCTACATGTCATGGGCTATAGATATTGACCATTATACGCGGATCCAGTTCGACTACAGTTGAACTGGAACTAGCAAAATTGTACCTGAGAGCGAGAGATCGGAATAGTGCAAGCGGTACGCCAGAAAAGCTGCAAATGGTGGTAAAAACATGAAAATCGGAACGATGGATCTTTAGGCCATAAGAATCAATTTGACCAGTAGCACGAAAAAAAAACAAAAAAGGAGAGGAGTTATGAATTCTTTTTTATTTTTGTTTTTTGTGATGAAACCTATCGTGTGTGATATGTGATGAAAGGGCTTGCTAAACCGAATCTTAAAATATCACAACATCACTCATCAGTCACTTGTTTTAAATTAAAATAAAAATCATTTTCAAAACAAAACAAGTTTGGGCTCCTCCAGATATTATACGGTTGAATCATTATTTGTGAAATAGCTGATCGTATCCAACCCCAAGAAAGTTTTTTTATTAAAAAAAGCATTAGATACCACACACGATAGGTTTCAGAACATTTTTTTTATTTCCTCATACAAGATAAAAAGACGTCATAACTCCACTCCTTTTTTAGGGTTCCGTAGTCGACTAGGAACCCTTATAGTTTCGCCATGTCTGTCCGTCCGTCCGCGGATAATCTCAGTAACTGTAAGCACTAGAAAGCTGAAATTTGGTTCTAATATGTATATCAATCACGCCAAAAAAGTGGAAAAAAATGTTTTATTAGGGTACCTCCCCTATACGTAAAGTGAGGAGTGTTTTTTTTTTTCATTTCAACCCTAACGTGTGATGTATTGTTGGATAGGTATTTATAAACGAATAGGGGTTTAGAAAAATCAATTTTTGATAATGTTAATATTTTCGGAGATAATCGCTCCAGAAGTAAAAAAATGTGTCCCCCTCCCCCCCGTCTAACTTTTGAACCATAAGTTTTAAAAATATGAAAAAAAAATCAAAAGAAGAACTTCATAAAAACTTTCTAGGAAAATTATTTTGAACTTGATAGGTTTTATGGTTTTTGAAAAAAATTACAAAATAATTTTTTAACTAAGTTTGTAATTTTACCGCATAAGCAGGTGTTTATTGTAACTGTAATTTCTACAACGTCACAATGAAATGACGTGCTTTCAAATAAAGTAAAAACGGTGAAAATCGGCAAACACTCATAACGTTACGCTCATAACGTACATAGCGTACATAGCGGTGTTAAGATTTTCCCTGATTTAATGGTGTCGGAGCAGGTGCGCCCATACATTAGGTCGTTCGTTGTCTAATAATAAAATTGTTCGCAAAGTATTGCTTGTATTGTTCGCTAAGTATTGATTGTTTAACGCTTAAGTGGGGACACTTACTGTGACGGACGGAAAACTACGGAACCCTACACTGAGCGTGACCCGACACGCTCTTGGCCGGTTTTTGTTCTTTTTTTTCGCGCTACTGGTCAAAGTGATTCTTATGGCCCAAAGATCAATCGTTCCGATTTTCATGCTTTTAACACCATTTGTAGCTTTATACTGCATTTCGGGGTGTACAGTTAGCACTATCTAGAATGTTTCGCTCCCGTGTACCTACCTACGAGTACATACAAGTCAGTGCATCGCTGCCGCAGCGGTCGACGCATATTAGCAGATTTTATTCCGGTTAGAATGCAATAATAAGATTACAATTCCACAATTTCCAACCAATTTTGACTCTTAACCTAAGATTTAGTCTTTATTACTTTTTGTCGGATCCGGCTAAACAATTTTAATTTGATGAATTTATAATTGCGGTAACAGAGGACAATATTTTCATCACCTACATATTTTCGTGTCAGATTCATGCCATTCTCAAACTCTTGATCTTCTGAATTTCAATAGTTATCTATTCGGTGACGTCATTACATTTCATCATCTACATTTAAGAGCTCGGCTCTTGTCGGTGGAGTAGGCGCCAGTTCTCTCGGTTAAGCTTATCCTATATTCGTGTACCTACTCGTTTTCGCTGAAAATTAACTGGGTCGACCTCTACCCCTTCCTCCTTCAATCTTACCTTGTAGGATATTTCTAAAGAAAATGCCATACATATATGTATGCGTACATTACATTTATCAAACATATATTGATATTTATGTATAAGTTGATAAACAAAACTGCAGTACACAAACTTACCCAGTTTAACTCTTGAGACGATGTAGATACCAAAATACGCGCGTTGCACAAAAGGGCTTATCATTGTAGACAACTTGGACAGTTAGACCTTTTTCGTTGTCAAGTGTTGTGTAAGCTCCACCGCAAAGTTGTCAAGTTTTGTACCACTCGCGTATCAATCTCGCGCAACTTTGGCAATATCTACTTAAATTTTGATTGAACAAGTTTGCATGCTATGCTCTGTTCATATTGGGGAACAAAAAAGGTGTATTAAATAAATGTGATTTGTTTAATAATCTTAAAACCAGTCAAGTTTGGTATCAAAAAGAAGAACTCTGAAAGGTGTTTACTAAAATATATGCAAAACATGACTTCAAAAGTAATTTACAATCCGTCAGAGCTTATATAGATCTACCGGTGACTAGGTCACCGGTAGTTTTAAAAAGCTATCGGTTGTCTAACCTATCTTAAAAAAACCGGTCAAGTGCGAGTCTGACTCGCGCACCGAGGGTTCCGTACAAACTAACAATTGACTCAAGGTAAAGTAAATGTCCCAATATTTGTTAAATTACTTATTTTAACCCAACACAATAGAATTCAATTTCAAACGAGTAACTTTTACACCAAGACAATTGAATCGCGATCTTTTTTTGACCTGCTATTGAAAATAAATATACGCGTCCCAATCCCAACCCCATTAATTCTAGAAAAATCTTAACTGCGCGAATGGGGTCAGCGCCATCTATCGGCCCCATTTGGTACTAACGTGCAAGGGCAATCGGCTTAGTATGTATGTTGGTATTTTAGCGATTATTGTTTATCACGTGAACTGATCTCTATTATTTTTATTTTATTTGAAAGAGAAAGAAAGAAAGAAAGAAAGAAAAGCATTTATTTGTGACAAACACGTAAGTAGGTAACAAAAATTACAAAAATAGGACGAACACTGTTTGTCACAAAAGGGCCACAACTCAGCATGAAGCTGGCAAAGCCAGCGCTGTTCTTCCGTTGTGGCCCAAGAGCTTCCGCTGTGCTTCAAGAAGAGAGTATTTCTATTATAGGAATTTCAAAACGAAGAATGATATTTTTTTTTACATTTTCCTTCATGAATCGAAATTTTACCAATCTAGAAGAAAAAGAAAAACTGCTTCAAAAAGTGCAACTCAAGCCCTTTCAAATGATACCCCACTTGACCTAATAGTTGAATAATTTTTTTTGCCCCCTCCTCAAATTCGTAATTTTTCATAGTAAATTTAAATGTATATTTCAATTTTTCATTTTCCATGCACGCGGATAACTCTCATTTATAATCATTCCAAATTTCAAATTGATAGCTTAAGTAGTTCGTGAGATATTTCACTTTGTGACAGACAGACAGACGGACGGAGTCGCACCATAAGGGTTCCTTTTTTACCATTTTTGGTACGGAACCCTAAAAAACACAACCCCAGTCATCATCTCATCATCATCACCATCATATCAGCCGAAAGACGTCCACTGCTGCACACAGGCCTCCCCGAATTATAAATGTTACAGTTTGGATGTTTGTTACTCAACCACGCTTAAACGGCTCAACCGATTTGGATGAAATTTTGCACGAATATAGTTAGAGTACCACAACGACCGGTCCTGCGCCACCCACATCCAGCGGACTCCCGCGACCTTTACCACCTGGTAAACCTTATGACCTCATCAGTCCACCTTGTGGGGCCTACCCACGCTGCGCCTTCCGGTACGTGGACAACCCTAGTAAATACTTGTAATTAAATTAGTGTAATAAAAACCGACCAAGTGCGAGTCGGACTCGCGCACGGAGGGTTCCGTACCATTATTAATAAAAACAGCAAAAAAAAACACGTTTGTTGTACGGGAGCGCTTTTAAATATTTATTTTATTTTGTTTTTAGTAAGTATTTGTTGTTATAGCGGCAACAGAAATACATCATCTGTGAAAATTTCAACTGTCTAGCTATCGCGGTTCTTGAGATACAGCCTGGTTACAGACAGACTGACAGCGAAGTCTTAGTAATAGGGGCCCGTTTTTACCCTTTGGGTACGGAACCCAAAAATTATTAATTTTAAATAAGGCGCCATAGAATTGCAGTCAGATTTAAAAAACTTAGGTCCGAATAAGGAAGTGGAGTCAGAAGACTGGCTCCAGTTGTCTTGTTTATTAAAAACCATACAATATTATGTACGGTATTGGCTTTAAGCCAGTGCAATTGTTTTAGGGTCCTCATTAACATTTACTACCTTACCACTTATGAAATGAAAATATTCAGACCAGAATTTATATAAGAGCGATTTACATAAAGTTACGTCAACATAACTAATAACATGAGAGTGATGAATAAGTTTTTCTACATATATTAGCCTTAAACCGAAAGCTGTTCGAGCACAAGCTGACTGAACTGTCAAGGTGTTCACAAACATCTGAACACTAGAGTGTATGTTCAGATATTTTTGAACACCCTTAAGAGTACAGGTGTATGTGACGCTGACTGTGCTACGTGACATTGTTGATAGCCATTGAACAGTTGCGACTTCTGGTTCCATCATAACATTAACTTGATGGTAGCAAATTACTCGAATTCTATAGTCATCTATATTTCATCGTATAATGTTTCAAATTGATGCGCCTAACGGAATTGAGTGGTAATCGACGTCCAGACTTTGGTCAAGTATATTATTATATTTAATAAAACAATAATCCCTTGTTCACAGTTTATTTACGTCAAGTGAGTAATAATTCAAATGCATGTCAAACATAAATCATTCTCTGATGGCCAGTTCAACACTCCCCTTACATCAGATCAGGCTTACTCACCAATCCTAGTGAGGTTCGCGTTCTTAGAAAACTTTCCTTTGGCAAGGCTTTCGTAAAGGTATCCGCTACCTGGTCTTGCGAAGGTACGTAGAGGACATTGACCTTCTTCTCCTGATGCAATTCTTGCAAGAACTTATACCGCGTGTCTATATGCTTTGTCTTGAAATGAAACACTGGATTTTTGACAAGCTTGATAGCACTTTGGTTATCTACGTAAACCGTCGGTATAACGTCGTATCCTCGGATTTCCTTGTAGAGACGACTGAGCCATATAACCGTCTGGGCTGCGAGGCTTGCCGCCACAAATTCCGATTCAGTGGTCGAGAGACTCACAACCCAGACGGTTATATGGCTCAGTCGTCTGTACAAGGGAATCCGAGGATACGACGTTATACCGACGGTTTACGTAGATAACCAAAGTGCTATCAAGCTTGTCAAGAATCTAGTGTTTCAAATCTTGTGTGTTAAAGAGAGAAGCTCGAGGTAGCCTGTTCCGGCAGGACTTTGACCAATCGATAGTGGGCGGACAAAACCGGTTATTATACCGCGATGTTGAAGGAATGTGTGGAAAACACCACATTAATACGCCACACCACATGATTGATTTAGGGGACTGTTTCGTCGCTTAAACAATATTTTAATTGTATGTTAGTCGATAGAGGCTCCTATATAGAATGTAGATCCTATTTAGGAGCCTCTATAGTCGGTAAAGTAATCGCCATTTTGTACGCTTCTTTGCCAAAGCCTGTTAATAAATAAATAACCATTATTTCAGGCATCCAAGGCCCATATAGTTGCAAATATCTGAAAGACTAACATACAAAGAATACAATTAAAATATTGTTTAAGCGACGAAACAGGGGATCGAATTTTGAATCTCACCAAGTGACCAATTCTCACCGATGTGAGTGATTTCCGGAAGTTCGTATTTTTGAAACTCATCGGTGACTTACATTTGTCATACTTACCTATGATATCGATTGACGAGTGCCCCTACCCACTCGTAATTGAAATCACCATGCGCTACGTTTTACGTTTGAATCTGTTTTAAGTTATAGTATGAGAAAATAAAAACCGGTATCAAGGACAACATCTGCGTAAAAAGGAACGTAACGGGAAGATTGCCTCTGACTGACATTGTAAAATTTCTGCATGTTGGTAAACAGCGTGTGACTTTCAAAAATACGTTACGGCTTTAGGTAAATGGTGACATAAAAGTCATCGGTGATCATTTTAGTCACCGGTGACTTTGATAAAAATCGCACTCCAGTCCCCTAAATCAATCATGTGGTATGGCGTATTAATGTGGTGTTTTCCATACATTCCTTCAACATCGCGGTATAAAAACCGGTTTTGTCCGCCCACTATCGATTGGTCAAAGTCCTGCCGGAACAGGATCACGTTGATTGTAAGGTAAGGGAAATAATAATATTACGTCATGGCACCTCAACAATAACTATTACGTACAGCCAAGGGATGTAAACCGCGTATTCTCCAAATATTGTCAAAAGAAACTTAATTATTATGAAGAGACAGTTGTTCCAGTTCTTGGCTTTGTCACTACAATTAATTGGCATGACTTTTCACTAACAATCAATTTCCAATGACAACAAATTTACGGGTTCTGTAAAATTACAATTCCTTTCAGTCGTTCGCGATAGTTATTAGTTTAATTAGTCTTTGTCGAGAAATGACGTAATCAAAAATGTCTCTCATAATAGTACATTGTGCTACAAGTGCTAGGTATGTTGATAATTACATCGAGGTGAAATTGTTCACGCGAACCGCAGGTGGGCGTGATAAGGAAGCCGAGGATGTAATTATCAAAGCTCACGCGTATCATACGACGTTTTTCAACACATTTTGCGAGGAAAAAATCATTTTCTTAAGATGAAAATGTTATAGGCCTGCCAAATTATTTTCTTTACATTAAGTCAATCATTAAGATGACAACAGGTTTTTACTTACAATTGCACACCGCCAAGAATTTCCAATGGCGTCCATTCTATTTATCACTTTTTTAGTCACCACGAGTCAACATTTTTGGTAATAACCAAACACGCATAAACAAATTTTACAAATATTTGTGAAATAACCTTTAATGGCGCGCAACATTTTTTTTCGTTAATTTTGCGCAATGCGGGCACAGAAATCTCTAAACAGCCAATACAAAATAAAATAATATTTTCGTTTTAAAATGTTATCTGCATTAATTCATGTAAAATGTTATCAAAAGTGAATAGTTTTACTAAATTAAACGTTTCTATATCATATACAAAAATAAAAAGGGATTTAATTTGTTTAGTCGAGTAAGAATCCATTTGCCGAGAATTAAAAAAAAGCTGTACATTCTGTTCAACCCGGTTAATTTAAGAATGCACCGTGTTCATGCATATATCTTGCTGCAAGGTGCCAATGTGACTTAATGGGGATATAACCATAACACACAAGTGTTGCAATGTTATAAAACACGCGTGTTTAATATCCAGGATTATGAGCCTAAAAGCGACACAATTAGAGGTACGTTACGAGAAATTGTGTTGAAAATAAATTTAAAGTTTAAAACTCTTGTGACAACCACCATATTAGCTAGACTCCCTATAAAAAAATACCGTACTCAAGCGATTCATCCGTTAAGGAGCTACAATACCACAGATAGATACACAAATACTCAGTAGTAAAAAAGTTGCCATTTAATTTGCAACATCCAGCCGGTAGGACATACTCATTGACCGTGTTTGTACATTTTTTCCTGACCATAACGTTTGGACTATTCAGCTACATCGAGCCTTGAAGTGGACCTTTGCTATTTTTTGCGAAATAAAGGGGTGAAGTTCGATGCATCAATGTTGCTGATTTTGTATTACAATGTATCACCCCGTGTACAAAGGAAACCGGTATCCCTGGGAGACCCAAACTGAAACCCAACTAAGGCACGGTCAAGCGCGCACTGTATTTCAGGCGCTACACACGTCAAAGTTGTCCCTAACGAAGTTGGGTGAGGTGTCCTAATTATAGGCGGCGCGCGAATTAGCTTTGACGCCAAGTTTGTGTCATTGTACTCCTACTAAGCAATTCATAATGTACTACATGCTTTCTCGTCACTCGTTGCTAGCATATGTTGATCTCGAGATTAGTAAGGCCACGGATTGGACGTCAGCGGGCAGCGGGGCGGCGAGCGGGGCGGCGAGCGGGCGTCCATACATAGAACTCGCTCGAATGTATGAACGCCCGCTCATCGCCCCGCTGACCGCTGGTGTTCAGTTCCCGGCCTTCAAATTATGGTGACTTCCTCGGCGAGGCGGCATCGTATGCGGTATTTTTTCGGACATGATCTTACTGATGTCGCACAGGTTTCCTCTCTTGTCGGTATACTGTCATTATATCTGCGCATTAGACATATTATGCTCGGAAGCTGCGAGCTTAAAATTGTTGCCATTTTATCAGTTATCATTGTGGATAAGACATCCGTCACTCTCGCACTTGCATACTTGTCAGAACGTGACAAACGTACATTCTCAACAGCGATAAGTGATACAATGTCAACCATGCGACTCCCGCAGGTCGGCTCGCTTGCAGTACTGCATTCGTACCGCCCCGATTCTGCACAATCCACACCAGTCAGGAAGTGCTGATTGCAATGTAAGCGTAGAGAAATCAGTACTAAATCGACGGACAGTAGACACTGGCAGATGACAGCTGAACTCGTAACACCTCCGCACCGACAGTACAGGAAGTCGCTTATTTATGTTGAAGAGATTAGGCCTGTTACTGGTTCGCCAGGGCAATATTTGCGATTTGATTTGGCCGATTTGCATCAAAGTTGTCCATTTAAAAAGCAACTCTACCTTGCAGGGTAAAAGATTCCAATTCCAATGTCAGATTTATAAAAAGTCGGCCTCGTTAAATGATCTCAACCATACATTGTTGTTAGGTACGTGTTGTGAATAACGACCCTGCAATCGGAAGCAGCGAAGTCTCGTTTCGGAGACCGGGTGTATTGGGGACATTGAGTTGAACGACGTTTTGAACTGTGTTACTGTGCAGCGGTAATAAACTAATGGAAAATGCAGTAAATTATTATTCTAGAAAATTCATAAACGCTCTCAACTATTCTTGCAATTTAAGCAATGACGTATCGTATATATGTCATATGTGTGTTCCTTTCATGCTACGGTGTCTGAATTTGCTTTGTGTTGGTTGTACGTTGTTTCATATTTTCGTAGAATTTTGCTTCATAGAAAATGTTTCTCATATTATAATTTTATAGAATGGTCAACTTCCAGTGCACTTACTTTGTAGACGCTGTATTTGTAGATTTTTTATAGTTGAGATAGTTAATGTTTCGAAATTCATGTTATAGTTTTAAGTCATATATTATTGTTCCTTATAGTAATTAGTTAATTTAATCGTTTCTTCAAAGCCTGTCATAATTTTCCTAGCGTTATTCCCGGTTGTGCCCCTAAAGGAGCCCGGGGTCCGCTTTGACACCTAATCCCAAGATTTGGCATAGGCACTAGTTGTACGAAAGCGACTGCCATCTGACCTTCCAACCCAGAGGGAAAACTAGACCTTAATGGGATTAGACTTGGGAGTTTTCCTTCACCGAAAAGCTAACGGTAAATATTCCGTACATAAGTTTCGAAAACTCATTGGTACGAGCCGGGTTGGGTTAGGTTAGGGTTTTGAAAGCCTGTATATTCATCGAATTTTGTTTGTCATTTTCAGTTTATAGAAGGATCGGTTAAGATATGGAAGTGGAAGTTTTAATATCAAGTTATTCCGCTGTTTTATAAAAAAATTACCTCGATGACGAAAGCGTGAGCAAAGCTCCCGCTTCCGTCTTCTAACCTATCCGCGATGCGAGTCGGTTTTGCCACTAAGCCTCCTTGTGTACTTGTAATTTAAATGAAGTTCATAAGTTCAGAAATAAGAATTATTGAAAAGACAATACTGGAACTAAATATTATATGAAACGGTTCCTATGAAACAACAATCTATGAAATTTGTGTCTACGAAATAATAATATACGAAACATAATCTTACTTTTTGACAAGTTTCTAAAGTTAACAATTTTGTTAGTAATATACATTGAACTGAATTTCTGTGAAATTTGTTCCAATCAAGTGAATAGTCTATGAAACAATAATATTGGAACTTAAAGTAAATGAACCAAATAATTTATGAAATTTATTTAGGATTACCAACAGATTACATCATACATGCACTTGTATCTAACTTAGAATGTAGGTATCTTACAAGATGATAACTAACATTAAATGAATTAAATTAAAACTAGGTTAAATAAAAGTACATACTGACTATAAACTAACAAAA
The DNA here is from genome assembly GCA_945867215.1 of Epinotia demarniana. Lineage (NCBI taxonomy): Eukaryota > Metazoa > Arthropoda > Insecta > Lepidoptera > Tortricidae > Epinotia > Epinotia demarniana. The sequence continues at coordinate 38,565,413 of OX244260.1, read as the reverse complement.
TAATAACAAAACTACATAATATTTACAAATAAAAAACCGGTAAATAATTTATTTATTTATTTTTTATGAAATAATTTCTAAGAAATGAAATTATGTGAAATAGGGTGACACCGCTTTGTGTTAGAATTAAGAATTCGTTGTTAAGGACACACGTTGCAATACCCTGTCAGGGTCCATGATATACTATTACTTATTTGTAAATCAATGTACAATGGTAAGCAATGAATGTGATTATTATTATATTAGTACATACCACCAGGCCGGCTGTAGGCTAGTTTTTTACCATCTTACTATAAAAAAGACAGGTATATCAACTTTTTTTTATCAAGCTCTACAGCGCTTACAATGTGTATTTTTGTTAAAGGCAAGTACTTTAAAACACCGCTAATTAAACGAGGAATTCAATGTGAAAGTTACGTGTAAAAGGGACGAAACTCTAACAATAGCCAATCAGCCCTAATGATAGGCATTGTACAAGTAAGTTTAAAAAAGAAAGTCCTAATTTTATACTTTTTAAAAGTTGACATGAAATGAGATTTCTTTAAGTTTAACAATTGCCGGTTTATTCAAAAAAGAGTAGGTACATATTCTATTAATTAACTAAGTAAATGAATGTCTCGCCCTCCAAAATTCAAGCAACGTCAAACCACTTTTGACCTACTCGTATCCCACCTTTGACTGTTTTTGATTTCGACTTTTCTTATACTGACATGAGTTTTTCTGAATGTCAGGTTGTTCGGACGTCATCTGCTGTATCTGCTGGTATAGTAATATTATAAAGAGGAAAAGTCTGTGTATGATTTATTTGAATTACCTATGCCGTAAGCCGTATGCCATAAGGCTATCACCTGTTTGCGGCTCGACGTTTACTCTTGGGACGTAGTCCTCTATAATAGTTTATTTTATTTTATTATTTTCACAATGTTTCTTTGTTCTGCCTTTTCTCGTGACCACGTCATGCTAACCATGCCATATAACCATTTACGACTACATTAGATTACGACTACGATACATAACCCTTTATACCGAACATTAGTTTTCCACAATTATTGTTTAAATAAAACCTCTTATAGTTCGGTGTGTCTAATGGCAAAGGCGTCCTCCAACTCCTTCCAATGTAGGGAACATTGGAATGAGTTGGAGGAGGCATCTCTGGCCACTCTTGACCAGTAAGGGGGCATGCAGTTAGTCTTAGTTCGTCTTTTAGGTTTGGAATAGATCGCTTTTTAGCGATAGACCGCGTGAGCAATTAAGAATATTTGTATTGTATTGTATTGCCTTTCCCACCTCTTGACTTGGTGACCTCTGGCTCTTTGACCGTCTCTCACATGGGGATTTGGTGATACGATCACAACAACGATGTAAATAAACGATCCTTTTAAAAACGTTAGCCCAAAATAAGCATGGTAACAATTTCTTTCAAGGCAACTTGTTTGAACAGGTACAACATCAAAGGAGCGAACTTATAATTATTGTTATGAAGTAAAAAAAGGTCAAAAAGACTTAATTAAACGTTCCGATGGACGGCCAGGGAAATTAGCTGTTAGCCCCTTTTGTTTTTAATTAATGGCTTAATAAAAAAATAATATAAAAGACTTTCTAGCGTTGAGTTGAGAAAATAACGCAGTTTTTAATTACTTTTACTTATAGGGGTTGGAGCCAAGCGGTTCAGGCTACAGCTTTCAAATGGAGGTCGTGGGTTCGCGTCCTGACCAATGAGTTGCTCGCATTTGCTTTTTACTATTAAGGCGCCGTAGGTTCATGGACTTCTCTCCCTCTCACTGAGCTTAAGCGTGAGCGAGATGGAAGTGCGTGCTCGGAAGCGCGGAAATCATGTTTTTTAATTTTATTTTTTTTGGCGTTTAACTAAATAAAAAAGTAAACACTGATTTCTCTCAAACATGATATTGCCAATTTTTAGAAGCCATTTTAATATTTTTAGCTTTTATGCATAAATTGTAAGAAATATTTTAAGTGTATTTTAGACCCTTTTAGACCTATGTTCGTGATTTTTTTCTATCGAGCGAAAATTACTTAATCATGTTTCTAAACACTGATTTCCCTGCAGGAAACCCTCAAGATTACTATTCGTATTTTTTTTAAACCATATTATTATAAACAGACGCATTATATTGTTTCAAAAACTCTGTTCGCTTAAGTTCGCTGAACCTACGGGGCCTTAATGCGAAATTCGAAACTGTATCCGTCGTCAAGTGACGTGGGATGTACCGAGGAAAGAAGGCAGAGAACTAGTGTGGCAACATTACTTGTCATGCTGCGCATCTTGCTCCTCATCATGCCCAGTGCTCCCTGTTTTGTCGGTTTTTCAGGCGCTAGTCAAATGAGCAGAAATAAAGGCAAGTAAGGCCTGCCACACACTGGCGCGGCCTGCGGTGGCGGACAATAGTAAATTTGACAGCGGCGGACAAGTTTACTATTGTCCGCCGCGGCCAGGCCGCGCCAGTGTGTGGCAGGCCTAAAGCAGTGTGTGGCCAGTGACAGGCAGCGCGAGGAGCAGAGCAATGAGCAACCCGAAGAGCATTGTGTGGCTGAGATACAAGATGATTTTCCGAGCGGGCAGGCCATTGGCGTGCAGTTTTCGCCGTGCAATCACATCGTGTAGCGGTATTCAATTTGAATGATGTGATCACTCACATAATTAAAGTTTGATTATATTCTAATTTCTAAGACTCATGGGAGTTTCCTATTTAAGAATTCCTATATCTTGCGACGTGATATCGATTTATGCCGCAAAACAAAAGAGTGTCACATGTTGGTCTCTAATTTTTATTTCAGTTAGAGCCTCTATTTCTTTGCAAACAGAATACATATTAGCAGGAGCTATTGAAGAATAGCACAATAGCAGTCGAACAATGCAAGCTTACCCGCATTAGGTATTGTACACGATTTAAGGGTACATTATGTACCATATACTTACACGTAAACAAGCCCTCTACGTCCCTTTCAGACCACCTGTTCGGCCTTTGTACGGGTGGAAATATGTGAAATATTATTATGAGATGATAGGTTCTTTAGAAATTGAGATTCTAAGGGCTGATCCATAAGTTTTCTATGTTAATATTATTACATATTAATTATGAATGAGCTATGAAGAATGACGAGTGTTGTGAATTTCTGTCGCGGAAGTGGAAGTGGTCGGGATTAGATAAAAACGTGAATGATTAACTAATACCGACTTGGAAACATATCTACCTGGCATAAAAAACTCTGCAAAGTAGGTATACAGGGTGTAATTGTTTACGTGATACAAAATAGCAAAATGTGAATGTATCCATGATTCTGAGCAACTTTTACTATGGGACCAAGTTTGTGTTATGCCAAAAAATCCAACTATTTCATACACTGTGCTCATTTAAGACTGACGAGAATGTATGAACAGGTGTTTTTTTTTTGCATTAACACAAAGTTGGTCCCATAATAAAAGTTGCTCAGAATCATGGATACATTCACATTTTGCTATTTTGTATCACGTAAACAATTACACCCTGTATTTTTCTCAAAACGCCGTTAAGGTTGGACTGCAACAAACCGTCATCGTAGGCAGTGTTCGTTGCAATCTGAATCTATAAAGTTTGACAAAGCAATCGTTAGTTGGTGCAACCCGCTCGAAGTTCAAACAACTAACCTTCGAATCGAATGGCTCGGGTTTCCTTGTATTCGATGAGTCGTCATCATTATGTATAGGTATTTTAAAGCTAAGCTCTTGTCGGTGGAACAATTTACATTCCTTTCTATGATGCGACACGCCTTTTTCCTTGATTTGGTCCGTAAAAGATCTTCTTGGTTTCCCTCTCTTTCTCTTTCCCTCTAGCTTCCCTTCTGTAATGGTTTTCATGTAATCATCGTGTCGTTGTCCTAAGATTTGGTATGGGCACTAATTTCTCGAAAGTGACTGCCATCTGACCTTCCAACCCAGACGGAAAACTAGACGTTATTGGGACTAGTTTCCTCACGATGTTTTCCTTCACCGAAAAGCTAACGGTAAATATTCCGTACATAAGTTCCGAAAAACTTATAATTATTAATAATTATAACTAACGACATATTAACTTATGACTATGAGCCATCAAAATATTAACAACTCAATTTCTGTTTGATTTTTCTTTTTGCAGCTAAACAAGTTCCAGAACCCTGTTTTAAGCGCTTTTTCGTCGTCCCAAAATAAAACCCACTAGCGAAAATGTTGCCGGTATCCAAGTACAGACTTTTAAAGCTTGCCACGCCCGCCTAGGATAATACCACAAAGGGCTATCCAGATTTATCTATAAAACACCTAAAACGTGGACACTAAAAACCCCGGCACGTTTGGAAAAACAAAACCCGACATCCTCTGTAACAATAGGCACACGTCATTGACTATTCCATCCGGTAAAAGGCTTCGTCGGAACAAATAGGGTTGCTACTGTCTTTAATTACAGACTGTGTATCACAAGCCATGAATGATAGATGTAAACGGGCGTTTTATATCCAAGGAACGTACGTTCGAATATTTAATTCGTTACGGATCGATTAAGATGATTAATTTCAAACATAAATAAACCGACCAAGTGCGTGTCGGGCCACGCGCAGTGTAGGGTTTCGTAGTTGCCTGTCTGTGTTTGTTACATCGACACGCACGCGCCAAGTAAATGGTGTGATTGCGTCGGCCGAATTGGTACGAAAGTTGGCCTTTTCAAGTATATTTTAAGTTCTTCGACTATTACTCGGTAACTAGTAATGTCCACTAAGACGTGATAGTTTTCCTATTCAATTCATTATAAGAATGTACTACTGCCACGATTGTAGTCATATTCCCATTAGCAGCAATTTAGCTGGCGCGGCAGGGGGTGGGAACACATGACTCTAACACAAATTGACCACGAAGTAGAATTAAAAAAAAAATCCATAATACTTTTGAACAAGCTATTAAAGATACCCCAAAACAACAACATGGGCTTAGCGAGAAAAAAATATACACCCCCACTTTACGTTCCCCTACCCTACACGTAGCTTAAAAATTATTTTTTTCAACATTGAATTCTACTATTTTGTCGGCGTGATTGATTTATATACACATGCCGAATTACAGCTTTCTAGTAGTAATGGTCTCTGAGCTAAGCCGTAGACGGACAGACGGACAGCAGACATGGCGAAACTATAAGGGTTTCTTGTTGACTACGGAACCCTAAAAAAGGAAAAGAACAGCAGAACATGTTATGCTCGTAACATGTTAATTGGATGTGCTTGCAGACTTTTTGATGAATGTGTATTACTGTTAGTATTTGGTAGTAGTGTTGATATGTTTAATTGTAGTATAGTTTATTCTAGTCTAATATTTTTAACCCCCGACTCAAAGAGAGGGGTGTTATAAGTTTAACGTGTCTGTCTGTGTATCTGTCTGTGGTATCGTAGCTCCCAAACGGATCAACCGATTTCCTTTTAGTTTTTTTGTGTCATAGATATATTTATCTTAGCCATGTTTCATGAGAATCAGATCAGCCATTTTTGAGATATTGGACTTCGTAATGAAAATGTCGGGGGTTTCTCAACTTCTCTAAGTTGAAATGAATGTCTATTGCTGTACGTAATTGAATTACTTAACTTCATTTGTCAATAAATTATGCAGGCATGTTTACACCTAAGCAGGTACTAAGCTTCATTGTCATGCAAATAGTTAATTGTAGTGTAATGTTATTAATGGATATTTCAGCATTAGTGTAGTAAATAATTAAGGAAACTGTAACTCTTGTGTTAAACGAATGAACAGTGTGTAAACATTTCTTCATCACACTTGCCCAAAAAGGGCTTCCTAATGCACAGACATACATAGCTACAATAGCCTATGTTACGCCCACGGGCGTAGGTAATGGCTTTTTTCTTAAATTGTATCTGTCACTCATGCGGAAGTTATAAAGTTACAAAGAGATTTTATATCAATTACAATGTTTGAAAACGTATATATAAATAAATTTAAACTTAAAAACACTACTAAAACATGTTTACCAGTATTATTTACAGATTTAGTATGTACATAGTTATGTGTTTATGTAAAATGTTTTTAAGTGTTTTCCAATCGTGGCTGTATACCGAAGGGTCTTGCCATACGCGCCCCACGAATCAAATCAACAAAATGGACAACTGACAGTTGCAGCTTTTATTACGGTTTGTATTATTTTAATCTAAAATGTATTCGTTTCCTCGCACATGTGATGAAAAACATTGTGTATAATACGGGCGTAAAAATATTGCAAACTCGACTCATCAAAAGCCCTCCGCCTTCGGCGTCGGGCTTCTGATAGACTCTTGTTCGCAATATTCCACTTACGACCCTCGTTAAACAATGTACTATTGATGTGACCGTTTGCTTCGCAATAAAATTAATTAAAAGAAACAAATCGACCAATTTAAATCCGCAACGGTGGGTACAAATATGACTCTACTTACAAGATTAATAATGTGAAAGATTGTGTGTTTAGACATTTGCATATTTGTATGGAATTTGGCACACATGTAACATGTAACAGGAATCTATCCCGAAACGGCTTAACGGATTTGGATGGAATTTGGCACTCATGTAGTCCATATAAAAAGGAATTTACAGAGGTATCTATCCCGCTATGTAAATCTTAAACTAGAGGGATGAAATTGAGTGTGAAATTAGGATCGTTCAAGTGGACAAAGTCGTGGTCATAAGCTAGTATTTAATAGTACTTTTGTGGTATTTCCCACTATGTTTTCGTTTACCAAAAACCTAGAGGTAAATATCGACAGGCCGTAGGACCCGTAGGTACTTAAATTATTTTTAGTTACCTAATAACTTATTTACACAAATATCTCGACTAGGCCCTTTATTTTCCTTCATTAAAATACCTCTTATTTTGATAATGTGGTTAGAAATTAACCTCTTCAATTGTTCGGGTTCATTCCCGGCACGGCGTTTAATTATATGTTCAATGATACAAAATGTTTAATCGTTAAGTTGGCAACCCTAAAATACAACAAACTGTTAAAAATTCCGCTAAAAATTCAATTCACACTCTTTTTTCACGCTTTTGCTGCCAGTTTAAGTCTAAACGGTTTACCATGAAAACAGTCTCAGACTGGCTTTTACACAGGCAGAACAGTGCGAATTAGTTTACGCGTTAAAATATTACCGTATAATATATTTTTTTGACGTGATTACGTCTCATAAATCGATAAACGCCGGCTGCACGCACGAAAAAGTCATTGTCCCGTTCCGATGTATCAACTTATACTGCCCAAACCGCTGGTTCTAGAGATTCCTGGCACGTAGGTTCCTCATAAGGTCTAGGGGTGCTCTAAAAAGCATTTTTAAATTTCGACCTCCAAGGGGGTGAAATGGGAGTCAAAAGTTTGTATGGGGAAACAAGATTGTATCGACTATTCTATTCGAAATTTCACAGGATTATTCCTAACGATAAATGAGTAAAGACACGTTTCAGGTTTTTTGAGAATTCAACCACTAAAAGGGCGAAGTGTGGTGAAAAAGTTAGAAAATCAACATGGATATCGTTTCTATGGTGTTTTGGGTCACTGATTACGAAAAAAACAACAATTTAAAAATCCAACGTGGCGGACGTGAAATACCATCTCCCCTGTTGGGGTGCGATGGGGTTGCAATGTTTAAATATCGATAATGGTGTCGTTTTTATGGTTTTTTGTGACGTACGACAAAATAATGATAAGTCAGTGATAATAATTAATTCAATTTGCATTTTGGTACGCAATTTTTCATGAATGTTTTCTTATGACGTTATCACTGACTGACTGACTTTACAGACAACCAATTTTATGTTGATTGATGTATTATGACTAGAGCGTGACTCCTAAAAGAAAAGACGAAAGGTGTAATTTTGCTTACAAAAGTGTTCCTTATAATTGATGGTAAATTTAACATGCATATAATAAGTTCAAAAACCTGTAACCCGACTACGGAAAAGTAACAAAAAACCATATAGCCTATTTTATTCTAATCGATTGACATCGCACTTATGAAAATTGGTTCAGTATATTTAACGCTATGGAGAAACACACGTACATACAAACATAATTCCTAATCCCTTCTTTTCGGATCTACCATAGTCAGGGAAAAAGGAATACAGGTCGACACATGTAAAAAGAACCCTGGCGGCCATACTTTTTATATGGCCGCCACGGCTCTTTTTACGTGTGTCGACCTGTACATCATGATGACGGGAAAGGGATGGCTGCAGACACGCCAGCGAGATGGAGTCAATCAAATGAAGTTGGTAATTACCCATTTCACATTGGCGAGTCATCTGTTTTCTATGACCACGTACCGGACGGCGAAGAGTTGGTAGACACAAGGTAAACTGATGGCCTGGTGAAGGTCGCGGAAGTCCGCTGGATGCGTGTGGCGCAGGACCGGTTATTGTGGCACTTTTTGTGAAAGGGCTATGTCCAGCACTTGACGCCTTTCCGCTGATATATATTTTTTTTTTTATTGATCAAATGAAAACTTACATAACTACTATACATTTAAATTCTCGCCAAACTGTTACGTTTGATGGCGAGACGCGCTACGTTTTCATGCAACTTAAGGGGCTGTATTGAAAAATATTGAGTTGTTTGACACGCCATTCTGACCATTCTAGGAGACAATGAGGCCTGATTTTCAGATATATGATTCTTGATTATATGTTTGTTCTTCCAACTAGATTGATTCGCGATTGCTTGAAATTTCCTCGATAGAAAAAAAATCCAAAGTTGCGTCCTAGTTTTTAGATTTTTAACCAGTGTGAGTAAGCAACATGAAATCAAGCGGCGAAACTTAGTTGAAATGATGATCTATTACTCGTCTTGAATCTCACTTTATAAAATATACTCCCTTCATAATAATATTTATAATAATCCCATGATTACTGATTTCGCGTTTTTGAAAGCAAACGCCCCTTTCTGAGGATGTTGTTTCCTTGTCTGTCAAACGTTAGTGGCATAAGTTTGTTTCTTACGCGCGGAGTCCATTCGGCAGTCAGCCGTGATCGAAGCAGGATCTACGTCACTTAGCGCCGCAAAATTACTTACGAATTATAATTATACACCAGTATATTTAGGCATACGGTGCCATTCAACACGAAACGTGCCGGAGGTCTTTTTGTAATGGTCGTGAGCGCTCCTAAAATCGCACTCACACATGCGCAATAAATCTATAATGTGTACTAAGCAGTTACAATTTTCGACGTGATAAGTAGCGTTCTTGTAGTCCTGTGGGTGCATATCGGTAACAAAATGTGTCCTGCTGTATCGGGTTCAAATCTCGTGGTTGAAAAGAGTTTTTTTATTTTTGATTTTTCGAATATATTTTTTAAACCAAATATGTAAAAATTGCACAGAACTTTTATTTTTCTATGTATTATTTGTCACTTCCACCTATTATGTTTATCCAAAAATATTGTAAATGTTTTTTCAAAAAAGTGAAAAGAATAGGTACTAGGTACTTACCAGTGTTTGCCAGTATGTGCCGCGAACACGGCACCATTCGCGCGAACTTCAATCACCTCACGCGAGTCAGAGCGGCGCGTGCGTGTCACTACCGGAGTGCGATTTTTGAATCTCACTGGTGATATCAAAGTCACCGGTGACTAAAATTATCACCGATGACTTTAATGTCACCATTTTCTAATAGCCGTATTTTTGAAAGTCACACGCTGTTTACCAACATGCAGAAATTTTACAATGTCAGTCAGAGACAATCTTCCCGTTACGTTCCTTTGTACGCAGATGTTGTCCTTGATACCGGTTATTATTTTCTCATACTATAACTTAAAATAGATTCAAACTTAAAACGTAGCGTATCTGTCAGTGTCATGTAAACGAAAATTAAAGTTTTGAAAAATTCTTGGCAGATGTCACATACGTCAACTGTCAAAAACAATCGCATGGTGATTTCAATTACGAGTGGGTAGGGGCACTCGTAAATTGATATCATAGGTATGACAAATGTAAGTCACCGGTGAGTTTCAAAAATACGAACTTTCGGAAATCACTCACATCGGTGAGAATTTGTGACTTGGTGAGATTCAAAAATCGATCCCCTGTTTTGGCTGCGTGGCGAGTAAAAACTGATTTTGGAGGATTCTTATGAAGTTTTCCGTTTTGAATCGATGTGCACCAAGGTAGGTATCAGTGCTATTGTAATACTTCACCACATACTTGTTGCAGCAATGTAAAACTATCGAATTTTGGTTGCTATTTCGTACAATTATTTTGGACCGAACCGAAAAATACCGGTATGTTGTATATGTGTTTGGAAGAAGTTGTCTGTGTAAGTGTAAGTTCGTTTATTTTTTAGGTAACCTTTATTATACAGGTTTTGAACCGGTTTTACAAAGGTTTCGGTTACCTTTAAATCGATAACGGTAACCGATATTTCCAAACCGTTACGATACCGTTATATTGGCACGGTGCGCGTAACCTTTATACCATTACAGTACCGTAATGGAATACCGGTTGCATACCGGTAAAACAGTAGCCGAAATCAGACCCTGGATCGGACTGTTGATTAGTATGTAAAATGTGTCTGTTGGGGCAGAATGGTCGGGGCATATTGGGATACTATCCCGTCTTACCTCGTATGTGTAGTTAGAATAATGTTTCATACTTGTGTGTTAACCTGTTTTATGACCTGACTAGAAAATGGCTGAAAAAAAGAAAACTAAAAAAAAATATAACAAAAACGCAAAAAAGAAAGTGACACGGATATTAGTACATCTGAAGACGATGAAAATGGTTGTGCTTACATATATTGTGGGTTTATGTTAAGGATATTCACAGTCCACTGAAGGATGGGTTATAATTTGTAGCGTGTGCCATGGCTGGGCCCATTATTCCTTCGCAGGTGTAGACGATGACGATGAAGAGGCACATATTTGTGAACATTGCCAACCTGATTAAAATATGTAGGTACTCATTTTAACCCATTGTGTTTCCCGTCTTACCCCGGGTCATAGGGCAAGACGGGATTTTTGAATTGTGCTTTTTATAAAAATGAAAATGAAAAGCCATTAGTATCTACGCGTCGCCGCACGCACACTCAAACAAAATGTCTAATGCGATGTCAAAATGTCTACAGGCGCACTGAGAAACGGGTCGAGATTTTGTTATAGTGTGCGTGCGCGACGCACAGGTACTAATGAAGCACACATACAAGCCGCACGCGGTGCGTTTGTAGAAGATAACCTACTTTACACTCTTTCTACTATGATTTTATTCCTATTTAAAAAAAAAATGTGATTTAGAGCCGTAAAAGGTAACAATTATACGAATTAAAAGGGTTCCCTCTATTTGGCGTAACTTTGACTGTCCGGAAAGTTTTTCGCATAACAGACTTCGCATATTCGGTTTTCGCCGAATCTTACTTCATATAATTTCTAAAATCCCGAAAATGTGTTTGGCCGAATTTAAATTTGCATACTATAGTTATGGCCGAATATATTTACGCATAATTTGGTTAAGCATATTATCGATTGTCTGAAACTTACTAAGTGTACTTAAAACGGGGTGCGTCTCACGAGATATAACATCAATATAATTATATTTCGGTAAGGATTATAATAATTATAGTAGATTAGGTTAGGGCAGCTAGAAAAAGGGGGGGAAGGAGTTCTCGGGGGGCAAAGCCACCCGCAATAAAAAAACGAAATAGCGGAAACAGGCACCCCACGTCGACACGCTGACGATTAGGTTAGTTAGGTTGAAATTGACAAAAAAATGCTCATCTATTTTATGATATAGTACCTATCACACATACACGCGTACATGATTCGGATCAAAATTATGCACATATAATATTCGGACTATTGTAATTCGGCGTAATCGAACTATGCGAATCTCGATTCTGCCAAAACAGTTTATGCGCAAAGTCAATTATGCCTACATACATAATGACAAATAAAAGTATTACTAAAAAAACAGGGGGAACTGAAATAAAACTATGAGTGTTGCTTTTGTTGCAAGAGATTTATAATAAACAGTTTAATTTTCAAATTATGACGCTTTTTCTCTTAAGCGTCTCATCTTGCCCCGGTCTCCCCTACGGCACTATAATCTCATTTTTGTCGTGCATAGCAGTATCAGCCCCGGACCTATATTGCTCAGTACAATTCATGTGCATGTACATTATATTGGACGTGCATTCATTACCTTGGCGGTACATTACTCGAACCTGTGCGCTGTGAATGCGCTTCCAATGTTTTCGTAATTTGAAACTGATGTTGTTAAGAGGCCGCAGTAAGCTCGGCCGAATTTCACCTTCCCATACAAACGGAGTTACGCTCTCATTTTAAAACTACGTGTTGGATTGTGACGAAACTTTGCATACACAATGACATGAGGTATATCTATGTCTGTAATTAGATTATATGGTTCCAATTTATAAAACAAAGTAAATACAGCAAAAACTAGTTTTGTATGAAAAACTTAAATTCGCTGTTTTTTTTTATTATGGTATCTGAAGCTACGTAAACTAATTTCAGACATAGATATACCTCATTTCATTGAACATGCAAAGTTTCGTTACAATCCAACACGTAGTTTTAAAATGAGAGCGTAACTACGTTTGTATGGAGAATCGAGCTTACTGCGGACTCTTAAACTTCATTACGAAAGATTTTTTACTCAAAGTAAAAAGTAAATATAAAAAGAAAAAAAAAACTTTAAACGCATTTCAGTCCCGGTAGATTTGAACCCACTATCACAAGATTGGTAGTCAATAATTTATTCTCTACACCATTGAGTCATATGACTATGATAACGAAATTAAGGTAATATAAGCCAGTTATCTTATCAAGACAACCATAAATATTTCTGAACGCTTTTATTCAACTTGCAATGTATGTTTCTCAGTATGTCCGTTTAGGTCAAATCTTGCAAGCCAAATTAGAATTGCTTTTTATTTTAATGCTCAATTTGAACAATATTAAATTTTATACCTTTTTATAACGAAACAAATTATTTAATGAAATATTTTTGTTTATCCTGTCGGGGGCTACAGACGAAGATGGTTTATTTTTTCCATTATATTCTTTCTCTCGGTATCATATCGTTTAATAATAAATTTTAGAATTCGTGTTGATGAATGTACGCCATCTATCTTAGTTTTGTATAAATTTCCTGTGCATCGTGCATGCGTAGTAACCTCGTTCACAGAATAAGTAATAGTACAAGTACAGAAATTGCACTTCCTAGCAAAAACGACGTTTAGGCATAAGAAACGTGCCTACTCTGTGCATCTCTGTCTATCGTATAACTTGTATTCATTCACACACAGCACGTGTAGCGCTAGGGCTGTCACGCCAAGAATACATAAATGAAGGCAAAACATGCTCACCAGATGTCGCTTGAGTAAAGTGAACCGATATTAATTTAGTACATGCTTACTTCACATACAATGTATGTCAGCGTCATTATGAATAATACCACACATAAATAAAATTGATCTGCCACTTCTCTATTCTCTATTAACTAATTCAATTTAACTTTTGAAGTTTTAAGGACAGCATGGAGGGCTTTCTGTGTTCATGTTGACCCATGAAAAGGCGCACTTTCAGAGCAAATGCATTGCAAAATATATATTCAAACCAGTCTTTCATTTTGAAGTAAATTGCAGTAGGTATCCCGTTAAAAGTATAGGTAATAATAAGTAACATGCATTTGTATTGTTTTTGTACATTGTAGGTACTGTACCTACCTTACATCTCCATAATGTAAAGTAGGTACCTAATAAAAAAATAAACTTATCGTTCACAATTTGCGGGCAGATTAAAAAAAGATAATCCAACGTCCTTTTGGGCATTTTTTAAACAGCCATAAACTGAGCAGCTGTGGCGGTTTGTTGATTTTTACATGTTTTAAAAAAATATGTTACTTATAATTATAAAATAACACGTTGTTACGTTCGTTCGTCGCGTTCAAGTCGGCGGCGGCGGCATGTCTCAACACGCACGTGTGCTCGCTCGCGCGGTGCCGGCCCTCGACTGACTTGGAACCTGAGGTTCCGCGACCGCTAGGTTATTAACGCGCCGCGCCCCACCCACTGCAAGCCCCCTGCCTCGTTTTTTACTGTCACGGTTGGTGACGCGACGTGAGCGGAACGCGTGTTTGTGTGTGTAACATGTATAAATACGAGACTTCTAATGCGGGGTGCAGGGCGCGGGCGGGTGTTAGGGCGTGGCCTAAAATACCTTATGTTGTCGCTTGGCAGGGCCTTAACCTATCAAACTCATCTTATGAAATAAAGTAGGTTACAGTTTCGTGGGCCCCATATATGTGTGCACATGCATACATGTACACACATAGTTACATACATGATAAACCGAGAATGTCTCCTCGACCCATCACACATGCACGCGCATACATACGTATACAAATACATACACACACACACACACAATCATGACAAGTCGAGAAGACATTCTTTTAGTCTAGTTTTTATATGACGAGCCATCTACAGACACTCCCCGGCAGTGACACAGGGGTGAAAACCCACAGTACTGACGAACCGACTGATTGGATTGAACTTCTGTATAACAATTGTCAAAGCAAATTCTTCACAGTGGATTGGAAAATACTCTAAACTTTGTCTTTAAAATCCTTGCATATGATTTAACTATTCCAAATTAGCATAGCCTGACTTGTGCCACAAAAACACGTTGCTTTATTTACAAAATACTTGTTAGCGACTTCGACTTGTAGTGTTTTTGTCCTGGCAGAAATCACCATTCGCAATGCGCCACATTCAACCTCGCACCACTATCTAGATTCTCAAGAAAACAGTGCCTTTTTCGGCTTATAATAAGGTTACTTTTCCAGTAATATAATGAAGAAAGATAAGAGTTTGTGGTAGATAACAGTCGATTTACAATGCAAAAGAGGTTAGCGTGCGGACGGGGCGTCCGCGTCGATTGCCCGTTTCTGCCTGTCCATTAGCAAACCATTATGTACTCGTCTGTAACTTTGTTCCTATTTTAACGTGACACCTATACATGTAACGACCATACGTAATTCAAAGCAAGACTTATTCTGGTTTGCGTGTCCATGCACTGGTTTTGCGTTGTGAATAAATATGTCACATACGTACCGGCAATAAGTAATGTTGCTTGGCAAATATTAGACGCTATTTCAGGCGTTTTTGTTCACCGAAACACAACGGAACAGCTGACGTGAGTCCGTCAGGTTAGCACTAACTGCCCTCGAAAGTTAACGGGCTCATAACTTTTACATAGTATACAGGTATAACTGATTTATAAAGCACAATACGGCATTAACAACAGTCAAAATAAATTATTAATACATTACCAGTAAACAAAATGCATTAAAAAACTCAGAATTCATCACACTTCAACATTTTTTTCTTATTTTGCAATAGATATAGTAATAACAGATCTGAGGCTAATACATACAGGTTAATATATCTAGACTTAAATAAGTCATGCAATTTTTTTTTTTTTAGCTGACTCCCAAACAACCTATTAAATACTCACATTGTTAAAATATTCAGTGGTACTATAAAAGCGTTTTTGTACTACCCAAGTTTTAATAGTACATTACGTAACTAGGGCGGTGAATTTGTGAATGCCCCAGATCGCAGGTGTTTGGGGCCGGAACCGAAGGTGGCTCTGGGGCTTTACGAATTACCGCCCGTGTTGAGTACAAAATTTTGCGTCTTCACCTGGCCACAATGCGAGTTTTCCCGTACGCGCAGCGTGCAGTAAAACTCGCATTATGGCCAGGTGTGACGTAAAAGATATTTATTTTTCACTAAAAGTTGCGCATTCGATTATCAGGCAAATACCGTGTTGTGGGTAGTTTGAAACAGCCTAAATATTTAGCTTCATCATCATCATCATCATATCAGCCGAAAGACGTCCACTGCTGGACATAGGCCTCCCCCAAAGAGTGCCAAAGTGAACGATCCCGCGCCACCCGCATCCAGCGGACTCCCGCAACCTTTACCAGGTCATCAGTCCACCTTGTCGGGGGCCTACCCACGCTGCGCCTTCCGGTACGTGGTCGCCACTCGAGAACCTTTCCGCCCCAACGGCCATCGGTTCTACGTGCTATGTGCCCCGCCCACTGCCACTTAAGTTTAGCGATCCGGAGGGCTATATCGGTTACCTTGGTTCTGCTGCGGATAGCCTCATTTCTGATGCGGTCAAGCAGAGAAACTCCCAACATGGCCCTCTCCATTGCCCTTTGGGTGACTTTGAGCCTTCTTATTGGACGAAAAGATTTGCCGTAGCTTCCCGAACGCTGCCCAGCCGAGTCGGATTCGACGATTGACCTCTTTCTCGAAGTTGGACCTACCTAACTGGATCGTCTGTCCTAGGTATACATAATCGTCTACAACTTCGAGCGTAAAGTGTCCGATTGTAATGGGAGTTGGTACTACATGGGCATTTGACATGATCTTCGTCTTATCCATGTTCATTCTTAGACCAACTCGCTCGGATGCTTTACTGAGGTCATCGAGCATCGTACTTAAGTCCTCCATGGTCTCAGCCAAGACTACTATATCGTCAGCAAACTGAAGGTGAGTGATGTACTCGCCGTTGATGCTGATGCCTAGCCTTCTCCAGTCCAGAGTCTTGAAAACGTCCTCCAGTGCAGCGGTGAACAGTTTTGGAGAAATAACATCTCCTTGTCTGACTCCCCGCTGCAGCGGAATAGGTTTCGAGTTCCGGTCCTGGAGTCGGACTGACATAGTGGCGCTCTCGTACAAACACTGTAATAACTTGACTAGGCTCAGCGGAAAGAAAGTAACTCAAGCGTTCTCAAGGCATGGGTTGTGTTGGACCACCCTCGGAGGTAGGCAACTGTCAAAATTTATAATTAGCACAGGGCGCCAGACAATTACCAATACTCAAGCTGAATGACCATGCTTAAATAAAACAAGCCTTGTTCAAAACAAGAAGTATATTTTTCACACTTTAATAAAAGGGTACTGTCACACTCAGTCTAGGAAAGTCTTCCTTTGTCACCACATTTCACTATCAGTGTCTAAGACGCACAGCATTTAAAGTTTATATACCAAAAGTATCAATACATTACCAGCTGTCACAGCTACTTAGCTGCAGCCAGGATAAGCCGAGGCGCTACTCCAACGCCACAGTTGCGATGGTCTGCAGCACACCGAGATGGGTATACCACGTACCCAATGGCGGTGGACTACCGGCAGGCCTTCCTTCACATACACGTTGGAGTCTGCACGTGTCGTACAGCTCGAGATATATTAAAGAGTTGAAGAGGGACCATTCTTCTGGTACAAAGTTATCTAGGCATTATAGACCAGCGGTCATGAGTTGAACCTAATGTAGAAACCTGATTTTAAAACCTAAAGTAGGAACCTGATTTTAAAACCTAAAGTAGGAACCTGATTTTAAAACCTAAAGTAGGAACCTGATTTTAAAACCTAAAGTAGGAACCCTGTGAACAAAAAATGTTCAGGTTATAAACTTGGAATTTACGATGGAGCTTTTTAGTCTTTATATTTAAAAATAAAAGGTTAAACTTACCGCTACATGGCGGGTTCAATTATAAAAGGTTAGGTTTGCCACGTAGGCGATAGTAGGTGGATACTGCTGTGGACAAAAGAACACACGAGCATTATTATATGAGGCCCTTAAAACACGGAATACAACCTGTTTTATTAGGTTGGAAGAACAAAAAAAACCGTGTATAAAGCTTACCATCATTGTGTTGTGTTTAAAAGGGGGCTTCCGCGAACGACATGTTCACATTTTCGTCCCTCGCCGATAACGACTAAAAACAGAAACGAAAGGCGTAAGTTACAATGGACAGGAGGATGCAAAGCTGCTCCAAGACCATGTCACTTACCCCGAAATTGGTGATTCACGGTTAGAAGTGCATTTTCTCTACAATCACTAGCAGAGACCAGAAGGAAAATGCTCTGTCATGCCCGTCAGCAAAAGGTCGCGACATAAAAAAAATGATTAAACGTTCCGTTTCACATCCATTTCGCTTTCCAATTGGAAAAGAACAAGAATTATATTACTTAAATTTTTACTCGTGAGAGTCGACGATTCCCTACGAACTCAAAGATCTGCTTATATTGGCGTGGAACAACCCAACAAGCAAACAAAGAGAATACACGAGTCCTTCAGGAGACACAACTACCGAACGACATCCACCTGTAACGAAACGTTAATATGTTCGTGGCAACATCAAGACAGAACATAGACTTTCTAAACTCAAAACCATACCACTCAAATTGATAATTTTATTGTTATAAATAACGTAGACATTCTTCCGATAATGCTTTAGTTATTAAATAATTATTCTATTAATTAAGGATTTTTCTTGTCAAGGAAGACCTATCGTTTATGCAAACGCGCACCGCTCTAGGCGTATCTGTGGTAATTACTCATCTGTCAAAACAGACGTATGTTTTTCTTTTATGCAATTTATTGTTTGCTTTATTTAACAGCTTTATTATTAGTGTTTGCATAATTAAGTTAATCCAGAATGGAAAGGTACAAATAATAGAGGCAGTGAGGCATGATTTTATCCACGGCAACGTGAAAGTGCAGTGAATTTTCCACTTTGAAGTGATGAGAATGCCATCATCAGGTTTGTGTCCTTAAATCGCTACTAAAAACTATTCTAGCTCAACTGAAGAGTAAAATCAATCGTGTTAAACACTATATACCTTTATAGTTACTGATATATACGCGGGCTACTAGTGGAGTCTGTAATTTAAGTTCTGAACCTAGGCTTTGTAACCCTCAAATGTTACAGTACCCCTTTCGTTGGGTAAAAAAAAAATTTTTTTGTTTAAACTAAATTAAGAGTAAAAATTTTTTTTTTTTTTTTTAACTAAGAAACTACTATAAATACTGTAAAAACCTATGAAGTTAAGGCTTTTTATATAAGTTCCCTTAGGATTCAACTAGACAAGAACTTATGAGCCTACTTACTGAAGTAAGAACTTATGGATATAACGAGATTTCTAGCCTAACTTATTTGTTATGGGTGTACACTTTACTGCCTTACAAATCTATGCGCGCTCTACTACTAACTTACTCGGATATCCTTTACTACGTTCTAAAGCTACATGCAAAAATTATGTCCTTATCTTGAACATGTAAACCTATTTACTATGCAATTAGTATTGGAATGACTATCTGTATTTAGTCAATTCTTGAATACTAGTTTGCAACTATTTACATAAAACTGGAAGTAAGTATTGGTTAACTTCTTTCAGTAAAGGAAAGTACTTGGTAGAATGTTTAAAATCGACTCTACACAAGCGTTTTGTCTTACAAGTTTTAAGTGCTCTACAGGCACTGGCCCTTTAACCACGGGATGCCAACTGTGGGGTCTGCAAGTCTGCTAATCTATTTGCTATGGTTAGTTCGTACGTAACTAAACATATATTTAAGGATATCATGGTCTGTGAACACAACGAGAACCATGTTAAAAGGATGAGCGAGATAAACCACTACATCTCATAGGTGACTAAGTCGCCACTTTTCATGTCGACCGTCAATTAGAAAAAAGGTGAGTAAGTCCTGATAGAAATGAATATCATCCAGGTAAGTAAACTACGATAAAATTCGGTATGTACGAGAGTGAGAATATCTAGTTTCTCTTCTTCGGGCACCTTTTTATTCAGCCTCTCGACCATGCCTAACACCACCGATACAAAGGACACAATGGATTCATCCCTCGCTTGAGTGCGGGAACGAATTTCTTGTAACAGCTTGAAGTCTCAATCCGGGATATCGAAGTCATCACGCAGAGCTGTGACTACGTCATAGTATGAGGTGAATTGCTCACGCTTGGAACGGAACCACGATAACGCTGGCCCATCCAGAATTTCCGGAAAACCGCGGAAGATACTCTGCTCCGAAATCTGCCTAGCGACACGCAATTCCGCCAACCGCCTTAAAAATAAACGTGCACAAGAGTTGCCGTTATATTTAAGATTCAAAGTATTGATATTAAATTGTTTTTCAGTTTTGTAAATGACCTTTTTAATCACTTGGGCTGGAACGTCATGAGAGCTGACGTCACCGTCGTCACTGTCAGAATCTGAACTACTGACAGCCTGTAAGCGATCCATAGTAGCGTTCAATGTAACCTTGAGAAGTTGAACGTCTTCGTTGTCTGCGGGTAATCGCGAGACACGACAAAGAAGATATTTACAACGTGCAAGTAAACGAGATTTAGCAGAAGGCGTCGGAACTTCCTGCAATGCCCTCTCAATCTCTTCGACCTTACGCTGAACAGTCGAGATTTCTGCCGAGACGTCAAACTTTCCAGAAAAATCTAAATGGATGCCTCCCTTTTGAGCTAGGTCGGCAGTTTGCACAAGAACCTGTTGTAGGCTACTACGACGAGACACTGGGTTCACCTTACATCCCCTAATAATAAGCTCGTGTGAAATTTCGTCCTTCTTCAGGTGAGAAATGCTACAACCGACCTGTACAAAATCCATTTTTCTTTTAATCCAAGTCCAAAAATAAAATAAAGAAAGTTATTTTATTCTTGTCAAGAATCAAAATGAAAGTTGAGTATTTATAATAGGTCTAGTCCAATCACTTAAATTCCAAATTCATTTACAAATGGTCCATGGTATTTACCTGATGTACCAAGGTAAATGTTATTTAGTTATAACATAGAACAGTATTCATAAATACCATTCACTTTTATAAAGAAAGTAAACACACACTTAAATTATAAATAAGTCAGCTTATTGCAGCTGTTTAGCAACAGAAACAGTTTAGTTATATTCTTAATTAAGTAAATTCAAATATTAGAACCGTAGCTTAAGTTCTAAATGTTTTAAGAAATGCACCTTAACATAGTAATGTAATAACCACAATGGCTTCAGTTTGCACACACTAGTGTTTCAAGTTCCAAACATACACCTATTTTTAAATGTCTCAATGTGAAGACCAGTAGTTAATTTCTAAAGTTTTATAAAAATGTTTAAGTCTTTAAGTTTAAGCACCTACTATTCATATGTAGTCCATCAATATAGTCTTAAAATAACACAGTATTAAGGTATGAAGATAGTACCTTAAATAGTTAAATAAATGTTTAGTTTAGTAAGTCTAAATGCTTACTTTTCATATTAAATTTATCAATACCACCCTAAAATGTACACAACACAACTTAAAACAACACAGTATCCACACAAGTAAATAATAGTTAGAGGTACCAAAAGAAAGTTTGGTATCACTAAAAGTTGAGTTTATACCAGAAATATGCACTCAATAAATACATTTATTTAAGCATGTCATTCATCCGAGGCCCCACGTTGGGCGCCACTTGTAATAACTTGACTAGGCTCAGCGGAAAGAAAGTAACTCAAGCGTTCTCAAGGCATGGGTTGTGTTGGACCACCCTCGGAGGTAGGCAACTGTCAAAATTTATAATTAGCACAGGGCGCCAGACAATTACCAATACTCAAGCTGAATGACCATGCTTAAATAAAACAAGCCTTGTTCAAACCAAGAAGTATATTTTTCACACTTTAATAAAAGGGTACTGTCACACTCAGTCTAGGAAAGTCTTCCTTTGTCACCACATTTCACTATCAGTGTCTAAGACGCACAGCATTTAAAGTTTATATACCAAAAGTATCAATACATTACCAGCTGTCACAGCTACTTAGCTGCAGCCAGGATAAGCCGAGGCGCTACTCCAACGCCACAGTTGCGATGGTCCGCAGCACACCGAGATGGGTATACCACGTACCCAATGGCGGTGGACTACCGGCAGGCCTTCCTTCACATACACGTTGGAGTCTGCACGTGTCGTACAGCTCGAGATATATTAAAGAGTTGAAGAGGGACCATTCTTCTGGTACAAAGTTATCTAGGCATTATAGACCAGCGGTCATGAGTTGAACCTAATGTAGAAACCTGATTTTAAAACCTAAAGTAGGAACCTGATTTTTAAACCTAAAGTAGGAACCTGATTTTAAAACCTAAAGTAGTAACCTGATTTTAAAACCTAAAGTAGGAACCTGATTTTAAAACCTAAAGTAGGAACCTGATTTTAAAACCTAAAGTAGGAACCCTGTGAACAAAAAATGTTCAGGTTATAAACTTGGAATTTACGATGGAGCTTTTTAGTCTTTATATTTAAAAATAAAAGGTTAAACTTACCGCTACATGGCGGGTTCAATTATAAAAGGTTAGGTTTGCCACGTAGGCGATACTAGGTGGATACTGCTGTGGACAAAAGAACACACGAGCATTATTATATGAGGCCCTTAAAACACGGAATACAACCTGTTTTATTAGGTTGGAAGAACAAAAAAAACCGTGTATAAAGCTTACCATCATTGTGTTGTGTTTAAAAGGGGGCTTCCGCGAACGACATGTTCACATTTTCGTCCCTCGCCGATAACGACTAAAAACAGAAACGAAAGGCGTAAGTTACAATGGACAGGAGGATGCAAAGCTGCTCCAAGACCATGTCACTTACCCCGAAATTGGTGATTCACGGTTAGAAGTGCATTTTCTCTACAATCACTAGCAGAGACCAGAAGGAAAATGCTCTGTCATGCCCGTCAGCAAAAGGTCGCGACATAAAAAAAATGATTAAACGTTCCGTTTCACATCCATTTCGCTTTCCAATTGGAAAAGAACAAGAATTATATTACTTAAATTTTTACTCGTGAGAGTCGACGATTCCCTACGAACTCAAAGATCTGCTTATATTGGCGTGGAACAACCCAACAAGCAAACAAAGAGAATACACGAGTCCTTCAGGAGACACAACTACCGAACGACATCCACCTGTAACGAAACGTTAATATGTTCGTGGCAACATCAAGACAGAACATAGACTTTCTAAACTCAAAACCATACCACTCAAATTGATAATTTTATTGTTATAAATAACGTAGACATTCTTCCGATAATGCTTTAGTTATTAAATAATTATTCTATTAATTAAGGATTTTTCTTGTCAAGGAAGACCTATCGTTTATGCAAACGCGCACCGCTCTAGGCGTATCTGTGGTAATTACTCATCTGTCAAAACAGACGTATGTTTTTCTTTTATGCAATTTATTGTTTGCTTTATTTAACAGCTTTATTATTAGTGTTTGCATAATTAAGTTAATCCAGAATGGAAAGGTACAAATAATAGAGGCAGTGAGGCATGATTTTATCCACGGCAACGTGAAAGTGCAGTGAACTTTCCACTTTGAAGTGATGAGAATGCCATCATCAGGTTTGTGTCCTTAAATCGCTACTAAAAACTATTCTAGCTCAACTGAAGAGTAAAATCAATCGTGTTAAACACTATATACCTTTATAGTTACTGATATATACGCGGGCTACTAGTGGAGTCTGTAATTTAAGTTCTGAACCTAGGCTTTGTAACCCTCAAATGTTACAGTACCCCTTTCGTTGGGTAAAAAAAAAATTTTTTTGTTTAAACTAAATTAAGAGTAAAAATTTTTTTTTTTTTTTTTAACTAAGAAACTACTATAAATACTGTAAAAACCTATGAAGTTAAGGCTTTTTATATAAGTTCCCTTAGGATTCAACTAGACAAGAACTTATGAGCCTACTTACTGAAGTAAGAACTTATGGATATAACGAGATTTCTAGCCTAACTTATTTGTTATGGGTGTACACTTTACTGCCTTACAAATCTATGCGCGCTCTACTACTAACTTACTCGGATATCCTTTACTACGTTCTAAAGCTACATGCAAAAATTATGTCCTTATCTTGAACATGTAAACCTATTTACTATGCAATTAGTATTGGAATGACTATCTGTATTTAGTCAATTCTTGAATACTAGTTTGCAACTATTTACATAAAACTGGAAGTAAGTATTGGTTAACTTCTTTCAGTAAAGGAAAGTACTTGGTAGAATGTTTAAAATCGACTCTACACAAGCGTTTTGTCTTACAAGTTTTAAGTGCTCTACAGGCACTGGCCCTTTAACCACGGGATGCCAACTGTGGGGTCTGCAAGTCTGCTAATCTATTTGCTATGGTTAGTTCGTACGTAACTAAACATATATTTAAGGATATCATGGTCTGTGAACACAACGAGAACCATGTTAAAAGGATGAGCGAGATAAACCACTACATCTCATAGGTGACTAAGTCGCCACTTTTCATGTCGACCGTCAATTAGAAAAAAGGTGAGTAAGTCCTGATAGAAATGAATATCATCCAGGTAAGTAAACTACGATAAAATTCGGTATGTACGAGAGTGAGAATATCTAGTTTCTCTTCTTCGGGCACCTTTTTATTCAGCCTCTCGACCATGCCTAACACCACCGATACAAAGGACACAATGGATTCATCCCTCGCTTGAGTGCGGGAACGAATTTCTTGTAACAGCTTGAAGTCTCAATCCGGGATATCGAAGTCATCACGCAGAGCTGTGACTACGTCATAGTATGAGGTGAATTGCTCACGCTTGGAACGGAACCACGATAACGCTGGCCCATCCAGAATTTCCGGAAAACCGCGGAAGATACTCTGCTCCGAAATCTGCCTAGCGACACGCAATTCCGCCAACCGCCTTAAAAATAAACGTGCACAAGAGTTGCCGTTATATTTAAGATTCAAAGTATTGATATTAAATTGTTTTTCAGTTTTGTAAATGACCTTTTTAATCACTTGGGCTGGAACGTCATGAGAGCTGACGTCACCGTCGTCACTGTCAGAATCTGAACTACTGACAGCCTGTAAGCGATCCATAGTAGCGTTCAATGTAACCTTGAGAAGTTGAACGTCTTCGTTGTCTGCGGGTAATCGCGAGACACGACAAAGAAGATATTTACAACGTGCAAGTAAACGAGATTTAGCAGAAGGCGTCGGAACTTCCTGCAATGCCCTCTCAATCTCTTCGACCTTACGCTGAACAGTCGAGATTTCTGCCGAGACGTCAAACTTTCCAGAAAAATCTAAATGGATGCCTCCCTTTTGAGCTAGGTCGGCAGTTTGCACAAGAACCTGTTGTAGGCTACTACGACGAGACACTGGGTTCACCTTACATCCCCTAATAATAAGCTCGTGTGAAATTTCGTCCTTCTTCAGGTGAGAAATGCTACAACCGACCTGTACAAAATCCATTTTTCTTTTAATCCAAGTCCAAAAATAAAATAAAGAAAGTTATTTTATTCTTGTCAAGAATCAAAATGAAAGTTGAGTATTTATAATAGGTCTAGTCCAATCACTTAAATTCCAAATTCATTTACAAATGGTCCATGGTATTTACCTGATGTACCAAGGTAAATGTTATTTAGTTATAACATAGAACAGTATTCATAAATACCATTCACTTTTATAAAGAAAGTAAACACACACTTAAATTATAAATAAGTCAGCTTATTGCAGCTGTTTAGCAACAGAAACAGTTTAGTTATATTCTTAATTAAGTAAATTCAAATATTAGAACCGTAGCTTAAGTTCTAAATGTTTTAAGAAATGCACCTTAACATAGTAATGTAATAACCACAATGGCTTCAGTTTGCACACACTAGTGTTTCAAGTTCCAAACATACACCTATTTTTAAATGTCTCAATGTGAAGACCAGTAGTTAATTTCTAAAGTTTTATAAAAATGTTTAAGTCTTTAAGTTTAAGCACCTACTATTCATATGTAGTCCATCAATATAGTCTTAAAATAACACAGTATTAAGGTATGAAGATAGTACCTTAAATAGTTAAATAAATGTTTAGTTTAGTAAGTCTAAATGCTTACTTTTCATATTAAATTTATCAATACCACCCTAAAATGTACACAACACAACTTAAAACAACACAGTATCCACACAAGTAAATAATAGTTAGAGGTACCAAAAGAAAGTTTGGTATCACTAAAAGTTGAGTTTATACCAGAAATATGCACTCAATAAATACATTTATTTAAGCATGTCATTCATCCGAGGCCCCACGTTGGGCGCCACTTGTAATAACTTGACTAGGCTCAGCGGAAAGAAAGTAACTCAAGCGTTCTCAAGGCATGGGTTGTGTTGGACCACCCTCGGAGGTAGGCAACTGTCAAAATTTATAATTAGCACAGGGCGCCAGACAATTACCAATACTCAAGCTGAATGACCATGCTTAAATAAAACAAGCCTTGTTCAAACCAAGAAGTATATTTTTCACACTTTAATAAAAGGGTACTGTCACACTCAGTCTAGGAAAGTCTTCCTTTGTCACCACATTTCACTATCAGTGTCTAAGACGCACAGCATTTAAAGTTTATATACCAAAAGTATCAATACATTACCAGCTGTCACAGCTACTTAGCTGCAGCCAGGATAAGCCGAGGCGCTACTCCAACGCCACAGTTGCGATGGTCCGCAGCACACCGAGATGGGTATACCACGTACCCAATGGCGGTGGACTACCGGCAGGCCTTCCTTCACATACACGTTGGAGTCTGCACGTGTCGTACAGCTCGAGATATATTAAAGAGTTGAAGAGGGACCATTCTTCTGGTACAAAGTTATCTAGGCATTATAGACCAGCGGTCATGAGTTGAACCTAATGTAGAAACCTGATTTTAAAACCTAAAGTAGGAACCTGATTTTTAAACCTAAAGTAGGAACCTGATTTTAAAACCTAAAGTAGTAACCTGATTTTAAAACCTAAAGTAGGAACCTGATTTTAAAACCTAAAGTAGGAACCTGATTTTAAAACCTAAAGTAGGAACCCTGTGAACAAAAAATGTTCAGGTTATAAACTTGGAATTTACGATGGAGCTTTTTAGTCTTTATATTTAAAAATAAAAGGTTAAACTTACCGCTACATGGCGGGTTCAATTATAAAAGGTTAGGTTTGCCACGTAGGCGATACTAGGTGGATACTGCTGTGGACAAAAGAACACACGAGCATTATTATATGAGGCCCTTAAAACACGGAATACAACCTGTTTTATTAGGTTGGAAGAACAAAAAAAACCGTGTATAAAGCTTACCATCATTGTGTTGTGTTTAAAAGGGGGCTTCCGCGAACGACATGTTCACATTTTCGTCCCTCGCCGATAACGACTAAAAACAGAAACGAAAGGCGTAAGTTACAATGGACAGGAGGATGCAAAGCTGCTCCAAGACCATGTCACTTACCCCGAAATTGGTGATTCACGGTTAGAAGTGCATTTTCTCTACAATCACTAGCAGAGACCAGAAGGAAAATGCTCTGTCATGCCCGTCAGCAAAAGGTCGCGACATAAAAAAAATGATTAAACGTTCCGTTTCACATCCATTTCGCTTTCCAATTGGAAAAGAACAAGAATTATATTACTTAAATTTTTACTCGTGAGAGTCGACGATTCCCTACGAACTCAAAGATCTGCTTATATTGGCGTGGAACAACCCAACAAGCAAACAAAGAGAATACACGAGTCCTTCAGGAGACACAACTACCGAACGACATCCACCTGTAACGAAACGTTAATATGTTCGTGGCAACATCAAGACAGAACATAGACTTTCTAAACTCAAAACCATACCACTCAAATTGATAATTTTATTGTTATAAATAACGTAGACATTCTTCCGATAATGCTTTAGTTATTAAATAATTATTCTATTAATTAAGGATTTTTCTTGTCAAGGAAGACCTATCGTTTATGCAAACGCGCACCGCTCTAGGCGTATCTGTGGTAATTACTCATCTGTCAAAACAGACGTATGTTTTTCTTTTATGCAATTTATTGTTTGCTTTATTTAACAGCTTTATTATTAGTGTTTGCATAATTAAGTTAATCCAGAATGGAAAGGTACAAATAATAGAGGCAGTGAGGCATGATTTTATCCACGGCAACGTGAAAGTGCAGTGAATTTTCCACTTTGAAGTGATGAGAATGCCATCATCAGGTTTGTGTCCTTAAATCGCTACTAAAAACTATTCTAGCTCAACTGAAGAGTAAAATCAATCGTGTTAAACACTATATACCTTTATAGTTACTGATATATACGCGGGCTACTAGTGGAGTCTGTAATTTAAGTTCTGAACCTAGGCTTTGTAACCCTCAAATGTTACAACACTTCAGCACTTCGATATAGCGATAGTCAACTTGGCACCGCTGGAGAGACTGTAGTACAGCCCAGGTTTCAATCGAATCGAAGGCTTTTTCGTAGTCCACGAACGCTAAGCAGAGAGGCAGGTTATTCTCCTCGGTCTTCTGTATAACCTGACGAAGCGTGTGGATGTGGTCTACGGTACTAAAGCCTCTTCGGAAACCGGCTTGTTCGGGAGGCTGGAAGTCATCTAGCCTGCGTACGAGACGGTTTGTAATGACCCTCGAAAACAGCTTATAGACATGGCTCAGAAGTGAGATGGGTCTGTAGTTCTTCAGCAGAGTGTTGTCACCCTTTTTGAAGAACAGCACCACCACACCTCTGTTCCATGCCTTTGGAGTTCTCCCTTCCAGTAAGACGGAACCGAACAACTTCTGAAGGGCCGTAAGGACCGGTTTTCCACCCGCCTTCAGAAGTTCGGCTGTTATTCCGTCTTCACCGGGTGCTCTGTTGTTCTTGAGCTGTTTAAGAGCCATTACAATCTCGTACAGGCTGATGTCCGGGATGTCGTCGGTATAGTGTCGGGTTAGTCTAGCTCTAGGGTCTTCCGCCTGACTAACTTCGGGTCAATATTTAGCGGGGTAATATTTAGCTTATCAATTCTGATTTCTGTTGGTTACACCTTCTAGTTGATTTGCCTAAAAGTTGTCTGGTTAAGACAGGTAAACGTTTATTTTTGTATAATGAAGATTAAATAAATAAAATGACGCCAGAAATGTCAAACTAAACATACATGTGTGATCAAGACCCGTTTAATAATACATAAAAGCAGTTCATGCAACTGATCTAGCATGAGAGGCCTTTCAACATGTGTGCGGTTTTATGAAACGAGCGTCAGCGAGTTTCATAATAGGATAACACGAGTGTATTAAGGCCTAATTATGTACAGTTGCATACACTACTTTATCTACACACATATCATAAGTAGTAGTAAGTTACAGCAAAAAACCAACAAAAAAATGACAACAGCAATGGCGGCAGTTTTTTTAAAGATAATGAAGTCCCTATACTCATGTCACTTGAGATCAAATGTCGTGCGGTTTATATAAAAAAAAAAAAACATACTGAATTGACGTTTCGTATCGATAACTTTGGATATTAGAATAAAGGGTCGAACACACAGCAACGCCGCGGGCGCGCGGTGCGCACGCGACGGGCGCGCCGCGCGATATTTCCCTACAAACCGCTAGCGCGGTCAAACAGGCTGCGCCCCGTCTGCAACGCGCCCCGCTTCTGTCGCGCCCCGCCAGCAACCCGCCGCGCGCAGGCCGCGCGCCCGCGACGGTCGCGCCGCGCGACCGCCACGGGCGCGCGGCGCGTCAGTGTGACGCCAGACAGCGCAGCGCGCAGTCCGTACGTAGTGCTGGCGGGTTGATGGCGCGAGGCCAGCGCAATGCGCGCGGGAAGCGCGCGCGATGCCGGCTGGTTGATGGCGCGAGGCCAGCGCGATGCCCGCGTGCTCTGTGTGACCGGCCGTCCCGCGCGCATCACGCGCTCGTCAAGCCCCGCTACCGCCCCGCTGGCAGTCTGTTCGACCCTTTAAGACCCACTTGAGTTTTGACAGCTGTTCCAAGTTTTAACTCATAAAGTTACAAAAATCTATACTGTTATAACATTAAAGTATAGATTTTTACCCACTACTACGGACACGGAAAGCTCTCATAGTAAAATCGGTATAATGCTGGTAATTTCCTAAGGTTTCTGAACGTATTTTAGAGCACCAACAATATGAGCATCTTGGAGGGCAAGATCGAAGGAAGGAGAGGAAGAGGAAGACCCAGACATACTTACACCAGCCAAATAAAAGAGAAAGTGGCTGTCGAGTCATATGAAGACGTGGAGAGGCTAGCAGAGGACAAAAATCAGCGGCGGTTACTCCACCGACGAGAGCCTAGCTCTTAAATAGATGATGATGAACGATATGAGCGTAGATAAAAAATTGTAGTGAAAATAGTAAATTTATATTAATAGACGTAAATTAAGTAGTTCGGAATTCGGTGCAAATTATAATTCACTAACTAAAACCAGGTATCGCAATTCAATATTTCAATTACTTAAACCGGTTCAGTTAACAGCTTTATATTACAATATTGTGACATACAATGGTATATGAGCAGTTTATTTAATTATTTGAGTACTAACTACTTCTATCATAGTACAAAACAATTTACATTGCTACAATGTAACATTTGCTGATTATGAAAATTAATTACACCGAATAAATAAATCCGAATTAATATGAAATGTCATACGATCGACTAGATATAAAATCTGCAGGTATTTTTTCACATGAAGTCCAAACGTTCCGCAATAATTTTTTTGTCACGCAATAAAGTAGGTATTGTATCTTTTTTATTCGCCGTAGTTTTCTGGAATATATCTCACGAAATGTAATCATTTCTGCGCCATTCAGGGCTGTCAGCTTAGAGCACAATATATGGGCCGGGGACTGCGATTGTCAGATATTACCGGGAAAAACTACTTTTTGAAAAATATGGCGGCGTCACGTAACGTGTATCATGATAAATATAAGTGGCATAAGGTAGATAAACACCTTGATTCCGCGTAACGTTACCTTATCCCTTTAATTGGGTTAAACCATAGCTTTAACACTTTCATTGCCAAGGAACCCGCCTGACGGGTTATTTATGGACGGGATCGGCTAGCGTAGCGATTCTTGGTAGTAAATGTGTTAACTGGTTTTATACACAGGCTACAGCGACCGCTTACCATCACTGACCGTGCTTTTTTAGTCACCATTCGAAAAGCTACATCTCTCGACACCTGGCAATAATATTTGGCAATTTTAAATCTTAATTCACAGCGATAAATAAAGGCGACAAGCAGGGTGTCAAGTGAAGAACTTAAACTGATAAACAGTGTAACAAGTGCTTTCTCCCGGCTATGTGCCCCTTCAAAACACTGTCGCAGAAAATTGTCAAGAAAAAAATAAGAACTAATGAGGTCAGTAATGAAGCTAAAACCCTGGGAAAGCTTTGGATATGAAAGAAACAATTGCCAAATACTATTATACTCTTTATTTCACAGGAAGGCACCGTAACTGTAACGGAAGCTGTATATATCTTACACCAATTTGCATGTCATGGCGAGACCAGTCAACCTTTCAATCTATGAATCCTGACCTATTTCGATTGCTAAGGATAGAGCTGGGTCGTGTAACACTAGGTCCAAAGGACTGGAATCTCTACCATGAGTAAGTTACACCTTTATTACACTGTACTTCTTAAATACTAATATGGCAATGGATTGGCACCAGGGATAAAATTTCTAACTATAATTATTTACACAATTATATCTTTATTTTTGGTACGCCTGTTTCGAACTGGAGCGAACACACCTGAATTTACTGCTGTGGAAGGCGACCGGACAGCAGGCGGACCTTGAAACTGGGTAGCTTCCTCCGTCTCGCTAGAGGGACCCGATGCCGAAGCTGCTAGACAAGAAGCATTTCCAACAAACAAACACTTTCTTAATCCTTCTCCTTCTTTCTCAATTTCCCGTTCACTGAAAATAATTAAATTGGATTAATTAGTGAACGGTGGGTACCTACTACACGCCGACATGAAACCTTCACAAAATGGGTAAGTTTATCTTACCAATAGTGAACTATATAACTTTCATAGTTCCTCCTATCGCGAAACTCCCTCCTCGCTGAATTCCTCTCCTGAAAAGACCAGAGAACAGATTACTACCTAATTCCTCGTGTTTCGCGCCACGCGGAATTACACTCAATCCATCACAATTAATACTCACGGTTCTTCTCCCTTTCAGGACACCGGTACGGAATCAGCTCCCAAAATGGTGACCACCAATGGGTCAGAAATAAGATTTCTTCAGAAACCTGATGCTGCTGTGTCAGCCGCGAATTCAAAAATGGCCCCATGAACATCTTGGGAAACCCACTGGCCCTCAGGCCTTATCTCTGGTATTGCAGTGGAATAAATTATCCAATCCTGAATACTGTCTTTTAATTTTTTATCTCACCTAATTGAAACCTGCTACTATTAATTTATATGAAAATTAAATTGGGGATTGCTAATTCTTTGTAATTTCCTTTAATTCAGAATTAGCCCCATTTTCAAACTTGGAATTTGTAAGTTCACTAACAAAATTCTATATACCTATCTAGATCTTGATTGCTACCAAGTTGCATTAAAAACTCAATTTTATATTTAAAAATAGGATTTTTCCCTAAGCTGACAACACAGACCACAGGTTCATTACAACACAATTAAAGCTGTTTAAGACTTCTTTTTAGATGCTGTGTTGATGTTTAGAGGCAGTGCTACACGATGCCAATAAATTAAAATATTACGCCGTTACACCACGTGCAGCACGTGTACCTTATAAATAACAGTTATAACACGTCAAACCAAAGTTTTGCACAGGAACCTTGTATTTTAGACACGGTACCTAATCCTATTCTACTAGTTATATTTATCCAATGAACCAATCAGCATGGAGCCATTCCAGAGATGCTTATATAGTCGTAACATATAAATTCAGCGTATAGCTGTCAAACAATTACTATAAGAGTTCTAAGATGAACAATCTCAGTCGGCATTAGACTAGAGTCTATACCAACTTCGCTACCGTATGACAAAGGTGTCTGTGGTAAGTAGGGATTGCAATCCGGTCCGGCGGATCCGGTAATCCGGCCGGATCCGGTATATTTTGATAGCCCCCGGATCCGGTAATATTTCACCGGATCCGGACCGGAACCGGTAGACTCAAAAATATTGTTTAAACGCAGCACTTCTTACTCTTGCTTTACAAATCTTACTATTCCCAACCCCAATTTCATGATTGTTGCCTTGAATCTCGAAATAGAAGTTAATTTTGTGTAATCGTTATGTTTACGGTGATTATATTAATGAAAGACATTTCAGATCTCACGAAACAATCTATTTTAGTTAATTGTAAAAAGATTAATTTTATGTGATGTTATCCTTAATCTTGATATTTTCCTTAAATCTCGATAATTTCGATCTCGAATAAGATAGTAGGGCTGGCTAATGGTTCCTATTAAAAACTTAAAGCTGTGGACCTAACAAGTGCCTGAAAAAAATTGGTGCTTTTGTGCAGCGTGTCCACATTTACGACAATTTGTTCGAGCACTCTGCCCCACTGAGAAGTTTATTTTGTTTATTACTTATGTTCCCATATGTTGGTTATTGATTATATAATTTCGTAGTGTTTACTTACATACTTGATTATTACATACATACATACATACAATCACGCCTTTATCCCTAAAAGGGGTAGGCAGAGCACATGAAACTTATGTTCCAGCGCCACTTTTAGCATAAATGTGGGTATAAAAGATCGACAAAATGTGATATCGCAGTGACAGGTTGCTAGCCCATCGCCCGCAACACACTTCGACCCTGTTCCCTTAGTCGGCTCTTACGACACCCACAGGAAGAAAGGGGGAGGTGCTATTCTAGCCCGACACCACACGGGATACTTGATTATTGATTATAGAATTTCGTTATGTTTACATCCATATGCTGAATATTGGTTATGACACGTTTACTTGTGAGCCGCGTACAAAGAAGAGTTGAATTATAGTAGAGTTTGAATAGAGGATCTCTAATCTCGAAGGAAGATTTGATCTCAAACCTCAAATAGACAAACGAGTTTCACTATACTTTCAAAAGTAGTAGTTTTTTTACATTTTGAATGACTGTTTTAGTAGTATTTTTGAAGCAAACCAATATTACTTACACTAGCCCGGCTTTATTTGCCATCAAACTTGATAAAATATAAAAAAAATATATACGCAGTAGCGTCATATCAATCCAGCCGGATCCGACCGGATCCGGCCGGATTGACCAAAATCCGGCCGGATCCACCCGGATTGAAAATCATACCGGATTGTAATCCCTAGTGGTAAGTTAGTATCATAGTAGTAGGCGCCCGCGCCGGCCGGCACTCGGTCACCAAGTTCTCCATACATTCAACCGTGCGCTGGCTAGCAAATGGTGACACGTCAAAATCACGTAGGAGATAGAATTCCAATAAAATAAGCAGCTACGGTCGTATCGCTACGCCGTAGCCCGTAGCAGCATAATCTGTAGCACTCGTATGCCTTTGAAGCATATTATGTGCTTAAGGCGCCGTAGGTTCATTGGTCTTCTCTCCCTCTCACTGAGCTTAAGCGTAAGCGAGATGGAAGTGCGTGCTCGGAAGCACAGAAATCATGTTTTTTAATTTTATGTTTTTTGGCGTTTAAATAAATAAAAAAGTAAACACTGATTTCCCTCAAACATGATATTGCCGATTTTTAGAAGCCATTTTAATATTTTTAGCTTTTGTGCATAAATTGTAAGAAATATTTTAAGTGTATTTTAGACCCTTTTAGACCTATGTTCGTGATTTTTTTCTATCGAGCGAAAATTGCTTAATCATGTTTCTAAACACTGATTTCCCTGCAGAAAAGCCTCAAGATGACTATTCGTATTTTTTTTAACCATATTATTATAAACAGACGCATTATATTGTTTCAAAAACTCTGTTCGCTTAACTTCGCTGAACCTACGGGGCCTTAATAGGGGTGTATACACCAAATAACAAAGCCAATAATGTTGAATGTTCTCGAAAAAGGATTAAAAATATTGTGAAATGGAGAAAAAATTAAAGCAGGGTATTAAATAATCACAGGGTTAAGTATCAGTGTCCAAATATTTTAAGCGGGGGATTATGTCCCTTTTCCTTAAAACGCACCTTCATATGACATGATTGTCATTTACTATGACGCTCGCGTGTCGTGACGTCATTCACAATCCCCGAGCGTTTTCTCTCTCTAACAAGTTATATTAAAACTTAGTATTTTTTTAAGATGTCGGAATGTGATTTTCGTCAATAGGCATATGTTGTTGCCTTCAAACCAACCCGTGTGGTGTCGGGTTAGAATTTCACCACCCCCTTTCTTCCCGTGGGTGTCGTAAAAGTCGACTAAGGGACCAGGGTTGAAGTGTGTTGTGGGCGATGGGCTAGCAACCTATCACTGCAATATCACATTTTGTCGATGTTTTATACCCACATTTATGCTAAAAGTGGCGCTGGAACATACGTTTCATGTGCTCTGCCTACCCCTTTTGGGAATAAAGGCGTGAATGTATGTATGTATGTTGTCTACTCCCCTACAATAATGTAGCGCTGAAAGGGTTAAGCGGGTTTATTATAATGACGGAACTCAATACGAATCGTAAGCTGGCACTATTAATAGTACATTACTGCAGAGCATTTGGGTAGACGGATACGAGTCTAGCAATCCCTGTTCCGGCCGAGGATTGTAAAGTGCTTTTCTCAAACGATGTGAGGAAATATTAAAATTAAAATAAAAACCTACAAGGTAATCAATTAAATACTAGTTTGTTGAAATTACAATCGGAACGAAAGTTCAGAAAACAACTGATTTTCCTTTGTCAGTTTAATATTAGTAAGAAAATTTACAAAGTTAAAGTAGTGGACAATAATGTTTTTAGTTAGGGTTTTCATACATTACTTCTTGGCTTAAGGCCAAGAAGTAATGTAGGGAGCCATAAACAAGAAACTTCTTGTCTTCATTTCGTGATATTAACGCATACATTTCAGAGCATGTTTGAGAAAAGTGTATTTTATTGTTAGTTCAAATCGGTTCTATAGGCGGAGTGTGCAAGTCCGACAGCTTCAATACACAGAAGATAAACAAGTCGCCCAACTCGATGTTTATTCTGCTAACTTTGTTATTGAACTGGGGTTTAATTAACTCCGCCTTGAAGTAGGAAGCAAACGGGTAAAATTACTGCTCATCTTAGTTGTCTAACTCTTTTAATTTGGCATGTTTGGTTCGAAGCATAGTTTCTACACAAACACCTGAATATATTTTCAATAAAATAAGGTGGATGAAAGATGTTCATGGCCGAAATACTCGCAGTAAGTTGTCAAACAAAACGAATGTTCCGAAGCACAAAACAGCGGGTTTCTGGGGCTGTTTTATTAAATACTCGGTATCTAAGATCTGGAACGACACACCCCCGCCTCTACGAACTAACTTGTCCCTCCCAACGTTTAAGTGCAAATTGATCCTAATTTTGATATGGAAACAATTACAAGCTGAAGGGTAAAATATAACTATTTTAATCTGCTATCCTGTTATTATTCCTATTATTATTTAACTTAAGTGCATTAAAAATAAATTAGCCTGTCTATTCCAAAAGAAAGTAGGTACTAAACTTAGTAGTAAGTAAGTTACAAGTGTATTTTCCCTACACATGATAAAAGGGTTATTTTTGTCCGTTTTTTGTATTATGTTGTATTTCGTTTTTTTTTGTTCTACCTTGAGTTCACTAGCAGTCAATGTGGTATGAGAGAAAAGCGGACGAACTGAAAACCAGCGCTGTACAGCCCGCAATGACTATCACAGCACATGCTGAGTTCGTTCCTTTTGTCACACAAATAACATAGTATTTTTTTAACCTCTATACATATGTATTTTGCTTATGTATCTGTTCGTGTGGCAATAAACATTTTTTTTCATTCTTTTTTTTTCGTAATGAAACAGTGAATTTTTCAAAACCCTCATTGGTTTTGAAAAATGCAATGGCGATTGTCAAAGTTTACCAATCAAATGAATCATAATTTTCTTGTCTTTATCCCATTTTCTCCCTGTTACTCGTCATCTCGTCACTTACTTCCGTCCTTCTCATATCGTTTCTCACACAGTCCATTCACCTTTTCCTTGGCCAAGATGAAATAATAGTATATTATTGTCGAAGCAAGGGAAGTAGGCAATTGCTGGCTGAGTATTAATTTTAAACGGACGACCTTGGGAGTCCGTTTAATCTAATACGAAGCCAGCAATTGCGCTTCCAGCTGAGACAAATATAGTGCTTTTCTCAAAAAATTGGAAGAAAACAAATATGTACTTTCTGAAAATGATAAGGCATGCATTTCTTCTCGCCGCTTCAAGAAATTGTCGTACGCCTTTTGATATTTGTCTTTTGGCTTTGCAAATTACACTTAACAAATAATCAATAACTGAGCTTGCAGCTTTTTTAAATCTGGAATCATTTACACGTAAATTTTCTATCTTTTCCGTAAAAACAATTGGCCACTGTATGTTAAAACAGAATATTTTTTGCATTGCCGCCTTTTAATTTTTTTTAATAATAAGTTGGAGGTGTATTTTTCTTTCGAAAACCCCATAAGTTATTTGAGGCAACTAAAAAGTCGCGATAAGTAACAGCTACTGATCTTCCGTTTTGGCTGTTTAGGACCTATGCCTTTTATTTATATGGCGGTTTCAACTTTTTAAAAAGTTTGTACCACGACAAATAAGGGAATTTGTATGCAACATTGTAGTCGAGCAAAATCGAGCCGGCAAGGTTTTTTATTTTTTAAATTTTGACTAACCATAAACTATGCATTTCACGTCCTGATTTTTTACCAATAAAGTCAACATTGCCGATGATTTTTGAGAAAAATAAATTAATGAAATAAATGATTTTTGTTCTGCAAGTAGGCCGTTTTTTACGAGTCAAAATTCTACTAGCGTTTCTGAAAAAGAAGACCATTGTTAAGAAGAAATGCCGAAACAAACTCAACAGTCAATATTTTTTACCTTATTACCATGATAAGTTCTGAACCTAATTAAAATAAGTCAAACTGAATATGAATACAAAAAAAAACATAATGCTACAAGAAAAAATGTCCAAAATGTGTTACATAATTCATGACTCACTGTTGAGTTTGTTTTGGCGTTTCTTCTGAACACATTCAAGGCCTCCACCCACCGGACGCGTGTGCTGCGCGGCACACGCGCAAGTTGTAAAGCATTGAAACTACACTTCAAACACACATCGAACGCGGCACACGCGCAGCACCCGCGCAGCTGCAGCGCAGCACCCGCGCGGCACACGCGCAGCACCCGCGCGGCACACGCGCAGCACCCGCGCAGCTGCAGCGCAGCACACGCGCAAGTTGTAAAGCATTGAAACTACACTTCAAACACACATCGAACGCGGCACACGCGCAGCACCCGCGCAGATGCAGCGCAGCACACGCGTAGCACACGCGCAGCACACGCGTCCGGTGGGTGGAGGCCTTCACTGCCAAGAATCGCTACTCGCTACGCTCGTATCGTAGCCGATCCTGTGGTTTCCCTCGTATGGAGCGGAAAGCGACTACGGTGTACGCACCCGCCAGGCGGGTTCCTGGCAGTAAAGTGTTAAAAACGTTTTTTTTGAGTAAATAATAAATAAATATTAGGGGACAATCTTACGCAAATCGTCCTAGTCCCAAACTAAGCAAAGCTTGTACTCTGGGTACTAGACGACGATAAACATACTTATAATATAGATAAATAAATACATAGAAAACATCCATGACACAGCAACAAATATTCGTGCTCATCACACAAATAAATGCCCCCCTGCTGGGATTCGAACCCGGGACCTCTTGCTTCGTAGGCAGGGTCACTACCAACTAGGCTAAAGCGGTCGTCATTTGAATAATTGGTGCATTTTGCCCCTACAAAGAGTCACGATATGGCATTCATCTTTGCAACGACAATGCGTGACGATGTGCTTTCAGTTGTATTAGCCCCGCTAAATTATCTGAACATACTTAAGGCGCCGTAGGTTCAGCGAAGTTAAGCGAACAGAGTTTTTGAAACAATATAATACGTCTGTTTATAACAATATGGTTAAAAAAAATACGAATAGTAATCTTGAGGCTTTTCTGCAGGGAAATCGGTGTTTAGAAACATGATTAAGCATTTTTCGCTTATATTAAATAATACTTATAGAAAATAATCACGAACATAGGTCTAAAAGGGTCTAAAATACACTTCAAATATTCGTTACAAATTATGCACCAAAGCTAAAAATATTATAATTGTTTCTAAAAATCGGCAATATCATGTTTGAGAGAAGTCAGTGTTTACTTTTTTATTTATTTAAACCGCCAAAATATTAAAATTAAAAAACACGATTTCCGCGCTTCCGAGCACGCTCTTCCATCTCGCTCACGCTTATGCTCAGTGAGAGGGAGAGAAGACCATGAACCTACGGCGCCTTAATTAAAATGTACCCGTTCTCACAAACCACATCGTCACAGAATACACGAAGCAACGTGAGCGCAAACTGTCCATTTTCACCATGTTTGCGTCGCAAAAGAGTTAATTGACAGACTTAATTAAAGTAGAAAAAAACCCTTATTGTGATAATTATAGCACAAAACCCTCTCCTGTTATCAGTGTGCTGAACCGACACCTGCTAATGTTGCCTAATTGATACGCTCCGCTTTCAAGCTTTTTGTTAATGTAAGGTTTTTGTCAGTTTTCTTTGTGAAAACAACGTTAGGTTAAAAAAGATGCAGTCGGTATACAATGTAGTCTTTCACATTTATTTGGCGTTGCGGATTCATGCTTTATGAATTTATGGAGCCATGCTTTGAAACTTTTAATTAACGAGGCAGAACTCTTTTATATACTCGTACTGACTATTGCGAGATAATTAAGAAACATTCAAAACTTTTTTTATATCATATTTTAAGCGCATAAAATTATTATTTTATATTAATAAATACTGAGTCTTGTTAATGCTACGATCAAGTATTTTAAAACGTTAATTTATATCTAGACATATATTATGGCAGTATCAGCAAAGTCTGGAAAGCAAAAGCGCTAGTTGTTAAATGACAATCCGTAATCGGATATAGTATTTCCACTTTCTGTATTGACATCTTGAATATATATTATTGTTATTTCTTATTATTGACAATCATGTTTTTTATCTCGAAATAAATAAATCTAATCTAAATCTAAAGGAGCGACCAGCTGTATTTGTTAATTTTGTTATAAAATATTAGCTTCTGATTCGTGCGGTGACTTTTTCCGCGTGAACTTATGTCCGTAGTTTAACTTAATCCATTCAGACGTTTATAGGTAGGTAATAAAAAAAGATCACCATTGACAACTGCTGGACATAGACATCCTCCAAAGAGTGCCACAATTACAAGAACCGTACCTATGTGCCACGCCCCACATAATTTCCCTGCTTGTTACACATTTGAAAAATGATACACAAATACAGTACAGATCTAGACACGCGGTAGCGTGTCAAGCCAAGTCCAAGCAAAGGAACTGGCTAGCCAGCGCCGAGTGTAATATTACACGAACCACTTGGTGCCACTTTTGACCCTTCTATAACTCAAAACCTCTTTAACGTAAACACATAGAACTACGTGTGTTTAATTATAAATATATCTAGAAATAAGGACATCTAGAAGCCCAAATTTCATGAAGCTAGCTCAAACGGTTATAAAGATATAAAGGCCAAGTTAAATCTAAACTAGGTACTTTAAGATCTCACATTTTTAAATAACAGCAATTGTTATAGGTATCCAATAAAGCAAAGAAATAGAGTTTAATACTTGTTCATAATGTTATTTTGTTCTTATAAATACATATTTGGATTTTGCATAGAACTTGGCACTCATTTAGATCTCCATTCTTTTTGCGGCGAAGCCCACAGCCAAGCATAATTTTTGTATTGAACTTGGCTCTCCTTTTTACATTTATGTCTTTGGTGGGATGGCATACACATTGCACATCCAAAAATCTAACTAAAACAAAAGGTATTTCTATCTGAAAAACCTTGAAAGTTCCAAAGCAAATTCTAAAAAGGTACTCATTCAGGAAAGCAACAATGTACTGTGAACTTTAAAAACTCTCATGTTGCATTCACACATCAGAAAGATTACATGCATCAAAGGTCAATTTAATTTGAATCCAATACGCTTAGCCACATTACACCTCCAGTTATCCTCAGTAAGTTAGAAACATCGGCAATTCAAATAGTGCCAAATAACTGCTTTTCACGAGTAAAGTCAATAACTTACTAGTTCCGGTTTAGACTGCACACTAAGAACTGTTTACCTGGAAACCAGAAACTTTGGTGTTGCATTGAAGTTAAAATGAGGCATAAGATAGAACCGTCTCTCCGAGGAGTCCGAAGCTACTCACGAGGTTTGGAATAAACTAGGGCTGGATTCCACCGAACAACAATAAGGTGTGTTCAAATACAGATAAGTATCTCTAGTATTTGAATCAGGCGTTACTTTGCTACTAGAAAGTTACTAGAACAGTATTTTATTGCTATTCCACTAAATAACGTGTAGCGTAACGGCCCGGCCACGACTTCGAGCGGCGGCGGTATAGCGGCAGCGGTTTTTCTAATCCATTGCGTGTAATCCCAGCTAACCACAGTGTGTTGCGCGTCTCGACCGCGCAGTCAACAGATAAAACGCTTGCCGTGCCGCAATTCGCGGCCGGACCGGGGCGTTAGAGATAATGCAGTGAACTTGTATAATTTTGTTCTCATGCTTCTTCCCCACGAACATTATATGCAAGTAAAAACCACCACCAATAACGGACAACCCAGACACGTGGGTCACCTCTCTCAGGCATTGCCAGGATATGCAGGGCCCACGAACATAATTATGCAAGTAAATGTTTAAAAACCACCGCCAATAGTGGAAAAACCTTGACACACGGGTCGCCGCTCTCAGGCATCACCAGGAGATGCTAGGCTGGATATGTTGCTTGCGCGTAAAAAACCACGTAAACCACGTTAATCACCTGACCCCGATCAACCAGGGGAATTAGCGGCAATTATTGTATATTCAACTAGGAAAAAAATATAATTCAGTTATGGTGCTTCGCCGGACGCTACCAATGTCAGTATCTTTTCGCTCGCTCGGCTCGCGCGCTGTGGGGTCGCAGTTCGCCTGACTACTAACTGTTTTTTTTGCCCTGGGGGATCAGGCTAAGGGATTAACGTGGACAACTGTTAAAACAAAAATCCTCGCCAACAATCTCTTTTTTTATGTGATAGGAGGCAAACGAGCAGACGGATCACCTGATGGTAAGCGATTACCGCCGCTCATGGACACCTGCAACACCAGAGGTGTTGTGAGTGCGTTGCCGGCCTGTAAGAGCACGCTCTTTTCTTGAAGGTTTGAAGGTCGTATGGGTCCGGAAATACCGCAGGCGACAATCCATTCCACAGATTAGCTGTGCGAGGCAGGAAATTTCTGGAGAAGCGCACAGTTGAGGACTGCCAACCATCTAAGTGGTGAGGATGGTAATGTTGTCGCGTTGTACGATGGCGAAAAGAAGCGGTAGGAATTAATCCGAACAATTCCTCGGAGCACTCCCCGTTATACATGCGATAGAAAATGCAGAGCGAAGCCACATCTCTACGCAGCGCCAAGGAGTCAAGCCGATCCGAAATATGCTGGCAGTCGACAATTCGGGTTGCTCGTCGTTGGATGCGGTTCAGAGGGAGAAGCTGGTATTGGGGTGCCCCTGCCCATAGATGAGAACATTATTCCATGTGTGGCCGGACCTGCGACTTATAAAGCTGCAGGCGGTGGGCCGGTGTGAAATACTGTCTCGATCTGTTGAGCACACTGAGCTTCTGTTCTGAAAAGCCACTACCTGAGGAGTAATCACGTACCGTTTTGAACGCGCGTTAGATAAATCCAACTGTCATTTTTCCATATAAAAATTGACATTTAGATCTACGTAACGTAGGTATGCTTACATAACGACGTGTAGAAAGAACTATGCCATTCAGTGTTACTAAATTCCAGGCCACATCCATTAAATGAAAGTAGTCGCTGCATAACACTTACCGCTGAAATGGGTTTAAAAATAAAACCTGACTGAATGCAGCGAAAACTTACCCTGTAACTAAAAAATGCCTTTTTCTTCATCAAAGTCTCAAACTCAGTTCTCGGCTTACCGCACTGTATTACAATGCGTCACAATCAGGCTGCTACTCAAACTCTTAAAACAGTTTCAGAGTAACTGAGAAACGACTATAACTCGTATAAAGCCATCCCTTTCCAGCTCTACTCAGATAGCTATTCATGGAATAGCTTAGCAGTGATTGTTCGAAAAAATATAAAATAACCGACGCCGAGTATCGGAGAATGCTGTAATGGATCTATTATTGAACATAGCTGGAAATAAATTTTTGTAGTTAATCTGTGCTCTTGTTTGCAATACGGTGACACCTACAGCACAAACCTACAGGCTTTTGAGTGTTATTATTTCGTTTATTGTTGTTGTATTTGTATACAACAATTATAGTAAAATAACCCTTGTATAGTAAAGACTAACTTTTAAAGTCAGGTCCTCGATATGTTTTTATTATAAACTAGCTTTTACACGTGATTTGGTCCGCGTGGAACTCGTGGATTACCTCAAAGGATAGGTGCTATTCAATTCTTGCAGGCTTAGTCCAAATTACCGCTCTCACGTAGAAACTACTGTCTCACGTTTCACGCCCTTATCCTGTTTTGTTTTCGGGGACTCGGACTGACATACCTTTCATATAAATCAGTTCAGAGGTTTAAGCGTGCAAAGGTAACAGGCAGTCAGTCAGAGTTAATTTTATGATCTATAATATTAGTGGAATCTTGCCAATCATTAAATAATATGTTGCGTACAAAAAAAGACCGAGTTGCAAAGTCTGGGAGCCGGGAGTGCCGGCAGAAGTGAAAACTCAATGACATTGTAACAGTTTTTCGATCAGGTCACGTGACATCTTACGGTCACCTGTTGCGAGTTTAACATTTTTTCCCCATC
This sequence comes from Epinotia demarniana, assembly GCA_945867215.1. Lineage (NCBI taxonomy): Eukaryota > Metazoa > Arthropoda > Insecta > Lepidoptera > Tortricidae > Epinotia > Epinotia demarniana. The sequence continues at coordinate 38,521,672 of OX244260.1, read as the reverse complement.
ACTAAAGTGCACATCGGGGTAAACACGTTAATTTTTGAACAAGCGTTATTATGGGCAATAATTTTCCCATATATAAAGTGACATACTATTTACCTAACGCGTATACAATGCGTTACGTAATCGACGAGCAGCTTTAAAAATAAAATATAATGTTTCATACGAGGACGTACATTTTTATTATCATAACCGAAGGATAAAAATTCTTATGCAAATAGTAACCTCAATAAGGCTTGTAGTTCTAGACGACGATATATTTTACTTTGCTACAAAGAAAACATCCATGATTCAGTATTTTATTTAATCTTAAGGGGTATTTTACATTTTACATTGTAGGCTAATTTATATGATTATAGATCGACATATGGCTAGTCGATCATGTTACGCATTGTACGCACGTCAGATAGATCTAAATGTAATTTTTTATATAGAAAAATGACAGTTAAATTGTCCTAAAGCCCGTTTGAACCGGTAAGTGATCTGCCCTTAGGTCGCACTCACACTCAGATATAAATATTCACACTCATCCCACAAATAACTATTTGCCCTTGCCGGGATTTGAACTCAGGACAGTAGCAGGACACGTAGGAAGGGTCATGACGCACTCGGCTAAACCGTCGTCAAAGACCTGCTACCGCGTGTGAAATAATTCGTCCTATACTCGGCTGCGTTAGCACCAGAAACAGGGCCAAGGCAGACGAATAATGCATTTATATGTTAAACTAAAAGATAAAATCCACTGACAATACAAAGAGTCCTTGGCAATGTCTCGTGTGCAATTACAACAGGAGCCAATTTAGGAAAGGAACTCTCGAAATAGACTGGTCCAAGTGAGCCACGTTGCCATTGCGTGGTATGTGAATCGAATACATTCGTACGTTTTTAATTTTGCCTGCTTTTTAAGCTGGCTCCTTTTCCCATGAGCTAAGTTAATCTTTGTGATGTAGGTTAAATTAGCTTTATTCTGATAAAGATGGGTTCAAAGAATCGTATATTAAAATTATGGGAAAACACGCTGAGGATGGGTGCGTCAGAGAGGACGTTCTTCAAAGTATATAAGTACATCTTTCCTGCTCCGCTTCAGCTCAGCAGCTGTGGTGATCACAAAATTCTTCGTTGCTTAAGTGCTCGTAGATGATCCTTTTTAATACCTTAAGAAAAATAAAATTAAAATATATATTCCATGATCTTTAATGATATTTCATTACTTAATAATCTGCCTGACCGTAATTTATTCTAGAACATTAAATACTAAAACGGTTTAGCGGTCTTTTCAAGTTCCCATGCGCAGGTGAAGAACGCAACATATCGAGCTCAGCGAGGGCGCGGGACAATATTTTGAGGGCGACACTCTCCTTAATAATGTAGAATTTGAAATGCTTGACTAGGTACATTTATTTTGTGAAATATATGCATTCTGTGGAAAGCACAAAACTCACTAACTTTTCAAACCGTAGTGTAGATTATTAATCGTGGATTTATTTTATGTGGTTTTGTTTATAGCTTCGCTTCACTTACAGGCACATGAGTTTGATGTTTGTTATGAGAGGAGTTTTATTATTATTACTTCTACTGAATCCGAATATTTCGAGTCCTTATTTTTTTTGTACCTATTGCTATACAATTTCTTAGTAACTGAACTCGGAAATAAGTTTCGTTTTTATTTATCTCTATACATAAAACTCCGTTTACTGCCCGAATAAACGCACTGTCTTTATTCGCAAACAATAAAAGATTTTATGGTCAGAGGAGTGGGTACGAATACGTTACCCATCCGCTTTACTGTACCGCTGTCAATTTTAAAGTTTTCCAATAATGACTAGCAGTTGTGTCTATCAAAGGTGCAGCTGACTGGGGCATTCCTTTTCCTTCAATGCTGAAAGCAAATTGATTTTTCACACCTTTTATTTGGAGAAGTAAAATTTGCTCCACGGCGATAGGGACCAAAATCCTACCTTTCTGTTCAAGCTACTTTTAGTTTATTTCGTTCATTGGCATGTAGCATTTACCTACGAATTGTGCTAATTGAACACAGATCTTAATAAAATAATCGATTGTAATTTCATGGTAATCGATTAAAAACGAACATATATATATCAAGTTTTAATTTTAGCAACGTTATATGAAAAAATAAAAATTTTCGTAATTTAAAAAATTGGTAATAAAAATTAAGATGTTAGAACTCGTTAAGTAATTTTTACAGCATCTTCAATAATAGTATGTAAAATCAGTAGCAAAATGATCTTCTATTGTAGGATACCTCGCTACTTTCAGTAATTATACTATTTTGCTCCCTTGTGACACAAATAGCCATTTCTTTTCATCTGGCTTCCAAAAACGACGAGATTCGATTGTTTTTTTTTTGGATAAAACGTCTTAGTTTTCTACGTTTCTAATTAAGTGAATTCGAACGAGTCTTGTGGTCCTTGCCAAAATTGGGAAAACAAAGTAAAACTGAATTCACTCCGATGTATCATATCATCCTCATACGTATCATATCATTATGATACAAGCGCAATTTTCGGAGACCATGTATCATATGGTGTGACGTATGTAGCCAGTATGTCTTTCTGGGGTGCATTTATGAGTCACCTGTTTTTCTTTTTATTTAATCAAGAAATCGATTAAAGTCTAATCTCCGAAATTCGTCTTATTTCAAATATTCTTTCTCCAGTATACGAGTATACATGTAAACATTAGGATGGATTTAAACTATATTCTATCCAGCGGCTCCTCCTGAGTTTTCTGTGAAACGCGAGCGGAGACACTCAGGCAGCCAGTAATATATACGTAGCTACTTTATTAAAAGTAATATAATACACGACATAAGCGATTCTTTTCACTGTAACGATTCCTATTTAAATAAAATGCTAGCTCCTAACGAGCTAACTCGCTTCGATTCGCGATACTACGTTTTCATAAAATGAAATAAAAATCTCAGAAAATATCAGTCATCAATTTCTTCTAATTGAACCATTAGACGGCGTTGCCGCTAATATCCGCAGTTGAAATAAAAATGGAGCGTTTATGTGTTTCTGATGCCAGGTGGAAATTTTGCCAGGCGAAAATGGACTTTACTTTTCTTAGTAAAAATAAACTTGGTCCTACAATCGACGCCAAAGATACGTATACATTTTTCGCCTTATTCCTCAGATTCAAAATTTATATTACTAATGCTGCATTTAAGATACCAGTTGACTTAAAACGAATACCTTATAAGTTACCCTTCCGATTGGGATCTTTCATCATCATCATCATCATATCAGCCGAAAGACGTCCACTGCTGGACATAGGCCTTCCCCAAAGAGTGCCAAAGTGATCGGTGTTGCGCCACCCGCATCCAGCGGACTCCCGCAACCTTTACCAGGTTTTGGGATCTTTAATGTAAAGCTTTAAAAAAAAGAAACTGTCTCATCGGTTGGGTTGTCGGTTCGGTTCCCAGATGAGACAAGCAATATTTCTTAATGTTTACATACAGTTATTTTCCGGCTGCCACCACCGACCAGCTCATGGCACCGAAACGTGGTCGCTTACTATGGGCCTCCTAAGAACGATCAAAGTCACCAAAAGGGCAGTGGAGTAGTCACCAATTATTATTATCCAAAAGAAAACATTACGGTATCGCAGGTTCTGCCCATCAGAGACTGAGTGGTGCTGTATTTGCCCTGAAAAGGCTGTAACCATCGATATGACGAAATTCTTTATAAGTAAGTAATCAGTTTTTTTTCTCTTTTTCACTCGTTGATGTCATATGGAACAGTCATTTGGGGTAATTCAACCGATGCTAGGCGAGTGTTTTTACTTCAAAAACGTGCGCAGATTGCTGGCTGGAGTAAAACCAAAGGCATCCATGTAAGGAATTATTTAAACCCTGCCACATGACGCACTACTCCCTATATACATGTTTGATGTACTAATGTTTGAGAGAACCAATCAACGAACGTTTAAACGGGTTGCAGTACCAGGAAAACAGCTCCGTCCCATCCACTGGAACCGCGTCGCATGACGCTTTCAGTAAAAAACACCTAGGGTAATAGGCCCAACGTATTACGAGTGTCTACCCGCCAAATTGCATAGATCAAAGTACGTTTTTGTACTCTAAAGACCTGTAGGTAACGGGTCAACGTAACAAACCCTATTCCGGTTGTAAATCACTATAAATAGGTGAACACCTGCACGAGTACTAGACCTCCAAAAGTTTAACCAATACCAGATAAAATATCCTACCGCACCCATTCGATCAAACGGCCGAAACTTGTGACGTCGAAATGTTTTACATCAAAAAGTTAGATTAAGCACCTCCGGGATACAAGTCCACATAAATCAAATCGGTAGGTGCGCCTAAATGTGTCACAAACTTGCTAGAGCCATGTTTATGGGAATTTATGGGACGGTGGAGTCAAGTTTAATCTTACTGTGCCACTTTGCGAACAAAGTACTGTGTGGGTTTATGTTTACTGTGTATTTTTGGAATTGGGTTGTGCCCATTTACATATAGATAGTTAAATTCATCTTTGCGCGCGGCTGCATGTGTGTGTGTTTGTAACTATGCAGGTTTGATTTGTGTGGCAGTGCCGCAGCAGTGTCGTTACAAGCGCCGCACCCACACAGCGGCAGTTACAACAGCACACACACATGCAGCCGCGTTTGAAGATGAGTTGGACTATATGTAAAAAAATATATTTCCGCCTGCGATTTTGTATTAAAGAGAGACCCAATTAATATGGAAATTAACATAATTATAACCTCATCTTGTGTATGATGTTAGTTTGGACGCAGACACCCTATAAAAACTCAGTGCGAGTTTAAAAAACTTACAGGTTTAACTCTAAGATCTGATTGATGGATCTTATGAGATACATTACATATGAAGAAATAGGAAGAAAACTCGTGACACTCATAAAACGACAGACATAAAATAAAATCATGTCGAAATTACTGCTGCACTTGTCATCCGTTGGAACCATTGGTGAAACCACAGCGGGTAGCGCACACATTACAATAAACAAAATAATAAGACAATGACACAATTATAAAAAAAACGTTTTTAGCTAGACAATTTTGAAAAATTAAATAGTTGTATGTGCGTTTATATTTTTACCGTACCAGGGAATAAATTAACCCCCACGCAAACTCAGTGTGGGTTTGGGAATAAAACAATTAATTATTAATCGTTCATTTGCCCGACTAGTACATTAAGTATGGATTCAAACGCTAATGGCACAGTTATTAATTTAGTTAAGTGACCTGGGAACCAGATTTAGCACCAAAGCACAGATGATACAGGAATTAGTGGGTGTGCCCTAATTTGTATTCCGTTTGGAAAAACCACCGGGACAATTACGTATGTAGTATACATAATGAATTACCCTGGGAATTGCATTATGAATTGCCTCGGGAACTCGTCCGTTTGCTGTTTAAGGGCCGGGGGCGACCGGGTGATGACCATTGCAAGCTGACGTTTAGCTGCATGTAACTTTGAGCAGCCTCGACTTGAGACATGGCTCAAATAATTTTGTGAAAGCTTTAAATATTTTTGGCCCTTTCACCACCAACAGGTTATGTATGTCTCGCTGCAGCCCTGTTATTAATAACATGGTAATGCGCCTCACCTGACCCGTTACGCCTTACGAAACTAAACCCCTTATTACGCTTAGTTACTAGTTACTACTAATCGCGGCGTCATGGTATATTTGTGTGTGAACGGTGAAGTGAGAGATAAACAGATTACATGATAGCGGGGCTGAGAACCGGATATTTAATAGTTAGGAAGTAAATATATAGACGAAAAGTATTCATTTTCATTACGCTTAATAGCATAGTTGAAAACACCTTCAATGACGAGCAACGAGCATAATCACAAGGATCAATATAACGCAGTGTGAACCGGCCGTAACGTTACTAATGCAGTGTAAAGCAGGCCTTAAGCCCGCTTAATCGTCGACATGAATAAAGCAGGCCGCAGACAAATGCCCCGATATCCGGACAAGCCCACAATCCGACAATCCGGACACCGATGCAATTGTGCACGGCACACCGGCCGAGTATGATGGTTGCGTATGGATAATTTAGTGGAACTAACTATCCATCAGAGATGTGCTAGATATGTTTTTAAATCGCATGCTTGACAGGTAGTTATCAAATATACGAAAAAAGCAGTTTGTTTCAGCATCTTCTACTAGAAGTATTAGCCATACAGTAGTAGTATTAGCCAAAGTAGTCATAGTAGCCAAAGTAGTCACTGTACTGTAAGAATAACGGTGTGTTAAGACATATTTGGCTACTCTGATGGCTGCTACTAACTATACGACGCTAACTGTACAAGGTAACAAAACCATGTAAACTTTGCATACAAGTGATGTTATGTACAGTCGAGTTCATTTACATCTACACACTCACTGAAACAAAAATATCTGAACACGACCCTATTGTCAGGAGCATAAAAGCGTAATCAGATATTTTTGTTCTCTTAGGTATAAGTGTAGATGTAAATGAACTCGACTGTACAAAGTAAACGAATATTTTCTAAAAATGCAATTTAGCTCTGCATTGCAAACAGCAATGTCTGGTAATAGACATGATTTCGTATTAAATGCACTTGCCTACTACCTACGCGCCAACGCTGTCAGAACAAATAATATCGTGCCTCTATGAAAATATTAAAAATATTTGTATTATGAACACCTTTGAGCGTAGGAGACGCTCAAAGGTGTTCATAACATAGTGAAAATATTTGCCTCTGCACTTCCGTCAGCGAGTTTGAAAAACAATAAAATATGCAGTTGTTTTCAAGTGGAATCTTTGGTTAGGGTTCTATTCGAAACGCACTTCTAACCATGAGATCTAAATTGTAATGGTTGGTGCACTTGCTCTAGCGCACGCGAAAGCGCACCAGCAAATATGATTCCAATAAGTAAGTATTGCGTTACGGATGGAAATCCCGGGATATAACATTTTCTGAGGACCTGATTTTCTCACGAGGCTTATTCTACGAGTAACTAAAATACTTAGATGAAAGTTGCTGATACACAATTGTGTGTTTATTATGTAGAGTGGTTGTATGTTGTTGTTTCCTACACTACAACGAACTTATAAAAGCTGAGGGTTTTCCAGCTGCGTTCGCGCCACTACGTGCACTTCAGCTCATTTGTGGTGCGCGTGCCGCGGCTGCTGCAGGAGACCATCGCGTGTGCTGGCTTCTGGCCGAAGGGTGTCGTGTTTCGGCGGTTCCGGGGCAACCTACCGAACTCTACACCGGACTTGACGACGCAACGGAGCCACACTGTTTCGTCACCTAAATAATGATTAGTTAATGTTATATTGTATGTATGTTAGTCTGTAAGGTATTTGTAACTATGGGCCTTAGTTGCCTGAAATAAATGTTTTATATATATATATATATAATACTCATTTGGGATGATCACCCACCGAGGTTAGAAATTTAAAATCGTGGGAGCGTGACTGTAAGAGATCATTAAACTACTGCATGTAATATTTTTTACGTCACACCTGGCCATAATGCGAGTTTTACTGCACGCTGCGCGTACGGGAAAACTCGCATTGTGGCCAGGTGAAGATGAAACATTTTGTACTCAACACGGGCGGTAATTCATAAAGCCCCAGAGCGCATATTTATGGCCCTCACCTTCGGTTCGGGCCACAAACACCTGCGATCTGGGGCATTCACGAATTCACCGCCCTAGTTACGTAATGTACTATTATACCTACTTAATACAAGTAAGTTGAATGATTCAAACCAACTTATACAGGGTACGTATGAAAAATGGGAAGTGAACCGAGCAAGGGCTTATTCGGTAGCACATTGCGATTCCAAATATGCATTTGTTTATGTTTTTTATTTTATGATTATTTCATTTGCATTGATATTTTTGTTTTTATTTACATTGCTTGTGTGTGACAACATTCCCCGCGAGGGTTACGGGTGAGAAGGTTTATTACATTTTCAACCGCTGCACGCACCGCCGTGTTATGAAGACAAATGTTTTGTGTATGTTTTTTGACATGCAGGTGACAGGTTTTACGTTGTTGATGTCATTCACAAGCAAAAATTTCAATGTAAACAAAAGCAAATCAAAATATAAAAAAATAATCAAACGCAGTTTTGGAATCGCAATACGCTACCGAACATACCAATGATCTTGATTGCTCTACACTCCATTTTTGATACATCCTGTATAATATATTTATTAATAATAAATCATGGATGAGAGGGAACGGGCAGTAGTCCCCACGCTGGCCCAGTGCGGGTTGGGGCCTTCACATATACCTTTGAATTTTTTCGTGGATGTATATATATATATATATTTGTTAGGTTTTATTTAGCATAGTCTTTGAGAGTGCAAGGTTAGTCGAAACCGTTTTATAATAGTTTCACCGATCTGCAGCTAACAAGTGCCTATATATTTTTAGGTTTCATGGAAACCGACCCAGTATTCCCTAAGCAACAGATGGTATTTGTCGTAATAACCAGCATTATTACCGGTGTCCATTACTTATTCATTATAATCTAAGAGTTATGATCCAATATAGATCGGTAATATACAATTCATGAGAATCGAAGACAACCTGTGAAATTATTGCTTTTACACCATTCAGCACCGCTGGATGTGGTAAGCAAGTAACATGAAATAGTGTGATCCAGTTAAAATGACGTCGCTAAATATGATAGGAAGAGATAACAAAGAGACGTTACAAAACTAACCGAAGTGTGGAACGTGTACTGTTTCTTGTATTGTTTATGCGTTATTGTTTTACTGCCCTACTTGAATATACCAATGACACAATAGATCTCGGTAATGGTTAGTTTTAAGTACTTTTCGTCACTAAACTAGGTATACCTGGTGTGATTAAAGTTGTGCAACGTCTGAAACGACCGATTTCGAAAAGTAGGTACGATAGTTTGAATGCAGAAGGAGGACATAATATGCTTTTTATACCAAAAACCATCCTTAGATGTAATTATTTTACATAAAAACATAATGAACTCTAACACACTTCAAACAATATTTTAGTACATTTAGCAGAGTTTTTTTTTTTTTTTTTTTAATTTATCAGCCAAAATATTAAAAAACAGTAGTGGTACCACATTTTACACCAGCGGAAACCTCAGGGGGTTTATATGCTGATGAGTAGTTCGCTTAGCTACTGTATATTATATTACAAAATTTACTTAACTAGTTACAATTACAATACACTTGTGTTCGGTTTAGTTAACGTGAGATATCTTTTAATGGACGGTATCGGCTTGTAGCTGTTTAAATATCTATGCTGGAGTTCTTTAGGTAGTTGATTTATTATATGAGGATGTAGATATCTAACGTTTCTTTTACCGTGCACATTAACAATTTTAGGTTGCTTGAACATGGCTAGCTGCGGTATATTTTGTCTAAGATTATTTTGACGTACATTTTTTTCTAGTTGGTCTATAAAAGCATAAATACCGAAGTTAAAAATGTTTTAATAAAACAGACGCTTTTCTTGTGCCAACATTAGTGTAACTACTCACTTCTGATTTTCCCAACTTTCCAAACTTAAAAATCATCCAGCATTCCTAAGCAAATCTTTGGCGTCCCCCGAGGTCAATAAGGGGCAGGGTTCAAATGATTACGTCCCCGATTGAGTGTGAGACCAGCGTCTCAAATATGCATGACGCTTTCCATCCGCCCGTTTAGTGCAGGGTTAGTTTCACCTAACCCCACCTTGCGCGACCCAGTATAAGTCAGACCTCCGATTACGCGTTGTTGTTACGCATCCCGGTGACGAAATATACTAGGTGAGCCGAGGTAAAACAAGTTGTGAATAGAATAGACTGTACGGGGTTATAGCCCTGATACCCTCTATTTAATATTAATCGAGGGCGGTAGGCGTTTTTGAGAATCGAAGGGGACGTACTGTGATTTGTTACCTGGGGGTCTATTCGGAAATGTGTTGTTGTTGGTAGACACTTCGATTGTTATATCAGATAAATAGCAAAGCTGGGGGCCTAGGCCTACAATATAGCCTACTAGCTTATGCCCGCGACTCCGTCAGCATATAGTACCTGCATACAAACTTACACCCCCCTTTCACCCATCAGGGGATGATTTCTGGGGTAAAAACTACCCTATGTCCCCTTGATTCTAACTATCAACATATACCAAGTCTCATCTAAATCGGTTCAGCGGTTTAAGCGTGAAAAGGTAACAGACAGATAGATAGACAGACACACTTCCGCATTTAGAATATTAGGATGGATTTCAAACTTTACTAATAATTCTTACTAGGATCACGCTCGACCTTAATCTTACCTGGTGGAAAGTTAAGACAAGGTCTATCGGTTTTGTTAAATTTAGGATCTTTTGTACGTAAGTACGACGTATTACTTAGTCTGTGCCTCCGTGTGTAAGTCCGACTAACAGTTGACTGATTTCCTAAAAAGAAGAAAAAAAAAATCACACAGTTATAAGTATTCAACGTTTTAAGAGTTTATGTTCTGTCCCATTTCCGTACCTTCATATGAAACAATTGTCATTTACTACGGCGCTCGAAGGTCATGACGTCACGATCTGCAAGCGTTTTCTCTCTAACAAGCAACATTACGAGTAAAACGGTTCTACCTTTGAAATTTTCTAAAATATTTGGGATACTGGGATCTTCGACATTAGGCATATTTTATGCCTTCTTTTGAAGTCATAATAAATTTCAGTGAATTAATCATGAATTGCATTTCATGTTAGTATAATAAATCTAAAAGCTAGGTACAATTAAACATGAGCTCTGTTGAGCATAGCAATTTCTTAAAACTACCTATGTAAATACGGAAAAGTTTCAATAATAACATGGTATGAAAACAGGTTCCACCACCAAATTTTGGGTCTACATCCCTATTGCTAAGGCGCATACATGATACTACTCGCGTGTCGACACTCATATATTATGCATTTCATATCACTGGAAGCACTCAAGCGTTATCGACATTCATATTCAAAAACAAATAAACGTTACATTTCGTGCCAGTGATTACATAAAAATTGTAGTCGCCCGCTGGAAGACCCAAAAAAGGGAATAAAATTGAAATAAATTGGATGCATCTACATCGAATGAATAAACATGACCGTACGCTGATTGCAGTGGCGTAATGCAGTATTTGACAACCGGTTCAAAACAACATCCACAAAGCGAAAGTTATAAATAATCACCGGTTACATGTGACCAAAACGTTCGAGAGCTTAAATCATATCTATGAATGTACATGGAAGCCACCATATCCGAGCGGAAATTCGCGTGACTGTACTTTCAAAAAACCACTGGGTTTACTCTCAAAAAACCTATGCATGAAATATCATTTGATTGACATTTAACAGTCGCTTTTCGGTGAAGGAAAACATCGTGAGGAAACCAGTCTAATCCCAATAAGGTCTAGTTTTCCCTTGGTTAGTTGGAAGGTTAGATGGCAGACGCTTTCATAAAACTAGTGGTTACGCCGAATTTTCGGATTAGGTGCAAAAGCGGACCCCGGCTGGTGTAGGGCACTTCCGGGAATAACGCTAGGAGGGTGTTGTTGTACATGTAAGTGAATAGTGTTGAGTTGCAAACTCCAGCTTCCTAAGACCGCTTGTATATTGGGTTGCGGACTGTTCTTCTCTCTGTTCTGTTCTTCCAACTGTTCCTCGGAGCAGTTTGACATAATGCCCATAGTCACATTATACCATTGCACTGCTTTCAGTATGGAGTTCTTCAGGAAAGAGTTTAATGTATGATTCCCACCGAATGGGCCAGGCTGAGTCGCATGGCGTGGGAGCACCCGGCGGTGGTAGCCTACCACGCTTCAACTTTTAATGAGTGCAGCAGGCAAAAGCTGGGCGGAGCCGGTCAGATGCGAGGACAGCCGAGCACAGCCATCCACGTCCGTGAGGAACCGACCGGCCGAACATATGAAAAGTAACGTCTGCAGCAACTTGTAAAATGCGCTCCGGCGCGCTTCGGCCCGGGCCGGTCTGTGAGAATCGTACATAAAGGATGATCAACACGTATGCAAGTTCCCTGGAATAACAGGATTCCATAGACTACGGTAACGGCTTACCATCAGCCGTGTCGTACGCTAAATTAAGCCTGAATTGATAATTTATTATGCCTCTTGACAATGTTATACTAAGACATAATTATATGAAGCTCGAAACATAGGATAGTATCGAACAGCCATGCAATTAATCTTACTGTCTTCCGTTTTGAAGTAGGTAGGTCTGTTAATTACAATCATTATGACTTTAGAATCGCAGACCTTCCAGAAGCAAGAAACAGCCACAATTCGTCATAATATGAGCTTTAGAGAAGTGACGGTTAATTATTTAGGAGGCTGGAGTAATCCTTTGTGAGCCTCTTGACTTGACAAATTAATTAATTTACACTAACGCCTCTGATTCAGTTTGTTATCTTATTGGTACATCGATTTTAGGAAGATGTACCTCTCTAGATTGTTGTATTCCAGCAATCGATTGCTTAAAGTTTCGTAGGTAGAGCCAAATGTAATTTGTTGTACGGGAAAATGACAGTTGAAATTGTCGTAACGCTCGTTATAGTTATAACAGATACGCAATTACCCCTCAGGAGACAAGTACTTATTAGTGAATTATCAGATAGACATCGACATCGAATGTGCAAGCCTTGGGACCAATTCCATCTTTAGACCGTTTCGTTGCTAATAATACTTCATATTTGAGAACATGTAAGATCCACCTGATTTCTAAAAAGTATAGGGTGCGAAAGAACTTGCTTTGCAAGAAATAGTTCTATATTTAAAATAAAAAACTGGTTTGCAATTAAGTGTCGCTGATGTAGAGAAACTTTAATCAGTCAATCACAAGCATACAGTAAGTCATGAAGATTTCATAAAAAAAACCGGAAAAGGACTTGCGCACGAAGGGTTCCGTACCAAAACATCAATATAAACGGCAAAAAAATCACGTTTATTGTATGGGAGCCCCCTTAAATATTTAATTCTGTGCGATATACTATAATACCGGGTGGAAAGGCACGACGATCCTTCCCGCAAAGGGGCGTTAGTTTAAGTGATGGAAAATCGATTCGTAATGTTTAGATTTTTTTTACGATCAATTATTAAAAATAATAAAATTAATTAATGTTCTTCTGTGACAACCCTACTATTACTATACGTACTAATTATCGTTTATACGTATTGATAAAGGTCACTGACTCTTGTGTAATTGTTAAAATGTTACTGACCCTAATGAGGGTGGTCACTTGCAGTATTTTGCATTAAAAGTTAACTGCCTATAACTTCAAAACGGTTATGAATATGAGCCTAGTTTCTTTAGAGGAAATACTGTACTCAGTCTAAACAATCCCCCTTTTGCGGAAGGGATCGTCGTGCCTTTCCACCCGGTATATATATACGATAATATATATGCAACAGAAATACTACATCATCTATGAAAATTTCAAATGTCTAACTATGTATCACGGTTCATGTGATACAGCCTGGTAACAGACGGACAGACAGACAGACAGACAGGCGGACGCACAGCGAAGTCTTAGTAATTGGGTCCCGTTTTACCCTTTGGGTACGGATCCCTAAAAACTGATTAACCAATTAAATATTATATATGCGAGTAATTAATTTACAGTGACGCAATCAGATATGAAACATATTTGCAAAGGTGCCAGTCAAGCTTTAAATTAATCATGAAAGCCAATGCGACCATACTCATTACTCGTAAATTTGCATTGACATCACCAACATATTAATTTGACAAATTATTCAAGTATCGAATAACAATTTAGCAAACCGCCGACATATTGTTACCCATTCGTGAATTAAATATTCGGTTGTTATTGCTTTGTAGAGTTACTGCCAATGCGGTTGACTGCATGGCCGGGGTCTGATTCGATGTCTTCGGGGACAACCGGCATAATGTCGTAAGGATATCCCGATTTTCATGCCTCTGACTATACCTTATTCCATATAAGATTTAAAAAAATGTGTGTTAAAGGTCATGCGATTTCAAGGACAACTATAGTGAAACGTAGAGAAATAAGAAGTAAGTATTATGTTTTAAAAAATACTACAATATTTCTCTGTAGTATCGTAGAGAAATAAAGAAACGCAGACTTTTGTCCGTCAAAATTGTAATGTTATCAACAGGTCGATCACGTAACATATGACGTCCGTACATTAAGTTGATTTAAATGTCAATTTTTATATGGAAAAATGACAGTTGGATATAGCGAACGTTACGCGATCACCCGCTCTCTGGAATGAGGTATAACAGGGGATCCGCTTCTGTCAATTAAGGCCGAGATAGATTTTTTTCAAATGAGCTTTAGAACATATCAACTGCTTACATACGTTAAAAAATACAATTATTATAGTATAGTATAGTCTAACGTGCGTTCCAAAAGATAAATAACAAATGGGAGGGATAAACGCAATATATTCCAAGACGTGTACCACGTCAAGGCGATGCAAAGCTGCATTTTAAACACCCCACTATCCAAAATATTCCCTGATTATTTACCAACGCCTCATAAAACTTGACTTAGAGCACTAGCCTCTCTAGACATATTGGCCGCGTATATTGAAAATCTGCTCCCCTGCCTGTTTGGAGACCACTCCAAGCCGAACGAATGAAAACGCCATCCGAATTGAAAAGGTAGAAACTATTGACACACTGAACCAATATGGAGCGTCATTTTACTGGAATTTTTAATTTCGAGATTGATGTAACATTTTATATTTTATTGACCGACAATGTAAAAGCACTTTAATGTTGATCGACTCAGCTTCACAGAAGTGTGAAGTGCAGTTTATGAAGCAAAACCATCAATAGCGAGAGGAGAAAGTGCATTGTGTGTGAGGGCAAATATGTTAGCCCGCAGGTTTGCACAATGTTCAAAAGCAGTTAAAATAACGCATAAACTTATTGTTCATCTTTTTACACAAGCAGCTTGTGGTTGTTGTGGATTCACTATACCCTAAAATCATAAAACGCTCTGACCCCGTATCATGGTATAAGTGACAAGATAGGAGCGTCGTGTCGTTCTATTGAACGGTGTCAGCTAGTGACGGACGCTCTATCTTGTCACTTATCGTGTGACAAGGCCGACCATGATAAGGGGTCAGAAGGTCAAATAAAACAACGCTTTCAGAATGTTGCTTGGGCTGCCAAGGTATACAGTACCTCCTCGATGTTTCGAGAGCTACACACAGATGGATTTGCAGCAATTATGCGCAACAAGGCGTCTTTGCAAGGGCGGCTCACTCCGTGATTTCGCACCTCTGCAAGTGCTTGTTGGCTCCAGCCGGAAGGCACAGTGTGGGTAGGCCCCCGACAAGGTTGACTGATGACCTGGTAAAGGTTGCGGGAGTCCGCTGGATGCGGGTGGCGCGGGATCGGTCACTTTTGCACTCTTTGGGGGAGGCCTGTGTCCATCAGTCGACGTCTTTCGGCTGATATGATGATGATGAGTGAGAGAGATGAGATGATAGAAAGGGATGGCCACGTTTAAGCTCGTTAGGCATAGGTACCTAAATAGGGAATTTGTTATAGAGAACCTTCTGTATGTAATACTATTATTTATTCTATGGTCTTTGCTGATTAGTACGAGGAGAAATCAAACTGAGTTTTTAAGTTACATACACATAACATCGTTTTTAGGATTTATTATTTCGAGTGCATACTCGTACTAATAAAAATGAGATCCTTGTTTTGGGTGCGTAACGACGGCTAGAAATATTTTTGATATAATATTACTCGCAATAACGCTCATCTGATGTAATTCTCAAGTTCTATAACTACACTTAATATATTTTCATATGACATAATTATCCTTTTATATAACGATCATTTGATATAATAGTATTTATTATAACATACATTAAGTATAATGCATATTTGCTGCATTGTACATTGGATATAATGCTCATTCTGTCAAATGTACAGTTGATATAATCAAGCCAGGGCAGCCAGAAAAAGGGGGGACGGGGGGCGAAGCTCCCCGCAAGGGGGGCTCGGGCAACGGAGCCCCTCGCTGTAAAAAAAACACTCGCAACAATTGTACTATTAGTGGGTTAGGTTTGGGTTCACTTGTGTCCCTTATAGCGGAAATAGGCACACCGTGAAGCGGGGTGACGTCGACACGATGGCGGTTTTGTTAGGTTTACGTTAGGTTTGAACGGAGAAAAGTAGTTTAGCTTAGGTAAATAAAACGCAATTTGCACATAGAAATATATGTTTTACATAGGATGAGATATATATGTATAATAAAATTATACCGCTTGATCAGTATACAATATGAGATGTATATCAAATAAGAATTATTCTCTATGATGGTTATAAGAAAGAAGCGTTATACCGATGATATGATGATGATAGTTATACCATATAAAATTATATATTTTGATATTATACCAAACGTTTATTATATATATACAATGAATGATTCTACCCTTTGAAATTATATCAAAAATGGTTATATCCAATGAAATTATAGATAAAAACTATCATATGTTCTTCCCCGGGACACAAACTATCCCTATACCCAATTTCATCTAAATGATTTCAGGGGTTTAAGCGTGAAGAGGTAACAGAGAGACCGACAGTTAGAAAGACAGACAGACACACTTTCGCATTTATAATATTAGTAAGCAGATTTCTCTAAACCTTACTAGGTTTATTAAAAATAAAAGGAAAAATGAGGGAACACTCTGATGTCCCTCATAGGAAAGTTTGTATTTGGGTTAAAGAAGACGACGCTCAATACAAACATACACGTACACGCTCAATAAATACGTACATGGCATGATTTTATCTAGACCCCGTTTGTTTTGTCAATTAAAAAAAAATGGCAACACATCAGAAACACATTCAAAAAACTTGGAAACCCAGCGACGCGTGGAACATGAATAATTTCGCTACCCAACAACGATTCCAATTTCCGCAATACGTCGCTCTGATAACAATCTGTAATGTCAACAAATATCACCTCTCACATTTATAATTTCCGAAATAATATTTACCAGCGACCTATTTCTAGGGTTCCGTACCTCAAAAAGAAGAAACGGAACGCTTATAGGATCACTGTGTTGTCCGTCAGTCTGCCTGTCAAGACCATTCATCTCGGGAACGCATAAAAGGTTAAATTAAAACGATAGACTCAGGTCTACACCTTCACAGGCTTGAATCTGTTCCTTCAATTCAAAATTGATAGGGTATTTTCCGTTGACCTTGAACTATGAAATTTTGCAAGTAAAATATTCTTTTACTACAAGTACAGGGAAAAATCTGAATTTTGTATTATTATTTTAATCATTTGTAATTTTGTATGACACCCTCTTGGTGAGCGAGTCCGACTTTTGGTCCGGTTTTTGTTTTTGGTGCAAATCTCGATCGCATTTCTGAGCCAACCTATGGGTCAGAACCAGCGCACATATAAATTTACATATTCGATTGGTATACGACTGTGTTATAATTTACTTTAATAACAATTTTGAGCGTGTTATTTGGCGTAGCTACTTCTGCTGCTGACTGTACAGGTCGACACACGTAAAAAGAGCCCTGGCGGCCATATAAAAAGTATGGCCGCCAGGGTTCTTTTTACATGTGTCGACCTGTACCTACACCGTGATGAACATTTGTATGCAGCTATGATAGGTATAAACGAGTTTCAAGCGGACGGAGTCTCGGGCAGAAACTATCTCGTACATGGATTGAGATCTATGTTGGATGTTGGAAAATGGGATTAATCTGGAAGCATATACTTTAAAAAAAAAATTGTATGTGTCGGTTCATAAATGATATAGTTCTGAGGTAACAATCGTAAAAAATATACAACCGAACTAAGAACGTTCTCCTTTTTTTGAAGTCGTATAAAACTAATTCAGTCCCGTACGTGAACCAGTTGGATGTATTATCCCAAACTTGACTCAAAACAAAAGTAACTACTTAATAGGCACTAGGAGGATAGTCGATTTTATGTCATTTATTACCATTACCTCGCCAATCAATGAAATGGCTAAATTAAATTCAGGCAAATGGATCAACAAGTGACGCTCATCCGTTTGAAGAAAAAGTACTAGATATGGCTACTGGAGGCTTAGGGTGAATACCCTCCGGAAATGTGCGAATGTGTGTTATCATTTATTTGACAGCTGTCCGATCCGAGATATTCGTTCATCGTGTCACATTTTTTTATACCGCGTCGTTGGAAAACAAGCTTACGGCCCACCTGATGATAAGTGGTTACCGTAGCCTATGGACACTTGCAACTCCATGCGCGTTGCCGACCCTTTAAGAATTTATACACTCCTTTTATAAGACCCCATACTGTAGTCCCTCGAAACATATTGAACTGAAAGCAGATGCGAAAGGCAAGGCATATTTTTATTGGTCTTTAAGTCGAGCGCTATACATGCATGGTGCTCCCCGCAGACGGGATGACGCCTAATGACAGTCATCAGTCGAGAGCACAGTAATTTTACTGCATGCGGGTATTCCTTGCGCACGGAACAACGACCAGTGAATGTGTCGGTCAATTAAAAGCGCGCAAGAGTAGTTCAGCAGGTCGATTACATTATGCATTGTATGTATAGTCAAGTGCAAACATAGGTATCGATATAATAATCTCATAAATATCTACCGTTGGGACATTATTATGAGTAAGTTGTATGCACCCATATTTTTACACTTGCCTGTACCTACGTCAGAGATCCAAATGCCACTTTTTGTACACTTAACAGTTGAGTAGTCCCAATATGCGTTCGAAAAGTTACGTGATCAGCGCTCAGGATCGCGAAGGGGATGCTTCAACATACATCAACAGAAATCTGAAAAAAGTTGCCCGAATTTGCCCGCATTCAGGCAACTTATTAATCAATGACAATGCGTCTTTCCTGGTTAGGCATATCGAGTTGGGTATGCTATATATCACTAGGCAGCCAAATCGTTACACGAAAATACTTCACTGAACGGTGTTGTGATATTTATCGTCACATCAAGTACAAGTCCTCACTCCAATACTAACATTATAAAATCACACTGATATCACAAATGTGAAAAATTGTAAGTATTTGTGGTCAAAGAGACATAATAAGGTAATTCTGAAGGAAAAGTATATAAAAATATTTAAAGCACATTCGCAATTTTAAACTTTCCCATCCGAAAACAATTTGTGTCAAAGATTTCCCCACAGACTGTCTCATGAAACGACTCATACGGCGTGAAAATTGAATCCAAATACGGCGCCTACTCGGGAACAGCGCGGATTTAAAACAGTTCAATGTTGTCTAAGGGGCGTGAAATATTTACAATGCTGAAGCAAACAGTATTTACGGCTACGGAGCAGGCAATAGAAATATCCCGCTGCGGGGGTTATACGATATCCCATTGGCATTTGTTGAAACCTATGTGCGTCCAACTTAAGTAAACCTAGAGAAAGAGAGGTTGAGCGACGGAATATCGTCTCGGAGCTAGAGCTCAGATTGGTGCATGTCATTTTGCTCATTATTGGAGCAGTCCACCTGGGGAGGTACCTTCTCTTCTTTTAGAGAAGAACAGCCATAATAACACCACTACTTACTCTGTGGGTATTTGGTGTTTATTCCTGGTGGTGAGAAAAGTAAACACAATCTATACTAAATACAAGTTACTCGGAGTATCCGTGGGGGCTTGGCCTCAGGTCTTAACTTAAGCCCTTCGTGCCTTTGGCCTCAGGTTTCGCTTGCAAGACACCTGGAGATAGCGAGTGTTCGCGGGGCTCGACCACGGGTCTTCGGACCTGGGGGTCCGCAGTAAGCTCGATTCTCCATACAAACGTAGTTACGCTCTCATTTTAAAACTACGTGTTGGATTGTAACGAAACTTTGCATGTTCAATGAAATGACGTATATCTATGTCTGAAATTAGTTTACGTAGCTTCAGATACCATAATAATAAAAAAAACAGCGAATTTATTTTTTTCATACAAAACTACTTTTTGCTGTATTTACTTTGTTTTATAAATTGGAACCATATAAACTAATAACAGACATAGATATACCTCATGTCATTGTATATGCAAAGTTTCGTCACAATCCAACACGTAGTTTTAAAATGAGAGTGTAACTACGTTTGTATGGAAAGGTGAAATTCGGCCGAGCTTACTGCGGCCTCTTAAAGGGTGCGTTGGGCATCGGTATAATATTGTTGACGACCAAGTTTATGAGGGCCATGTTTATTCGAAGAGAATTTTAAATGTTATACTAACAATTTTTTTGGGAATCAAATCTTTATTTTCAAATTTGTCAGTATTTAGTAAATCATAATTTGTACGCGTATGAAGTCGCGGGTAGTCGCTAGTACTAAATATTATAAAGAGGTTAAAAATGTACGTTTGTATGTAATAGGTTATCTTATCTCCGGTATCGCTTATCCGATTTAGAAAATTCTTTCACTTGCATATATATTGGACTTTTTGGATGGTTAAAGGTTATATTTTATCCCGCCGGTTTGC
Organism: Epinotia demarniana; assembly: GCA_945867215.1. NCBI lineage: Eukaryota > Metazoa > Arthropoda > Insecta > Lepidoptera > Tortricidae > Epinotia > Epinotia demarniana. The sequence continues at coordinate 38,501,170 of OX244260.1, read as the reverse complement.
CTGCCTGTAATACACAGGCGAAGCCGCGTATTTTTGTAGTAAAGAAGAGCGTAACAGACCAACTCGGCACAATGGATACCTACCTTAATAAGTTCACGTTACCTACCGTTTCAATGAACGAGTACGTACATAAGCGAGCGTTTGCAAATTGAACTCGTACAGCTAAAATTTAATTGAATTCCAGCAGTAAGTGATATTAGTTCAGTTTGTTGGCGTTCGGTTGCGCTTTCATCTCTGATAGTATGCGTCGGTGTGTTATTAAATATTGTGGAGTTCCTTTAACCATTAGCAAAGTGAAGGGTAATGAAAATATAATGATGGGTAGTGCCACGATATTAATCCTTCCTCTTACGGGCTAAAACTTTTTTGGTCGCAAATCCATACTAAATGCTGACCCACATGTGGGTCAGCGGGAGAGAAGCGGTACGAATATGACATTTGCGTAAGTCATTTCCATCGTACGAGTTGATGTTAGTAAAATCCACATCCATACTTCCATACTAACATTATAAATTCGAAAGTGAGTCTGTCTCTCTGACTGTCTGTCTGTCTGCCTGTTACCTCTTCACGCCTAAACCGCCTAACCTATTTAGATGAAATTTGGTTTAGAGATAGTTTGAGTCCCGGGGAGGGACATAGTATAGTTGTTATCCGGGAAATCGTCCCCTAAAGGGATGAAACGTGGGGTAAAAGTTTGTATGGAGCTACAAACTTTTACCCCGGCGCGAGATGTCTCTTTCGTTCTGGAAACCATTAACAAAGTTAAGCGCAAGTAAAATTAATTGTGACCCGTATCCATAACCCAATGTTGTTCCCAAAAGTACCTACAGCGCTACCGTGTACATTATTCGTACAAACAATCTTTGTTAGGCGAACTTTTTCAATAAAATGAATAAGCACCCGCTTACAACTTTACTGGCAGCCATCGAATGTTTATTGCGACGATTAAGCGAATAATGACTCTCTGCTGAGTTGATTTGTACGTAGCCGTTTGATATTAAGGCGAGTAAATGCAAAAAAAACTTTTAATTTAATATTTTGTTATTCAACGAGCGAGTGAACAGAACGATGTTCCCAGTTTCAGCTTGAGGTGGCTTGAGCCAAAAAAAATCCCCGTCCTCGACACAACGTCGTTCTCGACCGATCCTCGTGAATTTTGGTGAGCAGTTTGAATAATTAATTATAATTTTTAGTTAAATCCATATTTAGAAATAATATTTTTTTAATAGTAAATAAGAATGGCTCGCGAGTTCTACAGCTAACATAGTTACTACAACAGGCGTCTTTATACTTTTTGACTCAAGGGCCACACTGCACTTAATATAAATTCGTGCGGGCCAAGAGTTTGGTTTCATGGCTGGTCATGACCAGCCATACCTCATCGCTATCGCGGCCCGGACTCTCCGGATTATGAGGGCCCGCGGCCGGACTCGGCGACACCTGCACTAGAATATCTGAGCGTTTGAATTTTTAATATATCCAAACAATTTGTAAAAAGGAAACTGTTTTCATCTAAACATTTAGTACTGGTTCAAAACAACAAGTTATTATTTTCTCGGTTCTTTAAAATATAGAAAATTGAAACTGTGACATAGTTTTTCGAAATAATCATTCGTGTAACAATATTGTTTCTTTTTTAAATGTCGCAAGTTGGTCCGCGCTCGGACGAAGAATAGCGAATATTAATCAACCGAGCGATATATTTTCAGGGTTAAGGTCGCCTTAAGGGAACTCTTTTGAAATTTTAGCAGCTTACACACCGAATGTTTCGGTCAAAGTGCTCTGTTCAGTACCTGTGTAGTTAAGTAGGATCGGTATAAATAATATACATGTCGGAGATAGGATGGTCATAAGTACGGACGCTAAATTGTAGCGCAGCGTTGGAATGGCTACGATTGGTTGGTTTGTGGCTGACGTCACATCGAACCGTCTAACCCCACTCCTTGCGCTAGAATGGAGCCGGGCGGGCCGAGCTCCGGACATTCTCTGGCTCAACACGCGAGTGACCGGACGTATTGGAACCACCTCGGAACTGTCCACGCTACAATTCAGTATCATTGAAGTGAAGTGCAATTAATACGAGTAATAATTAAATAAAGTATTGATTTGATTCAAAGTCTTAGTCTCAATACTCGATCTCCCAACGATGCCCGACAGCAACGCCCATTCCTGAACTGTATCATGTACCACCACCCCAACACCACCATTTCTCCGTCATCAGAAGCGGGATGTAATCAGTGCCCACAGGATGTGAATAAGAACGTGCACATGTGTGAAATGCTCATGGAGCAGCAAAAAAAATGGCTTTATTGGAGGCAATCACACCGTTACCTGAGTGACGTGGATCGATTTCTGGTACGACCGAAAGAAAATGAATTGCGTACAGGCCACAGCAAGGATGATGACTTCGCTTATGTCGAGATGGTCTGGGCGGTCTACTGAACAACAACGTTGCCCAATTTAAACGACGTGCTCATAAATCCGGTGAGGTCAAACCATTTTTATTGTTTTTGCTATGTTGATACAAGATTTGACGTATTTTCCGTTAACAATAGTCTTTTTCCTACGTTCTCCTTAAAAGTTGTCGTGTTTACAAAATTGTGGTACATAAGTGTAGGTAGTCATTGTGTCATTTCATTTTGATAGCTTTGTGAAAATCTAACTACCTACTTTCGTATTAACTTTTAGAACAGTGTTAAAATTTCATTAATTTCATTGTTTTGCTTAACAACTTTGTGGCAATTAGTTAAAGTACCTTGATACCGTATCGGGGTTGAAAATATTTGCTACGCGTTTGAAATTAATGTTTCAGTGTGACATGGCGTACATCTATAAGCAGTACTACTGACTGCAAACGTCTCGTCCAGTAGCGTGGATCATTGAAGTTTCGAGACCGTGCAGCATCGGCGGTTCTCGCACGTCGGACTGTCAGAGGACACGTGCTGTGCTGAAGCTAGCTGCGGACACTACTGACAACGACTGTATTGAAGCAACAGAAATAAAAGGACGGTATTCGTTCCAATTGATTTCATGCAAAATTTGAGCCAACAAACGATAATTAGTGTTTCAATCCTTATTGATGAGATTTGTATTGCTTTTTTTTATGTTGTAGACCACGGCATTGGTGTAATTTTCTGAATAATACATCAACTTTAATTTCAAATTTAATTCAAGACAAATTAGTTTACTTGAAGAATAGCTTGTTGTAAACGTCGTCATAGTTTGTAGGTATGATATAACTGATACCATACAAATTGCCGTTTACAGAATATTATGCGGTACTTCGTCGCAGTGGAGATTTCGTGTTTTTCGTGGTGAACTCAGCGAGCAGGCTGGCGGCATTGGCAGTGTGGCTGCCCTATGCCGAGTGGGTGACGAAATAACAGAAGACCATCTTTCCTTACCGTGTGCGTCGTGGCAACGCACCATGGCGTACAGTTTATCCGGTGAGCAGTTCACATTTCATTGGGATTATTGAGCAGAGCGCTCACGTGCTACATTATTTAGTACAGTTAATGGGTAGTAAGACTAGAAAGGTTGTACCTACTTGGTTAAAATAATTGACAAATTAAATTCAACATGTGGTTAAATGTTTTAATAATCACCAGTGTAAGTAGTTTTGTGTGTTTTGAGCTCTGACTGCATGCATCTTCAATATCATTCGTAGACGTAGGCGTAAAATACCGGGCATAGATTCCCCGTTGCTGTGCGGCCACGACTGTGAGTGGCGTGCGTTTGGTTTGAAGGTGTATCGCATTTGACAATGCGTCATATCGCTGGCTAAGCGGTGCAAAAAAAAAGAAAAAAAAAGCAAAAAAAAAAACGTTTGTCGCTGGGTAAGCGGCCTCGGTGTACTCGCTGGTTAAGTGAGAAGTATGTAAAAAAAAAAGTAATTTGGCACTGGTTAAGTAGCCAATGTACTTGCTGGTTAAGCAAGGAGTAAAAAAAAAGTGTGTCGCTGGGTAAGCGGCCTCGATGTACTCGCTGGTTAAGTGAGAAGTATGTAAAAAAAATAGAAATGTGGCACTGGTTAAGTGGCCATGATGTATGTACTTGCTGGTTAAGCAAAGTAATAAAAAAAGTTATTTGGCACTGGTTAAGTGGCCATGATGACTTGCTGGTTAAGTAAAAGAAAAAAAAGTGAGTTCCTGGTTAAGTGACCACAATGTACTTGCTGGTTAAGCATAGCACAGTGTTACAAGTAAAAAATGTTGAGTCTAGTTAGTATCGTACCATAAAAGAGGATAGACTATTACAACGTCCATATTTACTACCTTAGGTCAGGAATGACCGAGTCAAAAACCTACTGTTTGAATTTTCTGTTCTTCTAGGTGCATCACACGAGGACGTGTGAGATCGTCAGAATGGCCGTGTCGGAGACAGGATGGTCATTAGTACGGACGCTAAATTGTAGCGCAGCGTTGGAATGGCTACGATTGGTTGGTTTGTGGCTGACGTCACATCGAACCGTCTAACCCCACTCCTTGCGCTAGAATGGAGCCGGGCGGGCCGAGCTCCGGACATTCTCTGGCTCAACACGCGAGTGACCGGACGTATTGGAACCACCTCGGAACTATCCACGCTACAATTCAGTATCATTGAAGTGAAGTGCAATCTAATACGAGTAATAATTAAATAAAGTATTGATTTGATTCAAAGTCTTAGTCTCAATACTCGATCTCCCAACGATGCCCGACAGCAGCGCCCATTCCTGAACTGTATCATGTACCACCACCCCAACACCACCATTTCTCCGTCATACATTTTTTTAAACAAAGATTTTCATGGCAAAATAAGGATGGAAATAGCAAAAGAATGTAACACCAATTTATACCCTTTTTACACAATTAAACTATTCATTCATTCATACATTCATTCAAAGACCGAAAATATCTATCACCGAATACATATAAAGTATTCTAGTCTACACAGGCGTCTAAGATTGGTTATATTAAGTAGGTATGCTTCACGATTCTCTTTTTTTTTCAATAAAACTTAACCAAGCATCTGTTAGTTAAAACAGTTGTTGCCTCTTTCTAACTAACAAAAATATCTAAGTGACAGACAAAGACAAACGACTTTAACCCATTTGACTAACAAGATTCTATTAAGAGGAAATTTTGAAAACACTAACATACATTAGGTACGTAGGTACAGTTTGTTATTGAGAGACATGATCCATGTATTGGAAGAGGTTCATTATTTACTCTTGTCGTGAAACTACAAACAAACAGCTTAGAGCCATCACTAGATTCACTAGCTACCAGCAACCTCCCGTCAGACGACGCAAATGGTTAGATTATTATAGCGAGCTTCTGAAAGACAGCCGGATTTCCAGGGCTTGCTCTTTGAGCACCGGCTAACCGACTAGTCCCGGACATTCCGGCCGCGTGGGCAATTATGTCCGGGTGCATATAACGGGGAAACACTGAAGGCCTTTTGTGACTACGGACTCATTATTGCAGTTGATTTTAATTCGATAATAACTTGCCACGGTCCGATGATACTGAAGGAAAACTGTCCTGAAAATGTATCGAATTGTACATTCGACTAAAAAGCGAACAATAGGTACGGCCAAAGTTACAAAAATATGTATGCACGATCTTAATGTTAAGACAATACAGTTTTGTAACTTTCATATTACGATCTCTTTGTAGTCGACTGTAGGTACATATTCTATACATACAATACAATACAAATATATTTTATTGTTCACCAAAAAAACAATTCACAAAGAGAAAAACAACACTTACATTAAACATTATCAGTGGTCGTTTTTGAACACAAAAGGCAGATTCATCGCTAAAAAAATCGGTCAAGTGCGTGTTGGGCCACGCGCAGTGTAGGGTTCCGTAGTTGCTGTCTGTCTTAGTTACATCGACACAAGCGCTCCAAATAAATGGTGCAGTTGCGTGTTGCGTTACCCGAATAAGCCAAATTAGGACTTAGCCGTGATTGATTTACTTTTAAATTTATTATATGTACCACGTCCACGATTTTTTTCACATCCCCTGCTTTTCGCGCGCGAACGTGGAGGGGCCTTAAGAAGCCTTATTAACTAACAGTTCCAGTAATGGGCTCCATTATATTTTATCTTAGTTATCCAGAGGTAACGTTTCATGCAACCTAACCTCGATTCAGACAACAACTCAATAATAATGAGTTATCAACGAAGGTCGGTTGTTGGTGGAAAACATTAGTGAACAAATTGCGGGCCGGGCCGAAGTCAAACACACAATCAGACTGTTCTGTTTGTTTGTTGTTAGGCGTAAGATGGGGCCCACTGTCCGACTGTTTGACTTTGAAAAAGTGCCAGGTTCAGTTTGACGTCATGTGTAGCTTTATAACTACATATCTATATCTCGTACCATGTACTTAATATTAGAATTTTAACGGACAAATTTGTGGATTGCTGTTGTGTAAAATTGTATTTGTGAACTATTATATAATGTTTTTAAATATATTTTAACACGTTCGTATAGATTCGATAGTGAACTAGTATTTTTATTTCCTCGAAATAATATCGCTTTATGCAAAGAAATAATGATTATTTGAACGATATATATATTCGCCAAAAAGACAGCCGCCATCATCATGGCGTCATAAAAGCAGAAACAAAGAAACGTCGAATGAGCATAAGTACCTACTGTATGTCCTTTAGAATAGTCCTGCTATTCTGACGTGAGTGATCACGGAAAAAATGTGGCGGCATTTTCGGCCACGTGACATATAGATAATAAAATACGATAATCATTTTCAAATTTAAAAAAAAACTTATGTTTTATAACAAAATAGTGTTACTTTCGTAGTACTTAGGGTAAAATAGTACATTTTACAACTAGTGTGAAAAGAATGTCTTTTTACCACTAGTACCGAGGTATCTTGCCACGAGCTGAAAGCGAGTGGCAAGACTCGGTACGAGTGGTAAAAGACATTTCACACGTGTTGTAAACGACGTTTTTTAATACAATTGCGAAAAATAATAAATTAATATATCATTGCGATAAAATATGCTTGCCTACAAACCGCTAGCGCGGTCAAACAGGTCGCGCCCCGCCAGCAACCCGCCGCGCACAGGCCGCGCACCCGCGACGGTCGCGCCGCGTTTGCGTTTTGCGTTTACTGCGTTTCGAAAGTATAGTTTGGAACTAAAAAGTAAAAAGCACTAGTTCGAGAAATTGAGCTTCTCGTACGCTACGCAGCCACAAAAAGTACCACTTTTTGAGCAACTGTATTAAAAAGTATATTAAAAAAACTTTGATAATTTAATTATCATAGATGAAAATACCCTATTGCGACTAGGGAGAAACGCCTTTGTGTAATGCCTTGTACCTAAAACGCTCCGTTAGCGAAATTTGAGGCATTACTTGCTAGTGTTGTGTCACAATCAAACAGTGTCCTCATTCTTAGTTTTCATGAATGTAACAAGTGAACTCAAAAGATTTTTCAAAAAACCCAACTGCTTTTTAAAATGTTTGTAGCCTGTGACTCCCACGATTAAGAGGAATCCAACGACACCTCATACGTCGAAATTCGTCAAACGGTTTAGGCTGCAGGGCGTGCCAAAGAATATGCCACATACATACATACATACATACGCTCTAAAAACATAACCCTCCTCTCCTTCGGGCAGTCGGGTAAAAATCTTAAAATAGCGAACATAATTGAACTTTGATACTTTCCCATTAATTTCGTATTGTTTATATGTTTTATTGTTGTATGTGTAGTGTGTAGCCTATTGCTGTTAACTTCATTGACTGTCTTTTAAAACCCATTAACAATTTTCGCCAGGGCGTTACACAATTCGCACCCGATCTCCTCCACCACCTGTGCCCATTTGCATTTAGAACTGTTGCTAAATGGACTCAAAAAAACCATTGTCCAACTATCCCAGTTTGCATCAATCTGCCAACCAGTGGGCGAGAGAGATCTATCTAATAGATCTAGATAGATCTTTTTAATTTGCACGGTGCGAGTGAGACAGAAGACGCTCAGTCGCACGCGAAGCGACTGAATAGCAAGTTGTGAAGACGTACAGGGGTCAGATTGAGAGATACAATTTCACATTCCGTTTGAATAGGCTTGTGACCATGTGCCATGCCATTCGAACCAGTTTTTTGAGGAGAAACAAATGTTTGTGCGAGAGCAACCAAAATTAAAGAACATAAATTACCCAAAAAAAATTGTTAAAGATGGACCTTGCTATCGGCAGCCGAAACGCTTCATACTAATTGATTTAAAAGTATGACGTCACACTTAGCAATTTGTAGTAATCGTTGTATGGAAATTTATTGCTGTTTCGGTCCGTACTTGTCATACAATTTTGTTTATATAAAAGCGTAAGAATTCTATTGGTAGCTTTTACTCGTGGACAATAAAAAAATGTATTTTTTTGTAACTTTGAAAGTCTAATATCTTTTTATGATTTCAATAATATTTTGTAATTTATATTTTACCGCGACTCCGTCCGCGTGGAACTCGATTAAATCGCAGCCCCATACAAACTTTTACCCCCCATTTCACCCCCTTAGGGGATGATTTCAAATATCTCCACTTAAAAAATCACGACAATTCGTCGCTCCGTTTTGCAGTGAAAGTCGGACAAACAAACAAATAAGTAAGTGGCAACATCATCGCCATGAAAATAGCCATTATATATTGTCCATGATTTCCAAGCCGAGCCTACAGTCTTAAACATTCATTCCCGTCCGTTTACCTCCCTGCCGTGCCAGCGGCATTTTGAGAGCCGATCTGATTTCCCCCGAGTGGTCGCGGCTTAGATTTTAATGCTCATTCGAAAAATAAATAGCTTGCCGCAGAAAAAACACTCGGAAATGTGCTTCCGAGTTTATTTATTCAGTGTTTACATCCCATACAATTCATGAAATGCAGCATATGATGTTTCAGTACAATTTGGCACAACTTTATTCCGAAGCAGACTGTGCATTAAATATCCATACAAATTGATCCGTTTTCATTGCTCTGGAATCTGGTTTTAAATAGTACAAAATCTTAGTGTGGGACTAACAACGGACACAACTACAGAAAAAAATCGGCTGTTTACACATTTCGTCTAGAAAGTAAAGTCTTGTAACTAACTTGTAGTAAAGTTTGATGATGATGTCCTCCCAGATGTATCCGTCGACGGCGACATCCTGACAAAAATTATATAGATACTAAGGTTGGGAAACTTTACGTGCATGGGCACGAGTGTGACTTGCAAATCCAAATTTGGTTTTGAACGTACGACCGCAAGAGACACAGTGAAGTTGTCCACTAGAGTCATAAGTGTAGTTATAGGAGGGCTTGGGCCGAGTTTTACGGAGATGGCGTTTAGCGTCCAGATCTTCGAGACGGGTGCGTTCGAAGTCATTGACACCCGTACTGACAGCAGTTCGCCAGTAGCAAGTCGATCTCTGAGTAGCAAGTTCCTCCCACGACTCACATGATATGCCGGTAGCAGACAAATGGCGTTTTAGTACATCCCTGTACCGTAGGTACTGCCCACCAGCTCTACGTTTACCCAAGGCTAACTCAGAGTAGAACAAGGCTTTAGGCAGTCTTGATGGTGCCATACGCACAAGGTGTCCACACCAACGCAATTGGCCTTTTATGAGCAGACATTCCATACCCGCCATGTTCGTCCGACGTAGAACCTCCGAGTTCGGAACCCGATCCTGCCATCTCAGCCGAAGAATTGCTCGGAGACATCTTAGGTGGAAGGAATCAAGACGCTTAATATCCCCTTTGTACAAGCACCATGTCTCCGACGCATAGAGCAGTAGACGAGTTCTACAACGAGAACATTCTACGAGTATGGAGCAGCAAATGGTTGGTCCGACAGTTTTTTTTTTATAGTACCTATGTGCTCTACAAGGGATCCTGTTGTTTTACCAAATTTATTTTGGTCAAATTTCATTTCCCAAACAAATTTTAGCAACTATTTTGTTTGCCAATGCAAACTTTGGCACAATTTTAATACGAATATTTTCATTACGTCAAATTTTCATTCAGCAAAATATTATTACGAAAAATTACATTATGGCATGTGGTCTTTTAGCAAATGCTTTAATAAGGCAAAAAAACATTAGACAATAAACATTTCGTCAGGTTAATGTTATGGCAAACTATAAATAGACAAAAATCACAATTGTTTTGGGTTATGACATTTTACCAAAATACTATTAAGGCCCCGTAGGTTCAGCGAAGTTAAGCGAACAGAGTTTTTGAAACAATATAAAGCGTCTGTTTATAATAATATGGTTTAAAAAAAATACGAAACGTAATCTTGAGGCTTTTCTGCAGGGAAATCAGTGTTTAGAAACATGATTAAACAATTTTCGCTCGATAGAAAAAAATCAAGAATATAGGTCTAAAAGGGTCTAAAATACACTTAAAATGTTTCTTACAATTTATGCACAAAAGCTAAAAATATTAAAATGGCTTCTAAAAATCGGCAATATCATGTTTGAGAGAAATCAGTGTTTACTTTTTTATTTATGTAAACGCCAAAAAATAAAATTAAAAACATGATTTCCGCGCTTCCGAGCACGCACTTCCATCTCGCTCACGCTTAAGCTCAGTGAGAGGGAGAGAAGACCATGAACCTACGGCGCCTTAATAAAACGGCACGGTCCCTTAAATAAAAAATGCGCGGTTAAGTAGGTCGGTAGGCAAAGGCGTTAAATTAGGTTAAGGCAGCCAAAAAAGGGGGGCTCGGGAGGCGAAGCCTCCTAGCAGTAAAAAGAACAAACAATCGTAACAATTGTATTATTTGGTAGGTTAGGTTAGGGTTAGCTTGTGTCCCTTAGAGCGGAAAAAGGCACCCCGCGAAGCGTGGTGACGTCGACACGCTGGCGGTTAGGTTAGAAATGTGACCTCTACACACATTAATTTTCCCTACCCACATAACAAGAAAAGTTGTTATTTTATCTTATACACCATTGAAATAAAGATGTAAATGATTTGTCATTGAAGAGTTCCTCTGCTGATTAACCGACGGAATAGAAATGGTCAATTAAATATTGACGATGCAAATCATTTGCCTTATTTTGTTTTGGTTAAAACATATTATGCCAACTAACATATTTGACTGAATGAAATTTGGTCAAAGTACCAATTGGTAAACGAGATATTGCCTAAACATGAATATGGCAAACAGAAGGTTTGCGTAAGAATTATTTGTCGAGTGTTAATTTGGCAAATAATTATTTGGCAAATGAAATTCTACGAAAAATGTTTTGGGAAGTGATAATTTGTCAAATTTTTTTTGGTAAAACAAAGGTAACCCGTTCCACAATGTTTGATTTTTAATTTAAAAAATGCCTGAGTATATTGCGCTCCTTTAGATTACAAGACTCGTAAGTAGGTACAGTCAGCGTCATATAGTTAGTAGCAATAGAAGTAGCCGAATATTTCGTAACACACCCTTATTTTTACAGAATAAAGACGTGCACCGAAATATTTGGCTACCGTGGCTGCTACTATCTATATGACGCTGACTGTACATCAGATGTACCTATTATATTATAATAATCAGACAGCTTTCAACGGAGACTATACAATAGTATTTTATGCAATAGTTGTATAATGTATGCTTTTTCAGTCGAGTACCACGTTTAGGCCACGAAGCTTGCTGAGTGGCCTAATTAAGGTACGAGACTTAAAAAAGCTAATTATATAACTATTGTATACAATACTTTTTCTACGAGTCAACTGAACTAATTAAACAAACTTGGTATCTATTGAAAACGAAGTGCCACCATCGGCTTTTTCTTTTTTGTGCGTTGATGTCTATTTACCTTTTGACTTTCTCATGACGGCGTCCTATTGGTTGATTACATTATAGTTCAGTAAAGGCGCCACGTGATTGGTCAAATTCATTTTAGTTGTCTCAACAGTTATGAAATGTTGAGTTGGGAGCTCCATAGTAAAAAGTATGTGATTTAAGTTTGGTGTACAAAGTCTTAATTCAAACATTAAGGTCGACGAGTATAAAAAATACTTTATTTAATCCGAATACTTATGCAAAGAGAAACAGTTTCCAAATCAAACAGCGTTATGCAGCAAGAATTTACTTTGTTACATCCAAGAGTGGTTCTTACGTATGCAAAGAATTTCAAAACTAAGTTGGTACAGAAATTTTCTTAGAATAACAACTGAATAGTGCACGGTCAGATGAGGCGAGGCGCATGCATATAATTCCAAAAAGACTTATGTTTGTATAGGCGATTGTCGCTTGTGGCCTTTTTGTACGAGAAGGCAGCATATTGGTCCGCTGAATATTGAAAGAGCACAACGTGCTACGGGATCATTGAGTAGCTTCGTAGCGGCGTAGGCGCGTAGCTAGTACGTAGCACAGTCACTGGGGACTGCTTTGCGTCTTAATTATTTGTTTTAAGGCAGCTGTTTTCAAGGTGAGGACATAAATTCTTAAAGTAATAAAATTGTAGTGGTAGAGTAGGTAGCGTGTGGAGGGCATAGACATATATGTCAATCGAATAAAGTGGAATCCCAAAGTCTGGAGTTCTGTTTACACAATAACGTAACTACAATAGTCTTCTCAATAAAACTGGTGACTGCTATCTGTTTCACACTCATACGATTTTATGAAGTGTTCATTCCATTTGTTATGCCTCCAGTCGTAATGTTGGTTTGCGGAAACAAAATTCGCATGTTTTTAGAATACCAAAAGTGCAAGAAATGTAGATCTACAACAGACAGACGCAAGTAATTTGTTGTAGTTTCCAAAAGCTCCTTCACGTGCTTTATAACTGGTTTTTACTACAACTGAGACTATAAAGTAAATATGTTTCCTACCTATGCCGTATTATCCGCTTTGATAAAAAAGTTTATGCTATGCTACAACGTAATTTGGCAATGGTGTATTATTCCAATAAATAATCCGTATTCAGAATTGTATGTAATTTTACCACACCTACTACTCATATTTAAGATTTTTCCATCAGCATTATACGACCTTATTTAATATAACTGACGGTCATATTTAGTACCAGAATCACTCACACAGTTTATGGTATTGGAACAGCGTTAAAGATATCAACATATAACTTTCTAAGCCTCGTATGGCGGTCAATTCTGATGATCAAAAATCTGCCTTAGAAACAGTTATTACAGTTCAAACTTGAAAGAAAAACAAGCGCTTCTTAAGCGCTCGTGGGTTAACTCCGCAGATATGTACGAGCAAGGTTGGCGACATGATGTCTATGGTATCTTGTGCGTAAAAGGATGTAAGTTTAGACATTTTTCAAAGGATATAGGCCTTTTTGTAATTGAGAGTTGAAGAATCAGATAAGACGCGTAATGTAAGAGATGTCTTGCCTATTGTCCACCTATCTGTATTGTAGTGGCATAAATTGACAGATGAATGTCCATCCATGAGACAGGCCTAAATGTTTGGTCATTCTGTTTACTTAATGTACAGAACACAATTGCTTAGCCATTTGCCTTGAAGTGTTCCAGCAACTTGAACACAATAGTTTTAATACTTCTAGAGGGATACTATTAATGCTTTTACGAGAGAAATGCTTTGACTGACACTCTCTCTTCAACTATCTTTATTGTTTGTTTTTGTCTCGATTCAATATTTATTTCAGTGGGACGTATATAGGCTGATGATGTGATGTGTGTGAAATATTTATTTCGGGAGGCAATTTTCGGGTTTATAAGTGTCTGTGAAAGACATACACGTACTGGTCATGGTCATGGTCGGCCTTATCACGCGATAAGTGACAAGATAGAGCACCGGCCACTGGCTGACACCGTTCGATAGAACGAGACTGACGCTTTATCTTGTCACTTATCGCGTGATAAGGCCGACCATGATACGGGGACAGGTGATATCTTGACCTTTTACTCCAATACTGACTCGAAACGCAAACAATCGTGCCACCATGATTTATTGTTTTGAGAGTGAGAGCCCCCGAACTTTATAACAATGCAAATAAAGTGCACGGATCGTCAGTTAGCTGTGTTGTCGATAGTACCTATACCTGTGTATAACATGCCCGTTGCTAACGCTAAAGTCACGACATTCCCGACATTCAGTCATTTGACGACTGGTTAGCCTAGTGGGTAGTGACGCTGCCTACGAAGCTGAAGGTCCTGGGTTCGAATCCCGGTAAGGGCAAATGTTTGTGTGATGAGCATGAATATTTGTTTCTGAGTCATGGATGTTTTCTACGTATTTAAGTATTTGTATCTATTATATATATCGTCGTCTAGTACCCATAACACAAGCCTTATTGAGCTTACTATGGGACTAGCTCGATTTGTGTAAGATTGTCCCCTTATATTTTTTTTTTTTTATTTATTTATTTATTCCCCGACGCCAAATACACAATAAGGTCCCGAAGCTTATTTTAACACGGTACTAACTAAAACTTCCTCGTATCTAGAATAAAGGCGCATTCGAATACCTACTGCAATATTTTCGATATGCGGCCAAATTCCTGAAATCGAATCAAACTCGCGCTCTATCGGGACGATGTTTGCGACCGAGATTCATCTCTACACGTACCGAAAATCGTGTTTACTATTTTTATACCGGATTCCTTTAAAGTTGAGACTACATTCATGTTTGACTCGAGTTCGATATTGAATTTTATATAAAGTTGAGACTTCTAGCTCCTCGATTCGGTTTCGGGCAGCGTTATATCAACACAACACTTCCTACGTGAAAGTTGTAAATGTATTTCTTAAATAAGTATATTGAGTATGTTACATTGTATATGTTCTGTGCCTAAAGTAATTGAATAAGCATACAGACATATATAAATACATACATACATTCACGCCTTAATCCCTAAAAGGGGTAGGCAGTTACTATTACTAAATCTAGACTGCGGTCTTCTCAACAATTAGAAAGAGTTATGTCAGATAGCGGTCATCATAATCATCATATCAGCTGTAAGACCTCCACCTGCACATAGGCCTCCCCCAAAGGGTGTCACAATGACCGGCCCTGCGCCACCCGCATCCAGCGGACTCTCCCGACATTTACCAGGTCATCAGTCCACCTTGTGGCCTACCCACGCTGCGTTTAGTCTTAGCGGAGCTGTGTGCGAGGAAAAAACCACCTCCTATTGGTGGTCGGTGAGACGCATGAATGACGCTAGCAATGCTAATTGGTGGATCTCTTCCTTGCACTGCTCTGGTGGTTACTCGTCCTTAACACTTTCGCTACCGAGAATCGCTACGCGCTACGCTCTTAGCCGATCCTGTGGTTTTCCTCGTATGTAGCGGAAAGCGACTACGGCCTAGGCGCCCGCTAGGCGGGTTCTTGGTTGCGAAAGTGTTAAGGGGTTGTATCCACTGCATCGTAATGGACATACTGACGTTTAGCTGTATAGGTTACTGGCTTCTGCCCGCAACTCCACGTGGAACTCGTTTAAATCGTAGTTCTATACAAACTTTCATCCCCCATTTCGACCCCTTAGGGGGGGACACCCATATCAAACCTAATTCAACCTCCATATATTTCATCTCAATCGGCTTAGCGGTTTAAGGGTGAAGAGGTAACAGTCTGAGGACAGACAGACAGACACACTTTCGCATTTATAATATTAGTATGGATTAGTATGGATTATAGCGAATATCCGAAGTTTTTTGTTTTATCTATTCGTCGTCCTAGCGTTTTTCCGGGTTGTGCCCTAAAAGACCCCGGGGTCCGCTTTCGGCATCTAATCCCAAGATTTTATCATAAAGTTCTATTTAGCCTTGGGTCCCTGGAGCTCAGATATGAGTATTTTCTGCAAGGCCTGGTCTTTGCAGCTGGTCCAAGCAACTGGAGACCCCAGAACTGGCGCTTACCTCTCGCAACGAATTTCCATTGTGATTCAGAGAGGTAATGCTGCCAGAGTACTGGGGTCCATGCCACAGTCTGACCTCCTAGAGGAGGTATTCTTTTTATAACTTCCCTATATATTTTCATTTTTAGCTAAAGCCAATTATGTTTTTTATTGTTTATGATTATCTAGTACATATTTCTGTTTATTAAATAAATTTCATCTAACATAGATTCCATGCCTATCCATTCTAGCAAGGTGGAAACTTGACTCAGCCTTGTATTAATAGCACATTTGAAATCGAAAACCAAGGGATATACGATTATTTTCAACACACGCAAAAACACAGGCAAATTAATACCGTGAAATAAAACAACTCCAGTATTATTTTTCGACCGGCCCCGTACATATGTAATTGTGTGTGAACATTGCTCTTCGCAAAAACAATGGATTTGCATTACAAAAGCGCTCTGTGCATCCTAATGAACGGTAATTGTTTGAATACGCAAGAATAGGGGAAACAAGGGATCCTGTTTACAAATAATTTAATTAGGTGCTCTAGTATGGCTGGATAGCGACGAGTGGTGGCGACAGATAGGCTGCGAGCCATGTGCGAGATTACCACGTCATTATGTTCATGGTCTCTTTTTTACAACTACTAACAACTTATAAATTTAAACCTACCAGCACGGGTATTACGCGACGGCACGCGAGCTCTCTCGATTTTTCTCGCACTATCCGTATTTCTGTTATTAGAACACTTAGAACAAGAGGTGTAGTGCGAGAAAAATCGAGCGTATGTCGCGGCCGGCCCATGATAGACATGCTGAAGACTTCTTTACGGCACCAACGTCTCAAATTATATTGAGAAATCGTCAGTTACGATGCGCCACCCCATACTAAATGAATTATTTTTCTATTTTTCCTTAAATTCAAATTTATAAATTCGTTAGCAGCTTTACTGCTGAATACAAAATTCATTTACTAACCACTTTATTTAATTTTCAGGCTAATCAAGAGAGCGTTTGAATACCGATGATTCACGCCTTTAAATGTAATAGAAAAGTACTGTTAAAACAATATTCAAAACATACAAGCTTAGGATTTTGTAGATGTAATCAAGAAAATACTTGGTATACATTTTTTTGCAGCCGTAGTCCTAATTATCTCTCTTCCATAGAAACTCCTTCCTCGCACACGTCCTTATTTCCGGTATCAAAAGTATCGTTTGTTCTTCTGGAGAACTCTGATCATTCAACTAAATTGGATTAGCTCGAAAATGTAACTAACAGACAGAAAGACAGGTTATAAATATGAATTATTTAAGAATAGGAGAGAATGGTAACTAATGTTCTTCGTTTGAGTTTCAACTAAATAGACTACTTGTGTGTGTGTACATAACAATTTCAAGTGTGTATATAAAAGGTCACAACGCATTGAAATTAAATTAAAGTTGTCGTGTAGTCGATAATGTGAGTTTTTCGCACCGATCTCTCGGGCTACGCGCATCCAAGCGACACCGGCCCAGCGCCTGTAATCGCTGTTCAGAAGATTAAAGGCCCACACACACGCGATGCGCTTTTGTGATCAGACAAAGCAGAAAGAAAAGAACGTAGTTTATTTTGTTTCGCTTTGTCGGAGCCGTAGACTTACCCGAACCAAAAACCAACAAAGCCAGGTATTTCAGAAGAATATGTTTCTAAAATTTTATATAATTTATTTATTTTATTCTAATAATCGTGGATATAGTTTTTGTCATTTTGGAATGATTATGAATAAATCTCGGTTAATAAGCTTCGATTTGCTTTAGAACATAAGTAAGTGTGTGTGTGCTGTGTGACCAACCATTCGTGTTATTGGTGGTTAGTCTGACAAAGCTGTGTTGACACTGAAATACCGTGTATTCATCCACATTGCATATATTCCAATGACTGTCTAGATTTTTTGTAAATTCAGTTCTTCGACATAAAATAAAATCGGCGAAAACAAGGGAGGCTCGCGAGTATAGAAGCTGACAGAGCGATTAGTAATAGAGATATTATATAGACAAATGACTTGCGGGAGGGACCATTTATATTCGACATAAACGCGATTAGGTATGCTAGCTATTAGCTAAGCAGGGGTGCGCGGGGGGGCGAATACGCTCTGGTACGTGACGCTGGGCTACTGATTCGCCCCCCAAGTCTGCTCATACACGTCCCCGTCGCCTCAGGCACTGCCGACGTACAGACCTGAGGCGAACCCACCAGCGCGTGTGTCGTGCACGTGGGTCGTGCACCCTGGAAATGTCGAAGATCGAGAACGGGCGTCACACTATTTACCATCTACCCCGGATCTGAGACAGCTAAGTATGAGAGGCGATACCTGGACCGGCACTCCCGCCCTACAGGTACTCCCACATCCTGTCGCTTCAAATATCCCATCCCTCCACCATCACCATCCTTTCACACTCCTTTGGTCCTCACCCACACCCATTCCTGGAGGAGACAACCTCAACCCCAAAAACCCCAATCTACAGGTGTGACCTACCGTGCCCAGAGATGCGTGACTGAGGGGGAGCTCAGTCGCTAACGGTGGACCCTCGATACCGGGCAACCTCGAGGAGAACCTTTGCCTTATTCCAGCAAGCGGGGCTCTGCTGGAACGGACCCAATTTCCCTAGCTTCTCGTGGGACTAACATGGAAGTAGAAAATAAAAAAACAGAAGGTACCCTGGAAGACCTATGCCAGGAACTACTGCCCTTGACAGTATGCGCGGAAGAAACCGCCCAAACGTCAGCGCAAGCAATGGAGGTGGTGGAGATCACCGACATGGTGGAGAAGGACGTTGAACGACCTACACCACCAACGGAGAATCCACGCACCAACAAGCCTCACAAAAAAATGGGAGGCTCCATGCGAGGCCGCTACAAAGCACTAGTGGGACTGGGACTGAAGCACGAAGAGGCTTTACAACTGTCCGTAAAGAGCTTTGCGGAACTCAAGAAGATGGGCTACAAGTTTGGGGGCTCACAAACCAAACCCGGGCAAAAGCCGGTCAAACGGCTCCGCTCGGAGGAGGAATCACCGCAGGGTAACCTACCCAAAAACCCGAGGGTGAGTGAAACCCCCCCTACCCAACCCATAACCCAACCCCAACAAGCGCAGGCCTACAGCGAGGTCCTGAGCCAAATCAGAGTCGGGATCAAGGACTCCAGTCCGATGACGGACTCACAACTGGAGTCCCTCTGCTACACCATCCTGCTAAAGATCTCGACTCTGAAGATGGCCGAGGGACCTAAATTTGTAAGATACGCGCACAAGCCAGGCTGGTTGCTCATTACGTGCGAGGACCAGCGGTCCAAAGCCTGGCTTGAAGAGACGACACCATCCCTCAAACCATGGCCGGAAGCCAACCTCAGGATCATACCTGAAAATGAGCTTCCAAAGCCTAACATCACACCGTCTGGGGGAGCACCGGCATCAACAAAAGGGGTGAGTTACTCTCAGAATTTATTTTTACTAACTGTCTACACCTGTTAAATAAGGGCAACACGCCAACCTTCGTGACCAGGGCAAGACAAGAGGTACTAGATATAACCTTTGCAACTGAAAAGGCAGCAAACTGCCTAAGTAACTGGCACGTCAGTTGCGAGAACTCAATGTCAGACCACAAACATATCATATTTAGTGTAAAGGCCCCGTTAGATATGGAACCACAAACACGGAGAAATCCAAAAGAAACTTCCTGGGAAGCCTACAAGGCTCACCTGGAGGACCATCTAAAGGATATCCCAAAATATGTTAAAAATCCAGATTCCCTCAACATAGCAGTAAACCAACTATCCAAAGGCATCTACAAGGCCTACGAACTGAGCTGCCCGTTGCGTGAATCAATCACACAAAACACTACGACATGGTGGAACAGAAGGCTAGAAAAGCTCCGTGTGTCCACCCGTCGCATATTCAATCACTCAACCAGACCTAACGAGTGGGAAGGTACGGTAGAGCTTTGACTGAATATAACAAACAGATCAGAAAAGCCAAAAGGAGGTCTTGGCGGAAGTTCTGTGAAGAGATCGCCCAAACACATAAAGGAGCGAGAATTCATAAAATTCTCTCCAAGACACCAACCAATTACCTAGGCCTACTTAAAAGACCTAACGGCAGCTTTACGACTACGGAAGTAGAAACAATGGACTTGCTTAGAACCATCCACTTCCCAGGTTCGTACCCCACCAGTGAAACTCAGTTATGCACCCAAAGGAGCACACAAGCCCGGAAGGCACATAACACCGACTGGAATTTGGCTGCAAATATATTCAGGCCAAACCAAGTTATATGGGCACTGAAAAAATTCAAACCATTTAAATCGGCGGGAGAAGACGGTATCTTTCCTGCATTACTACAGCAAGGACAAAACCTAATCCTTCCGCACCTGGTAAGAATATTCCGAGCTAGCTTTGCTTGGGGGACCATACCAGAACTATGGACTAGAGTCAAGGTACGATTCATACCAAAAGCAGGGAAAAAGGACTACTCACAGCCCAAATCCTTCAGACCAATCAGTCTATCATCCTTCTTACTTAAAACGATGGAAAGAGTCATTGATCAGCATATTAGAGCGAAATATCTGGCAATCAGACCACTAAGCCTGAATCAACATGCTTACCAAAAGGGGAAATCTACGGAAACGGCACTACTTGATCTGGTCGACAAAGTGCAAAAAACCCTAGAGGACAAGCAAACAGCTCTATGCGCTTTCCTTGACGTTGAAGGTGCCTTTGACAACACACCCACAGGAACTATCCTCAAAGGATTGGCATCAAAGGGCGTGGATGAAAGCACCATCAGATGGATCCAGAGCATGCTTTCAAATAGAAAAGTCACTCTGACCCTCAATGCAACTGAGTTTACATTCTACACCACAAGAGGTTGTCCACAAGGAGGCGTACTATCCCCACTACTATGGACCCTAGCAGTGGACCAACTCCTAGCAACTATGAAGGACCTAGACTATGACACGCAAGGATATGCCGACGACCTTGTAGTCATAATCAAAGGTCCGTGCCTCCACACAATCTCGAACCTAATGCAAGGAGCGCTAAACACCATAAATAAATGGTGCAAAGAAAATGAACTGTCCATCAATGCGAGCAAAACAGTACTAGTACCTTTTACAAAAAAAAAGGAAACTAGACAAGCTTGCCAAACTAAAACTGAATGGACAGGAAATATCTTACTCAAATGAGGTCAAGTACCTAGGAGTTACTTTTGACCAAAGGCTAACTTGGAACGCTCATTTGAATAGCATAATACAAAAGGCAAAAATGGCCATGTGGACTTGCTGTCGAATGGCAGGAGCAAGATGGGGCATAAGACCCAAAATTGCTATGTGGCTTTACACAGCGGTAGTGAGGCCGGTAATCACATACGCCTCCGCGGTCTGGTGTAACAAAGCCAACCAAAAGACAGCCATCACAAAGTTAAGCAGTTTACAGCGTACAGCTTGCTTAACAGCAACAGGAGCTTTATGCTCAACACCGGGGGCAGCCTTGGATGCACTGCTCGAACTAACGCCACTCCACCTGCACGTGCAAAAGGAGGCGAAACAGTGCATCTACAGGATATGCACACTAACAAGGCCAAAATGGCGCTCTCAGGCGCTTATCAAACTGGAGGCCCTTGTTTTCGATAACAAAAAACTAAACATGCCCACCGATGATACCTATGTGGAATGCGAATTTACAAAACGGTATACAGTGGAAATACCTCCAAGAGACAAATGGTTAAATGACCAAATGGACTTCAAGGAGGGAAGCCACGTTTGGTATACAGATGGATCCAAAAAAGGTGATGATGTTGGATGCGGTATCTATGGTGAGAGGCCAAAGCTCAAAGCTAGCGTCAGCATGGGGAAAGAGGCCTCAATCTATCAGGCTGAACTCTTCGCAATAAACAAATGCGTGGAGATCAATCTCGATAGAAACCTAAGAAACCAACACATCTACATCAACTCAGACAGCCAAGCTGCTCTGCTGGCACTAGAATCCCTAGAGTCCTACTCTAAACTAGTCCAGAACTGAAAAAACAACTTAAACGCCCTGGCTAATACCAACAAAGTTATACTTAGATGGGTACCAGGACATTCCGACATAGTAGGAAATGAAAAAGCTGATGAACTTGCAAGGAAGGGCGCAGACATAACCCTGGTATTTATTTGCTGGCTTATTCCCTACTAAATAACACAGAAAAATCAGAGGCAATAAAGCTGTGGAAGTTCGCCAAAGGACAAAAACATGCTAAAGCCTTAATCAAAGGGTACAATAATAAACTGTCCAAAGAGCTACTACAACTGAAAAGGTACAAAACCTGCGCAGTGACATTGACACAGGAATTCTGACAGGACATGGCAAATTGAACAAGCACCTGGTTCAAATGGGTATGAAACAGGACGCAACTTGCAGGTTCTGCCAGGAGACAGAGGAAACAGCAATGCATATCCTATGCTCCTGCGGAACACTCATGCACAAAAGAAGTATTTACCTAGGGCGGCACATCGTGCACCCGGAAGAGGTACAACACATCACCGCCCAAAGAATCTGGAATTTCCTAGAGGCAACGGGACTTGATGGTGAAATCTAAACAAAGGGCTGTCACAATAGATCACTCGCTGGTCGAAGCGGCATACAAAGGCCCACAATACTACAATAATAATAAATAATTAGCTAAGCAGGAAGGACTACCTGGCTGAACGTGTTTCCCAGTGTTGGTCAAACCCCTTAGTATTAAATGTGTTATCAAATGTCACATTTTGTATGGGAAAATGACAGTTAAAGGCCTCCACCCACCGGACGCGTGTCGTGCGCGGCACGTGTGCTGCGCGGCACACGCGAAAGTTGTAAAGCATTGAAACTACACTTCAAACACGGCACACGCGCAGCACCCGCGCGGCACACGCGCAGCACCCGCGTTGCTACACGCCACCCGCTTAATATACCGCTTCAATCGCGCCCGACACGCGCAGCACATGCGTCCGGTGGGTGGAGGCCTTGAGTTGTCCCTAACGAGTGTTCGAAAAGTTACGTGATCAACCCTCAGCGCTCGATTCCACTCGCGCCAAGTTAACTTTTCAGAATAATTGCATGCCACAAATGACCTACCAACATCATACGAGTATGTGTTGATATTGTTGTTGTGTGTTAGCCATACGCAGAGTCAAATAGACCTACAAGGTACTAGTCATCATGGCTGTCAGCCGGCTATTGCCATGTCGGGGGCAGTCAACTGGAGCACGCGCCGACTATCATTTGTTATTCTTAATTAATCCTCAAATGAATAATAGTCGAATCGTGCCTTTGTAATTGCTAAATAATCTAATGATTTATGAAACGGTCCGCCCGTTCTAAATCTGTGATATTACGGCAGTCTAATAAATAATCAATCTGCTTTCCGTTCATTATAAGGGATTAATTATCATTGATAATAATGTTGATTGCTGTGTAAAATTAACAAGTGCAATGTAATGTGGGCCACAATATTAGTGCATTTGTCCGCGAAACGTCATGTCAGCGCTCTGGGTACGGTGTGAAGCGCACTTGGCCAGCGCGGGTAGGTAAAAGGGGAAGCGCGAGGGGCGCGCATTCCGGATTCCGGTGAGGTGCACATATACCGTGACCGGGTGGTATGGTTAAGACAGATCGAGTTGCCAACGCATTGTAGCAAGGTTAAGTCAAAGTTACTTGACTTGTTGAAGCCCCAGATCCAACATTATTCGAAAAAAATATCCGTAAAGTCGGTTCTGGAGCTTCGCTGGCCGCTGCCTCGGCACGCTCACTTCGCTCGCTCGGCTCGCGTGCTGTAGGGTCGCAGTACACCTAACACTTCCCGCTTCGCTCGTCATCGTATCTACACTGACCTACATTAGTGTAGTATAGGTTATAGTTATGTTGCTTAGACCAGTTGCGTTTTAGACGACTTGTATTTTTAGACTAGTTGATACTTAGACCAGCTGCGTTTTAAACATATCCAAGTTCATGTGAACACAAAGACCTGGTTTTTTATGAGTAAACAAGGCAGGGGCAGAATCTTGAGATCGCGGAAAAGGTCACGCGCGTGAGCATATTATATACCCGGGCCTACCGGACATCGCGCGGATGGCGCGCTTTTGCTGTGAGAACACACGCGCTTCCAGTCGGAGGCGCGACCCCAAAACTCAACACCGTAAGTCAGGAGAGAGCACTGTTCAGGTCATCAGTCCACCTTGCTGCTTCTACCCACGCAGCGCCTTCCGGTACGTGGTCGCCACTTGAACTCTTGGGTTTCATCCCTCCCTTCCTTGCTTGTCGTATACTCATGGCCGAGGGACGGCTGTGGGCGCTCTTCACCATCACTCTCCAAGCTGCTCAGTCGTGGGCTTGATGCAGGCGAGAATAACAATTTTATAAAAAATACCACAAAGACTCATGTGCGCTGAAAAGCTTAAGGCTGTCGTTGTTCTGGTGATTCAGGTACCAAGTACTTTGGATCTGAACACGATGAACATATTATTATAGCAAAATAAAATCGTGTTATTTGAAGGGATTCATTAATAATGTTATTACTACATATAAACTCTGTTGGACAATGGTTAGTGTTTCGTACGGGTTGGCTTTACAAACAAAGGAGCACCCCGTTCGAGGAAGTTGTACAAAAATGTAACGCTGTGAATTTATATGAGCACCCGAACAAAACGCTGCTCAAAATACAAGTTAGCGGCAAGGGGAATATGGCGGCGACAGAGTTGAGGGTTCCGTTCCGTCACAAGGACAAAGAAATGTGTGAATATATTTTTCATAATTTCTACCATAACGTAATGCAAGATATTTTGGCTAGCGTTATTATTATTATTTACATTCATTCCAAATAATTAATAATAATTATTATTAATTATTATTATAGTAATAATTATTTACCTTTCACTTTCAGATGTTTCGACGTGGGTTACACACTGTCAATGGTTTTCAAATCTTTATGTCGCAGAGTTCGTAGACAATTAATAAAATAATGGATAGCGGACTCCACATTTTTATATACCTTTGTCAGATACTTAATTTAACATGGTTTCAGTTTAGTTGTACAGTCAAGTTTGGGCATGTAAAACTTAGAGGTGTGTACACGTTTGTATCTATCTATAGTAATGCTGTGTTGCGTTCCGTGTTCGTACGGTGCTGTCTGAAAACCAGCGCTGTAGACGTCTGGCACCTGAGCGTAATCCTGAGACAGCCACCGATTCACTGCCGCGAAGACACACACAATATGTGGGCCAATGTTATTGTATGTCTATGTTTGTATCTGTGTCTCTTAAGTGTAGTGCATAAATGTCTTCTTCCTTTATTTATTTAGGTATCCAATATGCTTGTACAGTTATTTTTACCATATCATATTCGAATAGATTTATGTTCTATGAATGTACTCACTCACTTCATATTTAGCTAAGAATTGTAAAGGATTCGCTGTTTTTCATTTCGGAGCGCGGAATCCTAAAAACGAGGGTTCAGTAGAAAAGGATTGTTGTTCCGGAATTTTAATAACTGGATACTTATTTCGTTCTATATACTGTCGTGCAACTCGTTAGATACTGGTACGATTTTTCAAATTTTAATTAAATATTATCCTGATTTTTATCGGACGTTATTATGTGATGACGTTGTATGTCATTGGAAAGGTCGTTCTGAATAAACAGTTCCCAACTCCTATGAAATTACGAATATTGTATCACGACATAAACATAGGTATATTATGAAAACAATAACTAATTAAGTTGACAAATAGATCCTAACAAAGCAAAAAGGCCAATGTTAGTGCTCATTCGCAACCCAAATTATTAATCAAATCACAGGTTTTAAGCAGTTTTCACACCGGCAAGGATTCAATAGAAAGTACACATTTATAATAATAATAATAAATATTAGGGGACAATCTTACACAAATCGACCTAGTCCCAAATTAAGCAAAGCTTGTACTATGGGTACTAGACGACGATAAACATACTTATATAGATAAATAAATACTTAAATACATAGAAAACATCCATGACTCAGGAACAAATATTCGTGCTCATCACACAAATAAATGCCCTTACCGGGATTCGAACCCAGGACCTCTTGCTTCGTAGGCAGGGTCACTACCAACTAGGCTAAAGCGGTCGTCAATTTGACCACTATCTCGCCTGATGGTACGTTATGATGAGGTCGAGGGTGTTACATGTACACTTAGATAATCCGCATTCACTATCGTTTTAAAAAGATCCAAGTTATGTCATAAGTGGGAAAGGTTTGCCGGAAGAGAGTTCCACCCTTTAGCTTTCCTCGCAAGAAAACTGCAAGCAAAGCAAATGCAGAGGTTAATCAACATCATATGGGAGATTGACCATAACAAAGTTTAAGTTGTAACACCGTTTTTTTTATTAGCAGCCACCGCAGATTTATTTCGTTTATTTAGTTTTATTTTTACATTGGCCACACTCACAAGTAACCGCTCTCAGACGGTTTTTCCTAAATTTACAGATATCTCGGCAGTCCGTCGTCTTTAAACTCTGGGAGCGTAATTTATGTTTTCAGGATAATTTTCCCCATTTTTCAGTACGTACAAACGTAGTTTTCGTAGATATGAAGTTCATTTTTTTTTCATCCCTTTGGCTGTTCGCGAACGAAACGTTAGTCTGCGCTCGCGCGGCGAGTGGAAAAGAAAAAACTCGGGTTGCCATTAGCGAGATGGAGGATTTTTAGTTTTTGGCGGGAACGTTGAAAGTGATAGGCGCGCTTGATAAAATATTTTATTGTAAATTAATTTTAGGTGTTAATTTGTACATATTTAGTCTTAATTTTAATTTAAATTCATAGTTGATTTGGTTATCGGTTTGGTGCGCTTCCCCAGTCATGGGGAAGCGTACGGGAAAGCGTTCTCGGTTGGAGGGCTTGGAGCCGGAGCCAGATCTTCAATCTGAAAGTAGTTCTGATGCGGATACAGGTGCGCCCTCGGAGCGCATACCTGCAAAAAAGAAGACTAAAGAAGATGACAAAGAGAAGTATACTCCTTTCAGGGCCAAAAGTTATTACAGGTTGTACGACGAAAATTCAGCTAAGAAAGAATTTATTGTTTTTCTGAATCACAGAGAGGATGACCACAAATTTTCTGACAAAGATAGACTTGCTTTGTCCAATGCAATCCGAAAGCATCGCGTGTCGGGCGTGATGCATCTAAGAACAATTAATGCATACAAAGTTGGGATTATGTTCGATCTCCCAAATCACGCCAATGTCTTCCTAAAAAATGAAAAATTATTAAATGAAATTCACATGAATGCTTCAATCCCAGCATCTGAGACCGAGGTTACGGGTGTTCTCACTTCAGTGCCGATTGATTATTCGAACCAGAAGATTTTCCAATTAATAGCTTCCAGTAAAAAGGTGATAAGCGTAAGACGGTTTATGCGGCGGGTAAAAGACACGCTGGGTATCGTCTCAATGGTTCCAACTCAGACGGTTGCCGTGACTTTTGCCTCTGTACAGTTGCCTGAATATGTAACACTTGACCATTGGAGGCACGAAGTAGGGATCTATATTCCTCCAGTAAAGCAATGCCTTCGTTGCATGAAATTTGGTCATATAGCAAAGTATTGTAAAAATAATGAAGTATGTTCAATTTGTGCTGAACCTCATAATTTCAAAAATTGTAATAAGGTTAAAACACAATGCGCAAACTGTGGTGGGGATCACGTGGCTATATCTGCTGCATGTCCAATTAAAAAACAGAAAATTGAGGAAAATAAGTTAAAATCACGTAGTGCTAAATATTCCGATTTGTTTTGTGACGTTGCATTTCCGCAGCTCGGCTCAAAATATATTGACACCCATCTAAGTAATCTGACCAAATCTGACAGATTTATGAATCTACTTGTGGAAGCTATAGTTAAAATTTGTGCTGATAAAGAAACGACAATAAATTCTAACAATATAAAAGAAACACTTAAAAACACTTTCAGGAAACAACCTTAATTTTTTCTTTATGGACATATTGAACATAGTGCAGTGGAATGCTCAGAGTATAATAAGCAATAGGCTAATCTTTACTAGATTCTTATATGAAAATAACATTCACATAGCAATAATTTCTGAAACCTGGTTAAAACAACATCAAAAGATTTCAATTAAAGGATACAATGTCATTAGAAATGACTGTGGTAATAAACATAATGGTGTAGCAATACTTATTCATAACAATATAGTATATTCTAATATTAAAACTTATTTTGACAATGCTCTACAAAATATCTGTGTACAAATAATTATAAACAACAAGCAGTTGAGTGTAGTAAGTTTTTATAGTCCATCAAATTCTGATCCCCCATTTAATAAAAGTAAATTTGATGCTTTGATAAAATCTATTCCGCAGCCAATGCTTTTTGGAGGCGATCTAAATGCTCATCATATGTCATGGGGCTGTGTTGATACATTGCCTCGAGGTAGAGATGTCTTAGATATTATTGATGGCAATGACTTGGTTCTTTTAAATAATGGTCAAACTACTACAACTGGTTCTTCTTCTTGGCGTCCTAATGCTCTGGATTTAACTTTCGTTTCTCCATCATTGGCACTTTTATGTGATTGGTCTGTTATGGATTGTCCTCTTGGCAGCAGTTATCATTTGCCTGTAATGATAAAAATGATAGTTGGTAATGAAAATAGCTCACAAAGTAATCCAATATGTAAAAATGTACATTTGCCCATTCACCCAAATTACAAACAGGTGAATTGGAAAATGTACAGGCAATCAGTTGATTTTTGTTTGGCTAATATTGATTTTGAAAATATGTCTTCGATAGATGCGCTCAATCTGTTTTGTAATATTTTGCGATCTACTGCTGTAGAGTCCATCCCTAGACATAGGTCTTTGAATAGTTCTAATACGTGTACACCAAAATCTTTGAAATTTCCCCGGCTGCCTTGGTGGAATCAAAAGTGTTCAGAAGCTGTACTTAATTTAAAACATGCTTATATAAAATTTAAAAGTGAACCTAGTGAAGAGAATTATATAGAATTTAAAAGACTTCGAGCCCTTAAAAAGCTTGTTCTTAAGACTGAACGGCGTAATAGTTGGATAAATCTGTGTAACTCATTTAACCGGTGCACTCCTTTGACATTAATATGGAATTACATGCGGAAATTTAATAAAACATTCATTTCAAAACACGCTAGTAATAATAGTTGGATATCAGATTTTCTTAAGAAATACACTCCTGATTTTGTGCTTAATGAGTCTTTAAATTATGTTCACACAGAAAATGATAATGATAAGTATCTTACTGAACCGTTTTCTTTGCAAGAGCTTAAATCTGCCCTATTTTCAAGAAGAGATACATCCTTTGGTCTTGATGGAATACCATATATTTTACTAAAAAATTTAAGTTCACAAAATCTAAAGACCTTTTTAAACATATTAAATCTTAATTCCTGATGATTGGAAAACAGATTGCTTGGTCCCAATTTTAAAGCCTGATAAAGATAAATTGTTACCCGACTCATATCGACCTATAGCACTCACATCTTGTGTAGGAAAGGTTTTTGAACAGCTTCTAAAGCAACGGATGGAATTTTTTGTCGAACAAAATGGTCTGTTACCCTGCAATCAGTTTGGTTTTCGTAAAGGTCGGTCTTCTCGTGAGAGTATTTGTCAGTTGCAACTTGATGCACTTAACAGCATATATAATAATCAGTATCTTCTTTCGGTATTCTTTGACATTGCAGGTGCATTTAACAGTGTCAATATTTCCGTTTTATGTAGAGAGCTGTCAATGATAGGGTTACCTGGCAAAATAATAAATTTCTTACAAATATTTTTAACAAACAGGAAGGTTTTTGTTAAATTTAACAATCACTTATATGGCCCAAGATTATCTTCTTTAGGGGTTTGTCAAGGAGGTATCTTATCCCCTTTAATTTTTATTTTGTACATTAGGAGACTAAATCTTATTCTAGGAACAAAGGTTAAAAATCTGCAGTATGCAGATGATTTGGTTGTTTATGTGTCAGGATCTGATTTAAATCAATTAGCTTTGACTATTAATGAGGCATTAATCAACTTACATAAATACTTTGCTTATCTGAACTTAGATGTAAATTCGACTAAAACCAAAGTTTTTATTTTTGGTCGCAAAAGCATGTGTTTGCCCACAGTTTTGTACAATGACATATCACTGCCTATTTCATATGATCTAATAAAGTTTTTAGGTGTTATATTTACTTCAAAACTTTCCTGGATAAAATATGCTGACAGTATTATAACCAAAGCTAACAAAGCATACAATGTGTTAAAATCGCTGTGCGCCACTTCATGGGGTGCAGACCCCAAAATTTTGTTAATCTTGTATAAGTCTCTAGTTCGAAGTCATTTTGAATATGGTTTTCTATGTTTTGCTGGAGATGATAAAATTGTAAATTCATTAGATAAAATACAAAACAAATGTATGCGGACAATACTGGGTGCATTTAAAACTAGTCCTATCGCTGCTATGCAAATTGAATCGAATCTTCCTCCTATTCATATTAGATTTCGTTATTTAAAAGAAAGATTTATTTTAAAGTTATACAGCTTGCCTAAGAACGATCTTCTTCACAACTTGATTTCTTTCCAATCATCGCCTTTTCAAAGGCACATGTATGTTCTTCAGGATTTTACTTCTTTCTTTCACTCTTTGCAGGAGTTAAATATACATCTTGATAATGACCTTCTTCCCTGTTACACAGGCTCTTTTAAGAGTAAATATCCCGATATAAAAATTGTAATAGATTCAAAGCTAACTTCCAAAGAGGAGGCTTATTTATTGTTGTCAGAATGGTCTAATTGTAAATTTATTTATACGGATGGTGCCAAAAATAATAATGCTGTTTCCTTTGCAATTTATCAACCTGAAATTAATAAAGGTATTGGGTTTAATATCAATAAAAATGCAAGTATCTTTACTGCTGAAGCAACTGCCATCTTATTTGCTTTGAAACATGTTAAAGAACATAATCAATATAGTAAAGAATGGGTCATAGTAAGCGATAGTATGAGTGTATTAATAAGTTTATCGAGTAACAAAATGAATGCTAGCACTTGCTATCTAATTTTTTCCATTAAAGAATTATGGTTAGAACTATCTTTAATTGGTATTAAAATAGATTTTGTATGGGTTCCGTCTCATAAAGGAGTTTCTGGTAATGAAAACGCCGACTACCTAGCTAGAACTATTGCTAATGCATCTGACTTGTCCCTGGTTCCCGACAGCAGGGACTTAGCTGTGACCTTGCCATATTCTGATATTATAAGTAATCTAAAACAGCGTATGACTGTTCTTTGGGGAAGACATTGGTATCATTTTACAGAAGTTGAGAATAAGGCTCATTTGTATGCTTTTTTTATTTTCATTTCATTTTTTTTCATTTCATTTCATTTAGATAACCAAGTTAATAGTAAGCCTTGGTTTTGTAAGTTTAAAACTTACATGCATCGTAGGTTTTACACCATAATTACTCGTATGCGCATTGGTCATTGTCGTTTAAATTTTCATCTCCATCGTAAAAACTTTGTCTCTTCCCCTTATTGCGATCATTGTCAAAAGCAAGAGGTTCAGTCTATAGATCACATTCTGTTTAGTTGCTCATCCTTTGGCATTCAGCGCCTAGTGCTGATGGATGAGTTGCTTGAGATTTATGGAGCTTCTAATCGAATCCCGCTTTCAGTAACTGATTTGTTGAAGGAGTCGTCTACTTATTTACCTTTGTTTAATTTTGTACATAATACTGTGTGTATGCTGTAAATATGATGCTAAATTTAAAACTTGCTTAAAATTATATATATTTTTATTGAAGCATTGTACCTATATTTTGTTGGTCAAATGACTTTTTGGAATGTCTGGATGAGGTGTAAGCTTTTTTGAAGAGCTGAATATTGGATTTGACGTTTTTATTGGAACATACTCAAGACTTTATTACTGGATTTGACTTCATAAATTGGATTGGAATAACTGAAGACTTATTTTTTGGATTTGACACATATGTTGATAATACTGATGACTTAATATCTAGATTTGTTCATATGAATTGGAAATAACTGAAGACATATTTATTGGACTAGATACTTCTGATTTGAAACTACTGAAGACGTTATTACTGGATTCGATCAAATGAAATTATACTTACTGAAGACTAGGCAGTATGGCCCATGGTCTTAGCCTGTCCGAATGGACGAATTTAAAAAAAAAAAAAAAAAGGAGGATTTTTAGATCGGTCGATTTTGAGTTCGCGGGACAAAATCAATGTGCATCCGAAGTTGCAGAAGGCTTTATTAAAAACCTAAGGGTTGAGAGCGGGCTTCGTTCCGTTCGGCTTATAAAATTTGGAATATAGTTTGGTCGAAGCATAATTTTGTGCACCGAAATGCCGGTGAGGCGTAGCGCCATGTCGACGCTGTAAATCTTTGTAAGTACGAAATATAGTGCATAAATATTGTTTCGCTAGCCAGTGTTATGTCGTGTTTGACCTATGGCTTGTTTTGTTTCAGCGTTCTCGCAGATCCCACCGTTGGCATCCCGTGGTTAAAGGGCCGGTGCTTGTATTGCACCCTAGAAAAATGACTTGCTAGCTTGTAACCTCAAAATGAATGCCTGAAAGCATGTCCATTTTCTAACTTCGCTTCTTACTGCCCTCAATGGGCCTCCTACCTTACATATGAGCGCCGATGGCCAATTCCGCGGCGGCGGCGTGATAGGCAAAATTCCGCGGCGGCGGCGGCGTCACGGCGGCGTGACCTTGTGCTTTTGATTTTTATAAGCAGCAATTTGGGAAAAAAAAACTACTTTTTGTTACTATAAAAAAAGTTTTATTTATTTTAACAAAGTAACCGAGTATATAATTATATAAACAATCATATTTTTAAAAGTTTCACAATAAGTTACCAAAAATTTTTTTGGAATTTTTCTATGAAAGGGATTTCACTTTTAATGAAAATCATGGTAATTTATAGCCGAAATAACATAAGAAGCATTTATAATCGTCAGAATCTTTAATTAAAAAACGTGTCTATGATCGCACCGCTCATCAGGCGCTCACAACAAATGGTTTTTTTTATTATTAATTTAAGTAGATAAGTCGGGAACGTGTAATATTTAAGAAATAATATGCATTGAATAATTGCACTTTCCCAGTCAAATAAGCAGTTAGAGATCACTAGTTCGGTCAAATAAGTATATATTAATCGTCCAAGTAAATTAAAAGTCACATGCGTTACAATTACAAATACCAAGTCTTATAAAATCAATCAGCGATCATTTTTGAAGAAAACGAATCATTTCAGTACTTTCAATATAATATTTAGTATTGTACTAAAGAAGCTATGGATGAAGACTGTTTACTAGTCTATCGCTTCTTTGCAAAACTGATAATTATTATGGATAAATAGTATCCTATTTAATGGATTAAGCCGTGAACGCTTCGCCGTTATCATGAGTCCAGCCGTGGAAAATACTCTCTCGCTTGGCGTGCTGGTGGCTGGTATATTTAAAATCGAGCGTGCTAGAATCTACAGCGACGGCATAGAAGTTCTCCTGTCATTCCAGTACTGCAACGTCTCCACCGTAAGGTTCTAAGTCTTCAGGACACGCTTTGCTACAATATTTCCAGCATTCGTTTTCTGCTGCACTCTCACAATCACGTTGCACGTTGACTAGTGCTGTGTCCAGTAGAAAGTTTGAAGAACCAGCAGAAGTACTCGGCCCAGCTTTAGTGGAATCAAAGTTTTGATTTTGACACAGATCTTCTCTTACTAACCGGCTCTGGATCATTGATGACAAAAATTAAGTTATTTTCGGTTTGTACACATCAACAGCAATCGAACTTGGCGCTATTGTTTACGACGCGGGTCAAAAAACTAACACGCGTTCAGTCGGCAAAATACCTGACTCGACTGAAGCCATCGTGCGATCGAACGCGGGTCGGGGGGGAAACGTTACGAGTGCGAGCGAGAAATCAAACCGCAATTCACTGCGCCGGCGCGCCGCGTATTTCATTTGGCGGCGGCGCGCCGACTCAAATTGGCAGCGACGGCGGCGCGCCGGCGCGGCGCTCATATCTACTACCTATGGCTGAACGTGGGTCGAGCCATCTTCAACGACGCCAGAGACTCTTGAGCCGCTAGAGGCTTCTCCATCGCTGTGAGGTTTGCGGACCTGCGTGAGTACGTGGCTACGCGTGGTAGTAATACATTTATGAACAATTTGTAGCGTGAGTGACCTCGGGTGAGTCGTTTACTTGTTTGGGTAATAGGGTGTCTCCTCCATACACACACATTCATAAGTCTTGTGACACTGATCAACGTAGAAACTTTATTAACATAAAATTCTTAATAGTAGTACAACCAATTTTCTTTGGACGACACTGAGGACGCCTCGGTGTCGGTTCCCTAATGTAATAAATAAGAACTCTTAAGTGTAATAATAAATAAGAGTACGAAGTTAGGACCGATGTGGTCCAGTGTTACACCTTGTATAGTGAAATAGAAAATGTAAACCGGACTACTTTGTTTCATTTGTTATTGCCATACATCCCATTTGAAGTCAAGCCTTACAACTCTACCTTAGGCGCCCAACACTTTCTTTAAGTGAGGTTTGACTCGCAGGCTATAACCGAACCTCCCTCAGATATAAGTCTCATGCCCTCAGCCGTCGGCAAAGTGTTACAAAGTAATATGATTTATGTTTCTGATGCTAACCCGAATTTCCACTACATATGGCATTCATATGAACTGGTACACTGGTAGACGGTATGTCGCACAGCCACGTTCAACAATACATCCTGCTAGCAACTAGGTCGCACAGCGATCTAGAATGTACAACCATTCATCAAAACAGCATAACATTAGTTCTGGAATATTCCCATCTTAACATGTTGACTCCGACCCAACTTGTGTCGGAGTGTACCAAATTTCCGGCTGTATGTGTGTCGACGCGTTACACTAAGACTGAAAGCAAAAATAGACCTTAAAGTTAATAAACATACGTCCTATGAAGTTCTAGTTCTAGATTTAACATAATAATGACTGAAACGCCTGTAGGGTGAAGATTTTAAGTAGATTACAATTGATTTCAATATGTTGCGCGTAGGTACACATGTTCCTAGCTAAAAATAGGTTTGATTCAAATCGACGCCATGGAGATACAGAATTATTTTGTGCCAAAAAGATACATATAGTTATCATATATAAATGCAAGCTAGTGCCCGCAACGAGTACAATCGATTCTGCGGTGTCACTGATAAATAAGTACGTTTTAATGTCTTGTCATTGCTTTAACAAGTGCGGTCGCCACTAATTAATATTATTAATTGCACATTGACAACCGTTTACAGGCTGCAAATTGTTTATTCATGCCATTACAAAAGCATTAATTAAATACCCGTTCATTAAATTACCACTTCAATAATCAATTCAAAAGCGCAATTTAAGTTTGCACTTTTTAATTTCTTAGAAATGTCCCTTTCAACACCGATGATGCCAACGCGCTCAGTCACGCGCTGGATGTGAAAGCCAACGGCTGTAGTTTGGTCATATAAACGGAATTGGAGTTCGATTTGTATGTCCTTGAAGCATTGCATTGCATACCCTTGATTTTGGTGTAAACGCCAAAGCTTTCAGATTGCGAGAAGAAAAGTCTTCCCCATAAACGCTCATCGGGTGATCACTGCACATCTGTGTTCACGCACCAGAGTGGATGTCTGGCTTTGAGAGTCATAATGCAATCGGCAGTTAGTGAATCTAAAGCAGTATCTCAACTAGAGTCTCTTAATACCTATTTGATCTGAGCGTCATTGAAAGTTCTCTGCAGGAAACATAACTGATGCACCAGGGGCCGCTTAATTTCATAGTCGCGACGCGTGTTTGTAAGAATGCCTCAAATCGGATGTAGGTATGTATGGATTTGTTTTACTGCTTTAGGATAATCCACCAGAGCCACATGAGGTAGCTGAGCGGTGAACAACGTTGGGGTTAGCACGAAGCCTTGTGGGAAGCCCACGTTCAAGTCCGTGCTTTCGAATTCGTGTACCAAATTTCTGTACTAGAATAATGGGAGATACCAATACCGAGATTAACGATGCTTTTGGTCTAATAAGTAAATAATCTCACAACTAATGATAGTGGGGAAATATTAAGAGTGGATACTCATCCTCAAACTATATCTACTCGTACTATGGCTTGGATAGAACAGAAGCATTCGACCGGATAACCGGCACCGTTCATCTTTCGGATGTTTGGTTTGGTTATGGCTTATGGCACGTTTCATTTTTAGGATGGCTTAAGGGTTTGTTCGAATTTCATGTCATTTTCGAGACACTGAGGCTCAAGTAGGAAAAATATTGTGCACATAATGTATGTTCAATATTGTCATACTCACATAGATCAATATAGCGCTTTATTTATTACATTCATTGCCAAAAACTCGCCTAGCGGCCGCTCTGTGCGTACGCTTTCTTCTACTTAGCGGAAAATCCCCAGTATTGTCTGCGAGCGTAGCGCTGCGAATTTGTTGACAGCGAATGCATATCGCTGGCAATTGGCATCTGTGTGACCGAACATAGAAAATCTTATGGCAATAAAAACGTACCTACATTCGTAAAGACTTACAAACTTTTCGATTACACCATAAGCCGAGATTACGGTAAGCCGATGTCGACTGCCGCGATATCTCGCGTCGTCAATAAAATTAAAAGTTTCCAACTCCTAAGTCCTGGGAGAAAGGAACTTAAAAATACTTCGCGTTTTATTATTTCTCTTAATGTTATTGTTGCAGACTTACACGTAGGGATCGATTTTATACGTGTTTTTGTGGAAGGTAAACTGTACCAATGTTTGACGACTTAATTCCAATTATTGACATCCTTTCACCTCTATACTTCACGTCATTGCCCAGTCTCGAACATCAAGTTTGCCCTTAATGTCTATTTAGTGTAAATAGTGTAAATCTTCTATGCCTTTTTTGAGTTTTTTGTGTTTATAGTGGAAATTTTCTATGCCTTTCTCTTTTGTTTCTCTGCGTGATCGCATCAGAAATGAAGGCAATCCGCAGCAGAACCAAGGTAACCGATATAGCCCTCCGAACCGCTAAACTTAAGTGGCAGTGGGCGGGGCACATAGCACGAACAACCGATGGCCGTTGGGGTGGAAAGGTTCTCGAGTGGCAACCACGTACCGGAAGGCGCGGCTTGGGTAGGCCACCAACAAGGCGGACTGATGATCTGGTAAAGGTTGCGGGAGACCGCTGGAAGCGGGTGGCGCAGGACCGGTCGCTTTGAGGGAGCCCTATGTCTAGCAGTGGACGATTTTCGGCCAATATGATGATGTTGATGTTTTATGCCTTATGTGTATTTATAGTGTACTTTTGCTTCTCTTAAGCGTCGTGTGGACAAACTGTTAATAACCAGAACTAGAGTGTATCTTTTACCGTCTGCGGCCCGCTGTCTATTACCTATATATGTATATAAAGTTCGGCGGCGACTTTGAGTGGCTGCTGGCGTACGCGGCAGCGTTTCGCAAAAGGTACGAAGGAGCGACAGATCGGGGCTTCAAGTTCTTTTTTTTATACAAGGACGGTGGCAAACCAGCGTACGGCCCGCCTGATGGTAAGCGGACACGGCAGCCTTAGACGCATGCAACTTCAAAGGAGTAACATGAGCGTTACCAACCCTTGATATGTTTGAGTTGATATGACATGTTGAATCCTTTGATGTATAAGTAACCCTACAATGTGCCTTGCTGTAGTCTGTATTGTTTTCCTGAATGTACATGGTTTACCAAATTCCTCATATCAGACGATGGACGCGTTGTATAAAGTTAAATGCTGGTTACAGTGCAAATCGCCGATTTGGCTAAATCCTTAAGAGTCGAATTAATTTGATTGAGGGTACAATTTGCCCCAAAGCCGGGCGAAGTTTCCCGATGAAATTAAAAGTTCCCCAGTCCCATCCTGTTTTATGAAATTTAGATCTAAGTAACTTCTTTGCGAACATTTTGTATGTCGCCGGAGGTTTATTATGTCACTCGGATTGGTGGCTTTCCCTGTAGGAGGAAATTGGGGGCTCCATTCAGCAGATTCTAATGGCAGGCGGAATATAGCGATCATAAAAGTTTTAGTGATAAGTGGGTATGTCACGACCGGGCTCTGTTTTTTGCTACTATATCATAAACCTGTGATGTTTCGCATTATCATTGAGATATCACAAAATTTGCGCGGCTGAGTTGAGCGTTCTAGCAACTATCGCGTTCAAAATTGCAGATCTAATTTGCCAGTTATTTTAAATCCTTTTGATCGAATCATCTCTACATATAATAAATGTGAAATTCGTTGAGGTTGTCAGTGAGACATAATCAGTAGAGCTTGAAGGAAATTGTATTTATGCAACATACATTAAAAACTTCAATAGCGCGATGCAGAACTTCACCAATTTCCATGCATTGAGAAGGTCATTCTCCAGATTTTTGTCGGCGTCTGAACTCTAACAAACCATATTAAACGTATTAAAAAGTTTGATGGAGTTACGGTGACCCACAGGCCAAATTTGAGAATATTTGGATAAAGTAGTCTTTACTTTACACAACAGCGCCATCTATCTGTTTATTAATATGACAGCCCAACGAAAAGGAGTGTTATGTTTTCTGTTTTTCCGGGTATCATGGGAAAACTATAGAATGGATTAATATGCAACTTTCACTAAAACGTTCAATGGATCTTCGGCCACGCAATAGGCTATAAAAATGATAAAGATAAGGGTGCAAAGGGGTTAAAAAATGGGGTTGAATTCAGTAAGTATGTTTTTCTATACAAATAGTTTTTTTTAATGTAAAGTAGATACTCACACGTTTATTTTATTATAATATAAGTCTAAATAAAATCAAAAACATAATATAAGCGGCATCTATTGAGCTGAAATTGGACTACAATTAAATTCGCTAGATGGCGCAAATCGACAACTAACATCAACGACCTTTATCAAACTGATATTGTATCAAAATTATGCTCGCTAGATGGTGCTATCATTATATATACATCAAGCAATAATAATGTTTCTTTTTCATAGAATTTGTGACTCTTATATCTCATAATCATGAATTTTATATTATTGTTAATATCCGTTGCAACAAAGATCTGAAATTGCGTTAGCTTTAACACGTTCAAAGGCACCGGCGCGTTTCACCACTTCGAAAGTCCAAGTCCGAGTCGACCCGGGATAAAGCTATCCTATATTTTAATCCAGGCTATAAACTAACTTCGTATGAAATTTCATCTAATTCATTAGAGCCGTTTGAGCGTTATTAAGTAACAAACATCCAAATATCTAAACATCCAAACATCCAACCATCCAAACTGTCGCATTTATAATATTATACTAGGATTATCCTTTTTACTTTAGTATACTTATTTTATCAATTAAATTTTCACTTTGTTGGTACACTTCAGCACAATTCTAGCACCGTATCGAAAATCGTGAATAAACCTCATTCATTAAAGTATTTAATCATATGGCATATATATATATATATTATTCTTGATCTTTAAAGTTTATCACTCTTTAGTACCACCCAGGGGACACGTGCAGGGTTGTGGTAGGAAGCTCCTGCGGACGCGAGTAACAGTTGTCCCCCCTTTGTCAAGTGAGTGGGCAACTCGACTGATAGGAGTTCTTAAGCTACCCGGCCTCTAACTCGGCTTAACGATTACTGTCATAGACAGCAGCCGGGATCAACTGCTTACCGTGCCTTCCAAAAGCACGGAAGAGCTCATTTATATATTAACCACCCACTCAAACATCAGGCGGTCACCCATCCAAAGACTGACCGCTGCCATCTTTGCTTAACCTGCGTTATCGTTTCCGACTGGCAGTTGCCGCTAGGCTATGATGCTAAAGTTTGGACCGCAATCACGCAAAAACGGATTAAAATGATTTTTGGTATACATAAAGTCTATAACCTGGATTAACATAAGAATATATAATACTTTTTATTCCGGGAAACATCGTCTAATAAGGAGGCGAAACCTATTTCGCCCCCTAGGGCGCAAGTTTGTAAGGAGCTCTGATACAAAAGAGTTCCACGCGGACGAAGTCGCGGGCAGAAGCTTGTAATTTAATAGAAACGTATGTTCAAAAATAGGTTACATAACATACATGCACGCCTTTGTTAGCAAAAGGAGTAAGCAGATCACATGAAACGTATGTTCAAGAGCCAAATTTTTGTTATACAACGACTGTGGCAAACAAGCGTACGGCCCGCCTGATAGTAATCGGACACCGCAGCCTATAGACGCATGCAACTCCAAAGAAGTAAAATGGGCGTTGCCGACCCTTGATATGTTTGAGGATTCGCCGTGTTGACAGCTGAAGGAACAGATGCCCTCGCTCTCAACACAACGCATCCTCGGGAGCTCTGGCGACCTTGCTCACCTCCAGGATCACAACACTACTACAGAGCAAGTAGTAGGTATACATAGTGTTATGATGGCTGTGGTCTACTACAAGGCGGAGCTACTTCCCCAGTTGGGCTGCTCCACATTCGAGCGGGATGACATTTCGTTGTGCCTTACCTCACCTATTAAGCATAGATGTGGTTATAAAAGATCGACAAAATGTTATATCGCAGTTAGCCGAGTCGCAGATCGCTAGCCCATCGCCCAAAATGCACTTCAACCCTGCTCCCGTATTCGACTTTTACGACACCCACGGGACGAAAGGGGGATTCGAAATTCTAAACCGATACCACACGGGGTAAGAAGTAAAATAGGTCAACCGTGGATTAAAATGTTATCGACGTTTGGTCTATTCAATATTTATCATGAGAAAAATATGCATGGACCGATAACAGTTGGATCTCATTGAAAAACGTTACGCTTCCACAATGCTACTGAATACGAGCAGGCGAGTAAATGATAACCGTATAAATGAACTTTAAAAATACATCCGGTCTCTAGCAATTGGCTGGCTTAATTCATAACGCGGTAAATGGTTGCTTTGATTTTTTTTTAAGTATTTCCAAGCATGCTTTTATAACATTTTGTCGATCTTTTACCCACGTTTATGCTAAGACAGGCAGTGGAACAAAAGTTTCATGTGCTTTGCCTACCCCTTTTTGGGAATCAAGGCGTGAATCTATGCATGTATGTAAGTATGCTCTTCTGGGCTTGAGTACGAGAAGAGGCTGGACGACTGAGTCTCCTCTACTCTTTAACGATTCCTTTGTGAGCAAACATACATTACCTGCATTCAGGGGTAACGTCCCTGTGCTCCACACTAACTTAAGAAAACCATAGGATGTGAAAGAGAAAGAGGGCCCTGGCTTAAAAGCGGAGCCCGGGGTTAACCTTTAATGCCTTGTTCCGCATCCGTCCAGAACGGTTCGAACTTACAACTTAAACTTCAAGGTCATGATTTGATTTCCTTTTTTTGACATCGGCATACGAGAGGTTCACGCACAGGAGAGAGGAATACGAAAGAAAATGGGATCCTTCTTAGCCTAGCAAGCTAGCTAGCTCCTAGCAAGAGACTCTGCTTCGTCGTTCTGTCTTGACTCAGGATTGTGATCAATCACGACCACGTGAGCTGCTTTATGCACAAGTCTCCTTGACACGTCAGATTAGTCGGTAGTAAAACGGTGTTTATACAAAATGCCATTTACTGGGTTCTTGCTGCGGGCTCAACCACAGTGCAGTGTTTAATATTCAGTGAGCTCATCGTTGCATCCGCACCGCTGTTTACAATCATCACAACGCTTTATTTCAATTCTTCGCTTACATTTTATTGCGCGGAATCATTTCCATGTAAATCACTGGTGGAAAAATAGTGTATTTTTAGAACACAACGTTATAAAAGATCACCTTAGTCAACGGTCACTTGGAATTTCTGGGAAGCCGAGCTTTTTTTTCCTTTTTTACCTCAGCCTCAAACAAAACATTACTAAACGAGTCGATCAAGTTAAAACAATGGTATTTTACATCACGTAATATATCATACTCGTAGAAGCAAAATGTAGGTAAAACTTTACAAAGTTAAATAATAATCTAAATCCAACAAGTCAGTCCCTAAAGAATTTGCATCTCGTTTTAGGCGCTAAAGTTACGACTCGGCAGCGCGGCCGCGTGTCGTGCGCGTCGAGTGTGAAGCGCGGGCCCGCGCGGGCCCACGCGGGCCCGCGCTGCTGAGTATGATAGAGATAGTAAGATACATATTAAATGTGTTGGTAGTGAGAGAGATATGACGCGCGGGCCCCCGCGGGCCCGCGCAGTAGCGGCGCAGCTACAGCGGAGCAGCCGCGCGGCACACGCGTTGCTAACGCCGCCTGCTTCCGGTGAAAATATACCGCTTCAAACGCGCCCGACACGCGCCGCGCACGACACGCGCCGCGCACGACACGCGCCGCGCACGACACGCGCCGCGCACGACACGCGTTCGGTGTGTGGAGGCCTTTATCGTTCGCGCCTGACAAGCATGTCTTATACGGATGCATGGTATACAACATATACGTATGTGTTGCATTCCGCACATTGCTTCATTACAAAATTATTATTGAGATTATTGAATTAGGTATTAGGGCAATAACATGATATGTGTTCTAAGCTGTATATATCCATATGAGAATAGCTAATCCATACACACAAAATATGAGGCTTATTGAAAACAGTAAGTAAAATGTTACATTATAATAATAATTACACATAAAACTAATGAATGTTTAATGGACCATCTTAGCTGATAAAACAACGTCACAATAAATCTTGTTCACAATACACTTACGTCATTGTTCTCCCAAGCTACTGTTCAAAACGGTCTACGTAAAATAAGCCGAAATATTTGATGAGGGTCAGTTAATTATTTAATCTAATTACAGGCGATGCCTTCGCACCAACGCTCGCATTAGTAAAGATGGAACATGCTCCATTTGGTTTGAATCAATTTTTTATATTATTAGAGGTGGGCAATAGCTTCCCGCCTCTCTTTCCACTGCTTGCCTCCATCTGCGTTAAAAAACGAGTTATGTACGATTCTCACCGAACGGGCCGGGCCGGAGCGCACCTGAGCGCATTTTACAAGTTGCCACGGGAATTGGAAGCTTTAATAAAGACGTTACATTTCATATTTGTCGTCGCCTCTCGGCTTTTGACTACTAAAACGCAGTGCTCGCGCATCGGTTGCGATGCGGCGCCACGCGACCTGCAGGCCGATCACATTACACATAACGCATTGTACGCGCGTCAGGTAAATCTAAATGTCACTTTTTACGTGGAAAAATGACAATTAAATTGAGCTAACGCACGTTCTAAAGGCCTCCACCCACCGGACGCGTGTGCTGCGCGTGTGCTGCGCTGCAGCTGCGCGGGTGCTGCGCGTGTGCCGTGTTCGATGTGTGTTTGAAGTGCAGTTTCAATGCTTTACAACTTGCGCGTGTGCTGCGCTGCAGCTGCGCGGGTGCTGCGCGTGTGCCGCGTTCGATGTGTGTTTGAAGTGTAGTTTCAATGCTTTACAACTTGCGCGTGTGCCGCGCAGCACACGCGCCGCGCAGCACACGTGTCTGGTGGGTGGACGCTTTAAACGTTACGTGATTAACTATGAGTGGGAATCGTAGGTAACTCGCCATCGCCATCTTGTCGTTGAGGCTTGCCGCGTTTTCGTTTCGAGCTCGGGTGAGGTGAGGTTAAAACAAGGTACAGAATAGCGAGGCTGATGTTAACATATGATTTGAGGTGCTCTTAGCCGACAACTTACTTGGTATGCTGTAAAGGATATCCTGTATATAGGTATGTAACCTTGTAAATAACCAGACAGACTCTAATTAAAGTTCGCCGGTATTGAGCCACTCGCTGTAGTATTCCTTTGATTAGATTCCTATTGAATGTGTTTTGTTTTGATAAGGTCCCTTTGAATTGTTAACGCAAGTTAACTTGAGTCAAATAACATCGCTTTACACAATTTATCAACTTATGCATTGCGAACTCGGATAGTACCTAGGTAATTTTTGCTGGCGCAATTTTACATGTTCGAAAAAATGTTAAAGACTCCTAGTTTCGAATGTAAAATTAAAACAATATATAATAACCACAACTTAAAAAAGTTGAAAAGCCCCCGACATTTTCATTTGAAAGTCCATTAT
Organism: Epinotia demarniana; assembly: GCA_945867215.1. Lineage (NCBI taxonomy): Eukaryota > Metazoa > Arthropoda > Insecta > Lepidoptera > Tortricidae > Epinotia > Epinotia demarniana. The sequence goes on along the minus strand of OX244260.1, from coordinate 38,457,179 downwards.
CTCAAAAACGGCTAAATAAGTAGATTTTCATGAAACATGGCTAAGAAAGAACCCTCGGGATACTAAAAAACCGCATTCAAATCGGTCCATCCGTTTGGGAGCTACGTTACCACAGATACACAGATAGACAAGTTAGACTTATAACATAACACCCCTCTCTTTGCGTCGGGGTCGAGTCATTTTAATGTTTTAGGTCCTCGCCTTTTTTGTAGGTGGTCGGGTTCAACATTTTCGCAGCAAGCTCTCAAACTTGAATGGTATACGGTAACAATTCGATTCACCACTACAGCTCGGTATTCCAATTTTAAATCAAATAAAGAACCTCGTACTTTGATGCTATTTTCTAGATTTTAACCAAATAGAGTCAACAATATGTAGAACTGTTAAAATATAGAACACCAAAAGCTGCTTGTTGTGTGGAAATCTGAAGCAATTATTAAGTACTAGCTGTACCTGCGACTTCGTGTGCATGGTAATGTGGTGGGAGTTAACGAATTTCTTATTTTGGACATAGGACACATATGCAGTTCTAATTTAACCTTTCAAGTAAAAACGTTGAACAAACCTATTTTAGCTAAAATGCCGTTAAACTTCTTTTATTTGATGTTTAAATTAGTAAGAAAGGGACAAAACTCGTTTTATGGGGTAATAGTTTAGTAGATGTTTGTGGCTATAGATCCAACAGGTAGGACACAGGCTGCAGCATTAAATGTTTATATATCTTCTTGTCTACATATTAGAATATAACAACACTGTTTTATATTAAATAAATACAAACGTGATGACTGAAATCATCTTGAGTCACTCCGATTCTCAGGTAAAGATGTATATAGAATTAATAAATAGATTTAATAATCCTTTCGAGTACCCGGAGTAGGTACCCATTGACCGGTAAGTGTTTACGCGGAACAAAAGATCTCTTTTTTAACGTCTGAATTTATATTTTCCAAGCTATACCTAACCACTAACTAAGTTCTAGAACCATAACGCGAGTCAGAGTCCCTTTCTATTAAAGGTAATTAATTTAATTATTAAAAATATCAAAGTAATATGTTTATTTTTTCATATTGCAATGTTTCAGATCGCACTATCACATTCTGCCGATCTTCTGTATGTTCCCGCCATTGTCAACTTAAGGAATGTGTATTGCAGGCTTTATGATAAAAGTTTTATCTGTATGTTGGCCGATTCCTGTGTCTCTATATAGGCTGAATGTCAACTTGAAGGCGCGAAGTACGAAGTAAAATACCGCCTTAATACCTACTGACAGTACTGACGCGCTTGATAATTAATGTTTTAAAAAAAAGGGGCCCGTTCTATACTGATTTAATATAGTTTTACTGTTTATTGCTGATAAATATAAATACTGACAAACCAGCACGGCTATCACAAGATGGCGCGCGAGCGCTCTCTATTTTTCTCAAACTATCCGTCTCTCTCGTAATAGACAACTTAGAAAGAGACGTATAGTGCGAGAAAAATCGAAAGAGTTCCCGCGCCATCTTGACAAATACTCAGCGTGTAATCTTGCAGAAACTCAAAAACCTAGACGTTTTGGCTGAACGCGAGACAACGCTAGGCCATGCCATTAAAAAAAAGGAAGAGTCAGACTTTTGACGTTATTTTGTTGAAATTTGTTGATACATTTATTGAAATTACGCCTCAATACGAATTTAGCGCGTATAAGTTTCCATATCAGAATCGATTATTTTTTTATGCTTTACAATTTAATATGCGTTTTGTGAAGGTCTATCACAATACCGGATCGAAATTATTACTGTTAGTTAGATATGGCAAGTCCGCCATTTTGACGTCACTGACAGTTGACGGATATGGCGGCTATGATTTTAAGCAGAAGAACTGAATAATTTAATGAGGTCATATGTTTCCGAAAATTAATGAACTGTCGCAGTTGGATAAAAACTATCCTAAACGGAAGCTAGAGTAATAATGTACTTATGAAAAAATCTACAAGTTTTTCCGTTCATGGGAAGCCGAGATCATTCGGGACACGTAAATGCTTAGTTTGATACTGGCTGATTCCATTTTCAAATTAGAGATTTATTATAAGTGAGAGATTGTATTATTTTGTGTGTTTTAGTAACCCAAACAAAACCACATAAGAAGATTCAATTTAATTTTTTGTTAGTTCTCAACTAAATCGTTTAGATTGCCACAATGACCAGTTCTGCGCCACCCGCATTCAGCGGACTCCCGCGACCTTTACCAGGCCCCGTATCATGGTCGGCCTTATTACGCGATAAGTGACAAGATAGAGCGTCCGTCACTGGCTGACACCGTTCGATAGAACGAGACGACGCTCTTATCTTGTCACTTATTGCGTGATAAGGCCGACCATGATACGGGGCCAGGTCATCGGTCCACCTAGTAGGAAGTCTATTACCCGAGCGCGCTGCTCGCCACTCGAGAACCTTTCCTCCCAAATGGCCATCATCGGTTATTACGTGCAATGCCCCGCCCGCCCACTACCACTTATTGTTGTGTGTTGTGTAAGGGCTAGTTACTTACTTTACTTTACTGTGTTGTGTTAATAACTTTAAATTTGTCGAATCCGCGAGCGATCAGCGATCACCTCAGACCAAGAAAAAAGATACACAGAGCATTACGAAAAACCTAGTGAAGCCGGTTTTCAACTAAGCCAAATAAGTTTAGCACACGGTCACGCGCACTTATACAAACAAAAAATTGCACAAAACTGAATATGGGAAAACTATAAATAATGTGATAACTATGACGCCTCTATTTGGTTTATTAACATTTGTTCTTCGTACCAGCTTTAAATATGGAACACTTAAAACAAACATTCATAAAGTACTGAGTTCTTTATTTGAATTGGTGTAGATTATGACAACAATAAATCTTATTTTTACTATATGCAAATTATTCGCCGGAAATACGGAAATATCACTATTCACAATCTATCTCTTAACTACCACACACCTCTAGTATATATTGACTCCCAGATCCGCAACAACTACACCGAATCGAAGGTCAGACTTTAAGGCGCCGTAGGTTCAGCGAAGTTAAGCGAACAGTGTTTTTGAAACAATATAATGCGTCTGTTTATAATAATATGGTTTAAAAAAATACGAATAGTAATCTTGAGGTTTTTCTGCAGGGAAATCAGTGTTTAAAAACATGATTTTTCGCTCGATAAAAAAAAATCACGAATATAGGTCTAAAAGGGTCTAAAATACACTTAAAATATTTATTACAAATTACGAACAAAAGCTAAAAATATTAAAATGGCTTCTAAAAATCGGCAATATCATGTTTGAGGGAAATCAGTGTTTACTTTTTTATTTAAATAAACGGCAAAAAAATTAAAATTAAAAAATGTGATTTCCGCGCTTTCGAGCACGCACTTCCATCTCGCTCACGCATATGCTCAGTGAGAGGGAGAGAAGACCATGAACCTACGGCGCCTTAACTGGATCGTGGGTAATTGTAGAAAACACCAGACCTGCGTTGTCTAATTAGGTACTTGACATCGGTATTTTTCGGTTTCGGTCGGAACAAATCGGAAATAGGAAACAACATACACGTCACCAGGCACGGCTATACTGAAGAACCAGCGTAAAATGAGACGCTATACCGATTTTATTTACTTTAATTTGTAAATATAATTTAAACTATTAAAGCTAGCGTCATGTTGATAATTTTCCCGCCATCTACACACATACACAATTTACGTTATGCACGTGTATTTCCAAGTCTTAGTTGTTTATAGTTTTTGAAATAGAGCTGGGGACAGCACTGTATGAAAAAAAGTTTACACTACAATATTTTACACTAGTAAGAGCTATCGTAAAAAGAACTCTAAATTTGTATACCGTCTCAAAATTTTACGAGCTTTCGAATGATACTCCACACGTTCCTTACAATCCAAAAAGCTCAAGACCGCGATGATCGGAAAAAGAGGGGGGAGGCCTTTGCCCAGCAGTGGGACATAATGGGCTCGATATAATATAATAATAATAATAACACCTTTTTGACTTTATTTATGTAAGTAGGCCATAAATTTCTATATCTATACCAAATTTCAGCTTGCTATGTCAAACGGTCTTCAAAAAAATTGACTGTAACAGACGGACATCCTCCGAGTGATCGCATAAGTATTCCGTTGGACAAATTTTGGTACGGAACACTAAAAATAAGATTTATTCAAACATAAACTGAACACAGAGATCAAAGGTTAAAAACAAGAAACAGAATAATTGAATTTCATTGCCGTCACACGTCTCCACGTATTGTAGTAAAATAAAAAATGGAAGCCACACGAACATTTAATTAATTTGAAATACATTTAAAAAATAAATATCACAAGCAATAAAAAAAATACAAACTAATGAATCATAATCATAATAAAGGCTAACCCAAATTATATATAAAAAAACTAAAGTCGTGTCTATTGAAAATCCAAGCTTTGCTGAAACGTAGCACATCGGCTCGCGTTGAAAATGTGACGTTCTATTGGTCAAATTCATTATAGTTCAGCAAAGGCGCCACGTGGTCGTACTGTACCTAGCATTAAGTTGCATGTGTTTGTGTACTTGGTTGCAAATAAATGTAAATGAAATGAAATGAAATGAAATTCACTATAGTTGTCTAAACAATTCTATAATAATTTATTATGTGTTGGGAGCTCCATAGAAAAAAGTATTATAGTTTGGTGTACGAAGTCTTTATTCAAACATTAAAGTCGAAGAGTATAAAAAGGAGCTATAGCTACTACGTGAACTAAGGCAAGAAGGAAAGTGTTAATGACAACACTGAACCGCTAAGCTCGCAATTACCAGCTCGATAGAGCTTTTACACTCAAGCTCAGAGCTCACTTACAAAAAAGATGAATAAGCTAAACGCAGTGCAATAAATACGCGCTTGGTTCCTAGTCGCAGAAGAAAACTTTAATTATGTTCACTGAAGGGCTCGGACACCCTTCCTTCCTTCCTTCGATCGTTTCAATGTCAACTTTTTTTACCTTCCAAGAATTTTGTACTATTGACAATTTATTGTTATTTAGTTTGACTCTAATTTTCGTGTCAATTTCAAAGTGAGAAAGGAATTAAAAATAATAACGTCCAAACTGCTATGATGCAGCCTTACTCTGCAGTAGGTATGTCAATGCTTACGTAAAACTAGAAGTAAAAAATATTTCCAAGCTTAACATTCCGACCCCGCCCAACATCTGTCCGTAACGGCCGCCCTGCCAAGTAAGTAGTGGTGAGACGTATTTATTTTAAGGTTTTGGCATGGCCGCGATTGTATACGCGTAGTCGCTCGCACGTCTTTTAGCGTACTCGTATTGAGAAGGAAGTATCTACTTACGGCAACTCCAAGCGTTCTCGGCGTCAGATCAGCGAGGGGCGCTACGAATTCTAGGAATGAGATGCCAGTTATTGTTCTACAATATTCAATCTAGCGTAAGCGCAATAAGGCTTCATTTTCTTTGCTAATACTAGTTTGTTAATTTTAAAAACGAACAGTTGCTAGACAAAAACGGATAGATAATTCATTTGTCTAATTTGCGTCGTAACTGTTATACTAATAACGCTAAAGATTTTATATCCTGTTAGGGCCTAATTACTTGTGCAGAATTATATATGACGGGAAGTCTTTAGTCATTCGTAACTTACAGGAGTGTGTCGTTCTGCGTAAAAAGGGACGTTATTTGTTGTCGCTAATGTCATTAGCATACCGTATTGGTGACCACGTTCGGACATCGTTAATAATGGCATATGGCATGGCAATATATATATGACATTTAATTCACTATGTAACTACAATTAAGAGTTAGCATTGCCTTGGGAAACATGGATAGTAATAGACCGACTATGTTTATTTGTTTATTAACTATTTCTTTTTATTATTATAAGTATTATAACGAATTTGAAAGCAGACTATAGTGAAAAAATATTGTTATTTTCAAGACATCAGGCATAAATATAAAATACGTTAAACTAGCAATATTTATAGGGCAGGGCGTAAATCCTTGCGCAGTGTCAATCACACGGCGTCGCCCCTCGCCCTGGGAAATATGCTGAGTGCTTTCACAGTGCCTGCAGGTTTCTATTTGAGAGCTAAAGAGTAATTTCTGGTGTTAAGTGTGGTTGATGGCAATGAGATAGCGTCTAGATGCGCTATTTTATTAGAAGCGTTGCATGTAACTAATGTTGCAGCATTTTATTCTTATGACGCGTTTTTATTAAAGTTGCTGTGTGGGTTGGGGTTCGAAATTCAAAATTTTACTAGCTTGTTTGGATAGGATACCGTAGGGATAAGTCTAAGTTATGTATCCGTCTGTGAATAACAGGATAGAAATATGTTGGAAGTGTTATATCTTTTAAGCACGATGGTGCATTTGTATGCACAACTATACGACGCTTACGGTGGCGTAGGAGTAATAAGTGCTTTTTACCAACCCTGTATTCGTTTGAGTATTCTTTAAGTTGAACTAAATATAAATACAAGTTCGTCAAGCTCTGGCAATCTTATTAATCTCCAGTAACGCAATATCACAAACAGGAACCTCTACAACAATTACCGCGGTAAAACAAAATTCTCTAAATAAAACTCCACACAATGGATTTCAGTTCAATCTTAAACTCTACATGTCAAAAAATACATTGAACTCTGTATTAGCTCATGGAATTGGTACATTTTGCCTTGCATCAAATCGGGTAGTTCTGAATTTTGTATATGTTCTATGTGATGAAGTGGTCATGGCAAATCCAAGTTTTCCGATTCGGAAACCCTCCGGATCATTGTAATTTTTTTGTAAAACCATAACAATTTCAGACTTTTTTCAGTTTTTACCAATTTTTACCAACAGGGACCTATTTTACGGCAAATGTCTTTATGTACACTTTAAAGAAGACAACATTTGCAACAAAATAGGTCAAAGTGAGAAGGTAATAAACTAAACAGTTTGAAAGATACAGTTGTTCAAAAATTTGCAAAATTTACAAATAATAATAATTTTATACGTATTTTTGAGTTTTCGTCAATGTTGGTGAACTATGGACCCATTTTACGTCATTAGTCCAAGCACGTTATTCAAGTAGTACACCATTCGCGACAAAACGAGACCAATTTGGTCTATAAAGACCTGATAGTTCTTTAGATACAGCTGTTCTAAGTTGCTGAGGTGAGTAAACAAAATAATAGAAGGGTTTGTAAAATGAACCGCGACATAAAAAATAAGCATTATAATTTACAAAAAACATAGTAATAATCATCATATCAGCCGAAAGACGTCCACTGCTGGACTTAGGCCTCCCCCAAAGAGTGCCAAAGTGACCGGTCCCGCGCCAACCGCATCCAGCGGACTCCCGCAACCTTTACCAGGTCATCAGTCCACCTTGTGGGGGCCCTATACCCACGCCGCATCTTCCGGTACGTGGTCGCCACTCGGAGAACCTTTCCGCCCCAACGGCCATCAGTTCTACGAGCTATGTGCCCTGCCCACTGCCACTAAGTTTAGCGATTCGGTGGGCTATATCGGTTACCTTGGTTCTGCTGCGGATAACCTCATTTCTGATGCCATCACGCAGAGAAACTCCCAACATGGCCCTCTCCATTGCCCTTTGGGTGACTTTGAGCCTTCTTATGAGGCCCATAGTAAGCGACCACGTTTCAGTGCCATAGGTCATCAACTCATCACTGGCAACACACATTGGTCAAAGACTCTCGCCTTGAGACACTGCGGAATATTGGACGAAAAGATGTGCCGTAGCTTCCCGAACGCTGCCCAGCCGAGTCGGAATCGACGATAGTAATAATAACCTCATGGTATGCAGTACTGGACTACTGTTTTGGTGACCTGCTCCAGTGTGGCATTGAAAATGAAAATGAAAATGAAAATAATTTAATCGTAACGAACAAATACAAATACATACGTACAATACAATATTATTTAACTACTTAAAACTATTTATTTGTTACGAAATAGTCCCACCTCAGCATAATGCTGGCTCACGAGCCAGCGCTGGTCTTCCGGCGGGATCATTCTGAGTAGATAAAATAAATGAATGTACGTGCCTTAAATTAAAAATGAAAGCAGCCGCTGCGCTTGCGTCAAACAGCAGCGCCACCTGGTTGCGAACAGGTGCGCATTGGAGCTTAGGAAAACTGCAGCGTTTTGTTTGAGGCTTGGCGCGGCTTTCTGTTCAGTGTCGAGAGAAATTTCATTTTTCCTTGGCCAAAAAGTGCTGCTGGTGTATCACAACTACGGAATCTGTCGAGTAAGTGATATCTGGGATTTTTCCTCTCCCACATTTTTTTATCTGTGATCTCCTCCACCTTGTGACAAACCACAAAACATGACCAACAAATCTATGTGCTCGCCGGCGATCTTCACTACGTCAGAGAGACGTCAGAGTCGAGGACATCAGCATGTTGATGAGTCTGACCTTGTTCTTGACATTCGATAGGAACTTATCCTGAGCAACTGGAGAAATGGTTGTTTCGTCGAAAGTAACATCAGGTGTGCGGACTTTGTTCCAACTCTGCGGACATGTTCAGAGCTCTTGGTGATTTTTTTTGAAGCGTCAGATGGATACCCATCGAAAACAACAGTTATATTGGAGCCGTAGTGACTTTGCAAGTATTGGACATACGTTCACGCACCAATTTCCTCAAAATACACAATCCGAGGCCACACAACTTTGCGGAGCAGATGTCCACCGTCTACAACTACGTACATATCATTCCCCTGCTCCAGACTCACGGGTTTGACGGCTTTGTAGAATGATGCCGTTGTACCCTTCCTGATTCCATCTTCAGTAAAAAGTGCCATGGGAAATGGTGACTATTCACGTATGAAAAAATCCTTCAAATCTTAGTTCAACGTTCAACAACTCACATTATGGCCAGGGGGGTTACCACAACGTCCCATTGCAATTCAATTTAGGTTTGATCTGTCATTTTGTGACAGTTTTTCTATGTAACTGACAGCTTTCGATTCAGTTTAGGTCCTAAAATGAATCGCGTTAACAGATCGTGGTAAGGCCCCAGGTGTGACATAAAAAATGTTGAACACTAAATTCAAAAAAAGTTTTTTTTAGGAAATTTTGCTAACATTAGCTGTATTTTAGAAACTATTAGGTCTAACTTAACCATCTTACTTTTAATTTTGTTTCAAATTAGGTTTTCTTTAAAAAGTATATAGTGAAATTTGCCGTAAAATAGGTCCCCGTTGATGAAAATTGGTAGAAACTGAAAAAAAGTCTGAAAATTTTATGGTTTTGGGAAATTTTGGTAACATTTGAAAGCTGTATTTTATAAACTATTTGGTCTAACGTGACCATACTACTTTAAATTTGTTGCAAATTTAGTCTTCTTAAAAGTGTATATAGTGACATATGCCGTAAAATAGGTCTCTGTTGGTAAAAATTGGTGGAAACTGAAAAAAGTCTGAAAATTTTATGGTTTTGCGAAATTTTGGTAACATTTGAAAAGCTGTATTTTATAAACTAGTTGGTGTTACGTGACCAAATTACTTTTATTTTGTTGCAAATTTAGTCTTCTTTAAAGTGTACATAGAGACATTTGCCGTAAAATAGGTCCCTGTTGGTAAAAATTGGCAGAAACTGAAAAAAGTCTTAAAATTTTATGGTTTCTCAAAAATTTGACAATGATCCGGAGGGTTCTCAAATTGGAAAACTTGGATTTGACATGACCACTTCATGACATAGAACATATACAAAAATCAGAACTACCCGATTTGATGCAAGGCAACCCCCCTTTTAGAGCACGATTACCATGGACTATATAGTCTGTATCTTGTAATAACTGATGTATCTGTAGCAAGGACCGCAGTGTTACCAAAACGCTCGCGAAAGGAGCCCATGGTTATTAACGAGCTGTCATTAACACGTTGCCTCGAGAATAGTATCAGCTTCCCCGCGTGGTCGTGCCGGAGGCTTCCCCTGGATTTTCCCCAGGCCACCCTCCAACCACGCAGTTCGACCGCTATATTGGGTCCGTCCTATTATAGCAACAGTCAGGTCAAAAAAAAAAAAAAAAAAAAAAAAAAAAAAAAAAAAATATCAGATCGAGAGCTCGCCACAAATGTTCTACCAACATCAAATCAATCATCAAATCAATGTGTAACTTCAAACAGACTTCCAAGTCCTGCTTATTTTATATTGATGTATAGCGCGAAACTTTATAACATCGACTAAGTTATGTTTACGTTTGCTGGTCTGTACATTTGAGGAGCAACCGCGGCCTCGGATCGATCGACTATCAGCGTCTTGCCAAAGTTCCCATACATCTCCAATGCGGTTCAAAATACACTTCGTAGATAGCCAAATGTACTTACGCAAACGTTCGGAATAACGCGGAATGAGGCCGAGTGGCGACCATGTACCGGAAGGCACAGCGAGGGTGGACCCCCCCAGGTGGACTGATGACCTGGTGACTTGCTCTAAGCCTGGTAACGATTGCGGGAGTCCGCTGGATGCGGGTGGCGCAAGGCCGGTCACTTTGGCAGTCTTTGGGGGAGGCCTATGTCCAGCAGTGGACGTCTTTCGGCTGATATGATGATAATGATGAACGTATTGCAGTGCGCAATACAGACACATCTCAAATGTGTTTTAATTGTGTTATGTGGCCGTATTGCAGCCACTAGGCGAGTATCAGAACGAATATCCACAACACATCGCATACCAATATTACGTCGAGTCAGATGTACCTCATAGTACGATTCGAAAATATATTGCTTTCGTACAATCAAATCATGACACGTAACTTCAAATAGTAAATTCACCGAAGAAAGACTATTGAAATACAAATGCCCCATAATGTAAGAAAGAAAGAAAGAAAAAATATTTATTCATGACACATTGACAAAACAAGTAGGGATCAAATAGAATGAAACTTAAAATTAAAGATATTAAAACTAGATAAAAACTTAATCCCAAACATATCCGCAAGTGTCACGAAAAGGTCCCGCCTCAGCATAATGCCGCCGTCTTCCGGCGGGACCCAAAAGTGTGTCACGGTGTTTGCAGTACGCACGGCTTAAGTTGAACGCGACCAGTTTGACAGCGCTGTCTAGCGACCGTACTAATGTACGATTCCCACAGAACGGGCTGGGCGGGGTTGCCTGGCACCGCGTCGCAACGGGTGCGCGAGCACCCTGCGGCAGCCGACCGTGTTTCAATAGAGTGCTGTAGGCAAAAGCCGCACGGAGCCGGTCACATGTGACGACAGCCGACAACAGCCGTCCACGTCCGCGAGGAGCCGACCGGGCGCAAGGACATTCAAATATGAAATTTCACGTCTATTTAAAGCTTCAAATTCCTTTGGCAACTTGTAAGGCGCGCTCCGGCCCGGCCCGGTCGGTGAGAATCGTACAATAGGGTTACAGTAGGTATTCAAAAAATCAACTCAAGAAGTCATTCCTATAATTACTCTTTTCTTGTTATAAGCCGGCATCCGGCCGTCTATAACACCATATTGTATTGAAATTAAAAAGTTCGTTTTCTCTACACTTAAATGAATTACTCAAGTACCTCTCTAATTTCCCCACACGATGATTTACGAATGAATAATAAATGTGATATTACAATTCGCACGTAGAACCAGTTCAGGGCCAATTCCGACTCAGTCGTGTCCCCGCATACCTACACACGGCAAATTAGATTATCTTGTCTAAGTGTTAATTTGTCTGGGTTAATCTCGAGCGTTACTATATAATGAACCCCGCGAGTGGAATGGAACTGTTTGCGTATGTAGGTCGGTGTATCCTGGGGTAATTTAATCAAGGATTCTGATTTTGGCTAATGAGGTATGTGCTTGGTATTTTCGGGCGATTCGAAGGCTTTTTAGGGCTCTACTTTGAGCGTTTTACCCGTTCTGAGTTTGGTGGTTGCATTCGTATTTGTAATCAATTATGGGAAGTTTTTTTCGCCCACCTTCGGGTCTAGGCTATCGACTTGTCTCTTGTCAATTCCAAAGCTTTCGACATGGCTTGGCACTCTAATTTATTATCTATTTATCGCTCTTGTATACTAAATTGTTTTTGGTCAATTAGCCTTCACTATCACGACTAACTTTCCTCGAACTAACATTGGGACTATTTCAACTTCACCAAAAATCTTAGCCACGCGAACCAGCAAAATGAAATAAGTAGCGGTAAAAATATTAGATCGTAAATCGCGGACGCTGCAAGTTACACGAGTCTTGAATAGCACTCCGATACATTATAAGCTCCGTGATTTACCGGGGCCATAAATATCGCTCTTTCCTTACTATTCTGTACAAACTTCATAATAATTCATGACGACAAAGACATTGGCACTGGTAAACGCTGTATAATTTGCAGGCAGCGTCGCCTTTCGCTTTGTTGCGTCTATTTATCGCGTCTTGATTTATCGGTTACACTGACCGGTGAAAAATGTACGTGAACGTAAATAACTGAGATGTATGAGTAGAATCGTTGGTAGTTTTTCTTCTCCAGTACATGCAACTTGAGATCCTGTAGTCCTCAGCATGGTAACATGTACACCGAAAGTGTTTATTGACAGCTAATAATATAGCGATATGGCCATATATTTTTTATTTTTTATGCTGATCTATGTGCATTGAAATAATGCCCTTAATATTCTATATGTCCGATTTTTATTCTCGAAGATATCAGGAACACCGTCACCGCCATTACTGGTACACAAGGAAATGGATCGCTGGAACGCGTGCTAACTGCGGGACGTGACATTTGACAGAAGTGGACATGTCCTCCCATTCATGTCTCTATCTTTCAAACTCACAATGATAGAGACAGAGGCCGTAGTACAGTCATCATTTCCATCAGTCACATTAAACAGGATAGATACGTTCTGACTTCTCTGCCCAGCGTTCTGATATCCCTCCAAGCCCTTTAACTAAATTACAGGGCCCTTCGAAAACGAATGAAATACCCAGCAAAATTTGAACTTGCGTTATCAAAAACTTTTACAAGATAATCAGTAACCTCAGTAGGGAACTGTGCCCAACTCAGGGCAATCGTTACCATTTGCAAGTTAAAACGCTCCTGCGGGAGTTATCATCCATCTTCCTTGCCATTAGGCATCGATCGACTCCATCATTTCCATTGCAACATAGAGGATTCGTTTCGGGTTTAATGAATCATTATTAGGGAATAATGAGTTCTCGGCAAGTACGATACATAAATCACGGGGTGACGGAGTGCAGGGTCGGTAATCATCCATTTCTCGACATTTTACTGCATGGATTGTTGCGCGGAATTCACATTTTTACGACGGGTCTATTTGACTAAACGTATTTGATTGAATCTGGTTTGCTATTGGTTATGCATGGAAACTAGCAGACCTTATTAGATCTTTTTTAGTCTAATATGGTCTGCCTCCGCTAGTGTGACTATAATGACGATTTTGTATAATAGCGGTGCTTTTTTCAACCGTCAGTGTTCGTTTGCTATCAAAATGCATTAGGCAATTAACTGCCATCTGAAACTGAAACAAATAAAAGAAATGCTAGTAATATGCACTTTATGAATTCACTTACATTTTCAACAAATACAGTGTCTTTAAAAACATTTCTCGAAATTTAGTAAAAATTTTTCTCAAATGCGAACATTTAGAAGGTGTAAACAGCTGGCTACTGCACCGCAGCGTTGTGGCGCTACGGCGGCGGTGTAGCCGCACTTGTTTACAGACAATACGGGCCGTAAACCCCACATGCGACCCCTAGCGGGTATAAAATTAATAATATGAATATGTTATGCGGCTTCCGCGAAACAACTATGAGTTTTTCGTATTAAACTAGCGTTTGTGTTGGGCTATGTGGCGGGACATTCAATTTTTGTACAGAACGTTCAGATTTGATGTAGGGACTGTTTTTGACAGTCAAGCCAATACTGACATCTTAACATTGTATACATAACAGCACGTGTTATGGCGACCATTTAGCCAATTTTATGATACATTTAGTAAAGATCTGATCAATTTTAATATAAAAAAATCAGTTAAGTATCACTTAAACAGGGCAATGGATATATAGAGTATTTGGCGTAATGTAAAGTTAAATAATCGGCACCCAGTTTATTTCTGTCTTGCATAAAGAGAGATTAAAACATTTAATTGCATCGTACATTATAGAGATCCGGGCACATGGTTTTCGTATCTCGGTTATCATTACCTGGATAACTCCCTTGGCCGGGTAACAGACATTTTAACGCAACTTAAAATTCAATACCTGCAGCATGTGCTCATTAAGCGTTAAAAAAGGTAGCCTAAATTCCTTAAAATATTTCTTTATCAAAGCAGTCCATATTTTATTTGACAACCACAGTTGCCACCATCAGTTTAGGGGTGCGCGAAATTGGCAACTGTGGTTGCCACAAGCAAGTGAGTGGTTAGGAACAACTAATACAACATACCAGTGAGTATCACTCGTGTCAGTACACAGTAAACAAAGTGTAATACCAGCCAATATAGCCGCGATTTGATTTACATTGCAAAACACACAAAGCACAGAAACTACACCGAACCTCCACATTCTAGATTTTCCAAGAGCCGGTGCGTTCAGCAAGAAATTAACGCGTACCTATATATTTACTCCTGCACCGCTCCGCCGCAAACAGGAATAACACCGATAATCGTGCATTAGCTTAATGCCTGATTTTATGCCCCAATATGTCCCGGCTTACGGAAGTACGCGAATCAACTAAGACTTGTGTATAAATAAACTTCACTTAACTGCACTTGCCATGATAAACTGAAGTAAGTACTGTGTGCTGTGCGTTCGTTCTACTCGGACGCATAGCGCGAGCAATTTAAAACTTCCTTCAGATAGCGTAATTATCTATAAATATATTTTGCTATCGGCGATTTTTATTCTACTTAGACATTTATGAATGAGACAAAACATATTTTAATCAAGAGAGGTTAGTTTAGTTTGAATAACGGGGCTGTGCATATGCGCACTATAGTGTCAACGTAAAAAGAAAAACATTTATAAACATTGTATGTATGTATAGAAACGTCACAAGTGGCCGCGGGTCCGCAGAAAAATGTGCGTCGTTAGGCCGATGGGCCCGTATTTTTCAGCCCGCAATCGGATCACTTTGTCACTGTTTAGGGCTAAATATTATTGCTTCCATTCCGGCTGTGAAATGCCGGTCGTGATCCTTTAGGTACTCGCAACTTTTAATATTTAAAAGCAGAGGTGTGTTTGCAATATTTCGAACAAACGTTAGGACAAGTCAAGTGTCATGTTTCCCTACATCAAATGTAATTTAGATCGTGCACGTTCAAAGCGCTACGCAATCGACCTGCAGGCCACTTTAAAAAGTGGTAATAGGGGAGAAACGGGGAATGGTCTTCAAAGGGCAATAACGACACGAATAATACGGTAAAAAGGCTAGTTTTTTTTATATTCACGATGTTATTCGAACCAGTTTTTAAGGAGGACTAAATGTCTGTAAAGGACCAGCTACAATTAGAGCACAACAAGAGACAAAACTTGAGTCTAAGTCGCTTATATTACAACCGGGCGCTGTCCATACGCAATTATAGTACATTGTGACGTCACAACTTGGAGCCCATTACCGTACAAGACGTTATATAGTTGTCATGTTATAGTTTTTTTCTCAAACATGCTCGGAAATGTATGCGTTAATATCACGAATTGAGGACATGAAGTTTCTTGTTTAAGGCTCAAGGCTCAGGTTCAAGGTTTAAGGGTCGGAAAAATTACTTACTGCCAACCACCACTAGACTCTGTGAGCATACTTGCGAAAAAAAAATCTATACTAAGTGCTAGATTTATGTGCGGTAAAACATGGTGCTCGTACGGCTTGTACAAATGGCATGTTTAAAATATAAAAAAACCGGTCAAGTGCGAGTTTGACTCGCGCACCGAGGGTTCCGTGCAAACTATCAATTAACTCAAGGTAAAGTAAATGTCCAAATAATTGTTAAATTACTTATTTTACCAACACAACCGAATTCAATATCAAAACAACGAATAACTTTTACACCAAGACCATCGAACTACCAAGACAAATGAATCACGATCTTTTTTTGACCTGCTATGTAGGAATGGGGTCAGCGCCATCTATGGGCCCCATTTGGTACTAACGTGAGAGGGCAATCAGCTTGGTATATATGTTGGTGTTTTAGCGATTATTGTTTAGCACGTGAACCGAACGTTTTTATTTGAAAGAGAATACTTCTTTTATAGTTTTATAGGAATTTCAAATAAAAAATACTTCTAAAGTTGATTAAATTGCAAACTTAACTAGGAAATGATTTTTGAAAATAAAACCAAAAATACTCTAGATACAGAAAAAGTTATACTTTTCCTGTAATATTTATGTTTATCGTAATCACAAGTAATTATTTCAAATTTTTCGCTTGTTCGCTTCGGAGATAGGGGGAGGGGAATAGTATGTTCCAAATTTCAAATTGATAGCTTAAGTAGCTCGTGAGATATTTCACTTTGTGACAGACAGACAGATTGACGGAGTCGCGTCATAAGGGTTCCTTATTTACCATTTTTGGTACGGAACCCTGAAAAGGCGGCAAATTACACAATTGTTTTCTGATCTTTTGTTCCGATTGTAATTTCAACAAACTATTATTTCAATGATTACCTTGTATTTATTTTAATATTTCCTCACCTCGTTTGAGAAAAGCACTATACAATCCTCGGCCGGAACAGAGATTGCTGGACTCGTTGTATACCTACCCTAAGCTCGTCCAGCAATCCCTTACTTCAGGGCTTCTGCGGTAATGTACTATTATTTATATTTTGAAATTTACACTTTGTCGTGATGATTATTTTGAGTGGTTTTCTATGTAGCGATATTATTACATAAATTATTTTACATTATTTTTTTTGGAAAAATTGACGATACCTAGAGGTATTTGTGTCCTTTTGCTTTTGATCTGTTTTTTCTATTTCCTTTTTTATTGTGTTCTTATATTTGTTGTCTTAATATATGTAATATCATTTTCTCTGTTTTTGACGATCTTGATAAAAATTTTTTTGACATGTATGCAAATCTGTAATGTAATTTTTTATCATGAAATAAATAATCTAATCTATCGAACGAGGAAGCGAAGCCAAAAATAAGAAGCCATATAATGACTCAAATAGTTTAGACTTTTAGAGCATATTTACACACGCCGCCGACAATATTACGTTTTACTTTTTACTTTACCTCGTTTTTCTTGACCAGCATGAGCTTGTGCTAGTTGTACTACCTTTTATGTGCATGCCGTGTTTTCCTGTAATTGACCAAGCTATCTAATCGTATAGTCTGTTTTTAAATACGTATTTAGTATTACACCTGCTGGCAAACGTAAATAAATAAAATACTGCGTGGATAGTCAGGAGGTACCTCTCCCTGTCACTCGCACCAGCACAGATATCACGCGACGGCCGCGTCATACTCTCGATTTTTCTCGCATTATACCTCTTGTTCTAAGTGTTCTAATAAGAGACAGACGGATAGTGCGAGAAAAATCGAGAGAACTCGCGCGCCGTCGCGTGATAGCCGTGCAGGGCTGTTATTCACTACGCGCTAATGCGGCTCACCCCGCCGGCCACCCGGCACGAAACTAGACCTCTGCCCTGCCTACGATTTGTTACTACGCATCGCGGTATTTGCGGTGTCAAGATATATTTGTGGGTGCGCGTTGAGGTGATCTTAAAACAAGTTACAGAATGGGCAACTCACCACCGGTAGCTGAGACTTCGCCCATAGTTGACTTAAGAATAAAAAAAATATAATTTAGAAAATAAAAAAACCCGACTGCAAAAAAGCTATCTTTAGAAAAAAAAATCTGAATAGAAAAAAACAAGTTCAGTAGTCGAGAACATTGAATCAGTTTCATGATTAACATTTCGTATGTCAATTTGGACCTTAGAGTTTAAAAATAATGTCGAAATCGCTTGTGACGGATCCGGAACGAGGCATACGAATCGTTATGACACAGATAAAACAAACTATACCATTCTTATACGAAACAGCAACTTCAACAGTCGGGACCCATTAGTGCCGTAGCCTAGACTTTTAATGGGTCCCGACTGATGAAGTTGCTGTTTCGTATAAGAATGGTATAGTTTGTTTTATCTGTGTCATAACGATTCGTATGCCTCGTTCCGGATCTGTCACAAGCGATTTCGACATTATTTTTAAACTCTAAGGTCCAAATTGACATACGAAATGTTAATCATGAAACTGATTCAATGTTCTCGACTACTGAACTTGTTTTTTTCTATTCAGATTTTTTTTTCTAAAGATAGCTTTTTTGCAGTCGGGTTTTTTTATTTTCTAAATTATATTTTTTTTATTTAACACTTTTTAGTTAGTATTATTATATAAGTTCTTACAACCAATAAATACACACTCACACCGCACCTAGATAACTATGTAGGTATTCAAACACCCACTAGCAAAGTAGATGCAGGATTTCAATACTTACCTATTAATAATCATATGGTATTACCTCGCCAAATATTACATTAAAAAAACCGCTGAGGTACCTATTTATTAGTAGCTACTAAATCAAATATATTATTGGGATGTATCTGTACTTAATAAACTATCTCTTTTACAATACCTAACAAAGAAGATGGATGGTAAATACCTACTTATCAGTCACTAACTAACCGATATAGCTACCTACCTACTTAAGTAAGTTAAGTACCTAATTATTAAGTTGCTACTTTCTACGAATCGAATGTACCAAACTATACGCCAAGTAACTTTATACAATTCTACCTACTTACAACAAAGAGGTACGAACACAAACTTTACCTAAATTCCTAAACATAAAGTATCAAAGCTACGGTAGCCCAGTGGTTCAGGCATGCGGGGGTCAAATGGCGGTCGAGGGTTCGAAGCCCGGCTCGTACCAATGAGTTTTTCGGAACTTATGTACGGAATATGATTTCATATTTACAGTTAGCTTTTCGGTGAAGGAAAAACATCGTGAGGAAACCTGCATACATCTGCGAAGAAATTCAAAGGTGTATGTGAAGTCCCCAATCCGCACTGGGCCAGCGTGGGGACTACTGCCCGTTCCCTCTCATACGTGAGAGGAGGCCTGTGCCCAGCAGTGGGACGTATATAGGCTGATGATGTGATGGTGTGATGTGAAAGTATCAAAGCAGATGAACGAAAACAAAACAATACTTATTAGAAATATACCTGCTAACTACCTATCTCGCCAACTAGATATCAGGTAAGTACCTACATTAAATTATCCGTCGACGCGGTGTTTAATAACTTGTACCTAGTGTACCTACCTAACTGATCTACTTATCACATCACACATCATCAGCCTATATACGTCCCACTGCTGGGCACAGGCCTCCTCTCATGTATGAGAGGGAACGGGCAGTAGTCCCCACGCTGGCCCAGTGCGGATTGGGGACTTCACATACACCTTTGAATTTCTTCGCAGATGTATGCAGGTTTCTTCACGATGTTTTTCCTTCACCGAAAAGCTAACGGTAAATATGAAATCATATTCCGTACATAAGTTCCGAAAAACTCATTGGTACGAGCCGGGATTCGAACCCACGACCGCCGTTTGACAGCCGCATGCCTGAACCACTGGGCTACCGTAGCTTCTACTTCTACCTATCTACTTATACCTATCTGCAATAGGTAAAGGTATGTGTTTTACAATAGCAAATAAAAAAATAGACGGAAGGTAATAGTCCCTAACTGATATTACGAGTACAGGTTCCTACTTCAATTAGTATTACCTATACGTAGTTAAATTTCTACGTATGTAGGTAGGTATAATTATAATTACCTAACAAGCTAGGTACCTACTTATTACCAAACAACTTTTATTATTAATAGTAAACCCAAAAAAAATCTCTTAGTAGCTAATACCAACTTAGAATACATAAACTGTTTAAGTAAGTATGAACAAAACAATAAAACGAATCGTTAATTCACAATTCTGATCCGAGCTTAAGCATTAGTATCTGATATATGTTGCAGGGAAATGGTCAAAACAGAGATTTGATCAAATCTCTAAGGGATATGATCAAATCACGCAGGATGTTAAAATGGCCAATTCATTTTATCATTTACCTAATACAAATCAGTAATTTGATCAAATCTCTGAATCTGTTTAGTGAAATGACGAAATCGGACAAAAAAGGCAACTCGTTTTTTCATTTCACTAGACTTGTTTAGTGATTTAATAAAATCCCTGAAACGCGTCAGTGAGTTGACGAAACTAACGCGATAAAGATTTTTCCGCTCTTTTATAAAAAAAATAACCACGAAGAGGGTGGCGGGAGCAGAACTCCCGCCACCATCTTCTAACCTATCCGCCATCCGAGCCTAAGTCCCAGAACCGTTTAAATGACTAATGATTTAGGAGCCAATATCTGCGAGTTAGTTTCGTCAATTCACTGACGCGTTTCAGGGATTTATCAAATCACTAAACAAATCTAGTGAAATGAAAAAACGAGTTGCCTTTTTTGTCAGATTTCGTCATTTCACTAAACAGATTCAGAGATTTGATCAAATGACTGATTTGTATCAGGTAAATGATAAAATGGATTCTCCATTTTAACATCCTGCGTGATTTGATCATATCCCTTAGGGATTTGTTCAAATCTCTGTTTTGACCATTTCACTGCGACATATATATTAGTCCGAAAAATTCAAAGAATCGACACAACCAACAACGTCGTCTGCCCTCACGTGTCTGCCCGTTTGGGTCGCTCGCTGTATAAAGAAGCCCGCCCCCACTCCCCGGCTCGGCCCCTCAACACTCTCCGGCTCCACGCGCTTCGCAAGTAGGTAGGGTGGGCAGGTAAGGTATTTATGTGTTCGGAAACGTTGAATTATATGTGTAAGGTATTTATATGTGTTCGGAAACGGACCCGAGTATGTCCTAAAACTACGACCAAGACCACCGGAGGATGGGCAGCAGCATCCCTGGAGTGCGGTGGAAATACTGCGATCGCCAACCCGCATGCCAAGCGTGGCGATTATGGCACATACCCCCCAAATGAATAGCACAAATTATACCGGCAGCTCAATAAACAGATCTCCAAGTCCCTTACCCGCGATCTGCGCCAACTCAATACAAATCGTATAGAAGAGGCCATCCAGCGCAATAAGGGCTCTAAAGTATTCTCGAGAGATCTGTCTATAGAGCAGAGCCAGCTCGCGAAGTTAAAAACTGAAGATGGTAGAATCATTTCCTCTAAACCTGAGATTCTGGGTGAGATAGAGCGCTTTTACGGACAGCTATACACATCAACGCGCAGACCCGAAGTTAGTCAGGCGGAAGACCGTAGAGCTAGACTAACCCGACACTTTACCGACGACATCCCGGACATCAGCCGGTACGAGATTGTAATGGCTCTTAAACAGCTCAAGAAAAACAACGCACCCGGTGAAGACGGAATAACAGCCGAACTTCTGAAGGCGGGTGGAAAACCGGTCCTTAAGGCCCTTCAGAAGTTGTTCGATTCCGTCTTACTGGATGGGAGAACTCCATAGGTGTGGAACAGAGGGGTGGTGGTGCTGTTCTTCAAAAAGGGTGACAACACTCTGCTGAAGAACTACAGACCCATCTCACTTCTGAGCCATGTCTATAAGCTGTTTTCGAGGGTCATTACAAATCGAGTCGCATGCAGGCTAAATGACTTCCAGCCTCCCGAACAAGCCGTCGTCCGAAGAGGCTTTAGTACCGTAGACCACATCCACACGCTTCGTCAGGTTATACAGAAGACCGAAGAGTATAACCTACCTCTCTGCTTAGCGTTTGTGGACTACGAAAAAGCCTTCGATTCGATTGAAACCTGGGCTGTACTACAGTCTCTCCAACGGTGCCAAGTTGACTATCGCTATATCGAAGTGCTGAAGTGTTTGTACGAGAACGCCACTATGTCAGTCCGACTTCAGGACCAGAACTCGAAACCTATTCCGCTGCAGCGGGGAGTCAGGCAAGAAGATGTTTTTTCTCCAAAACTGTTCACCGCTGCACTGGAGGACGTTTTCAAGACTCGAATCTGGCCTGGAGAAGGCTAGGCATCAGCATCAACGGCGAGTACATCACTCACCTTTGGTTTGCTGACGATATAGTAATCTTGGCTGAGACCATGGAGGACTTAAGTACGATGCTCGATGACCTCAGAAAAGCATCCGAGCGAGTTGGTCTAAGAATGAACATGGATAAGACGAAGATCATGTCAAATGCCCATGTAGTACCAACTCCGATTACAATCGGACACTTTACGCTCGAAGTTGTAGACGATTATGTATACCAAGGACAGACGATCCAGTTAGGTAGGTCCAACTTCGAGAAAGAGGTCGATCGTCGAATCCGACTCGGCTGGGCAGCGTTCGGGAAGCTACGGCAAATCTTTTCGTCCAATATTCCACAGTGTCTCAAGGCGAAAGTCTTTGACCAGTGTGTGTTGCCAGTGATGACATATGGCACTGAAACGTGGTCGCTTACTATGGGCCTCATAAGAAGGCTCAAAGTCACCCAAAGGGCAATGGAGAGGGCCATGTTGGGAGTTTCTCTGCGTGATCGCATCAGAAATGAGACTATCCGCAGCAGAACCAAGGTAACCGATATAGCCCTCCGGATCGCTAAACTTAAGTGGCAGTGGGCGGGGCACATAGCACGTAGAACCGATGGCCGTTGGGGCGGAAAGGTTCTCGAGTGGCGACCACGTACCGGAAGGCGCAGCGTGGGTAGGCCCCCGACAAGGTGGACTGATGACCTGGTAAAGGTTGCGGGAGTCCGCTGGATGCGGGTGGCGCTGGATCGGTCACTTTGGCACTCTTTGGGGGAGGCCTATGTCCAGCAGTGGACGTCTTTCGGCTGATATGATGATGTGTTCGGAAACGTTGAAAGTAAAATAAGTAGGTATTAATTACCAGACTGCGGGACGCAAAGGAGGGTAGGTAATGTGTTTATCTCTTATTTATTTATTTATTCCAAATGAAGTAATATCTCACCGTAAGCTGTCAGTGACGCTTTAGGTCGTTAAAACTATTTGAAGCAGAAGCACTCTGGGTTTGTCAATAGAATTTTATACAACCGTGATATAAATAATGATAGCTTTTTCAACCAAGTACCGCGTTTACTTTTTCTTATTTAATTCTTATATTACTTCACGAAGCTTATAAAATTTTTCTTAGGTACCTATTCTAATCAAATTGAATTAGTCACATAGTCACATTGACCCTCCTTTGCGTCGCGCAGAGCAGTATTAATACTGAACAGAATTACTATAACTTTATAACGTTATAGAATTTAAATGGTCACTCTAAATGAAAAACTGTAAAAGAAACCTATAACTGATTTTTAAATACCTATTCAGTGATACCCCACTCGACATATTTCGTTCACTTTTTTTTGTTTTTTTTTTCAATTTTGGCGTCTGATTGTCGTCATATTGAATTTTGATTACTGTCATGTCTTTAGTGACACACGCAAGAGTAAGACGGTTCGATTGACGTAAGAATTATCAAAATCGGTTCACGCGTTTGGTCTCTGGAGTGCCACATAGGAACAAACATACATACATACATACATACATATATAGGCGTCGCGTCGTCACTCCTTTGCGTCGCGCAGTCGGGTAAAAAGGTTTAATTGCGCTAGTTTATCACGGCAGACCAAACACACAATTATTAACCGCGGAGTGACACTAATGTCATTACATTTATTATAAACCGAAAATACACAAACAAGCTTCCATCATGTATAAGAGAAAATGTCAAAAAATATCACTAAACTGGGCTAGGAACTAAAAATAGCATGCCAATGAATTGAAAACCTCCTCCTACTAACTCCGTCGTCGCGAAGGAAAGATGATTTTTTTATCAAACTGTCCGTTTGGAATACCTAAACTATACACAATCATGAACTTTACTCGTCAGACATAAGATATAACGTATGATTTGGTGCTGTACCTCTATAACAGACAAGAAAACCCACACTGACCGAATGTGGGCGAGACAAATTACACTCTATTACAGATAGTTCCGAAATAAATGACGCTGGATCGACATAAGCTCATAATAGACTATTGTCGAGCTCCAAGAATCGATTGGATTAATTCCAATATCCTACATACTGCACAATCTAGATCCATTCGACAAACATTTTGTGCTCGACTGTCCCTAGTATAATTTGATCTTTAGAGTCGTAACAGCATGGCGTATTCGGAGGTCACACTAGTTTACTTATAGTGCTTGAAGAGATACGCTCAAATGACACCCCTGAACATTTGGAATGCTGAAATTTAATTATTTTTGTGCTGTGCCTAAACGACTAAATCCTCCTTACCAGCCAGCCTATTGGTAATATAAGTATATCTATAAGATATTAAGTTAGATCTTCAGCCCTTTAGCGTAGAAAGAGCAAGAACCAGCATGTTACCCAGTTACTGTAAAACGTCTGTAGCATGCGTCATTTTTCCCCACAAATAACTCCACCCGTCAACATTGTACAGAGCACTTCGAACATTTCGAATACGCGTTTTACATATTGTCTGTTATTTGATGAAGGTGAATTAAAGTTAATATGTCTCGGGTTAAGCGACTACAGGCTCGTTTTGGACTATGTCGGGGCTCTTCCTGCGAAGCCTAATAGTGCTGGAGCCCTCCCGCTAAGAGCACAGGCAGGCACACCCCATAGAATGTTGCATATTACCCCATCTTCCGTGCTCATCACGTCACGTCATTACGCAGAACCATACATTCACATGCACGCCGGTTAAAGCCACGCGCGATTAATATAATTAGCTAGCATAATGTTGGCTTATTGTAGAGGCAATGGGCTTAGATTTATAATGCATAAGTAACGTCTTTGTTTGTTCCGACAATGGGGAACAAAAGCCCGCTTTGCATTCGCCCCGTGTTGCTAATGGCAGTGTTACGACTATATTTAGGGACTGGGAAAGGTGGGTAAGCTCCTTAGTTAACCGCCCAAAGTGATCAACTCGTGTGGATGAGTGCCTTGTTATACTCGCATTGTGAGGGGACTCGTGCTTTTGGGTCGTAAATGACTTCAGAAAAATTTATATACGGTGTTAATTTAATTCCCGTTTGTACAAAGTTTAATGTACTAGATGTACAAAATATGCGTTGATAATAAATGGGCGACGATTGTTTCAAAAGTCTTCTGAGGCTTCAAATATTAGCACAATCAAATTCAGTCAAATTGTTGCAAAACTAATTATTTCAGTGTGATTAAATCTAACGCAATTTAACAATACCCAACTCAATTGTTCTGAAAATTGAAATTGTAGGCAGACGAGCAATCCCTGTTATATTGTTTGCCTGCTTTATGCCTAAAATGTAATTGGGCTTTCGTAATTCAGCTCAGAATACTAGCTAATATGCTAGCGCATTCCAGTAGCTTAAACAGTGGTAGATCAGAGACTCACGTATTGGATTTCAAATTGCTATAAACTTCTTTCGCGCAGTTGCTAACGAGGTACCTATTAGGTACATGAAAGAGGGCGCAAAACACGTCGACTTTGGAATGCGATGCTTAAGTCTCTGATCGACCTCTTGAGCGCTTAAATCTTGGTATTAACATAGACAACACACATGTGTATGCTGTGAGGTAACATTTGCTTCGGCTTTGGTATTGCTTGGTAGTTTTGCCGATATTGTTGTGATTTAGTTCACTATAGGTGTTTAAAAACGCTTATTTGTATTGAAAAGCAGAGTTTATTATTGAAAAAAAAAACCCTCAAAAAAAGTAAAGAAACGAATATTTACCCTGCACGCCACGAGAGCTAGCCGCCAAACTGCAACTATAAAAAAATACAAATAATGTATTCATAAATACTCATTAACAAAGTAAACGTCATTAATTAAGTTTATTCATACTTAATTGAAATAATTAATTACTAAAATTCACTTCATCTTCGGACTCAGGCCGTTGAAAGTTACTTCTTACCGTAATTCGATTCAATTGACAATATTTCAAAATATGTAATGACGCCTAAATCGAAAACCATTTCGGTAATTATGTTACCTGAACGTAATAAAGTAGTTTTCTGTGTTTTTTTCCTGCTCGCTTTTAAGAAAATCGCGAAAACGTATAAAAGTGGTTTTAACCGTGTGTGACGTCAGTATTATGGCTGTCATATGAAAGATGTCCAAACTGCCATACAGAGTCGTAGTATTGACGTCATAATTTACTTACGACCTTCTGGAATTCGCTACTTTTCAATTTGATAGTTTTGAATGAAAATAACAATTAAGGGAGAAATAAAAAAAACACGTGTCGCTTAAAAAAACATTTTCTAGCGAACGAAATCGTAAAATGGCCTACATGAAAATATGAAATGTTGTCAATTGGTCACTGAGTGGTTAGAATGATAATGGTTAGTAGGTCCGTTAGGTAAACGTTTAGCTAAGTGACAAAAATACGTCTCTTTAAGTCTCTACACGTGTTAGTTTGTGTATCTTTTAGTTCCTGATCTCGTCTCAATTGCTCAAAGTTTAACTAGAAGACATTTCTTACAAGTTTGCCTTTGTACCTACTTAACCTATTTTGTCTGGATTTAACAATGTCTTGTGTTGTTTTCATACATTCATACAATCACAGTTTTATAAGAATAACTATAATACGTATAAAAGTCGTTTGTATTAAGCAGAGTACACACTTACACAGTATTCAAATGCCGCCATTGTGTTGTCGCAATAAAATGTAATAAAAATGCTTTATCGCGCGACAATATTTCCTTGTGGCGTGATAAAACCGAAGCTAATTTCATCGTGGTGGTGTAGTTTGATAACATTTTGTCTACCAACGCTTCGCTATGAGCTATATAACATTCAAAGCCACAACCCACATCAACTCACTTTACTCCTTACTCTAGTATAACTTCATCCCGGCATTCGTATAAACTATGTGACATTTGGGGTCATAGTTACACTGGTTAGTGGTTAGTTTTGGGTAAGGAGCGATGTGGTTGTGAGTACCTTCCCTACGCAAACATTCACGCTAGTTGACATGTTCCGGAAAGTCTCAAGTTCCTGCAAGTTCGTGTTTTCAGCAATTTCAGAATGGCTGACGTGCTCCGAAGTTAGTAACGAGTTGGGCGCAATGCAGCTCATCAGTTTATCGAACCTGTAACATCAACAAAATACCGGCCAAAATTTTTAAAAGTTTGACAGAATTTTATTGCTGATTGTAATTTTTTTACCGAATTAAGAAACTGTTCTAACGGGTCATACAAGTTTATTCTGTCTAGGAGTTCCTTTGACCACATATCGCCCATATCAATATGGTGCCATATTTTCGTGTCTAAATAAGGATCGAATGTCACATTTGTTTTGCAACGGACGACATCTTACACCTTTTTTGGCCTAGCTTCAATTTACCGACTGCTTAATGCTGCATTGAATAATTTACTTTAAAAACAAAGTTTTAACCGACTTCAATTTAGTACTCCGCCAAGCGACGAGAACATTTTCTATTTTTCTTACAATTTACCACATGAACTGATTTCCGATAGCAAATGCGTTGATTACTATAGAAAATAATTTACTTTAAAAACAAAGTTTTAACCGACTTCAATTTAGTACTCCGCCAAGCCACGAGCACTGCATTTCCTATTTTTTACAATTTACCACATGGACTGATTTCCGATAGCAAATGCGTTGATTACTATAGAAAAAAACCGAATCGCTGTATGTGGGCCGATAATATTTGAGGACTTCCATCGATTCCCCAAGATCATCACCAATGGCACTTCATTAGTTCCTATTTCAACGGAATCTTATCAGAACCTGTGACGTACTTTTGCACTTTTAAGTACATAATTGAGGAATTCGATAAGTCATCTGTGGTCTTCATCATCAATTCCTCGCCACCAAATTTATGATTCCGGATGTAAATACACGAGTTATAACAGAAAATACCAAAATCACTACACGCGTGCCTTATAAAATTGAGGAGTCCCCTCAATTCCTCATGGATCCCATCATCTAACTGAATTTTGAAAAAAATGGGACCCACCTGGAAGTATATACATACGAACAAAAAAAAAAATTTCCGAATCGGTTCATCAATGACGGAGTTCTGAGGTAACAAACATTGAAAAAAAAAATAATAAAAAAAAAAAAAAATACAACCGAATTGAGAACCTCCTCCTTTTTTTTGAAGTCGGTTAAAAATGGGGTCCCTTTGTTTCCCATAAACTTATTGTTCCGAATTTCAATAGTCAGAAATAGATATCCATATAATTTATAGACATAAACATCAATAGTCATGATTTTTGTGAAGTATAACACACACTAAAATTAATGACCTATAATATTAAGTATTATAATCACAAAAGTCAGAAAATGTATGTCCATAAAGATCAGAGGTCTACCGATAATTATTCATGGTATACTCTTGCTTGCCAGAATTTCATTTGCCCGAATTTTATCTGCCATAATATTCAACTGCCATAAAGTTGTTTTCTATAATTTTGTATGCCATACTCATTGTTTACCATATTAATTATATGCCAGAATCTTTGTTTTCCATAATATCAATATCAATAATCTCATTTTCCATAATCATTGTAATCCATGACTATCACATACCATAATGTCATTTGCCATCCATCTCAGCATCCATAATATTCATATGTAATAATGTGGGTACGTATTGCAGTGTCTAAAATTAAAAAAAAAATACCTCGAACCTATCTGCGATCCGGGTCGGTTTTGCCACTAAGTAAAAATAAACTTTTCTCTGAGATTACCCAATGCCAAGATAGTGGTGTATCATAGGCAGTAGGGAACAGGGGCTTAGTGGCAAAACCGACTCGGATCGCGGATAGGTTAGAAGACGGAAGCGGGAGCTTTGCTCCCGCTTTCGTCTTCGAGGTTATTTTTTTTATAAAATAGCGGAAAAACTAACAAATTAACAAAGATGAATCCGAATGCATGTTTAGTATGGCGCTTAAATTTTCTATTAAATAATATTATTGCAAACAATAATCTGAAAAACAATACGTATGGCATTCGTATCCTTATGACATCCAATATTCGGGTAAACAAGAGTATGTCAATTAACTATTAAGGTAAACGAAACATTCGGGCAAATGAAATTCGGGCAAGAGAAGTTCGGGCAAATGATTATTATAGTATGTGAATGTCGGGCAAACAATAGACAACCATTATTCATAAATATTCTAAGGCTGTTACGTACTACTTAATAGTTGTTTTTCATATCGTTTTAATGCTTAAAGTGAAATTACGTCTAAGATACCAAATCTATAACGATATAGATAATAACTCGGAAACATTTCCAGACATTCATTTGAAAGGGGAACTAGGTGGCTACTAACTACTATGCGGCGTCATCATGGCATGTACTTTTTATATGTATTACGCTTGTTTCGTAAAGAACACGTTTAAACAAACCATGTTTTGTTATAATATTTTTTCTCTCAAATTAAAAAAAGGCCAAATATTGGACCTCTAAGGGAGGTTGGTGTAGGGACGACGACGAGCGAAGCGAGGAGGAGTGTTAGGTGTATGAGGTGTATCACACCCCTAAACGCGGGAACCGAGCGAGCGAAGCGAGCGTGCCGCGGTAGCGGCCGGCGAAGTGACAGAACCAATAATGACACAACATCCATCAAAATTTTTACAAGTATAGATTTTTCCCAACTTTCGGGTCAATCTCAGCCATTTTTGATTTTAGCGAAAACAGTTTCAAGCGTGCGTTTGAGGAATGTGTTTATAGACTAATATTTTGGAGTGTGACACCACACCACCATGAAATTGAATAATATGACTAACTTTAGATGACTACCAATCCATCTTCTAACCTATCCGCCATCCGAGCCTAAGTCCCAGAACCGTTTAAATGACTAATGATTTAGGAGCCAATATCTGCGAGTTAGTTTCGTCAATTCACTGACGCGTTTCAGGGATTTATCAAATCACTAAACAAATCTAGCGAAATGAAAAAACGAGTTGCCTTTTTTGTCAGATTTCGTCATTTCACTAAACAGATTCAGAGATTTGATCAAATGACTGATTTGTATCAGGTAAATGATAAAATGGATTCTCCATTTTAACATCCTGCGTGATTTGATCATATCCCTTAGGGATTTGTTCAAATCTCTGTTTTGACCATTTCACTGCGACATATATATTAGTCCGAAAAATTCAAAGAATCGACACAACCAACAACGTCGTCTGCCCTCACGTGTCTGCCCGTTTGGGTCGCTCGCTGTATAAAGAAGCCCGCCCCCACTCCCCGGCTCGGCCCCTCAACACTCTCCGGCTCCACGCGCTTCGCAAGTAGGTAGGGTGGGCAGGTAAGGTATTTATGTGTTCGGAAACGTTGAATTATATGTGTAAGGTATTTATATGTGTTCGGAAACGGACCCGAGTATGTCCTAAAACTACGACCAAGACCACCGGAGGATGGGCAGCAGCATCCCTGGAGTGCGGTGGAAATACTGCGATCGCCAACCCGCATGCCAAGCGTGGCGATTATGGCACATACCCCCCAAATGAATAGCACAAATTATACCGGCAGCTCAATAAACAGATCTCCAAGTCCCTTACCCGCGATCTGCGCCAACTCAATACAAATCGTATAGAAGAGGCCATCCAGCGCAATAAGGGCTCTAAAGTATTCTCGAGAGATCTGTCTATAGAGCAGAGCCAGCTCGCGAAGTTAAAAACTGAAGATGGTAGAATCATTTCCTCTAAACCTGAGATTCTGGGTGAGATAGAGCGCTTTTACGGACAGCTATACACATCAACGCGCAGACCCGAAGTTAGTCAGGCGGAAGACCGTAGAGCTAGACTAACCCGACACTTTACCGACGACATCCCGGACATCAGCCGGTACGAGATTGTAATGGCTCTTAAACAGCTCAAGAAAAACAACGCACCCGGTGAAGACGGAATAACAGCCGAACTTCTGAAGGCGGGTGGAAAACCGGTCCTTAAGGCCCTTCAGAAGTTGTTCGATTCCGTCTTACTGGATGGGAGAACTCCATAGGTGTGGAACAGAGGGGTGGTGGTGCTGTTCTTCAAAAAGGGTGACAACACTCTGCTGAAGAACTACAGACCCATCTCACTTCTGAGCCATGTCTATAAGCTGTTTTCGAGGGTCATTACAAATCGAGTCGCATGCAGGCTAAATGACTTCCAGCCTCCCGAACAAGCCGTCGTCCGAAGAGGCTTTAGTACCGTAGACCACATCCACACGCTTCGTCAGGTTATACAGAAGACCGAAGAGTATAACCTACCTCTCTGCTTAGCGTTTGTGGACTACGAAAAAGCCTTCGATTCGATTGAAACCTGGGCTGTACTACAGTCTCTCCAACGGTGCCAAGTTGACTATCGCTATATCGAAGTGCTGAAGTGTTTGTACGAGAACGCCACTATGTCAGTCCGACTTCAGGACCAGAACTCGAAACCTATTCCGCTGCAGCGGGGAGTCAGGCAAGAAGATGTTTTTTCTCCAAAACTATTCACCGCTGCACTGGAGGACGTTTTCAAGACTCGAATCTGGCCTGGAGAAGGCTAGGCATCAGCATCAACGGCGAGTACATCACTCACCTTCGGTTTGCTGACGATATAGTAATCTTGGCTGAGACCATGGAGGACTTAAGTACGATGCTCGATGACCTCAGAAAAGCATCCGAGCGAGTTGGTCTAAGAATGAACATGGATAAGACGAAGATCATGTCAAATGCCCATGTAGTACCAACTCCGATTACAATCGGACACTTTACGCTCGAAGTTGTAGACGATTATGTATACCAAGGACAGACGATCCAGTTAGGTAGGTCCAACTTCGAGAAAGAGGTCGATCGTCGAATCCGACTCGGCTGGGCAGCGTTCGGGAAGCTACGGCAAATCTTTTCGTCCAATATTCCACAGTGTCTCAAGGCGAAAGTCTTTGACCAGTGTGTGTTGCCAGTGATGACATATGGCACTGAAACGTGGTCGCTTACTATGGGCCTCATAAGAAGGCTCAAAGTCACCCAAAGGGCAATGGAGAGGGCCATGTTGGGAGTTTCTCTGCGTGATCGCATCAGAAATGAGACTATCCGCAGCAGAACCAAGGTAACCGATATAGCCCTCCGGATCGCTAAACTTAAGTGGCAGTGGGCGGGGCACATAGCACGTAGAACCGATGGCCGTTGGGGCGGAAAGGTTCTCGAGTGGCGACCACGTACCGGAAGGCGCAGCGTGGGTAGGCCCCCGACAAGGTGGACTGATGACCTGGTAAAGGTTGCGGGAGTCCGCTGGATGCGGGTGGCGCTGGATCGGTCACTTTGGCACTCTTTGGGGGAGGCCTATGTCCAGCAGTGGACGTCTTTCGGCTGATATGATGATGTGTTCGGAAACGTTGAAAGTAAAATAAGTAGGTATTAATTACCAGACTGCGGGACGCAAAGGAGGGTAGGTAATGTGTTTATCTCTTATTTATTTATTTATTCCAAATGAAGTAATATCTCACCGTAAGCTGTCAGTGACGCTTTAGGTCGTTAAAACTATTTGAAGCAGAAGCACTCTGGGTTTGTCAATAGAATTTTATACAACCGTGATATAAATAATGATAGCTTTTTCAACCAAGTACCGCGTTTACTTTTTCTTATTTAATTCTTATATTACTTCACGAAGCTTATAAAATTTTTCTTAGGTACCTATTCTAATCAAATTGAATTAGTCACATAGTCACATTGACCCTCCTTTGCGTCGCGCAGAGCAGTATTAATACTGAACAGAATTACTATAACTTTATAACGTTATAGAATTTAAATGGTCACTCTAAATGAAAAACTGTAAAAGAAACCTATAACTGATTTTTAAATACCTATTCAGTGATACCCCACTCGACATATTTCGTTCACTTTTTTTTGTTTTTTTTTTCAATTTTGGCGTCTGATTGTCGTCATATTGAATTTTGATTACTGTCATGTCTTTAGTGACACACGCAAGAGTAAGACGGTTCGATTGACGTAAGAATTATCAAAATCGGTTCACGCGTTTGGTCTCTGGAGTGCCACATAGGAACAAACATACATACATACATACATACATACATATATAGGCGTCGCGTCGTCACTCCTTTGCGTCGCGCAGTCGGGTAAAAAGGTTTAATTGCGCTAGTTTATCACGGCAGACCAAACACACAATTATTAACCGCGGAGTGACACTAATGTCATTACATTTATTATAAACCGAAAATACACAAACAAGCTTCCATCATGTATAAGAGAAAATGTCAAAAAATATCACTAAACTGGGCTAGGAACTAAAAATAGCATGCCAATGAATTGAAAACCTCCTCCTACTAACTCCGTCGTCGCGAAGGAAAGATGATTTTTTTATCAAACTGTCCGTTTGGAATACCTAAACTATACACAATCATGAACTTTACTCGTCAGACATAAGATATAACGTATGATTTGGTGCTGTACCTCTATAGCAGACAAGAAAACCCACACTGACCGAATGTGGGCGAGACAAATTACACTCTATTACAGATAGTTCCGAAATAAATGACGCTGGATCGACATAAGCTCATAATAGACTATTGTCGAGCTCCAAGAATCGATTGGATTAATTCCAATATCCTACATACTGCACAATCTAGATCCATTCGACAAACATTTTGTGCTCGACTGTCCCTAGTATAATTTGATCTTTAGAGTCGTAACAGCATGGCGTATTCGGAGGTCACACTAGTTTACTTATAGTGCTTGAAGAGATACGCTCAAATGACACCCCTGAACATTTGGAATGCTGAAATTTAATTATTTTTGTGCTGTGCCTAAACGATTAAATCCTCCTTACCAGCCAGCCTATTGGTAATATAAGTATATCTATAAGATATTAAGTTAGATCTTCAGCCCTTTAGCGTAGAAAGAGCAAGAACCAGCATGTTACCCAGTTACTGTAAAACGTCTGTAGCATGCGTCATTTTTCCCCACAAATAACTCCACCCGTCAACATTGTACAGAGCACTTCGAACATTTCGAATACGCGTTTTACATATTGTCTGTTATTTGATGAAGGTGAATTAAAGTTAATATGTCTCGGGTTAAGCGACTACAGGCTCGTTTTGGACTATGTCGGGGCTCTTCCTGCGAAGCCTAATAGTGCTGGAGCCCTCCCGCTAAGAGCACAGGCAGGCACACCCCATAGAATGTTGCATATTACCCCATCTTCCGTGCTCATCACGTCACGTCATTACGCAGAACCATACATTCACATGCACGCCGGTTAAAGCCACGCGCGATTAATATAATTAGCTAGCATAATGTTGGCTTATTGTAGAGGCAATGGGCTTAGATTTATAATGCATAAGTAACGTCTTTGTTTGTTCCGACAATGGGGAACAAAAGCCCGCTTTGCATTCGCCCCGTGTTGCTAATGGCAGTGTTACGACTATATTTAGGGACTGGGAAAGGTGGGTAAGCTCCTTAGTTAACCGCCCAAAGTGATCAACTCGTGTGGATGAGTGCCTTGTTATACTCGCATTGTGAGGGGACTCGTGCTTTTGGGTCGTAAATGACTTCAGAAAAATTTATATACGGTGTTAATTTAATTCCCGTTTGTACAAAGTGTAATGTACTAGATGTACAAAATATGCGTTGATAATAAATGGGCGACGATTGTTTCAAAAGTCTTCTGAGGCTTCAAATATTAGCACAATCAAATTCAGTCAAATTGTTGCAAAACTAATTATTTCAGTGTGATTAAATCTAACGCAATTTAACAATACCCAACTCAATTGTTCTGAAAATTGAAATTGTAGGCAGACGAGCAATCCCTGTTATATTGTTTGCCTGCTTTATGCCTAAAATGTAATTGGGCTTTCGTAATTCAGCTCAGAATACTAGCTAATATGCTAGCGCATTCCAGTAGCTTAAACAGTGGTAGATCAGAGACTCACGTATTGGATTTCAAATTGCTATAAACTTCTTTCGCGCAGTTGCTAACGAGGTACCTATTAGGTACATGAAAGAGGGCGCAAAACACGTCGACTTTGGAATGCGATGCTTAAGTCTCTGATCGACCTCTTGAGCGCTTAAATCTTGGTATTAACATAGACAACACACATGTGTATGCTGTGAGGTAACATTTGCTTCGGCTTTGGTATTGCTTGGTAGTTTTGCCGATATTGTTGTGATTTAGTTCACTATAGGTGTTTAAAAACGCTTATTTGTATTGAAAAGCAGAGTTTATTATTGAAAAAAAAAACCCTCAAAAAAAGTAAAGAAACGAATATTTACCCTGCACGCCACGAGAGCTAGCCGCCAAACTGCAACTATAAAAAAATACAAATAATGTATTCATAAATACTCATTAACAAAGTAAACGTCATTAATTAAGTTTATTCATACTTAATTGAAATAATTAATTACTAAAATTCACTTCATCTTCGGACTCAGGCCGTTGAAAGTTACTTCTTACCGTAATTCGATTCAATTGACAATATTTCAAAATATGTAATGACGCCTAAATCGAAAACCATTTCGGTAATTATGTTACCTGAACGTAATAAAGTAGTTTTCTGTGTTTTTTTCCTGCTCGCTTTTAAGAAAATCGCGAAAACGTATAAAAGTGGTTTTAACCGTGTGTGACGTCAGTATTATGGCTGTCATATGAAAGATGTCCAAACTGCCATACAGAGTCGTAGTATTGACGTCATAATTTACTTACGACCTTCTGGAATTCGCTACTTTTCAATTTGATAGTTTTGAATGAAAATAACAATTAAGGGA
Organism: Epinotia demarniana; assembly: GCA_945867215.1. Lineage (NCBI taxonomy): Eukaryota > Metazoa > Arthropoda > Insecta > Lepidoptera > Tortricidae > Epinotia > Epinotia demarniana. The sequence continues at coordinate 38,421,401 of OX244260.1, read as the reverse complement.
GAAATAAAAAAAACACGTGTCGCTTAAAAAAACATTTTCTAGCGAACGAAATCGTAAAATGGCCTACATGAAAATATGAAATGTTGTCAATTGGTCACTGAGTGGTTAGAATGATAATGGTTAGTAGGTCCGTTAGGTAAACGTTTAGCTAAGTGACAAAAATACGTCTCTTTAAGTCTCTACACGTGTTAGTTTGTGTATCTTTTAGTTCCTGATCTCGTCTCAATTGCTCAAAGTTTAACTAGAAGACATTTCTTACAAGTTTGCCTTTGTACCTACTTAACCTATTTTGTCTGGATTTAACAATGTCTTGTGTTGTTTTCATACATTCATACAATCACAGTTTTATAAGAATAACTATAATACGTATAAAAGTCGTTTGTATTAAGCAGAGTACACACTTACACAGTATTCAAATGCCGCCATTGTGTTGTCGCAATAAAATGTAATAAAAATGCTTTATCGCGCGACAATATTTCCTTGTGGCGTGATAAAACCGAAGCTAATTTCATCGTGGTGGTGTAGTTTGATAACATTTTGTCTACCAACGCTTCGCTATGAGCTATATAACATTCAAAGCCACAACCCACATCAACTCACTTTACTCCTTACTCTAGTATAACTTCATCCCGGCATTCGTATAAACTATGTGACATTTGGGGTCATAGTTACACTGGTTAGTGGTTAGTTTTGGGTAAGGAGCGATGTGGTTGTGAGTACCTTCCCTACGCAAACATTCACGCTAGTTGACATGTTCCGGAAAGTCTCAAGTTCCTGCAAGTTCGTGTTTTCAGCAATTTCAGAATGGCTGACGTGCTCCGAAGTTAGTAACGAGTTGGGCGCAATGCAGCTCATCAGTTTATCGAACCTGTAACATCAACAAAATACCGGCCAAAATTTTTAAAAGTTTGACAGAATTTTATTGCTGATTGTAATTTTTTTACCGAATTAAGACACTGTTCTAACGGGTCATACAAGTTTATTCTGTCTAGGAGTTCCTTTGACCACATATCGCCCATATCAATATGGTGCCATATTTTCGTGTCTAAATAAGGATCGAATGTCACATTTGTTTTGCAACGGACGACATCTTACACCTTTTTTGGCCTAGCTTCAATTTACCGACTGCTTAATGCTGCATTGAATAATTTACTTTAAAAACAAAGTTTTAACCGACTTCAATTTAGTACTCCGCCAAGCGACGAGAACATTTTCTATTTTTCTTACAATTTACCACATGAACTGATTTCCGATAGCAAATGCGTTGATTACTATAGAAAATAATTTACTTTAAAAACAAAGTTTTAACCGACTTCAATTTAGTACTCCGCCAAGCCACGAGCACTGCATTTCCTATTTTTTACAATTTACCACATGGACTGATTTCCGATAGCAAATGCGTTGATTACTATAGAAAAAAACCGAATCGCTGTATGTGGGCCGATAATATTTGAGGACTTCCATCGATTCCCCAAGATCATCACCAATGGCACTTCATTAGTTCCTATTTCAACGGAATCTTATCAGAACCTGTGACGTACTTTTGCACTTTTAAGTACATAATTGAGGAATTCGATAAGTCATCTGTGGTCTTCATCATCAATTCCTCGCCACCAAATTTATGATTCCGGATGTAAATACACGAGTTATAACAGAAAATACCAAAATCACTACACGCGTGCCTTATAAAATTGAGGAGTCCCCTCAATTCCTCATGGATCCCATCATCTAACTGAATTTTGAAAAAAATGGGACCCACCTGGAAGTATATACATACGAACAAAAAAAAAAATTTCCGAATCGGTTCATCAATGACGGAGTTCTGAGGTAACAAACATTGAAAAAAAAAATAATAAAAAAAAAAAAAAATACAACCGAATTGAGAACCTCCTCCTTTTTTTTGAAGTCGGTTAAAAATGGGGTCCCTTTGTTTCCCATAAACTTATTGTTCCGAATTTCAATAGTCAGAAATAGATATCCATATAATTTATAGACATAAACATCAATAGTCATGATTTTTGTGAAGTATAACACACACTAAAATTAATGACCTATTAAAATTAATGATATATTAAGTATTATAATCACAAAAGTCAGAAAATGTATGTCCATAAAGATCAGAGGTCTATCGATAATTATTCATGGTATACTCTTGCTTGCCAGAATTTCATTTGCCCGAATTTTATCTGCCATAATATTCAACTGCCATAAAGTTGTTTTCTATAATTTTGTATGCCATACTCATTGTTTACCATATTAATTATATGCCAGAATCTTTGTTTTCCATAATATCAATATCAATAATCTCATTTTCCATAATCATTGTAATCCATGACTATCACATACCATAATGTCATTTGCCATCCATCTCAGCATCCATAATATTCATATGTAATAATGTGGGTACGTATTGCAGTGTCTAAAATTAAAAAAAAAATACCTCGAACCTATCTGCGATCCGGGTCGGTTTTGCCACTAAGTAAAAATAAACTTTTCTCTGAGATTACCCAATGCCAAGATAGTGGTGTATCATAGGCAGTAGGGAACAGGGGCTTAGTGGCAAAACCGACTCGGATCGCGGATAGGTTAGAAGACGGAAGCGGGAGCTTTGCTCCCGCTTTCGTCTTCGAGGTTATTTTTTTTATAAAATAGCGGAATAACTAACAAATTAACAAAGATGAATCCGAATGCATGTTTAGTATGGCGCTTAAATTTTCTATTAAATAATATTATTGCAAACAATAATCTGAAAAACAATACGTATGGCATTCGTATCCTTATGACATCCAATATTCGGGTAAACAAGAGTATGTCAATTAACTATTAAGGTAAACGAAACATTCGGGCAAATGAAATTCGGGCAAGAGAAGTTCGGGCAAATGATTATTATAGTATGTGAATGTCGGGCAAACAATAGACAACCATTATTCATAAATATTCTAAGGCTGTTACGTACTACTTAATAGTTGTTTTTCATATCGTTTTAATGCTTAAAGTGAAATTACGTCTAAGATACCAAATCTATAACGATATAGATAATAACTCGGAAACATTTCCAGACATTCATTTGAAAGGGGAACTAGGTGGCTACTAACTACTATGCGGCGTCATCATGGCATGTACTTTTTATATGTATTACGCTTGTTTCGTAAAGAACACGTTTAAACAAACCATGTTTTGTTATAATATTTTTTCTCTCAAATTAAAAAAAGGCCAAATATTGGACCTCTAAGGGAGGTCGGTGTAGGGACGACGACGAGCGAAGCGAGGAGGAGTGTTAGGTGTATGAGGTGTATCACGCCCCTAAACGCGGGAGCCGAGCGAGCGAAGCGAGCGTGCCGCGGTAGCGGCCGGCGAAGTGACAGAACCTATAATGACACAACATCCATCAAAATTTTTACAAGTATAGATTTTTCCCAACTTTCGGGTCAATCTCAGCCATTTTTGATTTTAGAGAAAACAGTTTCAAGCGTGCGTTTGAGGAATGTGTTTATAGACTAATATTTTTGAGTGTGACGCCACACCACCATGAAATTGAATAATATGACTAACTTTAGATGACTACCAATCATTATGACTTATTAATTAGATTATTGCCTTTTACATTATGTAATTGCATACCACCGGGACATTGAATGTTATGGCTAACCAATTTTATGACTATAAAAATAATGATGACCTACAAAAATCGGAACATCAATTTATATTGTTAATTTTTATGACTTTCGACAATATGACTAGAAAAAAATATTGTGGAAAACGTTATGGACTGAAAAATCGGATCTTAAATTTTATGGGACACAATAGAGACCCTTGAAAAAATAATAGCTGTTTTAATTGATAGCGTTTTTATCGACTGCATTGGAGATCGCTCTATTCTACGCTGAGTTCCGTTCCTCCGAAATAAGGGATTCTCTATATTACACTAGAACCCAGACCTCATGATCGGAACACCTTAGGTACATTTGGGGTATTTCTAAAGTGATTCATGGCTCCCACGTATTGCAATAAACGCAGGCTAACCCGTGCGAAAATATGCTATACTTCCATGCAAAAAATCCATTCTGCACACAGGTAAAAGAATTTTTATTCGCATAGAAGCTCACAGACTTTTCCTATTTATAATATTAATATAGATTTGCTATTTTATGTCCAGACGACTTTTACTTATATTTATATAGAGCCCGTTCGTTGTAATAACACTACAGTGGAGTGTCCACAAACGATATTTCACGCAGGAGTGCGCGTCAGCGGCAAAACCTATACAAGCCTGTCGAGTGCCCGGCCGTTTATTGTGCAAAAATAACTCCGGAATGGGGTTTAAGAAAAAGCAGTTTCCTGTGTATGTAATAATATGTATGTTCACAGATGTAATGAGTACGAGTATCATTTTGATTAAAGGCAAATCTCCGAGACAGGCTCATTTGCCTGACTTCCATGGCCGATTTTTTTATTGACGTTAATTGGATATAGGTAGTTATTGTACAAACGTATATAAATAAAATACCTTCAAATATAACTATGCAAATTGATTGCGGGTGCACCTGGATATCCAGCAGAATAAAACATATATTATCCATAAACTTCAGGGGACACAGAAATTAGAAAAAACATACTTGGTTGGAGATAGCTTGTTCAAAATAATTCTACTAATATTATAAATGCGCGAGTTTGGCTGTTTGTTATAGACCGCGAGCTAGCAATAGATTTTCGTGACCACTCCACCCCCGCGCAATAACTTGTGAGAAGGTTCAGAATTTGGTATCGTAAAGCCCCGTGGACGTCAGCTGCGGCTCCGTTGGAGGGTTATCAGCAGCAGCACGCGTAAAAACAAAAAAAAAACCATTTATTATACCCCGGATTCATTTTATCATCGAATGATAGTTAAAGGCCGAAACGCACTGACAGCAGTGGCGGAGCGGTGCGGTGCGGCGCGGAGGCGGCACCGTTTGCAATGTTCGAGCTAATAACAAAGGATCCTCACAGAGCGGCGCGGCGCGGCGCGGTATTCTGTGCGGACCCTTTCGCATTAGTTCGAGCATTACAACCGGTACCGCCTCCGCGCCGCGCCGCACCGCTCTGCCACCGCTGTCTGTGCGTTTGGGCCTTTAACCAATATTATGACGAAAATAAATCGTCATCTGATTCTACGTGGAAAACCCGCCAGCTGGTCACACGAACATCTTAAAATATATTTCTCCTATAAACGCGTGGTTAAAGCGACGGCGCCATACAATTTCGGACGGTTTGCCCAGAATGGCAGCGCATTAGGAAAGAGGTCCTTTTTGCTGAAGGCTCTAATTAGCACTTTGGAATGTTTCACTCCTGGGATAGCTCTCCAGGGTTGAATGGTCTTAATAATATCTGGTTGGTCTGAATAGTAGGTCTTCAGAGTGCACTTGGTTAGACTTTTGGGGATGCCACAGAACGGTTCAGGTTGGCAATGTGTCTTCGCTCTCTCGTGCAAGCTCATCGACCTTCTCGTTTTCCTCGATACCTGCACGCTCTGGGACCCACCATAAAATTACCTTGTTTTTAGCGCCCACGTCATTCAATAATTTCCGGCAGTTCTCGACTAGTTCCAACGTTGTAACGTTAGAGGTTAGGGCCAAGAGAGCCGTCTGGCTATCCTAGTGGATGTAAATACGACTGAGGTTGCTTTGGAGATTTGCTGTCGCACATTCTAGAATGTACACCTCTGCCTGGAAGCGACCTTTCCCATGTTTGGCTGATCGCTCTCCTGGGAGCTTCTCTATATATTCCGCAACCTATCTCCGATCCAGATTTGGAGTCATCAGTGTACCACTTAAGGCTGCCTGGTTTCCAATTTATGAGGCCGTTTAACCAATCCTCTCTCCTCAGGATTTCCACAGAATAATTTATCTGCTTACCAGTGTTTACAGGGGGCATTGTCTCTAAGAGGCATCCCTAAAACAAAATATCGTGTACTGAGTCCTTGAGTGTTCTCAAGGCTGAGGCTAGCCAGTCCCCTTTCCTTGTAGTAGCTATTCTGAGCATGCCAGACTGCGCCTACTTTTCTAGATGACCGTCTAGGAGCGGAAGGCTCAGCACGGCATTGAGAGCAGCTGTTGGAGAGGTTGACTCAAGTAAATATAATAATACAAGCCGTTCGTTGGACACTGCTGAGCTTTGCTGTTATTGTTTTCTGTGTCGTTTTCCTATACTAGGCCACAGATGCGTAAGACACCAACGAAACCAGTGGTGTGTTGTAAACGGTGTTTTGTGGTTTTGTAATTATGCAGGTACACCTACTCCTCTTATTACCGTATAACCACTAACCAGTGTCAGGGAGAAACACAATGTTATATGGCTGTGCAAGCCAATGCGAGAGCGACATACACGACTGTACACCAACAAGAAGCTACAACTTACAATTTTACATATCTAAACTGCCTAGCACAGGTCAAATGGTCGTTATTGGCCAAGCGACTCTGTGTGGCCGGCTTCTGACAGTGTAGTTAACATCTTAATGTCATACATCGCAGCAAATAAGGTTCTCACAAACATTAGAAGACGACCTTAGTGTTACTGTGTATATACTCGTAACAATAGAATTTTAATGAACATTTTCGCCAACTTTTCTTGGTTTATCTAGGATATCAAAGGGAAATATTGTGCTTATTTCGACCATGAAATGCTTTTCAAACGTACCAATAGTAAAAAGATATGCCTTTCAAAATGGTTTTCCTTGAAATCGCATGACGAAACGCGCATTATTTTATTCTTATTGTGGAATAATAGGGTAGTGCTACTCATGTGATGGAGGTAGAAAGCGGCCATTTGACCCCTGTAATAAAAATAAAACAACGCTACCGAGTCTGTGATATTGTTTTAGGGTTCCGTAGTCAACAAGGAACCCTTATAGTTACGCCATGTCTTTCTGTCCGTCCGTTCGTCTTCGGCTTAGCTCAGTAACCATTACTACTAGAAAACTGTGATTCGGCATAGGTATATAAATCAATTACGCCGACAAAACAGGACAATAAAATCTTGAAAAAAAAAACTTTTTAGGGTACCCCCCCTACACCTAAAGCGGGGATGTATTTTTTTTCTCGTTAAACCCATGGTGTGGGGTATCGTTGGATAGCTCGTTCAAAAATATTATGGGTTTTTAGAACCATTTTTCAAATCAGTGATTCGTTTGCGAGATATTGGGCTAATTTTTGTTCGAGTCATGTGTACCCCTCCCCCCCTGCAGGCTAAATGGCTACTACTGGGGATGTGAAAAAAATCGAGGTAGTAGTTCATATAATGAATTTTAAAGGAAAACTATCACGGACAAGTAGGCATAAGTAGTTACCGAGTAATAGTCGACCAACTTAACGTGTACTTGGAAAGGCCAATTTACGTACAAATTCGGCCGACGCGACGCAACCGCACCGCACGTCGATGTAATTAAGACAGACAGGCAACTACGGAACCCTACACTGCGCGTGGCCCGACACGCTCTTGACCGGTTTTTTAATAAGTTTTATGACTGCACTTTTTAATGATATGTTTAGTGTGAGTAAATTTCTTCTACTCCATCAGACACCGTACACATTAAATGTTTATTGCTTAATCTAATTAAAGTGCATAATAAAATCCTAGAATAAAATAACTCCAAGTAAGTAGCAATTTCAGTAGAACAAGCCGGGTTAAAGGAAATAAGAAATTCCTTGTTCTCAAGCCCAGGCACAAAGTTAATTAAGTTTGAACCACTTTGTTTCATAAAAAACCTGTTGCGTTAGTTTTTTTATGCATCAGCTAAACTGTAGACATAGTTGTATTCTCATCGTGACTTATGCTAATTGAATTACTAGATGTTATCTTAATTCTATTTTATCGCCCGCGGTTTTCTTTATTACTAGGTACTCGTAGTAAGTCTGAGTACACGATTTCACATCTTTTCCTGGCCCGGATGTGGAACTTTCCTTTTATTACATTATTACCACTTTGCGGTTACAGGTGACGTAAAATATGACATGCTATAATGTATTTATTTGTATTAATTATACATTATCAATTACACACAGATGATACTACAGACATAGACAATCAATCAATTATTAAAAAAATGTATTATAATATTAATAAAATAATTATGATCAATTCGCGTAATTCAATCACTATAACTCACGATGAGATATTAAGAAAACTATGACTACTGTTCAGCTGATGAATGCAAAAACTAGCGCGATAGGTTCCTTATGAAATAAATTGGTTCAAACTTAATTAATTTTGGGTGATAATTGACACTTTATGGCCAGATGTGACGTAAAATATTGTATGCTTCTGAAAGTTTGCAAACACAAACAGTCAATCCAATCCGACAGACATTCAATTACCCTTAGTCAATGAGAACAATAGAGGTGTAGACACTAAATGAAACAATCAATAATAAACCGCTTTTAAGTTCTACAAGTGAGAGTATAATAAACATAGTTTTGGTCCAATTATTCTGTGTAATAGCAGCCACGCACGACGTAACATCGCATAATTGTTGCGCTGCAACTAGGGCTCCATTAGCCGACCAAATTATCGATATACATCGTACTGAGTACGTCTACATTATGGATATAGGATCCTGCGCCACAGCAAGTATAAAAGCTAAAGCAGTAGATATCTCAACTTGAGTCTTTTGAGACTTCTTTTAGACCCTGCTGCAGATCGATCTAAATGCATTCTATGTGCGTTCGGTGGATCTAAATGTATTGTTTTATATGGGAAAAGTTTCTATAAAAAAAAAACGTATTTGGTAAGACATTATTGCCAACTGTACTTTTCTGTCATACCATCATCAACTACTCATTGAGACGATTCTAACGAGCCCAAACTCAACGGGGTAACGTCTGTTAAGTACTGAACTGTTTTGTCTATTTTCTACTGTCTACCATGTCTGGTGAGCAATAAAGAATATTTGTATTATATTGTATTGTAGTCTACGCAGCACATGCGCGGCACAAGTGACTGATGCTTCGCCAAGTCCGTCAAAATCTGTTTTAGTTTAATGTAGCGACGCATGTCTGTGTAAATGCGTTTGTACAGATTTGTTTTATAGTTTGAAGTCTACTGTCGCGTGACCCTTATGTACCTAAATGTTATATTTTCTTTTTCTAGGACGTAGTAATTTGCTGGCTGCAAATCGTTTTAAGGGTGGGTTGCACCAAACCGCCAGTAATCGTAAGCGGTGTTCGTTAAAATCCGAATGTAGCTATGATTATTTTCTGTTTGGCCTAAAGGTTGACAGGTAGAGAATGCCTTATGGCATTAATTTCGCATTTTATAATTGTAACTTGTTACTGTGTAATTAAGTTTGAATAAATATCTAAACGGAAAGTTTGACAAGTTTCTAAGGAACGACAGCTGCCGGCGCCGTATTGAATGTGTCAATAAACGATCGTAATACTAATTTGCATTGGTGCAACCCGACTTAACTTCACTCGGAATGCTTGAGGTTCTTTTATTATACAAAAAATATTCCTAATATGTGCGATTTAAATACATTAAAACAATAAACAGTGCCACTAGCTAGACCGTCTTACGATACATACGGACCTGAGAGGTAATTACGTAACGTTTCCAACGCGAGTTAGGTAGGGCAGTCCAATTGTCATTTTCCCATATAAAAAGTAACCTTTACGTAGATGTACCTGACACGCGTACAATGCGTTACGTGATCGACCTGCTGCATTTACGTCACACACTAAGTTCCCCCATTGACAAAACTTTTCTTATTTGAACGGACGAATGTGTTCGATCGAGTAAATCAGATCTACTACCAGCTCGGTTAGAAGTTTGAGTACATATTGATTTATTTTTATATTTCATTTCATTTCATATTGCGCCAAATCCTGTTAAATCCTACCTCTAAAGGACTGGTCTCTCTCACTCAATCAGTGCAATTAAGAAGTTAGCGTCTGCATTACTACTGCTCGGAGCAGTGTGTCTGGCTTTTCGAATGGGTAATAACGCTATATTCTGTACTCATGTGACTTGCGATGATTTGGCATACTGAAAACTTAATGGAACCTATTTTGGAGGCTCCGTACCTAAAGGGTCTCAAAATCTATTTATGTGTCTGGCCGTCTGTAGCAAACTTTACTATTTTATAAACCATCATCATTATGAAACTTTTGAACTTGTTTCTGCTGGTATTCTGTCCCGTATGCCAGGGGACAATAAAAACAACAATAGCCCACCAAACCAAAATTAAATCAAAGTATCAAAAAATAATTCAATCAAATATCAATAATATAAATAATGAACTTAGTAATAGGGTGACCAAATAACACAACCGTTGGTACTCTAAAGTCCTTCTAATCCATGCGTTATATAAATATTTAAAAGTGTTTGTATTCCTGAAGTTTCTTGTGGAGCGAGATATGATACTTACCGAACAAAATACCTATGTATACACATGAACCTAAACAGTTATAACTATGTACTTAACCAATATTTACTGTCTGCCGCTCGAGCTTCCTATCTGCTTTTATGTTAGTTAATAAAATATCTAATACTTGATAACTCCACAAGGTCGCCGCCCCGGACAGAGTTACGACAGATTTTCCTAGAAAACTACTATAATTCCTAAAAAAAGCATTTAAAATAGGTTCAATAATATATTTTTTAACCGACTTCGAACAAAGGGAAGAGGTACTCAATTCGGTTTTTTTAATTTATTATTTTAAAGATGCTGGGAAATAGAAGATGATTCGTGGATGTGTTATGAATAAGAAGCGAAGCTAAATCCGACAATATCCACGAATCCACGAATTGCCATTCCCGCCGAGACAGATATAGTGCCTTTCTCCAAAAATGCGAGGAAATATATATCTATGGAGGAAATCAAATAATATTTTCAATAATCTTAAAACAGCGAGTATGCCAATAACCTATCAAGTTTTTTTTAAGTATGTACACGGCATGACTTGTGGTGCCAGTTTCAATTGACATAGATTTTATCTTAGCATTAATATTGACACTACTAGTAAATATTAGGTACATATATTAACCGTTCAAGCGCGCATCTAATTCGATGTAGAGCTTTTTTATGTTACATTTGTTTTCATGTACATACCTACACACTTTATTCCGCGACTAAATTCATTTGCATACAATCTGTTCAAATATTATCGGTAAGATAATTCCCCCGTGTGGTGTCGGGTTAGAATTTCACCACCCCCTTTCTTCCCGTGGGTGTCGTAAAAGTCGACTAAGGGACCAGGGTTGAAGTGTGTTGTGGGCGATGGGCTAGCAACCTATTACAGCAATATCACATTTTGTCGATCTTTTATACCCACATTTATGCTAAAAGTGGCGCTGGAATATACGTTTCATGTGCTTTGCCGAACCCTTTCGGGAATAAAGGCGTGAATGTATGAATATATGTATGTAAGATAATTCAGTTTACAACCTATGGCATCTTACCTACTTATGCGCACTATTTGCGAAGTTACCAGACAAACGTAAAGTGCTTTACACGTTTGATCCCCAAATGAATTTAATTCCGAACTTCGAAGGCGGTGTTACATCAGTTGTTGAAACACAAACGCCAGACTGCATACCTAGTTTAGCTTCTGGATACTGTATGGGCTACAGAGACAGCAGGTCCCGAAATAATAAATAAGTTAAAATAAAAGAAATGGAGCAGAGGCAGACCAATAAGGAGATGGCGGGACTATTTGGACGCGTTCTTCTTGGACTGGCGGGAGCATGCCAGCAATAGGGCCGAGTGGAAGAAAAGAGGGGAGGCTTTTGCCCAGCAGTGGGTATCCCACTAAACAGGTAAACAGGCTAGAAAAAAAAAGAAAAAAGAAATGGTCTATATCAGACCGAGGTCCATAATAGTGTTAGTAACATTTGGACTTACAAGACTATGTTAGCATTGCACGTTTCAATGTTGATAAGTACCTACTGTATCGAGATATATACCGACAGGTGGGACCTTGAACGCAACGAAATGGAAGGGGCCGTATGGTTCAAGGAATCGAGGAAGACCTAATAATAAATGGCAAGACAATAGCCTCAGTCGCAGGCAAAAATTTATTAAAAACCGCACGAGACAGACCGACTTGGCAACCCTTTTACCCGCGAGGGGTCCATTTAGCAATCTACCTAAAATATTTTAAGCGAGCATATGCTAGAGACGCACTAAATATTCTTGAAATCCTTGTTTACCGGGAAGTGGATCAAATTTAACTTGCAAGATTTGTTTACAGACAGACGTAAACAAAGCTTGCAAGTTAAATTTGATCCACTTCCCGGTTTCGATTGAGCTGAGATTTTGCATGCATGTGTAAATCGGATAACAATGCAATATTATTATGACATAGAGCTGATCTGACGATGGAGCTGGAAGGTGGCCAACTGGCCATAGGAACTCAGTAATTAAACGACGTAACCCCATCGAGTTTGGGTTCTTTAGAATCGTCTCAATGAGTATGTTTTGGGTAAACTCCGGAACCGCGTGTATAATGGACTTTCTTGATGGTTATAGGCTATTTTAACGCGCGGGTTTTCCTGCGGCCTTTGCAATATTTGGGCGAAGCCGCGCGCGCAGCTAGTTGTTGTAAACAGTATGTGTGTTCAGACTACTGTCTGACCGTCGGCGTCAGTGCCTACAAGTAGCTAGTGTACCGAAAAGCGCCTTGAATAATCTTGTCCTGCAATTAGCGGCGAAGTCTGGTCCCTTGCATTTTGAATTATTGAGACAAGGTTAGCCATTCCAATGTAGTTTAACTGTGCCCAGCAGTGGGACGTATAAAGGCTGATTTATTATTATCAGTGAGGCGATTTCGCCTACTGTTTCGGTGTACCCGCACCGGTGTATATGTTAATAATTAAACAGAGCTACTGACCAGTCAGCTCGTAGTTCTCCGTTCTACGTAATTTATTGGCTCCTGGCTGTATTATGAGCTAGCTTTTACTCGTACTCGACTTTAAGCGTCGTACTTTATTGAGCTTCGTTCTTGCACGGTCTGGACGACGCTGACCTGGCTTCTGTTACAACTTTTTTAACTTAACGTTTTGAATATCATGTTAAATACAAGAATCGTGTATACACGCCAACATCCGCTTTTGTTACAAGGAATTATGCTAGACTGTACACAAAAGCGTTTCTTCCTTTGGTATCTGTGCACAAACGTCATTTTTCACAACAGATTCACCACGTTCGCTATTCACGGTCCACATTTTTACCATGCGAAGAATACCAAATAACGTGATGAATTGCGCTTGTGAACATTTGCGAATTGGAAGAAACGCTTCTACGTAAAGCCTAGCATAATTCCGTATTAGACGCACATACCTCTACCTACCTTGGCATATATACCTACATATACATACGAGTATATACCAACTAGCTGACCCCGCGAACTTCGTACTGCCTTACCAAATGCATGAGAAAGAAAATCTTTATTTTTTCATGTTTTAATAGTTATTCTGCTCAAGTTATTGGAACAAAGGCAAATCCGACGAACCCAACATAATAAAAATCGGTCCATTCTGGAGTAATGAAATGGTGTCACTAACATGACTTCCCCGTGTGGTGTCGGGTTTGAATTTCACCGCCCCCTTCCTTCCCGTGGGTGTCGTAAAAGTCGACTAAGGGAGCAGCAAGGTTGAAGTTTGTTATGGGCGATGGGTTAGCAACCTATTACTGCAATATCACATTTTGTCGATCTTTTATACCCACATTAATGCTAAAAGGCGCTGGAACAAAAGTTTTACGGGCCCTTTTTTAATAATAATATGTTTTATTCATGTAACTGTATGTGTATACAATTGTAAAGGTTGAGATCTCCTAGTATGTATGAAATTACCTGTATCAGGAGATCCCACTCTTCTATAAATAGTACATTAAATAATTTCTAATCTAAATAACTTTCATAATTATACGTACCTACATAGAATAGTGTAGTAAAATGAGTAATAGAAGTTCCTCAGATTGCTAAATACGAGCATGAACACGGTAAGTAGATAGTTACGTGCTTAAACTCCACATACCTACCACCTAACTACGAATATTTTACCAACATCAATTTAAAATATCAAGATCAAAGAGGACGTAGTGTCGTATTAGTTTGAAAGACAAATCTGAAAAAAAAACATAAAAACCAACATCGTAGCTTAGCTCTTAAAAGTATGATGACGAGAATTTTGTGCAATAGATATACCTACTCGTACCTATGTATGTGGAGATTCCCGCATGACAGTTTGCGGAGCGCTAATATATATTCCTATTGATTTATGTGCCATTAGGTTTATCCAATTTGGCGTGTGATACGCATCTCCATAATGCCCGTATGGATAATAAGCGGTGCACCCAATTTAGATACCTATATCTACTGGATATGCAAAGCATTCATGCCACAGTAGAACTGATGACGAATGAATGGCATCGGCATTTACAAACGATTTCATAACAATGACACTGGATAGATGTGTACATGTCAGATATTAGGGACCAATGAGAAGCGAGGAAGAGGTCAGAGTTGAAGCCAGCTGAGATAGTTACTATTCCTATAATATAATAAGTGGCGCTTGTAAATATTCTTTTTGATCCTGTTTTTATCCTCAAACGAGAATCATCACGTAGCTTATTTCTAAAGGAGCCTGGGGTCCACTTTGGCACCTATCTAATTCGAAGATTGGCGTAGGCACTAGCTGTACGAAAGAGAGACTGAGACCTCCTCGGGATTGTAATGATACCGGTTTCCTCACGATGTTTTCCTTCACTACAGTGGCTTCCCTCACTACACCACGTACATAAGGACATAATCTAAGATACAGGATTTTACTGTCAAAGGCGTGTACAGATATTAATGCCCTCTTTTACGTAAGTATACTAATACCTGACTGTACCCATAAGCATTACTCTACTTTTGCAGTAAGTCACGAGTTAAAAAAAATTCTCACAGAAACTAAATGCCTCAGGAACTTCAAAGGAAGGTACGGTCGACGACAAAGATATACTTATTACAGAGAAATACGGTACAAAGGTATAAATAAGACGAAATATGTATCTAACCTGATTTTGATACTGACAGTATTACTGTACATCATGAATGTCAACAACTGCATGACCTCATTATCGTCATCATCATATCAGCCGAAAGACGTTCACTGTTAGACATAGGCCTCCCCTAGAGTGCGACAGTGACCGATCGACTGTCCTGCGAAACCCGCATCCAACGGGCTCCCTCGACTTTTACCCGGTCATCAGTCCACCTTGCGGGGGCCTACCCGAGTACCCACGCTGCGCTTTCCGTTGCGTGGTCGCCACTCGAGGACCTTTCCGCGCCATCGGTTGTTCGTGCAATGTGCGCCGCCCACTGCCACTTAAGTTTAGCGATTCGGAGGGCTATATCGGTTACTTGGGTTTTGCTGCGGATAGCCTCATGTCTGATGCGAGCGTGCAGAGAAAACTGTTTGATCAGAGGGGTAATCATAATCGTAACGTTTCCAACGCGTGTTAGGATTGTTGAACTGCCATTTTTTTCATATATAAATTGAAATTTAGATCTACTTAACGTACGTTCAATGCGTATCGTGATCGACCTACTGAACTCATCGAATAATAATTACATAGGAGCTTCATTACCCGTGCGGTGCCTGCCATTGTTGGCGCGTTTCAGGGATTTCATATTATGTTTATATATCTAAAACTCAGCTTTGACAACTCCAAGAAACGGGAGCCGGGACTTGTTTAACCGCCGTGTTTTGTTAAACGAAGCGAGTTCTATTTATGTTTTCAAACCGTTTATTAAGACGTTGTCGTCTCAAACTCTTAGGCGTACGCCCGTCACCGTAGGTTCAACTCTTCACAAAGTTTTAATGGCATTGGAAAACTTCTATCGGCCTGATATTTTTGTGTCGCTTAACTTTTATTCGATATATAAAGTTCAAAGTTTATCGAGTTCTCTATCGTTTTGTAATGAACAGAGCATTTACATAATGAAAGGAAAATGGATTTAAAACTTGATAGAGCGTATATTATTCGGCGAAAATAAAATAATGCTCGTAGCTCATTTTTTATCTAGAGCGGTAAATCGGAAAATGTCTCCGATCGCAGGTTTTTATTTGATGATCGATAAATATACAATCTGAGGCTTCCTTTAGGTACTACCGCCGGTGGGTACAAAGGTTCACGTCTCCCCTGCCTAGGTGTGTAGAATTTTAATATTAAAGATGTATTTTTTACTCGAGTAACGTCTACTTAAAAACCATAAAGAATTTCAAAGGATGTTTGGACCAAAGCCCGATCCACGCAGGCGTTGTTTACGCGGGTAAAAATACGACTCGTGTCAGAGCCTTCATCAGACAATAAGCGCGGAAAAATACGGCTCGAATATAATAATCCTTTGTCATAAGCTGTAGCTACAATTTTCATCTATATCTGTAGGCTAAAGTAGGTTTTCATTGGGATGGCAATGATGCTACCATAATGTCCTTTTTTGCGGAGTGGCGGGATCTCACGTTGTTTTCAGAGACGCAGAAAGCGTTCGCGGAAAGTCCAAGCTGACAGACTTTTTGCAATGTTTTCATTCCACAAAATGTGATGGCTTATTTTTATATAGATTTGTCTTGAAATCCAAGTTAGCTATTGAGAAATATGAAATATCTCAATATTTGTACCTATATCTAACGATGGTGGAAATAGTAGATTGTATTGCTGGAGAGCAAAACGGTATATAGTGCCGAGGGTGACTTGATTGAATACAGAACGAAGGGAAGGATTCTTGAATAGAATCCCAAGCGTAGCGAGCTGAGCGTAGTGACGACTGAATTTTGCCCCCTTGGACAAAAACGATAGGTTTTTAAAAAAACCAGAGGCATCAAAAACAAGTTTTACTCCCTATAAACGGGCTAAAAACGACTTGTTTTCGAATAGAAGGAGTGAAAACAAACTTACGGCCTGACTGCCTGGAAACACCAGAGGAGTCACATGATCGTTGCCGACCCTTAATACATTTGAGGATTCGCTGCGGCGACAGTGACAGACATTTGTTAGAAAGGTCCCTCAACACAGCAGAGCGTCGCCGTAATATTATTATGGCAATGGTCTTCTGTATAATGGAGGTACAGTCGAGTTGTCCAATATCTATACAGACAACCTTTCAAAAATATCTACACATGTCTTATGTCAGTAAACAATAAAGTCTCTGTATAGATATTTGTGAAAGGTTGTCTGTGTAGATATGGGATAACTCGACTGTAATTCCCCAATCGGACTGCTCCAAATACAGCTCCAAGTCCGATTGGGAAAGTACCTACCTCCATTTTACAGAAGACCATAGCCATAATAATTTTACTGTATGAGCGAGATGACATATCCACTGTGCTCTATTTATCGGGTACCGAATAAATAGTGCTTGCCTATTTCTACATCTATCTAAACATCTAGGTATTAATTATTATGGCAGGCAATGTTGTAAAATATCCGGCCGAGACTAATTTCCCACAGGTAGGTAATCGAGCGTAATGTATTTATGTAACGTTAAGAGGGCTTTACTCTTAAAATTATAATTCAAAGGGGGGTTTAGCTGCAGTATTTAAATAGCTTATAAATCTAACATAAAATATACCACTGAATTTCCATCAGTCTATTCATCTATTTCGTTTATTCCTAACCAACCAACCGCGACCGCAATAATTCTCATTTGCATCAAACAAATGAATGATCCGTTCGTCCTACAAGTATCACTAAGTACAAAATAATGGAACAAGAAGGAATAAATCAGGAATTTACACAAGTTCGAATTAGGACTTAAAGTGGATGTCGTGAGGGTTGTAATTGCAATGGACGTGTTTACGAACATAGTGCTTTCAGGATATGGCGGCGCGATATATTTGTTCTAATTTGCGAAGCCCCCATGGCATTTGTAGGCGATATAGCGCGTGGTTAGGTGTTATTTATTACTCAATAGTGCCAGCGCTGCCTACCGCCACTTAGTACGTAATGTCGCGAATTATGTGCATATGTTAATGCCACTGTGCCTTTGCAACTTGTCGCATGAGGCTGCATTCATAATGAAATTTGAATAGCTAAGCCGACGCAAATTGCCAATCTTAAGACGTGCTGACCTGAAACCGGCTTTGCCTTTTAAATCTTGCCCACGCAATTTATTTTCAGAGTGGATAAGAAATATGCAGCGTATATACATACCGCTCATAACGATAACCCACACTAAGGTTTAACGAGAAAAAAAAATTACATCCCCACTAATTGTAGGGGAGGTACCCCAAATTTTTTATTCAATCGATCTCAATCAATCCATCAAAATCCAAAGCGTTTATTTAATTTTATTCTTCTGTTTTGTCGGCGTGATTGATTTATATATCCATGCCGAATTGCAGTTTTCTAGTAGTAATGGTAACTGAGCTAAGCCGAAGATGGACAGACGGCCAGACGGACTTGGCGAAACTATAAGGGTTCCTTGTTGACTAACGGAACCGTAAAAAGGAGTACAAAGTCAAGCTTCCCTTTAAGAATCGGTTGTCTCTTGTTGTGTTACGATATTTTTGGCCACTTGGGTTGCTACAATCTGTTTAATCTGACCGTGCCAAGTTATATTAAGTAATCAGACAGACGGGAAACACGCAAACCTTAATCTCTGTAGGAACCATTATTTTAAATTTTGGTAACCATGGTGCTACCACACAGACGACTTACTTGACTTATTTATCCCACACAATTGTTTTTATACCACCCTATTGAGTTCGATTTCTGGAAGATTGTTCTCTAATATTTATTTCTCAAAGTCAAGTGGTAAGGTACGCGCATTTTCACCTGGACTTGGTTGGTTCTAACCCTGGCTTGTACCACTGGGTTTTTCCAAAACGTATGTACGAAATATCATTTAAAAAATGTTGTTTTGTAATTCGTATTTTGTATTTTAAAATGGTTATATGGTTAAATGGTTTTATTCTATGAACGAAGACATCGTGAGGAAACCGGGCGAATCCCAACAAGGTCTAATTTTCCCTCTGGGTTGAAGGCCAGCAGTCGCTTTCGTAATGGTCGTGTCTATGCCAAATTAGGTGCCAAGCGGAGCCCGGGCTCCTTTTACGATTGTTATACATTTACCTATAATTTAAACCGAATTGAAAGTACATCCTACCTAAATATAACGAAAGATGCTAAATTGTATAGCAAGATCCTCTTTTATCCTGAAGCATTTCGTTGCGTTATAATGCTTTATTTGAGCACATCGCGCCACTCAATACAGCGCATTAGAAGCGCTGAAAGCAAACGATTTCATTGTGCGCCCAAAGCCCATAAATGGCACTCGCAGTAAAAATAACAAAACCCTCTGTCCTTGTCATGAGAATTGAATTTTTTCAACAGATTTTTGTTAGGGTCTCGTAGTTTACGTTGGAAATGAAAACGAAAAAAATATTTATAGGGAATGGAAAGAACATGAATGAAAACCTTTACAAAAGCGAAGAGCTAGGTACCTATTACTATTTGACTTAAGAAGAATCGAAAGTCGCACAATTGATTGCGGAGCTCGTGAAAGGGGACAATGTACGGAACTGTGACGAAATTCCTTACATTACACTAAAATAAACTCGTCATAAGCGGACACGGAATCCTTTGCAGGTGATCTTTGCAACAAATAAGGGTAAAGTTTATTGCAACGGCTGACCGTAACGTCCCCCATACCTGTTGCTGCCTTTCGCAGACCGATACATCTTGATATATTTAAGGCCTCCACCCACCGGACGCGTGTCGTGCGCGGCTTGAGGTGGTCTAGCAGCACCGCGAAGTCTTAAGCTAAGCCCACTTCAATATTTATTTCAGGTTTCTGGCCCCATATGTGTTAGTTACAATAAATTAACCAAAATAAACAACTCTTAAGATCCAGTTTGTCATGTAAGAGCAAAAAGTTGCTAATAAAAGTGTACCTTTGGATTTGGAGTATTGCCCTTTATGGCAGCGAAACGTGGACAATGACACAAAGGGACCGAGACAGACTGGAAGCGTTTAAAAAGTTTTGTTGGAGACGGATGGAAGGTATAAGCTGGACCGAAAGAGTAACAAATGAGGACGTTTTGAGAAGGGTAAAAGAGAAGAGATCGATCTTGAACACCATCAGCACTAGAAGGGGGAAAATGATTGGTCATTTGATACAGTACGACAACTTCTTTAAAACCATAATGGAAGGAAAGATAGAAGGAAGGAGAGGCAGGGGAAGACCACGACGCAGTTATATGCATAGACTAAATAAAGGAAAAAGCTGGTGTCGTGTCGTATCAACAAATCAAAGAGCTGGTGTACGACAGAGAGAAATGGAAAATACTCCACCGACAAGAGGATAACTTTAAAATTAATGATGATGATGATAATAAAGTAAATTAAGTGTTAGGGAAGCGCCCGCGGCGCCGGCGGGTTATAATTTGATACTTAGTTTTAGTTTAGTTTAGTCTATATAGGTTTTAGGTTTCTAATTTTAGTATTCATTAGTAGTTTTTAAGAATAATATTGTATTTCGTAGTGTTAGTGACTAAATAAATAACTAAATACCACTCTCACATTACTTGCATTTATTTAGCCATTGACAGACACTGCTAGGAGCTAAGCTAAGTAAAAACATATATATTAAAACGATTTTAGTACTGAAATGAACAATTTAGAGGCAACCCGACAAGGCTAGCCCAGCGGCGCTACCACGAAAATCGAATGTCGATGTTCGTTTCGTATCCATGCAACCATGTCACTCGAGTAACTTAAGTACGATACAGATGGAAATACCCGAAATTCGACTTTCGAAGTTCGGGTATAACGTTGGAGTCAGAAAGAAGACGAATTAAAAAGAAGTTCCCTGGTTCCAATCCCACGGAACCTCCGATCGCGAGACCTTTTCGTCCAGTCAACGGCGCTTTATTTTCAGCTGTCCCTTCCACAAAGCCCGCATACACTAGACTTTACTACAAAGCTAATATTGTCAAGCATTTCATACTCCATTATTCATAAGAAAGTACAATTTGAATTCTGAAAGCCGTTGTACGGCGGGCCCGCGCAGGGGACGGAGAAGTGTTTTAAATACGTTGCCTGTGATCGTTTTTTAATTTTGTATACAAGATGCTTAAGTCTGATACTTGCTTTGTACACGCCGGTATATTGTAACAGACTTCTAGTTCTAGCTAAGTTTGTTTTAAGGAAGAGGTATCTTCTAACTAAATTATTATTATTATAATCCGCGTTGAAATATGCACGTAGGTAAGGGTTTTAAGTCCTATGTAACAAAGAAGGCGCATGGCGTGGTATGGCACGGAAACGTGGTCGCTCAGTATGGGCCTTATAAGAAGGCTCAAAGTCACCCAAACGGCAATGGAGAAGAGGGCTATGCTGGGAATTTCTATGCGCGATCGCGTCAGAAATGAGGCTATCCGCAGCAAAACCAGGGTGACCGATATAGCCCTCCGAATCGCTAAACTTAAGTGGTACATTGCACGTAGAACCGATGGCCGTTGGGGCGGAAAGGTTCTCGAGTGGGGACCACGTACCGGCAGGCGCCCCAAAAGGTGGACTGATGACCTGGTAAAGGTCGCGGGAGTCCGCTAGATTAGATGCGGGTGGGACAGGACCGGTCATTGTGGCACTCTTTGGTGGAGGCCTATGGTCTTTCTATCATATATTATTGAAATACTTAATGTTAAAAAGAATGCGGGTGATGTTTCATATTTTAAAGAATGTAAGTATAAGCACACGATACTCAATTAGGTCAAGTATAAAAAACGGATCGATGCCGATAGGTTTTTTACCAAAATAAATAAGGTTTTATCTCCTTAATTAACTAAAGGTTTAGGTAGTACTGGTAGTCGCTATGTTCCCCGGGCCAGGCGGCTGCCCAAAAAGGCCGGCCCTGGGTGTCTCTTAGCCTCACCGTGGGTGACCAGTCTACGGTTACTGAGCCCCCCCGCCCCGACAAGACGGGCACCCTCGAGGGGGAATCAGCAAAGGCCTCCTCCAACCTTCTCCATTCCTATATTGTGCTACTCTGATCCATGTTTACTCCTGTAACTTGAGATGTGTCATCATCTCATCTTTTTCATGGTCGGCCTCCCTCGCTTTTAACAAAAGTAAAATATACAGATATAACATAATAGGAAATAGTAAAGTACATGAAAAGTGGCGGAAAGAGAATTTTCAAATACAGACCAAGTGATCCATATAGGTACTGTTAGTAACAAACTAAACTGTATTATATTAAATTACAATTAAGTGAACGTTTCCGAACGCTACCTGTGTGACTATATAAGGAAAGTCAAGATAGCGTCGGGCCTCTTTCCTCATCATGAAGACTTAAGAACAACTCCGCATTGTAACAAGTAATAAGATAATAAATGCGTGTATCCCTCACGTCTATGTTTGATTTAAACAACCAACGTTACATGGCGCAGCCGGTAGGATGTAAATGTGAATAAATGGCTACAAGCTAAAGTTGTTAAGAACAATGGCCTAAGATCTTATGATGTATTAGATAATAATAACGTTAGGTACACTAGGACCTCTTATCACATTCGACCCTGGTGACTTGGTGATTCCTCAATGATCTCTACTACTGGATGAGTGTGTAGTTTAAATGTCTGCTGCAGATATGTTATTTATTTATTTATTTAATCTTTATTGCACAAAAGAACAACTTATCGTACAAAAGGCGGACTTAATGCGTTATTGTCATACATAGCATCTTATCCCTACTCAAAGATAAATTGAATACCTACTTAACAAGTAGGTAATGTAGATTTTATTTTGTTCTTGTTAGAAGGGTGTAAACTTTCTAAACTTGTTTTTTGTTTAATTTTTTTTTTGAAAAAGGGATAGATGTATTATATTAAATTACAATTAAGTGAACGTTTCCGAACGCTACCTGTGTGACTATATAAGGAAAGTCAAGAAGGCGTCAGGCCTCTTTCCTCATCACGAAGACTTAAGAACAACTCCACATTGTAACAAGTAATAAGATAATAAATGCGGGTAACCCTCACTTTTATGTTTGATTTAAACAACCAACATTACTTAAACGAACTTAAAAACTATGTTAGCAAATAATACAATTTAAACTGCAGTACTACTTTGCATATGTCAAAGTAGTCCACCCGCCCGTTTGCCGGTGTCCATAAACGCCCCTCAAACCTATTTTAGTTTAAATGCTGTAATAAAGTTCGTTTGTCCTTATCTGTCACTTTGAATGTTATAACCGCGATTAGATAAAGAACTAAACACATTTCAATTAGAGGTTTATTGACTTTTATGCATTTACTAAAGGGGTTAGTTTGGTGGGTTCTGGTAGTCTTCGTTTTCGTAAGGTATTAGTAATAAGTCTAACATGACCGTATTCATAAGTTCTAGTCCTAAACAAAGCTGCCCTACGTAGACGTCGATAAACATTGAACATATTTTTTAGACTTGACAAATATCAAGGTACAGAAATAAATACATATTCGTGTTAATTACACAAAATACCCGTCCCAAATAACCGGAATCGAGTCGATATTAAATTAAGTTGGTACTAGCTAACCTTCTGCCCGCGACTCCGTCCGCGTAGAACTCGTTACACGTAGCTCCATACAAAATTTCCCCCTTTCCTTTTTTCCTCCTAGGGGATGATTTCCGGGATAAAGAATAACCTATATCTACCCCGGGATTCAATCTATCTTCATTCCAAATTTCACCTGAAGAGCATGAAGAGGTAACAGACAGACACACTAGGTATCGCATTTATATTGTTAGTAAGAATCATGTTTTCGCAATACCAGCGGGCGTTGCATGTTTGCTATTTTATCACTTATCGCTGTGTATAAGATATCCGTCTCTCTCGCACTCCCATACTTGTAGGAACTTGACCGATGTCTTATCCACTGGAACAGGTGATAGAATGGCAACATTGCTAACGCTCGCAGGAGTCCGGACGAAAGTCACGACATTCATCTTTATTGCCGACTCATGGCACGTAGCATACCTAGCGGGAAGATAATTTTACTCACTTTGTCCGCGTAGCTGCTGATGCTGGCTGTACCTTGACGTTACGACTTTTTAGCAGACGACATAACAAAGTTAACAAACACACTTCTCTGAAAGCAGCTCAAAGCCGACAAATTATTGACTCCCTTAGATCCAATTACCTTTGCATTTTGTACCACTCGTTTTTTCCGCTGAGAAAATTGTTCAACAAAATAGAATGTCATACAAGGAATAAGCACATTAAATTTTGAACAAGGAAATCAAGTAGCGAGAATCTGAAGATTTATGTCCTCGATTTTGACACGTGACGTATCAATTTAATTCCATTTTTAGGGTTCCATAGTACGTATAAGGGATATTAAATATCCAACGAGTTTGGCCTTCATTATTGTATCATCATCATCTTTATTGTATACTTAATAAATAAAAAGCCCTTTATTTCTCATAACAAACTAATTTACATGCTATGTGTTAAATTAATGAAGACAAGACATTTTTAATGAGATAACCATTTACTGATATAGTGTATACTTAGTATACTTAGCTAAATATGTAGTGAATACAAGGAGTCATACAATAAATACCTATTATCAATGCAACAAGTGTTGGGAGTCAATCTCTAACCTACCTATCCGTAAGGATCTGAATCCTCTCTAGGTAGATTTAGATAGATTCCAGAACTTTAGTAGATCCTGGAAAAGGGGTCCTGTTGTTTTACTTACACAATTTATTTTGGTCAAATTTCATTTCCCAAACAAATTTTACCAACTATTTTGTTTGCCAATGCAAACTTTGGCACAAGTTTAATACGAATATTTTCATTACTTCAAATCTTCATTCAGCAAAATATTATTACGAAAAATTACATTATGGCATGTGATCTTTTAGCAAATGCTTTAATAAGGCATAAAAACATTAGACAATAAACATTTCGTCAAGTTAATGTTATGGCAAACTTTAAATAGACAAAAATCACAATTGTTTGGGTTATAACTTCATCATCATCAGCCTATATATGTCCCACTGCTGGGTTATAACATTTTACCAAAATACTATTAGTAAAACGGCACGGTCCCTTAAATAAAATAATGCACGGTTAAGTAGGTCGGTAGGCAAAGGCGTTAAATTAGGTTAGGGCAGCCAAAAAAGGGGTGCTCGGGGGGCGAAGCCTCCTGGCAGTAAAAAAAACAAACAATCGTAACAATTGTTTTATTTGGTAGGTTAGGTTAGGGTTAGCTTGTGTCCCTTAGAGCGGAAATAGCCACCCCGCGAAGCGGGGTGACGTCGACACGCTGGCGGTTAGGTTAGAATTGCAACTTCTACACAAATTAATTTTCCCTACCCACAACAAAAAAAGTTGTTTTTTTTATTGTGTATCTTATACACCATTGAAAAAAAGATGCAAATGATTTGTCATTGAAGAGTTCCTCTGCTTATTAACCGACGGAATAGAAATGGTCAATTAAATATTGACGATACAAATCATTTGCCTTATTTTGTTTTGGTTAACACATATTATGCCAACTAACATATTTGTCTGAATGAAATTTGGTCAAAGTACCAGTTGGTAAACGAGATATTGCCTAAACATGAATATGCCAAACGTAAGGTTTGCGTAAGAATTATTTGTCAAGTGTTAATTTGGCAAACGATTATTTGGCAAATGAAATTCTACGAAAAATGTTTTGGGAAGTGATAATTTTTCAATTTTTTTTTGGTAAAACAAAGGTAACCCCTTGAAAATAGTTTTAAATGTTGAACCCTTCACGAGTTAAACTTGTTCTTGACCAATTGTTAATAATCGGATATATTTAAATGCGACAGCCATCCGGTATAATCTGGACAGCGATGCAGGCAGCTGCCACCATCCGTTAAAAGCAAATACGAATCGGAGGACCAATTACGTAACGCAATATGGCTTCGCTTTCAGCCTCAATGGCTGACTGTTTGTATGGAGAACTGTCACTTTGTTTACCACGTTATTACGTAATTAAACATTAAAACCGAACACATGAATCACAGTGCTATCTGTGACGTTACGTCACAACGATGTGATGTGACGAAGCGTTGACGCGGAGGACTGCGTTCTGATTTGTGCGAGCATTGAAGGGTTGATTAAGTTGATTATTTTGTTTATTAATTAGCTGTTAACAAATCCGTGTACTTGCTCACAAAAACATGAACTTTTAAAGAACGTTAAGTATTTCAGAGCCTTGCCTCATACGAATAAAAGTGGAGGCGTCTCGCTGAAATAAGATATTTGTATCCATGCCAAACTAATATACCTACCTTCCCATATAATGTATCAAAAAGTTAAAAAACACGTTCTGATTTTGGGCTCCTGATGTAGAAATAGGTAAATTATGTTTAGTACTGATAGCCTATATTATAATGCTCATATAAGGTAAATGTCCCAATGCTCGACGCTGACCCAGACCCAAAACTTGAGCACCTTCAATCTTTATCCATATCAATAAAAGTGAACTACACTACAGGATGTTAATAATTATTTGTTGCTTAAAAAAAAAAAAAAAAAAAAAAAAAAAAAAAAAAAAAAAAAAAAAAAAAAAAAATCTTTAGCAGCGTTACTACAAATAACGATTTTTTATTGCGTTAAAAAACAAATATTAATTTAGTATGGGGTGGCGCATCGTTACTGACGATATCTCAACATAATTTGAGACGTTGGTGCCGTAAAGAAGCCTAAGTCTTCTGGTAGATGTCGCTACATACGCCTCCCTAAGGCGTTATATGAAGGAACTGATTGAAGGATTTGGTGCCCGAACCAGATTGTTCCGATAGCTCAGTTGGTAGTAGCGACGGGCCATGAATGCCTGTGGGCGCCGGTTCGAATCCGGCTCGGAGCATTAAATTTTTCAATTTTTCCTTTCATTAAAAAAAAAAAAAAAAATATATAATTTTCTTTAGCAGCGTTACTGCTTAAAAAAACAAATATTAATTTAGTATGGGGTGGCGCATCGTTACTGACGATTTCTCAACATAATTTGAGACGTTGGTGCCGTAAAGAAGCCTAAGTCTTCTGGTAGATGTCGCTACATACGCCTCCCTAAGGCGTTATATGAAGGAACTGATTGAAGGATTTGGTGCCCGAACCAGATTGTTCCGATAGCTCAGTTGGTAGTAGCGACGGGCCATGAATGCCTGTGGTCGCCGGTTCGAATCCGGCTCGGAGCATTAAATTTTTCAATTTTTCCTTTCATTTAAAAAAAAAAAAATATAATTTTCTTTAGCAGCGTTACTGCTTAAAAAAACAAATATTTATTTGTTGCTTCGTTTATTTTATTTATTATGTTGTTATTCGTCGCTAAAATAATAAGGAAAAACTATTAAATATTGGTATAACGTTGAAAAGCATTGGGACGTCCTCCTTTGATTTACTATGCTCATTCACATTCGGTAACTTTGATTGTTGTAGCAGCTGTGGCACCGGACAGAGAACCTACAATTGCGGTACTTTATTTCGCAACTGACTTCCGGCCGAGCGTCAATCGCGTATACCCGCGTTCTTGATCTCTGTTGATAATAATTATTATTTGTAGTTCAGATCGGGGTTTTTATGTGGTGTTGGTTGTAAGAAGGTGGTAAGTTTTGTTTTGTGTTCGTCCTGTAATACTTTGTTGGTCTGGTATAATTAATCCGTAGTGTGGTCACGTTTAAAAATTAGTGCGGGTAGTTTCTACCATGGGGGATAACTCCCCCGGGGACCCGGGGGGGTCGAACGATGTTTATCTTTCGGCGCCTCCCTCCCCAGCGGCTTATGTTACGTTGTCTGACGTTGATGACGCTAGAAAGCATAAGGATTCGATGTGTGACAAACAAAACAAAAGGAAGAAGGGTAGTCATAGAAGGCGTAAAAATAAATCACAGCGTTCCCGCTCGGGTTCCCGATCCCGGTCATGTCAGTCCGACTCGGACGGGTCACGATCGGACAGGGAAGCTGTAAAAGGTCCATTTAAATACTCAGCCAAGGACGTAAATATGTTAGACTCACAGGAGTCAGTGCTTCCACTGGGTCAAAATGTCAATACGCAAAACTCAGGATTAGAAATTAACACTCCCGCTTTGCAGGCTTCTCCAGCTGTGTTACAG
Source organism: Epinotia demarniana (assembly GCA_945867215.1). Lineage (NCBI taxonomy): Eukaryota > Metazoa > Arthropoda > Insecta > Lepidoptera > Tortricidae > Epinotia > Epinotia demarniana. The sequence continues at coordinate 38,393,317 of OX244260.1, read as the reverse complement.
TCGCAGGAATCAATGCTACAACTGGGTCAAAACTCAGTCACTCCACATTTAATATCTCAAGTTGATACACCCCCCACCCAATTGCAAGCTTCCCAACCGTCTTCACAATCGTCGAGCATACCAGCAACTGCCTCGCTTAGTATTTCTGATAGACAGTTGTATCAACGTAATGACCCAGGCCCATTTACGGTTCATGTGCAGTATGACAGTTTGTCACTAGGCGCTACGCTACACCCGGTAACCTTTGGTCAATTCCTCCATAGCCACCATAGAGAGTTTCCTAATGTCATCGATGGATCAGTAAAAGGTTTAGGACGAAATAGGGTTACGGTCAGTTTTCACACCGCCCAAGATGCTAACGATTTTCTTCTCTCTAATACACTGCGATGTAAAAAATACAAAGGTTTTATCCCCTCATCTAACCTAACAAAGGTAGGTACCATAAAGGGCGTCCCGACCGAGTGGACCCCGGAGGACATCTTGAACTTTGTACAGGTACCTGTAGGGTGTGGTAAAATTTTGAAATCAAGGCGACTGAATTTTAAAAAGACTAACAAACATGACGGCACTTATACATGGGTACCATCCGAAACGGTAGTACTCACTTTTGATGGACAAGTTCTACCATCCAGGGTTTTTGCCTGTTTTAATTCTTTTCAAGTGGAGTTATACACGTACCCTACCATACAATGTTATCAGTGTTGTAGATTCGGTCACACCAAAAATAAATGTCGTTCACTCCCACGGTGTTTCCGTTGTGGTGGTAATCACTCAGGTGACATTTGTGAAGAGCAGAGCGATGTTAGCAAATGTATAAACTGTAAGGGAGCAATAGGCCACTATGCGACAAGCAAGTCTTGTCCCGAGTACACACGTCAATGTAACATTAAAAAAACGATGGCGGCAAGCAGTTTATCTTACGCCGAGGCAAACAAAGCTCATCCAACATTAGGTAAATCCTATGCTAACGCCGTAACGTCCCCGTCAACAACCACGACTTCCTATAAAAAAACGATCTTTACAAAACACCGTTCTCCCCCACCTCCTCGCCAGGGCTATGACAGAGCTGCCCATATGGCCATTGTTAATGAAGACCTGCTGCCGTCGGCTAACGGTACGGCGCTGAATAACCCTCACGCTCCTTCGCAAATAGATAATCTTATTGCCCTACTCACTCAGTTACTTTCGGCCATATCTAAAGTGAACTGGTCCTCATCTCACAATCTGATGTCCCACGTTGCCCCCCTGCTTTCCTCTATTATTTCTTCATTCTCCCATGGATCAAGTGGTCCTTCAATGGAACGTCCGGAGTATCGTTAGCAAAAAACATGACTTAATTTACTTATTAAATAAATATCAACCTATTCTCTTTGCACTGTCGGAAATTTGGCTTAAGCCAGAATCCATTTTCCGCGTCCCTGGATTTGTTGCTGTCCGCGACGACCGTTCCGACGGTTACGCTGGCAGTGCAATACTTATAAAAGATAACCTTTCGTTTAACATCTTACCAATCACTCCCATAGATGGGCTACATGTAGTCGCCATACAAATAAAACAATTTACGTTTGTATCCGTATATATCCCTCACCCTTCAAAGTCTATCCTTTGCGGTCTTTTATCAATATTAAAATCCCTCCCTCCTCCCTTGCTAGTCTTGGGAGATTTTAATTGTCATCACCAGGTATGGGGCAGTGGTAAATCTGATAATTTCGGGAAACAGTTACTGGAAATAATAGACAACTGTAACTTGTGTATTTTAAACACTGGTACTGCCACCAGACGGACACGCCCCACCGAAAATATTAGTGCAGTGGACCTATCATTGTGTTCCCCTGAATTAGCCTCTCAGTTAACTTGGGACGTTCTAGCTTCGTCATTCGGAAGCGATCACTTTCCAATCTTGATAGATTTTCCGCTTTTGTCAAGTAAAAAACGAACTCCCAATGTCCCCCTGCTCAAATTCAATCTCTTCAACGCGAATTGGGAGGAATTTAAGGAGAAACTGGACAATTTTACATCACTGTTAATACCTATTTCAGATGAAAATATTGAGCGCTGCGTTTGTTCATTTACAGACGCGGTATATAAATGTGCGGAAGCGGTGTTCCCAATTAAGAATTCAGTATCTGGCAAAATCCCTTCCCCGCCGTGGTGGGACCCTCAATGCACCAATGCGATTAGGGAACGGAAGAAGGCTGAAACGGAATACCGTTTCAATCTAAATCAGTACAATTACACTATTTTGAAGAGGGTGATGGCTGAAACGAAGCTTTTTCTCCACTCTAAAAAGCAGGAAGGGTGGAAATCGTTTTGCTTGTCAATTTCCCCGTCCACTCCAACCCGTTTCGTGTGGGGCAGTATCCGAAAATTTAGGGGCTCCCAAAAATCGACACCGCACCCCCATCCATCATCGATGGAATGGGCTGACTCGTTCATGGATACTCTTGCTCCTCAATATGTCCCTAATCTAATAGAAATAAACTTAGATTACTGTTCCGACTCCACGGACCCGCTAGATTCTCCCTTCTCCATGGTAGAGCTAAAGAATATATTAGGCTCTGTTCGGGATTCTGCCCCAGGATCTGATGGTATCCCCTACTCTTTTATCTGCAATTGTAACGACCATTTCCTACAATACTACTTAGATCTGATAAATTATTTCTTTATCTCAGGCTTTTTGCCTGTATCATGGCGAGCACAATTGATTATACCTATACTCAAATCTAACAAACCCCCCCTTGATCCTCAGTCATATCGACCTATCGCTCTTTCCTCGGTTTTGTTAAAGATTATGGAGCATCTTATTAAAAATCGGGTACAATGGTTCGTAGAAAGTAACAATTTACTAGCAAAATCCCAGTTCGGGTTTAGGAAGGGTAAAAGTACTTCCGACAGCCTCGGAATATTTACCACAGATATCCGAATTGCTTTTTCTCGAAACGAATCTGTGGTCGCTGCATTTCTCGATATAACAGCCGCTTATGACAATGTCCAGCTTCCCACTCTCAGGAAAAAGCTTCAAGAGCTGAGAGTACCGGTGAGGCTGAGCAATTTCATAATGCGAATATTGACTGAGCGAATTATTACTTTTAGGGGAAATGAAAGTGCTATTGTTCCATCTAGATGTATCTGGAAAGGCCTACCGCAAGGGTCGGTGCTGAGCCCTTTATTATTTAATATTTATACTTATAATCTAGAACGGGCTGTCGATCATGCGAGTATCCTTCAATACGCGGACGATATTCTGATTTATTCTGGCAATTCTGCGATTAGTAAAGCTGGCGAAATGGTGTCGAGATCTTTAGATAATCTTAATCTATGGTTAGAAGAACACGGTCTAGAGCTGTCTCCTATAAAGAGTAATATTGTTGTCTTTTCCAGGAAACGGTCTATACCAGCTGTTTCAGTCTCGGTTAACGGTAACTCTATACCAACAAAAACGCAGTTTAAATTTTTAGGTCTAGTCCTGGACTCCAAACTCACCGGATTGTCACACTGTGAATATATTGCATCGAAGTGCGAAAGAAATTTAAACATTCTTAGATGCTTGGCGGGGGTATGGTGGGGAGCACACCCGTTTTCCCTTAAACTTCTATACAATGCGGTCATTAGAAGTGTGTTAGACTACGGAACGTTCCTATTAGAGCCAGCTAGTAGGGCTGGTATGCGCAGTCTTGACCTCATCCAGTCCAAAGCTCTGCGTATTATAGCAGGAGCAATGAAATCAAGCCCCATCAATGCACTTCAGGTCGAGTGTCTGGAACCGCCCCTCGATATCCGAAGACAGTACTTATCTGACCGTTTTATGTTCCGTACATTCCAGTTTACAACCCACCCTATTTATCTTAAAATAAAGTTGTTAGAAGAATTCTTCCGTAACTCAAGCTTCTGGTCGAATAAATCCCCCCCCTTCCTCATCAACAGTTATCGCAGGTTTAAACTTATCAAGGACCCTACTCACCATTCATTATCTCTGCCTATGTACGAATATACTTACGAAATTGTTACTCTTCGTCCTCGGGTAATCCTTGATTTCAACATTGTGAAAGGTGATCCACTTGCCAATGACCACTCGCTATACCAGCTAGGAAGCGCATGGAACGGGTGGCATACGCTGTACTCAGATGCCTCCAAGTTGTCCCCTCAGGGTTGCGTTGGAATCGGAACTTACCACATGCAGTGGGATATTGTGCAGAAGGTTAAGTGCCCCCCGGAGTCTTCAGTGTTCACTGGGGAATGTTTTGGAATTTTAAAGTGTTTGGAGTACATTTTGTTGGCCAAACTAGGGCGTTCCATTGTGTTTTCAGATTCCCGAAGTGCACTGGAATCATTATTGTCAAATCCTTTTTCCTGTAAACTGCACAACCCTTTGGTTTTCCAAATCAAAAATGCCATTGCCCAATGCAACATGAAAGGCTACGAGGTGGTTTTGATTTGGATTCCCAGCCATTCGGGTATTACGGGGAACGAGAAAGTTGATGAAATTGCTAAGGAGGCAGTTGTCTGTGGCGACAAATACTGTTTCAAAAACTATTGTCACGATCTCTTGTCTCTTCCTAAGACCTATTTGCGTAAAACATGGAACTCTAGGTGGCAGTCCTCAAGCAAAACTAAAGGATATAAATTCGCTATAATACAGCCTGATATCCCTCGTAAAACTTGGTTTTCTAAAATAGGTCTTAGTAAAATGGCAACCTCCTCAATAATCCGCATGCGACTTGGACACTGTAGCTCCCCTGTCCACCTAGCGAAACTCAGAATCCGAGACAGCTCGATTTGTGAATGTGGATTGGAGGAGGGAGACCTTAATCATATTTTCTTGTCATGCCCGCTCTATAATCACTCTCATCTTTATCGTGGATTGATATCCCGAAAAATTCCATTGCCCACTCAAATGTCTACCCTTCTGTCATCGCTCGATGCCGCTATATACAGATTTCTAGCAATTTTTTTAATCGTCAATAAAATCAAAATTTAGTTTATTATTTCACCTTTATGTAGTTTCGTAATTGTAACAGAATAATCCTAATCTTTTTGCACTAATACTAACATACTAATCTAGGTTTTGGATTTTAGCTCTGGTCTGACTTTTTATCAAATATATTTTTAAGTAATCCGCCATCTTCTTTTTTTTTTTTTCAAATTGACGTGAAGCTGGCAAAAATGTCAAATGACGATTGCCATTTAAAAAAAAAAAAAAAAAAAAAAATATTTCGCAACTGACAGCTACGACGGAGTTAGCCGTATCAATTTCCAGTGAAAACCATTTTTGTTCCGTTTTTATCTCTTTGAACAATCAGTGCCGAATGTAGCAACGGCGGGCAACTGGAAAGATATTTAAGTTACTTTAACTGTGCAAGAACAAGGTAGGTACATAATATATTCCGTAAAAATATCAATTTGAAGTCTTTTTTTAAAGAGTTGTTTTGTGATATTACACTTCATCTAGAATCAGCTCTGAATTATATGTAGTGAGCAAAGCATTAAAAGCGTTTTTTTCTTATTCCATTCTTCACACATTTCACCACATCTGTTATTCTTCGCAGAAAAGTATTTCTTCCTATTCGCAATTGCTCACAGGAGCAATTCATTACAATCTTTAGTCAACACAGAATACTGTAACACATTTCAGTACATTCGTTATTTATCTTATTAAGCTCAGAATAGAAGTAAAGAATCCCGTTGGGAACAATTAAGACTTTGTGTAAAGCTTAGCATAATTTGGAATCTAACGTATGTGACCAATTGCTTTATGCAACTGTCTCATTTTAATTTTAGAAATAAGTTCTGACACAATATAAAAAAAACATTCATGCTTTTATTGCCGTCTGTACTTTTTGCATAGTTACCAGCTTACTTGCTTACTCTTGAAGGAGTTCCAATTTACCAAAATACTACGGGTTTACATTATCTCTAGTTAACCCTTCAATTCGCAAAATATATCTAAGGTCCATAGCTCAAGTCTTGGTGGCGCTAAATAGCCCAAACGATACAAATTTAATATCTCGCTCACCATCTCTATCACACAGTTGCGCGGCCCGCGGCGGGCCCGCGCTACTGTGCGAAAGAGATAGAGATACCGCCCGACCCGCGCCGCGCACGACCCGCGTTCGGTGTGTGGAGGCCTTTCCTGCCAGCTTTCAACTCCAGCGTCCAGCGATACTGGACGGCGGCCAGTCGGTCGGCCCAAGTACCTACGCTCTCTCGACTACCCGATCCTAAACATTCGCAGTAGATGTTTGCATGAAAAACAACTTAAATACTTACACATTTACACGACGATAAAAAATAGTCGGGAATAAAATATAGGATAGTTTTTATCCCGGGGCGGGGCTGAAGCTAGTTAAATATATTCCCGAGCAAACATGTGCATACATACGTTTAGTTACAAATTCAGGTTCTCCTAAGATCCTATCCCTCAAATTCAAATCCTATGTCGGTTATAACCAAACCAACCAGTATTCAAAATACGAAAGCACTGTGAAAACTTTAACGTGCATTTAAACAGTTTCCTATAAATATAATTTAATACTTCACCGACTAATTTATAACCCTGAATTTTAACATGATGACATGACTAGAACATGCAATGGTAAGTACGTAATTATTCGGAATATGTACTCATTCATCACTGATGTCAGCTTGTCACACTGATGTCATATGTGAAACTATGTTTTATAAAGGATTAAATGAAATGAAATCCTGGTCTTCTCAGCGTTATTTCGATTGTATCCTGAAGAACCTACCTACCTTGTCCCGATAATTGCCGTGTATACTGATTTCTGAGAAGGGAAACTGGGCTATGTAAGTTTGGAAGTTTGTTTTTTAATTTCACAAACATAATTTTATTTGACTATGTAGTAGTCAAAGGCCTCAAGGGTAGGTAAAGATTTTTACGTCACACCTGGCCGTAAGGCGAGTTTTACGGCACGCTGCGCGTACGGAAAAACTCGCATTGTGGCCAGGTGAAGACGTAAAGTTTTGTACTCAACACGGGCGGTAATTCGTAAAGCCCCAGAGCGCATATTTATGGCCCTCACCTTCGGTTCGGGCCACAAACACCTGCGATCTGGGGCATTCACGAATTCACCGCCCTAGTTACGTAATGTACTATTATTTTGCACAATATTTGCCGTTTGTTCTACGGACTGGTTTTTGTGAACACAAAGCCTTCTCTGAATGTCACAGGACGGTTTGCTAAGCCGCAATTGCTGGACGTTCGTGGATGGTGTGCTGAAAGGCGACCAATTTATCGTCAAAGGTTGTATTATGGTGCGCACAATGATAACACACTATTCTCGGTAGCCAAACTATTAATTGTCAAGAGTAAAAACCTTGCCGTTTATACTGTACGCTTATGGCAGTTCTAAACCCGCCTGAACTTGACTTGAAGACTGCTGCCATAGACCAAAACCGATATCAACGTGCAACGGCTTGCAACGCACGAAATGTCACCCATGCAAAAACTGACTGCGACGGCTTAAGCCCCGCAATCGACGGTTATATCTTATGTGTTAGGTAACATTGTCATTCACTGACCAACGTGACAAGGCCACTCACTAAATCATTGCAGTCATCACGAAAGCACAATCAGCGGTGCACTGACCAGCTCAATAGTCATGCAGTCAGGGGGCGGCGATCGGCCTAATCCCTCTGGATGGGCACGGAAAACGAGCCAAGTTCCTTCTTACAATATACATAACGAGATAATTTCACACAGGTAGTGATCTTTATGTATACACAGTAAACACAATTGAATTATGTATCACTTTTTTGTAGTATACCAACTAATATAACAGGTTTGTAATGTTTAACTAGCAATGTAAAAAATCATTGGCAAAGTCGAATTATATCATAATAAAATGCCATCGGTTCACAATAACATTAGCTATAGGTACTACTTGTAACGATTTATGTGAAGTTTTAATGGAATGATATAAATTACAAATGTGCCGAGTTTATTTCTCTCTGTTTTTAGGGTTCCATGCCCAAAGGGTAAAAACGGGACCCTATTACTAAGGGTCCGCTGTCCGTCCGTCCGTCCGTCCATCTGTCACCAGGCTGTAAATCATAAACAGTGATAGTTAGACAGTTGAAATATTCACTAATGATGTATTTTTTGACGACCGCTTTAGCCTAGTTGGTAGTGACCCTGCCTGCGAAGCAAGAGGTCCTGGGTTCGAATCCCGGTAAGGGCATTTATTTGTGTGATGAGCACGAATATTTGTTCCTGAGTCATGGATGTTTTCTATGTATTTAAGTATTTATTTATCTATTATATATATCGTCGTCTAGTACCCATAACACAAGCCTTACTGAGCTTACTATGGGACTAGGTCGATTTGTGTAAGATTGTCCCCTTATATTTATTTATTTATTTATTTATTATTTATGCGGCCGCTATAACAACAAATACTAAAAAACAGAATAAAATAAATATTTGAGGAGGCTCGCATACAAAAAACGTTATTTTTTTGCCGTTTTTATAGATAATGGTACGGAACCCTTCCTGCGTGAGTCCGACTCGCACTTGACCGGGTTTCTATGTGTTGATATATTAAGTTTTACTTCAATCCAGCAAATTGATATTTTTTCGAGGAATAAAACGACACCCAACTACCGGTTTAGTTTTTAGTCTTAGATGGGTAGTTTTACATCACAGGAAAATGTCGGAAATTATTATTTTGACGAAAGTTACCAGTAATGTAGCTTGGACATCACAATAGGACATATGCGAACACAGTCGCGGGTAGGAGCAATACAAGTAGCACCAGTTTGTAAAATAAGTATAAATCCAAGTCACTTTAGGAACTTGGCTTGGCTCGTTTCCACCGCGCTAATCGCAGTGGCCACCGTGAGTGACACAGAGCCGCGACACACGTCAGCCGTCATAACACGGCTCGCGACGTCACGGGGGATTTGTGCTCAATATACAAATTGCACATTGCACTTAGTGCGCGTAGCGGCTGAGATTGAATTCTAAATTACGTGGGAAGTGGTGGACGCGTGATTACTTGTAAAATTAAATTAATTAATTCCGTAAGCCCACTCCCAACCCAATGCACCTACGTCTCATGACAAAACTATAACGTGCATAGCAGCAGGTTGAGAAAGTTGTGCTGAGTAAGAATCAGAATAGAATACTAAAATTGGCCGATAGTTTGAAAATCATTCACTTCTGGTCAAAATTGACATAGGTACGTCATGTGCCAACAGAACCTACGAGACATTTGCCTTCATTTAGCCCTTTAATCGTAGATAGCGTTTACCTATGTCTGTCAGTTCTGAAATGGCCGGAAGTACTTAGCAGACGGTGCCGAAGGTGGCCAACTTTAGCACCGTCTGCCAAGCACTTTATCGTGTTGTCAAGAGACGTAGGTGTATTGGGGGTGGGCTTACGGACTATAAATCAAGCATCAGGATAGTGTTTATCTTCTTTTGTTGTCTATACTTATAGCGAATTAGAGAAGATCACGTCAGATAAGTATGAATCCAGCTCAAGTGTAAGGCAGAGTATTTTTAACTCCTATTTTGGTGTCCAGTACGCTTACCATCAGTTTGACAATGACGGCTTACGCTAACGAGTATCGAGTTTTCTATCTGTGCATCTCTATTGCACTTTGACAGTACGAGCGGGATGCACAGATAGAAAACTCGATGCTCGTTAGCGTAAGCCGTCATTGTCAAACTCATGGTAAGCGTACAGCTGATGTGAGTGAGATTACTCTAAATTTTTTTTAATTATTGTGCTCATGTGCTGCTATCAGTTTGGCTTTGTTTTTGTGCCAATTAGCTTGAAATATATTTGTCTTGTTTCTCCTCAATTATGTCAAATCGGCATTGCGCCCGCGTCACCGTCACACGTTTGTCTTGTTTGACGTTTTAATTGCCGGGAGCATCCACCTGTCATAATGGCGCTAGTGGGTCGGTTGGCGCGGTTATAAATGATGCGTTCATAAAAAAGTTTATTATTTGTCTTTACGGTTTGTTTTGTTTTATATTACTATTATTATAACTATTTTGTACGAGTGTAAAATATGTGTTACGCCGTGGAATCACCGGATGGTTCCATCGGAAGACCAGCGCTGGCCACCAGGCCAGCACAACGCTGAGATGGAACCATTTCGTGGCAATCTGTCTACCATTCTGTTTTTTTGATTTATGTACATGTATGTGCTGTTGCCATGAATAAATATGATTCTATTCTATTCTATTCTATTCTAAATTATGGTTAAACGTAAACCAATATTACCAAACTCGTACTACGGTTTCATAGTTGAACAATTGAAAAACGATATGTTTTTCAATCGTACCGATGTAACAAGCATTTATTAATCTTCGCAGCGCAAGAACGGGGGACGAAGGACCGTGCGGTAGAAGAACGTAGCTGTAGGCCGAAAGGGAGGAATTAATCTGTGAAAGGGAATGAACCAATGAATGAACTAAATGGAAGCATGCCGTACCTGATATTCCGAGTCGCAGTTTTCAGGCGGTCACTTGGAGCATTATTCAAGGGACACTGGTGTGCTGTTCTTCTTGAGTGCACAAGTTATAGTTTACACGCTAAACAAATTAAATCGCAAAAAAACTCGAAATAAATGATCTTGACAGCATTGGGACACGTGCTGAAGAGTTTTGTGCAATTTTGTTTGTGTATGTGTGCGTGAGCAGGTGCTAAACTTGATGTAGCTTGGTTTTGTTTGTATGTGGTTTGGCTTCACTTGACTGTTCGTAACGCTCCGTCTGTTTTTTTTTCTTGGTCTGAGTTATTTACATCGTTTCACTTGATTTCATCAATGACAGTAATTTTTCTTTGCGAACTGATCTATTTTCAAGTCATAATTTATGGCTGACAGACCATAGTGCGTATGATATGCGAAAAGGTGTACTTAAGTGTAAAAAGTATGGATTATATACTTGACAGGGAGCTATGGCGGGTGAAAGAGAGGGATAATATTTCGTAAAGCACTATGAAGATATAACTAAAGCTATTTAGTCGGTACGGTACCCTAATGCAGTGCGTAGCGCTCTTAAACACTACTCGCCTATGGTTGTTGTAAAGGCTATAGTCTGCAAACTCTTCCCACAACAAGCGCGTTTTACCCATGAGTATGGATTTCATGGCTACCGGCTGTAATGGCCCGCCCGCACTTCCGGGAATTATCATCATTTGGACTAAAAACGCGCAATAACGACCCAGGCGAACACAGTATACATTTAAAAACCGTATGCTTAAAGGAAAATCCAGAATAGATCGGCATATATTGTTTTTCAGTTATTACTTGACACACCATGTACGTAATTGTTTGATTCTGTATTTGCGAAATAAACTTATTTTTCTTTCTTTTTTTCACAAAGTTTTTTTCGTAACACGATGATGGTACAAACACGTGTATTTATATTGAACCTTATTACAATGCGCATAAAGTGCACTGATGGTCAGTTAGCTGTGTTGACTATAGACCGATAGCATACGCTGTTTTGACAGCCTAATGAACAAATGATAGTTTATTGTTCTGAACGCAAAGCAGTCTCCACCACGTAATACTTACTTACTTAACATATGTTTATTACTCGTAGGTATTTGGGCATATACGAGTATATAATTATTTCAATAATAGCCATTTAGCCGGCAGGGGGAAGACACTTTCTCTAAAACTCAAACAAAAATGAGGGCTCTCAAGCCCAATATCTCGCAAACGCATAACTTCTTAAGTTGAAAAATGGTTTCAAGAAACACATTATACTTATTTTTGAACAAGCTATCCAACGAGATACCACACACTATAGGTTTAACGAGAAAATAAAATGACATCACCACGTTATAATGTAGGGAAGGTACCTCAAAAAATAGTTATTCAGGATTTTGTTCTACTGTTTTATCAGCGAGATTAGTTTATACCTATACCTATGCTGAATTACAGTTTTCTAGTTGTAAGAGTTACTGAGCTAAGGCGAAGACAGACAGGCAGAGGGACATGGCGAAACTATGAGGGTTCCTTGTTGACCAAGGAACCCTAAAAAAATGACCGAGTAGTAGTACAACGTTTTTTATACGAAGTCTCTAATAAGAATATATTCTTTGATTGTATTTCGATTATAATGTATAGCTAGAAAACCTCAAGATAATGGCGGATCACATTGTGTATAAAAAGATTCATGTAATTCCAGTTTGCAGTTTAAGAATGAGAAAAAAACTACTTTTGTATGGACAGACAACTTGGGTCGAGCGTGCTTGCGTGGAGGCACGCAAGCACGCTCACGAAATGAATCATGCAGCGTATTGTTTTTTCCTTAATCCACTGCGACTGCGCCAGTTAGCATCATTACGGGCGGAAAAAATCCCTTTTACAGAAAATTGGGTAATCGACGCTCGACAGGCGGTTTATTATTTCTGATACGCGAGTGTGACGGGGCCTTTATGCAGCCGCGGCTCCTAATCGGGCCCTTAAGGCCCTTTGTAACCACTCACTTGAGGAAAACCGCCTCGTTATTTAATCGACATTTGTTGACTAAGCTAGTTTAATAAATCAAAAAAACGCAGTAAATAAGTGTGAGACCTTCCTGATATTAAACGGTAACCGTAATCATTGGCCCTTGCAAATTCAGCGTTATCACATTGCATTGCTCGTCCTTTAAAGAACTTGATGTGTTGATCGCTTAAGGCCTCCACACACTACTTCAAACACACATCGGACGCGGTCCGCACTCAACTCGGGCAGCGCGGCCGCGGGTCGTGCGCGCCGCGGCCGCGGGTCGGGCGCGGCGCGGGTCGGGCGCGGCGCTTGAGCTGTGATAGTTCCGTATGTAAACTGAATGCACCTTCGATAACTCCCAAGAGCGCGTTTTTTTAGTTGACGTTTATAATATTTCATCAAGCGATAACTTCAGTACAATCTAAAACAAATAAAAAATATATACCTATTTTCTCTAAAAGATTAAACTACCTAAGTGAGTTTTGGGTGGCGGCGACTAGGTATTCATTTACGCTGTGTATATATTCAAACAGTATCTCTTTGCCGTCCCTTTGGGACCAACGCGATAGTAACGCCGGCCCGCGTTGAGCTTGCGAAACGACACCTTCACAGGGTCGAGGCAGTGCGCGGAGCAGTGCCGTAAACAGTGCGCGTATAGGGTAGACCGGGGCAGTGAACGGTTATCAGAAGTGACTCACCTAATGCCATAGTAGTGGTACTTGGAGTTGCCTCTAGTGCCGAGACGGCGGGTACGCAGCCCGACGAATACGGAGCGTATGAGCTTGCGAAACGACACCTTCACAGGGTCGAGGCAGTGCGCGGAGCAGTGCCGTAAACAGTGCGCGTATAGGGTAGACCGGGGCAGTGAACGGTTATCAGAAGTGACTCACCTGATGCCATAGTAGTGGTACTTGGAGTTGCCTCTAGTGCCGAGACGGCGGGTACGCAGCCCGACGAATACGGAGCGTATGAGCTTGCCGAAAGACGCCGCGTTCACGGGGTCGAGGCGGTGCGCCGAGCAGTGTCGCAAGTAGTGCGCGTAGAGGGTAGACCGGGGGAGAGACACACCTGCCCACAAACATATATTTTACTTTCAAATCTAAACCATTTTATGAAAGATACTGTGTGCTCCGCAGGATAACATGGAGACTAGTACAGTGAACGAATGTGTGAAGAATGAGGAAGGAAATGGTCTGGGTTGCTTCAAGTTATAGTCAGCGCTCAACCAACGCCATCTATTGGGACTTTCCGTTCGCCAGACTGCAGACTTCTTAAACAAGATTTATTGAAGTGATTGGCGTTTTAATTCAACCGTCGATGGTTTCATACATGAGTATTGAGTAACCACTGCACCTCGTCTGGACACGATATCATGGGGAACTCTGCCTAGAGGAAAGCGCATATGAGCAAAGCGCAAATATATCGGATTCCTGGCACTGAAAGTGTTAACCAACTCACCATCCGCTCTCATAGTTGTCTAGTAGCCAATGGACCAACCACCGAGACCGAGATTACGACTCCTGTCGGAACTCACCGTCAGCCGTCTCATAGTTGTCCAACAGCCACTGCACAGTCGCGGGCGGCATGCGCGCCTGCGGCGGGGTCGCGGGGGCGGAAGTGGGGGAGACGGCCTCGTCCAGACCAACCATAGAGACCGTGACCACAGACTCCTGTCAGAACTCACCGTCAGCCGTCTCATAGTTGTCCAACAGCCACTGCACAGTCGCGGGCGGCATGCGCGCCAGCGGCGGGGTCGCGGGGGCGGAAGTGGGGGAGACGGCCTCGTCCGGACCAACCATAGAGACCGTGACCACAGACTCCTGTCGGAACTCACCGTTGATGCGGCCAAGCGTTGGACACGCGTTGCTGCCGCGGCGGGCCCGCTTTACTACTCGCCGCCCGCCTGCGGTGTCAATATACCGCTTCAACCGCGCCCGACCCAAGTCGCGCCCGCCCCGCGCCGCACACGACCCGCGTTCGATGTGTGGAGGCCTTTAAAGAACAAAGAACATTCGTCTCTTACTAATGAGTCCGTAAGCGCGAAAAGGACGGATGCTTTATGTCTGCACTGCTGCTCTGCACATTTTGCTATGAAACAACACAAATTACGTACACAAAAAGAAGGAACTACTGATATGTCTCCTTGCCGTCAATGCAATTATTGGGCTCTAGTGCGAATATCGCGTAAACCAAACAGTCTGTCAATAATTCAGAATGCACCTGACCGAGCACCTACTAAATATAAAGTCAGTATAGCAGTTTCATTTGCATGTTATATAAAATATAACTGTAACCCCACAACCGTGCATTTATCAATAACTCAATTCCGACCACGAAAACCAACGGATAGGATGTCAAACAATAATTAACAGAAAAATATGGAGCGAAATGCAAACGCGGCTGACAACTCGATTAGCGGTTTCAATTTCGGCGACGTGACGTGCGTGACGAGCGTGACGTCGCGTGACGTCGTGTCGTCGCGTGTTGCGTGAAGTGTCACGACCAGCGGAATCCAAATGGCGTTAGATATTCATTTTTAGGCAATTCACATACAAATACAATACAGCTGACAACCCTCCGCGAGCGTGGCGCGGCGAGCTTTTTAAAACATCAGATCGCGAAGAAGCGGGATGCTTCAGCCGCATGCTGTAAACAAAACACATCCTAGAATAATTTATCGTTCCACGGTACATAACGTCAAAGATTCAATAGCAGATCCGAGGGTTGAAAGCCACCGTCCCTGACCACTTGACAAGATATTTTGGCGCTCGAACGAAGTGAGAGCGCCTATTGGCGCTATTGCTCGAGGCTGAAATGGGTGGCTTTCCCCGAGTTAAAAACTCTATACTTTTCATTTCGAATACGAGGAAATTAATTGAAAAACAAAAACTTGAATAATTTCTAAATCAGCCAGATCCTATAAAACCCATTTTAAAAGCGTTTGTTTTGGGCGGGAACTGTTGAGAGATTTCAACAATATTAGTGTGTGGACCATCGTCAGCAGGTCAATCACGTACCAAATGCAGTTACGTTAGGTTGAGCTAAATTTAAACTTTTATATGGAAAAATGACAGGTGGATCTCCCTTACGCGCGTTCAAAACGTAACGTGATTACCCTCTGGACGCGCTTTTGACGTGGTTATATCGAAAAACTAATTTTAATTGTTGTTTGGATGAAAAATTACATTACTAATTGTATTTATATATACATACCATATAGTAATAAAGAATGATACCGGCATAATATCAACAAGCTTCAAAAATCAACACAATTTTATGGAAGTGTGGCAGTATAGGTTTTGACCATTGTTATTTTTTTATTGACTTTAGGACGCTGTTCTGAAGCGGTTACATTGAACTACGAACACTTAAAAAATATTTAATAGTACTCAAAAAGCAATAATGGTCATACAATAATTAATTTATACTAACAATATTTATAAAAATAACGCATGATTGTCAACAAGTTTCTAAGTCAGTAGGTACAATTTTCTGAAACTGCCTTTGCTTTCTTATTTTTTATTACTTTTCAGCCCTAGGGGCGACATGCCTCACTTTCAACCCGCTGTTTAGACAAACAATGAGCTACTTTCAGAGTATGACAGATGAAAATAATTTTATATGCTCTGAATGGAATTCAAAACTTGTCTAGTACATTGAACCTGCATGCAGGGGTGATCACTAGTGTGCGGAGTTTTGGTGGCAAATTTCACAGAGTTAAATGGAGTCGCCTAACTATTTTTTTGATTAAACGAATAACGATTAAAAGATTAATTTTGCATAACACTCCTTATAAATTATCTTGTGAGCATCACCCACTTATACCACGATAACACAGGACTACTAAATAACACAAGTATTTAGGTAAACATTGTTTAATAAATTTATTTATTTTTACTTATTACATACGGAGAAACATGTTACCTAAACAGTCGGGATGAGTACCTACCTAATTAATGTCATACTAAGAACTTCAGGTAAATGAATAATTTTCAACATAAAAAAGACTCCATTATCCACTGTGTGAAATTGTGTGCGTGTGGACTGAGGGACCACTTGGTTTTTAATGCAAAAAATAAATTTTAGTAAGTGGAAAATTTAGTAGTAGTAGCGAATTACTTTGTAAAAAAAACCTGGAATTCGTAAAGAATTCACTAAAAAGTTATACAGCCAAAGGTGTGGTCCCTCAGTTCACACACTGAACCTTCCACTTCTGGGCAAGTATTTAATATGCTGGCTTATTTTGATGTTACAGATTTAGTAAAAACATGTTTAAACGTATTCGTAATGACCGAAACGTAATTTGGCAATGGTTATACACTAAAGCAGTCTTCCTTCGTTGGTCCCTGAGAGACCACATAAAATAACTAATAAATCGGTACATTTGTACAAATAAATAATGCATTTTTCTTTGCCAACATTAGTAAAAATCGCAAGGAAGTTTATAAAAGTTAAACAAAATTTATATTTGTTTGTGGTCCCTCAGTTCACACACTATGAAGTAATAAAATAATTAAAATATCCTAAAATATAAACACTACGGAAAGGTTTGTCGTACTGAGGTTTAGTAAAAAAGTTTTACTACATATATATATTTTTTGTACGTGGATTGATGGCGTATAATATAAGATAAATTGCTTTTTGATATATCCTTAGCAGAGTGTTCATTAGGGTGTCCAAACAATGAAAAGCATTTAAGTAGTAACTTGAATAATTTATAAATTCTACTTTTTAAATTTGCTTACTTAAATGGCCCAAGGAAAAACTGCATACAGCCAACTACATTTTAGATTCTGTGATCAAAATTACGAAATTAAAAACAAACTAAGTATATGGTATCAGATTTGGTGCGGTAAAACATGTAGCTCGTATATTTGCCCCGCGTATTATGTTTAAAAAATAAAAAGGCGGTAAATTTACTTATTTTTTTTTTTAAATTTATTTGGGTAAACAAACGGCCACTACAAGGGGTACTTATGAATACTTATATAATTAGTGATTACAATATGTGTGACCCACACCGTTTACCACATATTAAAAAACATGTGTTTATCATTCAGAGTCATTCATAACACGTTTAGTCTTAAGGACTGCCGGTGTCAACAATAGCAACATAAAAAGCGACTTACTTACCTAATCCTTTTATGGATCTATTTATTTTAAAAATCAAATCGGATTGTTTAAATTAACAATTAGTGAATATTAGATGTAAGTACGTCTATGATTCGTTTTTTATAAACAAAGATACTATTTCCGAAAATATCTACCTCACAAAATGTTTTGTTATATGTGTCAACGAGTCTGCGCAGAGGCGCGCGCTCACCGGCGTGTGTCCGGCAGCGGCCGGTCACGAACAGCTGGTGTGGGCGCGCCTCTCGCTGTCTACAGTAATAGGGGACTTTATAACTGAGTTTATTGTTAAGAGCTATACTGTCGAAGTGATTATAACAGAGGTTATACAATACCATTGCTTCAAGCAACGAGCGCCTCGACCGAAGGTCTAACATAGAATATTTGTTTAACAGTTGCGTATAAGACAATTTGCTGCGATGACATCGGTAGTGCATAGTATTAAGAAACTTTTTTTGTACAGACTCGAGGGTATCCGAGTATTTCTTATAATAGGGGTTCCAAATAGAAACGGCATGCTCTAGTTGGGACCGAATGAGTGACTTAAACAAGTGTAAATATGTACTAGAACGACGAAATTCGGTGCTGGAACGCATCACAAAACCATACATCTTATATGCTTTACTTATAATGGAGCTTACATGTAGATCGAGGTGTAATTTTGAGTCAAGTATTATTCCTAGGTCTTTAATTGATTGGACTATATCGAGTTTAGTGTTACACAAATAGTATGAGTTATTTAAGATATATTTTTTTTTAGTAAATTTAATAAGTTTACATTTATTTACGTTTAATTCTAATTTATTTGCAGAACAATAGTCCGAGAAGCGATCTAGGTCCTGCTGAAATAACCTACAATCATTATTGTTGTGTACAGAGTGATATATTTTCAGATCATCTGCGTAGAGTAAGATATTACAAAACTTAAAACAGGAACTGATGTCGTTAATAAATATGTTAAATAACAAGGGACCCAAAATGGAGCCCTGTGGGACTCCGGAACTAATTGTGGTAGCATAAGACTCGCATCTATTTACAGTGACTTTTTGTGTGCGGTTTGTGACGTAGGACTTAAACCAACGCCACAAGTTTCCACGTATTCCATTGTATGCGATTTTTTCCAGTAACATTTGGTGATCCACTCTATCAAAAGCCTTACGAAAATCTGTGTAAACACTGTCCACCTGCGTATTACTGTCTAATGATGTGTTTGGTTTGTTATTGCTGTGTAATAGGCAAATTGTGCTCATTTTTACATTACTTAAATTACGTAAAATATATATATAGCAAAAAGAAGTGTAGTGTTGCCAATATATACAACTTTATTTCTACCAATTATTACATTCTTTTCATACGTTCAATCGCAGTCCATGGTTAGAGACCCAATACAATACTACTTAATTAAAGAGTAATAATAAGCACTGTCCTGCTACTAAAAAGTTGTACTCTTGTATTAAGTTGTATTATAATCGTTTTTCGTCTTTATTTATTTACTTTACTCCCGCCCCGTTTTTCCTATAATATTTGTAAGTTTGTATCGTAATTCATTTTATGGTACAAGTGTTACTATTTTCTTCGTGTATACTTGTTGAAATTGAGGAAAAGTAAATGTTGACCAAGGCTAAAGCTAACAATTGATTTATTAGACGACAAGGTGCCCGCGCTGCTTCTCCCGCATAATTCAAAGAATGTAGGCAAACCCGTGGGATAAAATATAGCCTACCACCACCCAGAAACCCCAATCTAAACGCATTCAAAGATTTTTTGAAACACGCAAACTTGCAAAGCTTCAATCTCACAGAATTTGTCCTCTTATAATATTAGGATAGATAATTTCAACAATTTCAACAATGGATAAGGAGAATTTGTGTCTACTTAAGTATAATTATTTTCGTTAAATATTTACTCTATAATAATTTTATTAGGTTTCTTGAAGATGCGCATATTATATATGCCTTTAAATGAAAGCAAATTACCACGGGTCGTGTTAATATGCGATATCGAAATCAAATTGTCAAGCAAAAAGTCATAGAAAAGTACTTAATCCATCCAAACAGCAAACGAACTAATAAGTTTTGAAACTGAAACCATGTGTTGTGACAGAAATTTTACAGATATCCTGCGGCCAATTGTATTGTTTCCATAGTGTTAAAATTTATCAGGGGTCTCGAGTGACCTACGTAAAATTTCGTCCGTCAAATATTACAATCGTCACGTTTTATGTACGAAAGTCAAGAGCATGTTAGAATGTGACGTTAAAAAAAGTAGTTTTATGTGCAAGACATATAAATGGTCACATTTTACGTAGATGACGGTATACCATGTTAGCTCATGACGGTAAAATTTTATACGTCGGTTGTGGGCATAAAACATGTGCATAAAAGACGTCATTTTGTTAGTATGCTAGGGCCGCTGATACCATATACTTCGTTTGTTTTTAATTTTGTAATTTTGCTTACAGAATCTAAAATGTAGTTGGCTGTATGCAGTTTTTCCTTGGTCCATTTAAGTAAGCAAATTTAAAAAAATAGTATTTAAAAATGATTCACGTTATTAAATGCTTTTCATTGTGTGGACACCCTAATAAACACTGCTAAGGAAATATTAAAAAGCAATATATCTTATATTATACGCCATCAATCCACGTACAAAAAATATATATATGTAGTCAAACTTTTTAACTAAACCTCAGTACGACAAACCTTTCCATATTGTTTATATTTTAGGATATTTTAATTATTTTATTACTTCATAGTGTGTGAACTGAGGGACCACAAACAAATATAAATTTGACGACATTTATTAATAGTTGTGCTTTTGTTTAACTTTTATAATCTTCCTTGCGATTTTTACTAATGTTTGCAAAGAAAAATGCATTATTTATTTGTACAAATGTGCCGATTTATTAGTTATTTTATTTGGTCCCTCAGGGACCAACGAAGGAAGACTGCTTTAGTGTATAATCATTGCCAAATTACGTTTCGGTCATTACGAATACGTTTAAACATGTTTTTACTAAATCTGTAACATCAAAATAAGCCAGCATATTAAATACTTGCCCAGAAGTGGAAGGTTCAGTGTGTGAACTGAGGGACCACACCTTTGGCTGTATAACTTTTTAGTGAATTCTTTACGAATTCCAGGTTTTTTTTACAAAGCAATTTGCTACTACTACTAAATTTTCCACTTACTAAAATTTATTTTTTGCATTAAAAACCCAGTGGTCCCTCAGTCCACACGCACACGTGAAATTTGCCACCGAAACTCCGCACACTACAGTTTTCGAGATTTGGAACTGGTCTTTTGACACATCGCGACACCCATATAACGTAAATTGGCACTGCTCATCGAAATAATAAAAAAAGTTTCAATCGCTTCCGAGTTACAAAACAAAGTTCAATCTCCATGCACGCTCTTTTTAGCACTTATAAAATGATTGTCATATTTTTTTACGGCTTATTTGTATAGAAATTAGCATTGAAAACTCGGTATGCAAACCATTACGTCCTACGAATTGTTATTTTTAAATTTAGTGTTATACTGCTTTAATAGTTTGGAGTCTGTCAATTTAGAAATAAATCGATATGAATCAAATAATTGTGAATAGGAAAATAACAATGTATTATTTAATTACTGTTACGATAATACGAAATAAAATCACATCGATCGAAACCGACATATTTGATTGTGCAAAATGTTGCCTTTGAAAATATGGCATTGATTTCTGCACGGTGCGCGAGCTCTCTCAATTTTTCTCGCACTATCAGTCTCTCTCTTTACTTACAGGTCACTTGTGTTAGCAGACGATAGTGTATAGGCTCTCTATTTGATTTCCTAAAAATAATTATTACACAGTAATCAATCGATACCTTTTATTAGCCATCATCAATCGTAATCGGATATTATGACAATCGATTTACTCTAGCCACATCACTCTTTACATCATATTGGAACTGTCCAAAGACCAGTCCCAAATCTCGTACACTGTAGTGATCACGTTACGTTTCGAACGTACGTTCGACTGTATTTTTTCCATGCCACAGAACAAAGTATTCCGTGTTCCATACTAATGGCGTAAGAGAGTCCTGTGACCACTTTCGCGAAGCACTACCAAATGCACTACAAATTAAATTTTTAGGGTTCCGTAGTCAACAAGGAACCCTTACAGTTTCGCCATGTCCGTCTGCGGGCTAGCTCAGTGACCCTTACTACTAGAAAGCTGTAATTCGGCATGAATATAAAATCAATCACGCCGACAAAACGGTACAATAAAATTATGATCATTATTTTTTTTAGGGTAATCTTCTACACGTAAAGTGGGGAAGTCTTTTTTTTCTCTTTAAACCCATGGTGTGGGATATCGTAGGATAGCTTGTTAAAAAATATTACGGTTTTCTAAAAACCATTTTTCAACTCGGTGAGTTTTCGTGATATTGGCTTAAAAGCCCTAATTTTTGTTCGAGTCAAGTAATATTCGACAAACTTAACGCGTACTTGGAAAGGCCCACTTTCGTACAAATTCGGCCGGCGCAACCGCACCATTTATTTGGCGCTCGTGAGAAAGACAGACTACGGAACCCTACGCTGCGCGTGGCTCGACACACACTTGACCGGTTTTTCATGTGTAACCTGGCAACACTGGTCAAAAGGCCAATCATTATTGATCAAGCGCCCTAGCGTCGCCAGTTTAGAGTAGATTATAACTTTTAACTTCGTGGAACCGGCCACTACTTCCTCTTTCATTAAATTAACATGCATAAAAAATGCATACAGTGAACTGGCCACTTCTCTAAAAAAAATTACAATTTTGGAAATAATTTATAATAGCTTATTTTATATTTGCAACGGATATTATTATTATCAATTATAATTAATTACCCAGCGCTGTGGCATCCGACAAAATTTCAGACATCAAAAAAATTATAAAGGTTCCTCGGTTATAAGGTCCAGACTGTTAAGTGGTAGTACTGTAAAGTCCGAAAAAATATAATTATTAAATATTTTTGTCTTTATTTTGGTTCGTTCACATTTCCTCTATAATATTCAAGATAAATCATACAAAAAAGGCAATACATGCTTCATTTAAATCTACATTCTTTCTTGAATCTAGAATAATGTAGAGAATAACATTTTGAAATGACAAAAAAAACGCTATTATAAATTAATGTTGTTCAAAACCATATTTTTCTTGGAGTAATATTTAATTGTTAGTATCTTCTCTCTTCTAGTTTAAAGTGAACATGTATGTGTCAGCCTGCGCCATCTACAGTAAATTCTGTTTCAGGCGGAGCGCCAAATTCCATTTTCTCTCTCCCTCTCTCTCTTAATTCAGTAGTGGGTGAAAATGTTACCGTAGTCCGACCTTGTGCCCTTCGAACATGAATATTGAAGCATCCGGAGAACTCACTAACAGGTAAAGGTCGTATATCAAGTTTAACACGAGTCACTTATGTCTTTCTATTTCACTGGGATGGAACAGCCGTAAATCTACCGAACCGACTCGCCTGAGGCCAATAAGCCTTAAACATAATTATCATATACTACTGTACACACTAAACAGCACAACTTCATAGAAACACAACTGGGGTCTATACGGGACACTTATTAAATTGGAATTTGTTTTGCATTTAACGCGACTTCGACTTTGTTTTTTAAATAGATTATTATTATCTATTAATCAGGTGATATTTTGCGAAAGTCATGATAAGTTACGAGATCAATACCAATCCTTTAATATTTTTTTGCGAAAGTGAATTTGTTCTCATAACTCTTAATTTTTAAATTGCTTCCGTTCCCCACGCCCTGCTTACAGTTACTATTACGGCCCGGCCACGACATTGCGCGAATTGCGGCGCGGCAAGCGTTTTATCTGTTCACTGCGCGGTCGAGACGCGCAACACACTGTGGTTAGTTGGGATCACGCGCAATGGATTAGAAAAACCGCTGCCGCTGCCGCCGCCGCTCGAAGTCGTGGCCGGGCCGTTACTACGCAGTTAAAGCAATGACAACTGTACGCTTACCATGAGTTTGAAAATGACGGCTTACGCTAACGAGTATCGAGATTTCTATCTGTGCATCTCTATTGCACTTTGACAGTACGAGCGGGATGCACAGATAGAAAACTCGATACTCGTTAGCGTAAGCCGTCATTGTCAAACTCGTGGTAAGCGTACAGGATGGCTCGCGGTACTTGAGTTCGCGAGTCGCGAAGCGTTGCGCAACCACCGGTGTGATGCAACCCAAACTGACTCAGTGTAACTGAGCCAACTTTGACTGGGGCGGTAATTCGGATGGGGTGAAAAAATATTTTTCGCCAGGTATTCGGTTGAAACAGCATTTCATTATATAAACATTATATGCTTTATCGACTGCCAAGCGACAAAAAAAATTTTTTTTTTTTCTATGTTCGCCCAGATTCGGGGTGCACACGGTGGTTCCATAACACTTTGGGAGCTCTTGGACAATGCAACTAAGCGTCATTGCTCTGAGTATTAATGGATAAGCTGAATGAGGTAAATTAATAAAAACAGATATTCAAAAAATACTTAGCGCAATATCGAATTCCTTAATAAACTCGCTCCTCTAGTGGTATATCTTTTGTCGTTTACTCAATAATTTAATACTTATATCATACACAGTAGAGTAACCACCATTGAAGGCAAAATTCAGGATAATGCAATCAATTTAGTGAAACACGTCCGCTTCAATTATGCATTATTGGCTTGATTGAACCCTGTTCGCCAGCTCATCCAACGTTGCAGCAGCATATACTAGTAAATAATGTAGTTATTTTGGCTAATTCATAGAAGAAATACACGCCTTTCGTGTCTTCGAAACTCAAGAACGAAAATATTGTATGCGAGGCGCGGCGGTCATTATTTACTGTTTATAGCAGTTGTTCTTAACCAGTGGTCCGCGAACTACTAGTGGTCCCTGTAAACACCCGAAGTGGTCCGTGAAGCTATTAGAAATATATTAAATAAGTACCAACCAACGAGTCGAGACAACGACCCCCAATCAGTAAGTGATCCTCGGCAACGACTGCTTTATAGAGTGGTATCAGTATAACAGTATAAGTACTATGAAATTATCACGTTACATTACATCACACTTTACATCGCATCACACTGATATTATAAATGTGAAAGTTCGTATATCTGTGGTGGGAAAAACATTGAAGGAAATTGTATTTCTATAACTGATTTAAAATACTTCAACTTCACTTTCTATAGCCGTAGTAGGTAATTCTCCAGGTTTTTTATGCGTCTATACTCAGTTAGGCCGTATGAAACACATAAAAAAGTTTGATGGAGTTTATGTAACCGTAGAGAAAATAAGAGAATTACCGATTCAATGAAGTCGCGTATACTTACGCGTAACAGCGCCATCTGTGTTGTCAAGTGGCGACTATGACAACTAGTATAGTTTGTGACAACCTGTGTTCCCAATTTTCGTAAAAACTACAGAACCTGGTTACAGATAATTTTTCTCCCTCGGACGCTCCGGTTGTGGAATGAGCTCCCTGCCGAGATTTTCCCGAGGGACTACAGTATGGGGTTCTTCAAAAAAGGATTGTATAAATAAAGGGTCGGCAACGCGCATGTGGAGTTGCAAGCGTCCATAGGCTACGGTAACCACTTACCATCAGGTGGGCTCAAGCTTGTTTGCCACCGACGTGCTATAAAAAAAACTCCTAATTTTAGTCCAACACAACCCCAACCTGTGCTAAATTTAGTTACAATTATGGTCATGTCTGAAAGGTATGATATAAAGGTATGTTATTATCATTAAACATAAATTGTCAAGCGAGTCGTGTCCCTGGAAATTCTGCTAATTAAACTATTTCAAATGAATGTTGGTACAGGTACATATAAAGTATAGCCTGAATTAACATATATAATGCTTTTAAGTCCAAGGTTTTTTATTCTAAGGGCAAGAGGGTGAAATGGGGGGATAAAGCTTGTAAGGAGCTAAGATTCAAGCGAGTTCCACGCGGATGAAGTCGCGGGCAGAAGCTAGTCATAAGTAAATAAAATCAGGCAAAATAAAAAGGGTTATGATATATAACTTTGATATAGTTGGAAGGTATTGGCAAGTACAATATACACAAAATCTAGTTCATGTTCGAACGCTTATTCAAGTGAAAACACAACACTTTTCGCTCGCTGGACTAAAATGTCACGTCCGAAACAGAAAAGACAATTGCGCTTTTTTCTGGAAAGAACAAATAAAATTAAACACTTGTCCGAGCAAAAGAGAGAATAATGGGGACCGCCGCAGCCTGCAAGTCACGTACTTGCCCCACAGTATTGCAGTCGGCTGACATCTAGCCTCGGTACACTTCGGAATAGTTCGGCATCGTTCGGAGTCCGGGTTGACGTGCGAGCACCGTGCGCCCAACTTAGTTTGTGTACTGAGAAAATTGGGTACATATGAAGTTTATTTGGTCACAAATGTTCATCGATGCCACTGAAACTAGTCCAAACTTAAAAGTACTTCGCGCTCGATCGTTTTGGTCAATATTTATCTATAGGAACTTGTATAAGGTCTTTTTTCCATATAATATACTCCCCCATGTCACCTCAAATTATTTCATAGAAACAACACATCGCTCCCACGTCCTCCAATTCTCGTCAAAGCTCAAGCTCCTAAATAAGCTCTTAATCTAACTAGAACCGGTTTAACATGATTTCTAATGCTAGTTTCGGATCCCTGTTTTGGGTGCACCGGAGCATATTAGCAGATATTCGCGGAAATGGCGGAAAGTTCGGTAATATGATGTTTACCGCTATACAAGCCGGACAAACCCCACTAACTAGTAAACAGGCATTAGTCTAGCGTTAAACATGTCCTTGGGGCTTATTCAAAAACGAATTGAAACTGTATCGGTTTTGTATATGAAACTCGTGCTTGTTTTATCTGATCCAGATAATTATAACTTCATACAGACCAGCTTAAGCCTACTTAAACTACCCCTTGAAGGGTGGGTTCTCAATTCGACTAACTTAAAAATATTGTCTCTCCGGCAATATCAATCGGACAAACAAGAGTGTGTTGGTTATGCATAATTATTTGAAGAGCACGTGGATTTTCATATTTGGGAGAGAGACGCAAATTATTGTTCTAATTTTAAACTTTTTACCTAAGTTTGACTTACGTAAAATTATGACCACCGGTGTCGGAGGTACCACATCGTCACATCGCCATATCATGGTATGATTGTGGTGAAATGCTCACTTTAAAAAAAAGAAAACAGCTCACTGCGACCGCGGTAAAAGTAACAGCGAAACACAAAAAAGCCACCACCACCACCACTAAGCAATTACTGATACCGCTAGACTCCACGGTATACACAACAAAACGGAAGAATTTGCATAGCTATCAGAAAAAGAGATTAACGCCGCCAGAGTTGCAGATATATCATACCTTTATGGTTCCGCGCGGATCACAGCCACCTTTGACGCCGCCCGCGAAAATGGAATAACGGACTCGTCAGCTTTATTTGACAGAATGCAAAAGCGTGTACTGAAATCACATTTCCGGGAGTCCGATCTCAGCACAGCGCGGTAATTGAATGGTAGGTAGTTGTAAAAAAGCAAACACAAAAATCCCAAGTTTATTCTGCAAATAGCCCACACGGGCACTCGTGAAAGTTTTACTCTTGTAGTGTTTTTCCTAAAGGCTAGGAGTAATACATGGAAAGTACTCTTCGACGTACTTAACTTGCTATTGTGAAGTAAATGTAACTTGCGCCAACTTTCTGTATGTCGTACACTTTACCGACTTCAACAGTTGTTCCATGACATTACTAAAGTCAATACGTCGATATCTATCGACGGACATTCTCTTTGCGACATATTTGTGTTAATAATGTAGTCGCAGTAAATTAAATTGGTTGTGGATAAGTCTACGTAATATATGTAGCCGAAGGTAGGTATATAATAACGTACATTATCGTTTTATATTGTATTTATACTCGATGTTGCATGCCTCCGATAATCTCGATTTATTTGTGTGAGTCAGGAGTCGGTTAGATATCGAGCAACCGGATACCACGTTGCCGGTCACTTGATCGGTCGTTTACTAGACAGATGTTGATTGCTTATAAGAGTAATAAGCAATTGTTTTCTAAAGTCCATGTTGTTATTCGCACATCCACCTGCTTTCCAGAGGAACAAACAGAAACCATAAATGAACAATTTCCACAAAAACACTGATGTACATATTTCATAAAATTATTCAGATAATATAGACCCTATGGAGTCCTTAAAAATAGATCTTGTTAAGTTAATTAGAACTGAACTCCATTGTAAGTTTTGTGCTGACGACTCAAAATCAAAACAAAATCGCTACCCATGTTTTTACAAGGAAATACCACTACGTTTATCGTGATGCTTAATTTCATAGTACACTTACTTGCGATACGGGAGCCGTTTTCTCGTCTCGGAAACATTTCGAATTATTTATCCCGGTGCAGCATACGTAATTATGAATCGTATCTGGTATTATGTATATGTAGGTATATGTAGGTACATAACGTGGGAATCGTCGCGCGGATCAGCGCAAACAAAATAAAAGTTTACACCCGCGTCTTAAATTCTTTACGTGTTCAGTATACTGTTATCATTGGCCGAGTTTTATGATTCACCTTTATTTCGGATGCTTCCTTCATATTTTACGATGCTGCAAACGAGTGCGTGAACTAAGTGAGATAGCGCTTCCTTCACAAGTTTACTGTCGACGTAAAAACGTTTAAATGTTGTATGATATCCATCTACGGAATACAAAGTGCGGGAACAAGTGCGTAAAGCAGCAGTTTAGTGCGGACGTTAAAAGTTGTGTTGTTGGCGTCGTAATCGTTTTGTCGAGATTGGCTTTGTTGCGTGTTTATCCACCTGGAGTGTCTTTACGGCCGGCTCCGAGCTCGTCGTTACCTAAGGTTTTAATATTTAAAGATACTGTTTGAACTCTGTTTACTATACAGGGGACAGCACAACCGGGTCAGAGTATGCAAAGGGTGGCCCATTTTTAGGACTAAAATTTTTGATTTTTTTTTTAACATTTTTGCAACTTTTTTGGTTAGAACTCTAAAGAATACAATAAAATAAGTACCTGCTATAAATTACATTTTTTTAATAAGTTAAGAATATATTTAAAAAATACATAATAAAATAATACTTGCCTAACTATATACATCTCGACTGTAAACTAACAAAAAATAATAAAACTACCTACATATTACAAATAAAAAACCGCCTTTAAATCCGCGCCGTGCGGCAAGGTGCCCATAAGGCTGGCGGCATTGCCGCGCTGGATAGCAATGCTGATCTGTTGCGCCAGATAGCCGCCAGGCCGTTGGTCACCACTTACTTCCACGGCACGCTTCGCGAGCTCCTTGAAAACTGCGTGTGCTCCGGTTCCCCACGGCCCAAGCGTGCATATTATGCAGCTAAAAATATTTGCGTCGCTTGAGGTTTTCAGCTGTGTTAGCGGCAGCCCCAGCCCTGGACGAAGTCCCTGAAAGATGGGACCGGGCAAGGGTATCCACACATGTGGCATCCCATACTAGGGGCCGACCCAACTTCTAGGGATCAAGGATCATGCCATTAGGCCTCTTGCCGTCGTCCCGCGCGAGACCTGATGGTTCTAGAACTGCCGGCACACCGGCCGTGACGAGGGCCCGGCGCAGAATACCGTTCAGGCTAGCATGTCGCGATGTCCGGCCGGCGCAATCATCAAGGTACCAGGCACCAAATTTTGAATTTAGATCGTTTTTTTTATTAACTTGCCCGATTAAGAACTAGAGCGGTCCAAAGTTGCGAGTTCGGCCATAGTACTATTACTACTACGGAAAAGGGACGGGAAATTTACGATAAAAAAATTTAACCAATATCACCACTGTTTTTTATTACTGAATCAAATGGAACATTCTAAAATTAGCATATTTTATTGATTGAGTTTTTTCATAAACTTGACTGTTTACGAACTAGAGTGGTTCAAAGTTAGTATTATAAGTATAGTATTCTGCCATAGGTTTTATCTGTGCGGACTGATATGATAATCTCCAGCGAGTCGACGCCACCCCGCTGCGCGGAGTGTCTATTTCTGGTGTGAGGGACACAAGTGAACCCTAACCTAACCGACCTAAGACAGAGTTCGCTTATGACAAGCCATTTTTGTCCGCCCTAATAATGCACGACCCAATAATCCGCGTCCAAAATAGTGCGCCGCGCCTCAGTATTTCTATGACCTTTGAAACGCTCTAGTTCGTTAATGGTCAAGTTAGTTAACAAATATTCAAACAATAAAAGATGCTTAGTTTAGCATGTTCGAAGTATTATATAATATATTTATAGGTTGGACTAGTAATATTATAACAGAAATAAAGTTAGAACTAAAAACTACATACATATTTACAAATTGCCTACGATATATTCCCCTAGGTCGGCGCTCTGCGGTAGGGTGCCCATAAGGCTGGCTACGTTTCCTCGCTGAATGGCGATGCCAATTCTTTGACCGAGGAACAAGCCAGCCCTATGGTCAGCCGTGTGCTCGAAGAGCCGTTTTTTTAGTTCCTGGTATAATTTCTGGGCGTCTGGGCCCCACGGCCCAAGCGTCTCAACTCCGAAAGCCGCTAACACATGGTTGCCGGTGAGGCCCGTGTATTTGCGGCGTTTGGCAGCCTCTGCCGAAGCTGCTGCTGCGCCCGCCCTCTGTGAAGTGGTGGGTAGGTGGGACGGAGCCAATGTGTCGACGCAGGTGGCGTCCCAGACTAGGGGTCGTCCCACTTGCCACGGAACGAGCGTCATACCGTCGGGCCTCTTGCCATCGTCGCGTGCGAGGCCAGGTGGCTCTAGGACGGCTGGAACGTTTATGCTGGCAAGGGCCCGACGGATTATGTCGTTCAAGCAGGTGTGGCGGGCGAAGCGGCCTGCGCTTTTTTGGCAGGAAAGGCCGTGGTGGCCCAGACGGTCTACTTCCACGCCGCAGGGGCAGCGGATGGGGGACCACTATGTTGGAGCCCAGGCGGAGGCCGACAGCTAATCTCAGGGAGTTGTTGTCCAGTAGTGTCGCGCAATGGGCCGAAGGGTAGGCGTGGAGCCAGAATCCGGACTCTTTTTCTGAAGATGCCAGGAGCCGGGCCTTTTCGGAGGCTGACGAGGCGGAGTCCAGTAGCCAGTCGTGGACCTGGCGGCAGAGTGGTTCATCCCAGATTCTCTGGACAACTTTGCTGATTGGCAGCTCTTTACCGGGACAGGCCGTTTTCCATGCGTTCTCTGCCTCGGTCAAGCACGATACCTCAATATCACGGAGTGATGGAGCGAGGATTTTTCCAATGAGGGATATCGTACTGTGGACCGAGGAGAGGAAGGCTGGAAGAACGACGCTCGAAATTTGCCGGATACCCAGGCCGCCGTATCGGATTGGGAGGGTGGCATGTAGGAATTGCCTGTGTCGTTCAGTTGGATGTTTAGTGTTTTTTCGATTTGGGAGTGTAGGATGGAATCAATTTTTTCACAAGATACGGGAAATTTCCATAATGGACTGCAGCGCATCAGATAGGTGAATTTGGGGGCAAAAAGACAAAAACGGAGGATAGAAAGGGCCATGTGTGAGTTAATTTTGAGTAGGCGGTCGGAGTATTCGGAGAAACGGTTGATTTGGCTGTCAATAAAATCTGGGATTGAATCTTCAAATATTGGGGCTCCAAGGAGGTGAAGTGAGTTTTTAGTCACTACTTTGATACCTGGGCAAATGCTTCGAAAGTCGTCAATAATTTTGGTTTTGTTTGTATTTTCCTGGCTTACATACAGCTCGCATTTGCTCAAGTTTAGGTCCAAACCGATTTCATGAAATTTTGTTATTAGAAAAGACAGGTCGTCTAGTACGCAGCTCGCTTCACCTCCGAGGCTGCCGTCGTCCAGGTACCAGATGTTAAATTTTGACTTTAGGGCTGAAATGATTGGGTGAACAGCAAGGCTAAAGATGGCTGGGCCCAGGGGGTCGCCTTGCTGACAGCCAACTGCCGAAAATATGCTATGGTTGTTGTACATTAAATTTGATGGCGAGCTGTAGCACTGCCAGAGATAAGGGTATAAGTTTGGAATCTCTTTTTGGATTTCTGTCAGCATTGCTACTCTGCTGACAGAGTTGAATGCATTTTTGACGTCAACCTTTAGCAGAACCTGATCTCTGGAGTTACAGAGGAAAGTACGGCAGGCGTGGACGGCGGCCTCGCAGCCTCCTTTTGAGCCAAAGCCGAGCTGGGTTGGCTTGAATTTAGATTCCAGATCTTGGACTATGTATCTGCAGCACACTTTGGAGGTTAGTCTCCTATATGTAGCTCCAATTGCAATTGGGCGGATTCCGCCATCTTTCTTACCAAGTGCACAGAGGTTGGCACCGTACAGGGTAGGAACTATCCCGGTGTCTACCTTGCCTGCAAGCATAAAGTTGACGAGAAGAGTGATGCTAGATAGAAGGACGTTATTCCGGCTCCCCGGAACCCCGACGATAAGATCCTTTAGGTGCTGAGGTGAAATGCCATCCAGGCCCCCGGCAGAACCATTCTTGAATGACATCAAGGAAGCCATTACTGCATCTTCAGAGGCTTGCAGGCAAGGCAGAGCTGAGCTGGGTGGGTCAGGATAGTTAAGCACTGCGGGTGCAGGTGGATGCTTACCCTGCAGGGTAGCTAGCGTGTCTGGTGTATCGGGAGCTGAAGTGTCGCTGGAGAAAAGAATTTGTGCAGCGCCCTTCAGGTCACCGTCATTAACTTTCCCCTCTACTACCTTAAAAACATCGCGAGAGTAGTGTTTTGGTTGGAAATCGTTACAAGATGCGTCGATGGTGCTAGAACGGGAACAGTTCGATTTAATTTTTGAAGTGAGAGACTGGCGGGTGTTATTTTTTGCTACATGGAGGGTATTGAACGCAAACAGAAGAAGGCTTTCCCAGCTTGACGGTGAGTTATCGCTTAAGCATTCATCAATCGTCTTTGCAAGACTAGATGCGACAGCTGGTCTCGCGCCTCTCGGGATTCGTTTAATAACCGGAAAAGCCTTCTTATAACTGCTTAAGGTAGTGGAGAGGGGGGTATTATGAGAGTTGGCAGAGGTTGACGCATGGCTGGAACCGCTGGATGGGTTATTGTTGCTGTTGTTTAATTTATGTGACTTGCCGAGATGGATCTGTAGTCCACGCCGTCCCTTCAGTAGTTTCGGGTACGTGCAGTGCGGGCATTGTATGTATTCTTGCGAACACTGGACAACGGGCTGGCTGACGGAAAGTGTGGGAAGGGTTGACATTTACCTAACTTTTACTTTATGCTAATATAATACACAACCGGGAAAAAGGCTACTTGCTGGTAAGATAAAAAGGATATACAAAGAATCAACACAAAAACACTGCGGTCCATTCCGGCTCGATTGAAGACACTTCCGATCCAATAACATATTACTGCACAGCTTTATTGAGTAGGTGGCGGATTATTACGTAGAATACTTGGGACTTTCCAGGCAGTAAACTTGATAGGACTTCACTGAAGAAAACGTTGTATATTTGTATATAAACACGCGTGATTGAATGTTCACTACGTTGACAGATGTCACATAGGCCGGGCGCCTTGCTTCGCACCGAAGCGGCCCGGGCTGCGGTCTCCGCAGGAAATAAAACCTCTGTGGACTATACTATACTGGTTAAATTTTTTTATCGCAAATTTTTTAAGTCCGAAATCCGGCCACCCTTTCCGTTCCAAAATGTATTTTAAGTGAAGTGCTTGCATGGTTGGTTATGATATATATATTATGTTCCAGGGAAATGGTCAAAACAGAGATTTGATCAAATCTCTAAGGGATTATGATCAAATCACGCAAGATATTAAAATGGCGAATCCATTTTATCATTTGCCTAATACAAATCAGTAATTTGATCAAATCTCTGAATCTGTTTAGTGAAATGACGAAATCGGACAAAAAGGCAACTCGTTTTTTCATTTCACTAGACTTGTTTAGTGATTTGATAAAATCCCTGAGACGCGTCAGTGAGTTGACGAAACTAACTCGCGAGGGGGAGCGATTAAGTCTTTTCCGCTCTTATAAAAAAAAATAACCACGAAGACGATGGCGGGAGCAGAACTCCTAACTTACTATCTTCTAACCTATCCGCCATCCGAGTCTAAGTCCCAGAACCTAGGTATGGTATGCTTTGAAATGTAAGTCAGTTAAATCCCATTGCAGTTTCAGTGTACAAATAGTTGTCATATTTACTCGTAAATTTTGAATAAATAGTTGTAAAATAAACATAATTTGTCTGCAAAGTAAGGAAATTGCGAAAGTTTGATATTATTAAACTGTTAAGTGTTGGGGGGATACATTTTTAACAAACTTTATTTATTTATTGAAATGTACCACAAAAGGTCACTTTTACGTGTAAAACCCTTGATGCAACCTGACCACTTAATGTATTAACTCTGTTCATAAGTAAGTAGGTACTTGTAACAAAATATGCAGACTTCTGAAATACCTATAACAAGCTTCGCAAAATTCTCAATCTAAAAAAAACTCGCGTCAGATTCAAATTGCAACACACGCCGCGCAAATAAAAACACTGTTAATCCAACACAATTTAATTTCATGTTTGCTCCAGATAGTTGAGAACTTTTTAACATTTTATTCAGTTTCAGTGCAATTACACTGTAGTGTTGGCGGAAGTTGTTTTACACTTTCTTTTGCCACCGAGTGTAATAACAGAGCGGAGTTAACGAAGTTAGGGGCTCCAGTTTCAGCCTTTATCGGGGGGTAATTCTGTCGGCCAGTGCAGTCGCTTTACGTGTGAGGGTGCTAAAAGGGCATATTTATAAATTCGTCGAACGCTCAGCGCGAGTATGGGCTACAGCCTTAGAGTAAGGATTCATATAGAGACGCTCTACACGTGCTACCGTAAGGTATGAAAAGGCAGCAGCTAAATGAAAGACTTGTTTTAAAATGGGTGACGGCTTCCCATAAACAACGTATCTACATATTGGGGACGGTTAAAACATTCACTTGCCAAGAATCGCTTTACACTAAGCAGGTAGCAGAGTCCGTGATTTTCCCGCTAAGTAGCTGGAAGCACTTACGCGGAGAGCACCCCCTAGGCGGAATCCTGGTAGTCAATGGGTTAACATTTGTTTGCCGCAAATAAATAAAAGATGGGACTATGACAAAGACAACATATGATATATCTCTCCGTGACACTTATTGAGTATACGACCATCTCGCTCGGTAGTCATATTATTATTACGATAATCTGTCTCCGTCTGGACAGTCTGAGCATCAAGAGGACAGTTCAAAAGCAAAACTTCATAAACCTTTCTGAGTACTCGTCATCGTCGACAGAACTTCCTGAATTTCAATTCATTTCAAAACCGTACAAAATGGACCGTTCCTAGCATCTGGCCTCGTAATACCGGGAATGGAGGAGTTAGTTCATAAAATACGTCTATGAAAATGATTTGTAGGATCGGAACAACAGCCGCCGAACGGTCCCGTAAACCAGATGGAGTTCCCTATTCACAGCATTTTAAAGTTATTGGATCGCTTACAAATCATAGGGCTAGGCTACACAGCTCTCATGGCTCATGGGCCCGATTCCGGAACGCGTTTTTGACGTGACCTATTGGTGTAACGTCTTGCTGAACGCATGCTTAAAACCGTCTCGTGTTAAACACGGACAAATTAAAGACAAAAGAGAAAAAGACGACCGCTTAAGCCTAATTGGCAGTGACCCTGCCTACGAAGCAAGAGGTCCCGGGTTCGAATCACAGTAAGGGCATTTATTCGTGCGATGAGCACGAATATATTTGTTCCTGAGTGATGCATCCATGGATGTTTTCTATGTATTTAAGTACATATTTATCTATTATAAGTATGTTTATCGTCGTCTAGTACCCATACTACAAGCTTTGCTAAATTTAGGACTACGTCAATTTGTGTAACATTGTCCCCTAATATTCATTTTATTCATTTATTTTAAATGTCTCAGCACGAGGCACTGATAATGGATGGAATTTTACCCCAGGAAAATTACGTTTTTTTCAAACATTAATTTATAACAGCGTTTTTTTTTGTTTGTCTAATTTTCAAATGTTATTCTAATATGCCTTATACAAGAATCCACCAAAATTTCCATCGGGAAGTAAAAAGATAAAAATAAATAACACATCCATTATGTTTTTTGTGTGATTTATTTTTTATTCTTGAAGAGCTCCTGTTAATTAACCAAAACAAAAATTAAAATATCTATTAATAATTTTCCCCTTTTTTCAGGAATAGGTAGGTTAAATATCGTTTTTTTTGATGACTAATATTTTGGTGGATTTTGAGTCTACGTAATTACTAAAATGATAATATATCAGTTACACACAAAAAACCTGCTGTTATGAATTATTTCCAAATTTCCATTTTTTTCCATACTAATGAAAATAAAGTGCTTGGGCTATTGGGTAGTTTCCTCGTGTTAAAAATAACATCGTGACGGGCAGTAAACCTAGTCTAATCCCAATAAGGTCTAGTTGGAAGGTCAGATGGTAGTTGCTTTGGTAAAACTAGTGCCTACGCCAAATCATAACCCTTATCCCAGGGTGCCAAAGAGGACCCGGGCGCGTTTGAGCACTATCCGGAAAAAACTCTAGGAGGATGATGATATGGACTGTAAACCATCAAATCATCACAAAAAATGGTAAAGACTTGACGTGAAAATAAAATATTGTTATAATCGTAAAATTTGGTAAACATGATATGACGCATAGCCGAGAGAATCATTCAAAATACAACGAGTAGCTGAAGACTCAAGAGCCTCCTTTATACTTCACTTAGTAATCTCTAGTTGAGAGGCACGGGAAGAACCATCAGAGCATTTGTACCCGATGACGGAGCGGGAATCCTCTGAAGATCACTATGCCATTTTCGCATGTTCACTGCCACCGCCACCACCCAAACCATGCTAAGATGACCCTTTAAGATTATAAGCCTGAACCTAATTTTGTTCACTCGTAAATTTTATAATTGATTTTAGTTGTAATTGTCCTCATACAGGCATTTGCTCCTCTCTAAAAACAGGTTCAAATCTAATTGGAATGCGATATAAGTCATCAGATCTCATTCTCGTCGATCGTTACTAGGTAGTTAGTATCCTGCGATGTTTATTGTCCATAGCGTACTACCTGTAATAATGAGGATAGATGTAAGTAACATAAACTGTTTGTTTAGGAATAATTATAACTCCCCTAAACACCTAACACGGCGCCAAGTTTGACTTACTATTCTGAACCTATCGAATATCGGAACACACGACGAAATTACAACAAAGTGCGGCAACTTAGCGCTGGAACACCGCGGGACGGGCCCGTAACTCCCGACTTCGCAGATTAACTAACTTCGCGTCTAACTATCCCCTAAGTATTCTAAATCTGGAATCAATAGTTGATTTCAGAGCTCTTGGGAACGGGGACACGCGCGATTAAATTTAAATATGAAATACAGACTACTGGAATGCCCGTATCTTCTTATCCATGAGAGGAGGCCTGTGCCTGTGCCCAGCAGTGGTATGTGATGGCCTATATGATGATGATGGTGATGAAATTTAATACAGAAACGATACATTTCAATACAGAGCCGACGCAGTTTTTAGTTGGCACTTGGCAGTTTAGTAGCCCTGAGGGGTGATAACGTACCGTTTCCATTGTGCGTTAGGACAGTCCAGCTGTCATTTTCGGTTGTACGTTGTTTCATATACTACATTTTCGTAGAATTTTGCTTCATAGAAAATGTTTTCCATATTATCATTTCATAGAATGATCATTTTCTAATGCACTTACTTTGTAGAAGCTTATTTCATAGATTTTTTATTTTTGAGATTATTAATGTTTCGAAATTCATGTCATCGATTTTTAGGTCATATATTATTGTTACTTATAATATTTAGTTTATAGAATAGTTTTTTCTAAGCTTGTATATTCATAGAATTTTGTTAGTCATTTTATTAAGCTTTATATTTTCGTTTCATAGAAGGATTAAAGAAGGAAATGGGAGTTTTAATAACAAGTTTTTCCGCTCTTTTATAAAAAAAATAACCACGAAGACGAAAGCGGGAGCAAAGCTCCCGCTTCCGTCTTCTAACCTATCCGCGATCCGAGTCGGTTTTGCCACTATGTTCCTGTTCCTTGATCCTTGTGTACTTGTAATGTAATTGAAGTTCATAAGAATATTTGAAAACAAAAAAACTGGAACTAAATATTATATGAAACGGTTCCTATGAAACAATAATCTATGAAATTTGTGTATACGAAACAAGAATACACGAAACAATTCTACAGTTTGATAAGTTTCTGAATTAAAAAAGTTTGATAGTCATATACATTGAACTGAATTTCTGTGAAATATGTTTCAACCAAGTGAATAGTCTATGAAACAATAATATTGGAACTGAAAGTATAAGAACCAAATAATTTATGAAATATTTTCTGAGAAACGAAATTCTATGAAATTTCTGTCTGTGAAATAGGGTGACACCGTCATTTTTCCATATAAAAGTGACATTTACATCTTACTTACGCGCGTACAATGCGTTACGTGATCGACCTGCTGCCTGCGAAGTTATTAGTTCCTACCTTGTAATCTCGGTTAATTCTTCTACCGAGCTTCTTCCCATTTTTAATTTGGGTCGGCTCTCCTAATCATTTTTCTCCAGAGATGGCGGTTCTGGGTCGTCTTTGGGTCGATATCATGTATCTACGGTCTTTATCCATATGAGTCAGTAATTGCAATCTATTACTGATTTGTCAAAGTGATGAACAAGCCGAATTATAAGATTACGACCTTATACGCACAAGCCTTAGAAATCAGAATCAAACTTTCGCCCCGTCACACCGCACCGGAACGCAAGTAAAAGAAATAAACCTAGTGTATGGTGTAGGCAAGCAGAATTGAATCCGTAGTGTGTTGACAATCAATAGAAACCGAACCTATGTTTTCACCTGGCTTGCTGATTGTCATGCTGGCTGGCAAGCGTAAATAACGTACGTGCAACGTACAGTACCTTGGTCTCGAGAACATGAGACCACCGGCGTTACGATTGGCACAAACGTAACTACATTTAGTTCGGTAAGTGTATGTTAGTAGGTATCTATCTATTGTAGTAATTGAAAGTATAATAATAAATGAGCCTATATACGTCCCACTACTGGGCAGCATCCAGGGTGGGTCCAGGTTTCCTCACTGTGTTTTTCCTTCAACGAAAAGCTAACGGTAAATATTAATGATAATCCGTTCATAAGTTTTCGAAAAACTCATTGGTACGCGCCGAGATTTAAATTTTAAACCCATGCAAGCACGCAAGCTACCGTAGCATTGAAAGTGTTACAATATAAATCCAACTAAGTAAGCTACGAAAGTTTACTGTTAAAGGGTGGCGAAGAACGCTAGCCCGCCGCTAACTATGAATACATCTATTAATGATACTTACCGACACAATATAACATCCCAGGGAAATATCACAAGACCTATATCCAACGAGTGACCTCCCTCCGTCCTCGCCAGACAAGTCAGACTAAATGCCTAATGGCAAAAATGGCAATTCATTGGACGTCATTGAATTATGATTAATAGACCGGAAGCAAGCGGGACACATCACCGGCCTGGCTCGCTGCCAGCCGCCGAAATATGCCTCTGAAGACACAATAATATGACTTAATCATGTCCACCAAACGGGGCGGAAATATGAGTAGTGTGTTATGTATTTCGTCCCTTTAGTGCGAGAAATGAATAACTATCATCAGGAATTGTTGTTTTGAGTAGCGGCTCCTTAAGGCTCGCTCGCACCGCGACTTAAGAGGTGATGCGTCGTTTATTATCATCATATCAGAAGTCAGACGTCCACTTTCAGACATTAAGCATACGTAAATAATCAAGCAGCGTCAATTGAGCTACGTCAACACCACAGCAAGTAATCTACATGTACTCGTATTTCACATCAGCCTATATATATACGTCCCACTGCTGGGCACAGGCCTCCTCCTCACTCGTATTTACATTTATTTAAATTTGACGGAGATCAGTTGAAGTTTCTTTATCTCTGCTCGACCTCCATAGAAGTATAAAATCTAATTAGGATATCTGTGCACCTCTCTTAAGCAAGGCTGTGCCAATAACTCAAGAAAGAACGTATGGATCGGATCAACACGACTAACATAATTATAACTTCAATAGGTACGTCGAAAGCGCGATCCGGTATCATCATCATCATCATATCAGTCAAAAAACGTTCACTGCTGGACATAGGCCTCCCCCAAAGAGTGCCAAAGTGACCTGTCCTGCTGCGCCACCCGCATCCGACGGACTCCCGACCATGTATACATGCCACCAAACTAGGTAGCATGCTTATGTGCGTATTTATGTTGTACTCAAGTCGCACTGAAAAAACGTTTAATCAGCATATTTATAATTCGGGAACGAAGTACCTATCGAAATACGGAAAGAACACATCGCGACGTTTTATATTTGCCTCAAACGTGCTTAAGTAGGTTTTTTCAGAAAGACGTTATGTTATTTTCCTATTTTGGCTCGAGTCGTTTGATGGATAATGGCTTGAAAGGTCGTTGTTGTCCATAAACTGTTTTATAGAGCTCTAATGTATTAGTTGTCTCGGTGAGTTGTTTGGCTTTAGTGGTTGCTGTCGTACTGAGCAATACTTACGGTTATTGCTGGTGCTTCTATTTGAATATGCGGTGGTCGATGTAACGCCCGCAGAAGGGAAGCGAATTACCAAATGTTGACTAAGTCAGATAATAAATTAAAGGGAATTAAACGCAAACGCTGGAAAAAAGAGCCTATTTTAAACTCAGCGAATACTTAGGCGATAAATACATATGGTACATACATAGGTAATG
Source organism: Epinotia demarniana (assembly GCA_945867215.1). Lineage (NCBI taxonomy): Eukaryota > Metazoa > Arthropoda > Insecta > Lepidoptera > Tortricidae > Epinotia > Epinotia demarniana. Next base: position 38,352,784 of record OX244260.1, on the reverse strand, counting down.
TATGATATTGTTTAACCTCTGACCTTCAAAAAGTGTTCTCTAAGAATGTATTTTTAATAAATGATTTTGACTTCGAAGACATAGATATAGTCTAGCATGATGAACTGTTAACTTTCATCACATCTACCGTATGTGGAAGAATGTTCGGTCGCTCCTTTGCTACTGATCTAAACCAATAAATGTATCATAAGATTAATGAGTTTTCGAATTATGATTCAGGTCGTGTCCTAAAGGAGTCCCAGATCCACTTTGGGACCTAATACCTACATTTAGGGTAGACCCTATAGTTCAACGAAAGCGACTGCCTTCCACCTAGAGGGATTTTAGACCTTATTGGGACTAAACCGGTTTGATTTGATATTTTACCGGTAGCTTTTTAGTGAAGGATAATATACTTCATTGGGAGGCCCCAATGAAGTATATTATCCTTCACTAAAAAGCTACTGGTAAAATATCAAATTATATTTCGTACAGTTACTTATTTCGCGAAAAGAAAAAAGTTATGTAAAATTGAAGGGGAATTTTCGAAAATTCCGAAAAATGTTCCTAGGAAACCACTCAACAAAACGACCAGCACTAATAGCCGCCGATTCAGATTCCTGCAATTTAGCCGACAATTTGAATATTTGTGATTCACTGGTACAGAGCCCGACGTGCCTCTACTTCTGAACGTCCTAGTCAAAGAGCCGAGAAAAATTTTCACTTTTAATTTTATTCAATTTCTAATACCAATACCTACCATCTGATCATCGATCATCTGACCCTGTATTATGGTCGGCCTTATCACGCGATAAGTGACAAGGTAGGGGCGTCGTCTCGTTCTATAAAACGGTGTCAGCCAGTGACGGACGCTCTATCCTGTCATCTCATGATAAGGCCAAGCCGACCGGGGTCTGATGCATCGCGCTCGTTTTTAAACATCCAACCTTATCTTAGTCGGTGGCTAACTATTCCCAAATTAGATAATTAAGCTCTACTTTTTCTTCGCAACTACCTTCACGAAATATTCTAAAATAAATGACGATAAATATACAATAGAATATGTAGAATAATCATTTATCCATGATAGCAACATATATAAAATATAAACAACATTGACACGAAACGGTTCCATCTCAGTGTTGTCACATCACGGAAAGACAATACGTGCCTTGCCAATGGGTATTAAAACTTTTAAGTGCTCGTAATTATATGAACATGCTTTCAGCGCATGTTGTCACCAAAGGATACAACGGGAAGACCAGTATTTACTGTCGGGTCACGGACAACGAACGCCGCTTTAACGTTCGCAATTATATTGGGTATTTAAATAAAGATGTTTTTTCTTACCAAAATACATATTAACCTTGAGGCTCTGTGTCGAGGGAATTCGAAGACCATGCAGTGGTGTTAGGTACGCTTCGTTAATTTAAACTTTCAGTATCGGAATATCGTTTACGTCACACCTGGCCATAATGCGAGTTTTACTGCACACTGCGCGTACGGGAAACTCGCATTGTGGCCAGGTGAAGACGTAAAATTTTGTACGCAACACGGGCGGTAATTCGTAAAGCCAGAGCGCATCTTCGCTTCGGGCCACAAACACCAGCGATCTGGGGAATTCACGAATTCACCGCCCTAGTTACGTAATGTACTATTTCAACACAATTGCTCGTAACGTAACGTACCTCTTATTGTGTCGCTTTTAGGCTCATAATCCTGGGTATTAAACACGCGTGTTTTATAACATTACAACACTTGTGTGTTATGGTTATATCCCGATTAAGTCACGTTGGCACCTTGCAGCAAGATATATGCATGAACACGGTGCATTCTTAAATTAACCGGCTTGTACAGAATGTACAGCTTTTTTTTAAATTCTCGGCAAATGGATTCTTACTCGACTAAACAAATTTAATCCTTTTTGTTAATTAATTGACTATTTATTTTTGTGTATGATATAGAAACGTTTAATTTAGTAAAACTATTCACTTTTGATAACATTTTACATGAATTAAATACAGATAACATTTTAAAACGAAAATATAATTTTATTTTGTATCGGCTATTTAGAGATTTCTGTGCCCACACTGGGCAAACTTCACGAAAAAACCAAACTGTTGCGCGCCATTATAGGTTATTTCAGAAATATTTGTAAAATTTCTTTATGCGTGTTTGGTTATTATCAAAAATGATGACTTGTGGTGACTAGAAAAGTGATAAATAGAATGTACGCCACTGGAAATTCTTGGCGATGTGCAATTGTGAGTGAGTGAGTGAGAGAAAAACCTGTTGTCATCTTAATGATTTACTTAATGTAAAGAAAATAATTTGGCAGGCCTATAACATTTTCATCGAATGAAAATGATTTTTTCCTCGCAAAGTTTGTTGAAAAACGTCGTATGATACACGTGAGCTTTGATAATTACATCCTCGGCTTCCTTATCATTCAGCCCGTAACAATTCATAACAGTAACAATTTCGCCTCTGATGTAATTATCAACATACCTCACTTGTATCACAATGTACTGTAAGTAAGATTTACCGCCCACGGGCGCAGCGGCAAAACTCACATCACAGACATCGTAAACTGCGATCGAAATCCATTGAAGTACTAGGGTTGTTACTCAGTCAAGTCAAAGTCAAAAATTATTTATGGAGTAGGCTTAGCAACAAGCACTTTCGAATCGTCAGTTATGCTACTTATGCATTTATATGGCGGAATGTGTTTTTTTATCATTAATATTATTATAGTATTAAATTACACTTATCAATGTCTAGGTAACCTAGACACTGATAAGTGTACCTAATCTATGATATTAAACTAAAACTTCTTGGAATTGATAAATATATTGTCTATAGATTTATTATATTATATTATATTCTATTTATTAGTTATTATTATTTTTATTATTTTAGTACATAATATTTTAGTTCATTAATTTAGAACCATCGCCATCCCTAACAGGTTGTCATACGTCATTTCAATGGATTTCGATCGCAGTTTACGGTGTCTGCACATCACACCCAGGAGAAGACGTAAAATTGTGTACGCACTACGTTCGGTTCGGGCGACAAACACTTGAGATCTGGGGCATTCACGAATTCACCGCCCTGGTAGGTACGTAAGGTACTATTTTGTCCTTCAGTCTTTATATTATATGTCGTAAATATCGGTTTAATTCGGCTTAGATGTGTATCTAAGCCGAATTGAATGCATAATTTCAACCCGAAATATGTTTATGTTTATCGATAGCTTACTATTAATTACCTGTCGTTCGAATATTACTCTGTAATCAAATGTACACTTACTTACTAATTAGACAACGTATTTATCTGTGAAATTACTTAACTTCAAGCCATTATATAGCTACAATCTACATGGTACACAACCCAAATAAGTAAAATCGTAGAAAACCCTAAACAAGTTAAACATTATATTACATGAGGAACAACCGGAAACAGGGATAAACTCCCTAATACTTAGAACAAAAACCAATATTTGCTTTTACCGCTGTTTGTTTCCGAACTTGGCTCAAACCGCCGAACATAATGGCCCGGCTAAATGTGAATTAAATATAGGTAAAATTACAGGACTACAATCTGTTGTGTTGTGTAGCTGAGGATAAAACTTGCCTATGTTTTACTTAATATGAGGGACAATTTCAAAGGCCCTAAAGGACTATTTACCTAATTCATTGTCCTTTTTTTCACTGACGCTTAGATTAATATTTAATAGTGATATCCAAATAGAATATAACCACTACGTGTAATATTAGTGATACAAAGATGTACAGTCAGAAGTATTAATATACCGTACTTAAATAGGACGTAAATATCTGCATATTGTCAACGTTATAAAGGCGTGTACAAATATTTATGTGCGTTTTTATGAGCGTATATTAATACCTGATTGTTCCTGTGTTATATGTAACCATGAATTTGCTGAATTGTCTATTTATTATCCTAGTACCTATACCTATTTAATGTCTTATGACTACGTACAGAAGGTTCTTTAACAAATCCCTGCCGTCTGTTCGTACGTCCATCCGTCTGCGGCTTAGCTGAGTGACCCTTACTACTAAAAACTGTAATTCGGCATGGTTTTCCCTACACACAAAGTGAAGATGTATTTTAGGGACCGGTAAAAATATTGTACGGGGTATAGTTGAATAGCTTGTTTCAAATAATTTACTTAAAAAACAAAGTTTTAACCGACTTCAATTTAGTACTCCGCCAAGCCACGAGAACATTTCCTATTTTTTTTACAATATACCACATGAACTGATTTCCGATACCAAATGCGTTGATTACTATAGAAAAAAACCGAATTGCTGTATGTGGGCCGATAATATTTGAGGACTTCCATCGATTCCCCAACATCATCACCAATGGCACTTCATTAGTTCCTATTTCAACAGAATCTTATCAGAACCTGTGACGTACTTTTGCACTTTTAAGTACATATTTGAGGAAGTCGATAAGTCATCTGTGGTCTTCATCATCAATTCCTTCCTCGCCACCAAATTTATGATTCCGGATGTAAATACACGAGTTATAACAGAAAATACCAAAATCACTAAACGCGTGCCTAATAAAATTGAGGAGTCCCCTCAATTCCTCATGGATCCCATCATCTAACTGAATTTTGAAAAATTGGGACCCACCTGGAAGTATATACATACGAACAAAAAAAAATTTTCGAATCTGCTCATCAATGACGGAGTTCTGAGGTAACAAACATTGAAAATAATAATAATAAAAAAAAATACAGCCAAATTGAGAACCTCCTCCTTTTTTTTGAAGTCGGTTAAAAATGGTCTTTAAAAGCCATCTTTTTTTTTTTGAAACAAACAGTCTTACAAAGATATTACTACGTGATAACTTAATACTATAGAGACCCTATAGTTTCCAAATTGATTTTAACATATTAAACAATGTTGCGTACTTAAGTAAAAACATCAAACTTATTTGGTTTTAGTTATAATTACTAACAATTGCCATTACGAAGACGTACTTATATAAATATGTATGGTACACCTAGAAGTATGAGCGAGTAATGTTTTTACACAGACCAGATTAATTTCAATCTTATGCCTAAAACCGGTTATCTACATGGAAATTTTGTTTTACTTATTATAATTATCATATATATATATATATATATATATAATAGGTATAATTAAGTAGGTATTACTACTTTCTAAACACACTTTTTATTGACTCTATTGTAAAGTTAAATATATCTATATCAATCAATTTATCATTACTGTTATAAAGTGCACAAGCACGCTTAACAAACATATTTTTTGAATGAGCTGTTTTGCTAAAAGAGATGGAAAACAAATGCCCGGAACGACACTGGCGTTGCCTATTACGTGGAACTCTGATACGGATGTCATGTAGAAGGTTAGGGGCATCAAGATGGTTGTTTATGATTTTATGTAATAAAACCGAGTTAATGCAATCTCTTCGACATTCAAGGGATTGAACGTTTTGGCGATTTAAAGATTCTTTATAATCTTTGTAATCATTACCAGTTTTAAATTCAAGGGACTTCAAATACTTTTTTTGTAGTCTTTCAATCCTATTTATATGCACATTATAATAAGGTTTCCATACCGCACTCGCAAACTCAAGCCGACTACGAACGTAACTGTTATACAATATTTTAAGCGTTGACGTGTTTCTAAAGGGTTTACTAATTCTCAATATCATTCCTAATTGTTTAAAAGATTTGTTCAAAATATGATCAATGTGTGGTACAAATGTCAGTTTATCGTCCATAATGACGCCAAGATCACGAATCTCCTTTACTCTTTGCAAATCTTGGTTGCACAACTTATAATTAAATACAGACAACTTCTTTTTTCTTGAAAAACTGATTATATTACATTTATCTGAATTTAGAAATAGATTGTTTTCTCTACAAAATGTTTCAAAATTATAAAGATCATTTTGTAAAAGGTCACAATCTGCATAAGAGCGAATAACTCGATAGATCTTCGCGTCATCTGCATAAAGAAGGACATTAGAGTGGGAAAATGTTTTAACAATATCATTAATATATAGAGTAAATAACAAAGGCCCCAAATGAGACCCTTGAGGGACGCCTGAACTTATATTTTTACTGTCCGATGTAAACCCTGATGCTACTACTGACTGTGTCCGAATTGTCCGATTTTCAACATACGATTTAACCCAGCGAAACAAATCACCGTGCATACCGAGTTCCCAAAGCTTATTTAGTAAGGTATGATGACAAATTTTATCGAAGGCTTTGGCAAAATTGGTATACACGGCGTCTACCGAAAATCCATCATCCATAGCCTTCAGTATAACGTTGATAAATGTCAACAAATTCGTATCAACTGATCGACCTTTGTATCTTTTACTCTAGGGATGCGTTTGTGTGATATTGGGCGTTAAAGCCCTTATTTTTATTAGAGTCATGTATGTGTTCGGCTCCTATGAACATATTTAACCGAACATATAATAAATTTAAAAGGAAAACTATCACGGCGTAATAGGCATAACTAGTTAACAAATAATATTCGAAAAATTTAATTTATATGTACTTCGAGAGGCCATCTTTCGTTCGAATTCGTGCAACGCGACCGCAACGTTTAGTTGGCGCGCGCGTGTCAAAGACAGACAGGCAACTGCGGACCCATGCACAATACGGACACGCAATTGCCCGGTTATTTTTTTTCGAAGGTCATTGATCGTGGGTACTATTGTAGTGTTTTCACTCGATACACGACGGAGAATCAAAGCCGGTGAAATCTGAAAAAATACTGATAGTGTACCTAGGTATACTCCTCAATGCCTGGTTAAGTATAATACCGAGGAAAATAAAAACTTATAGAAAAAATACTCTCCTTAACACTCCATATTGCCAGCTTTTCTCAGAATTTCCATATACATTTTTCATTTTATCTAAACTCGAATAAATGACTTTTCGTGGCAGACGGACGGACACCGTCCTGGCAACTAACAAAAGTTAGAAGTACTCGTATACAATCTTGTTAGAACTCTTAGCTTATTACTCTGCTGCAGTGTAGCCTAACAATCAAATTAGCCTATGTGTCTTAAACCAGCGGAGACTCACACGGATAATGTCGACTCGGTTGCCAGCTCTTGGTTTTTCGGAAGATTGATTTTATTAAAGTCGGTATATAGTGTCTTCATGATGTGGGTAAATGGCTGATACTTGCAGAACAAGTACTTGGGTTAGCTTTAAAATAATATTGAATTTAACTGACGTCTGTCAATTTTCGTACAAATTCGGCCGGCGCAACCGCACCGCACGTCGATATAACTAAGACAGACAGGCAACTACGGAACCATACACTGCGCGTGGCCCGACACGCACTTGGACGGTTTTTAAAAACTGGTGTATCTTCTGTTCTAACATTCCAGCTGACAGTCATCGCTAGTTTTAGTAGTGCTTCGGAAACTTGGACCCTAAAAGCACCCGATAGGCTGGAAAACTTATCGTTGTGGGACACGTGGAAGGAAAAAGTTGCCGTGGAACGAGGAAGGAAGAACAGTGGAAACAAGTAGTGAAAAGTGAAGTGGTCTAATGCAAAGTATCAGTGAAATGTAGCTATGTCAGTAGGTACTGCTAGAGGCGCGGACTCAGCGAACTTGTGTGAGTAAATTGAGTCACTGTTAGTACGTGTGGACTCAGTGGACTTTGCGCGGTGTAAATTGAAGAATAAATCTGCTGTCGTAAACTCTATCGTGTTCTCCCCCGCATTGTTAATATCGGGGTTGTTTCTTTCGTGGTTTCTAGTGCATGCAATGCAATCCAACCGTAACTGGGGGGCTAAGCCTCGTCGTTGGCCTTCTATGTTATTGCCACGATTGGTGGACGGCCCGTAGTTATACGGTTTTTAGTATCGTTGTTAGCGTTTTGTAGGAGCGAGTGCTGGCAACCCCAGCGTTACCGGATTAGCAGGGTGTCACGCGCCGCGTCAAGCCTCGTCGCGAGCCGCATTAGCACACAATCACTGGAGTGCTTAACTGCTGGCATTAGATTTGCCGCGACTAACGGTCACTTGCAACACGAATTAAAATCAAGTTACTCGCGTCTACGTGAGTTTTTTTTGACTTGCTAGTAAGTGAGAAAACAATTAGTAGAGTATTGGACGGTGGTATTTAAGCCTGCGCCGTATGCTTGTTTATCACTATCGTGGTATAAAATAAACCATTAAGTCAGTCATAACAAATTGCTAAACAAATAAAAAGAAATAAACTGAATCGAACCGGTGACCACAGGCATCCGTGGCCCGTCCTGTCGTCCGTCATGACTGAGCTATCGGAAAAATCCCTCTCGGTCACTTAACCTTCCAATCTCCGTCTTTAATCGCCCCTTTTTACCCGACTGCGCGACGCAAAGGAGGGTAATGTGTTTATCAGCCTATATATGTATGTATGTATGTATGTATGTATGTATGTTTGTTCCTATGTGGCACTCCAGAGACCAAACGCGTGAACCGATTTTGATAATTCTTACGTCAATCGAACCGTCTTACTCTTGCGTGTGTCACTAAAGACATGACAGTAATCAAAATTCAATATGACGACAATCAGACGCCAAAATTGAAAAAAAAAACAAAAAAAAGTGAACGAAATATGTCGAGTGGGGTATCACTGAATAGGTATTTAAAAATCAGTTATAGGTTTCTTTTACAGTTTTTCATTTAGAGTGACCATTTAAATTCTATAACGTTATAAAGTTATAGTAATTCTGTTCAGTATTAATACTGCTCTGCGCGACGCAAAGGAGGGTCAATGTGACTATGTGACTAATTCAATTTGATTAGAATAGGTACCTAAGAAAAATTTTATAAGCTTCGTGAAGTAATATAAGAATTAAATAAGAAAAAGTAAACGCGGTACTTGGTTGAAAAAGCTATCATTATTTATATCACGGTTGTATAAAATTCTATTGACAAACCCAGAGTGCTTCTGCTTCAAATAGTTTTAACGACCTAAAGCGTCACTGACAGCTTACGGTGAGATATTACTTCATTTGGAATAAATAAATAAATAAGAGATAAACACATTACCTACCCTCCTTTGCGTCCCGCAGTCTGGTAATTAATACCTACTTATTTTACTTTCAACGTTTCCGAACACATCATCAAATCAGCCGAAAGACGTCCACTGCTGGACATAGGCCTCCCCCAAAGAGTGCCAAAGTGACCGATCCAGCGCCACCCGCATCCAGCGGACTCCCGCAACCTTTACCAGGTCATCAGTCCACCTTGTCGGGGGCCTACCCACGCTGCGCCTTCCGGTACGTGGTCGCCACTCGAGAACCTTTCCGCCCCAACGGCCATCGGTTCTACGTGCTATGTGCCCCGCCCACTGCCACTTAAGTTTAGCGATCCGGAGGGCTATATCGGTTACCTTGGTTCTGCTGCGGATAGTCTCATTTCTGATGCGATCACGCAGAGAAACTCCCAACATGGCCCTCTCCATTGCCCTTTGGGTGACTTTGAGCCTTCTTATGAGGCCCATAGTAAGCGACCACGTTTCAGTGCCATATGTCATCACTGGCAACACACACTGGTCAAAGACTTTCGCCTTGAGACACTGTGGAATATTGGACGAAAAGATTTGCCGTAGCTTCCCGAACGCTGCCCAGCCGAGTCGGATTCGACGATCGACCTCTTTCTCGAAGTTGGACCTACCTAACTGGATCGTCTGTCCTTGGTATACATAATCGTCTACAACTTCGAGCGTAAAGTGTCCGATTGTAATCGGAGTTGGTACTACATGGGCATTTGACATGATCTTCGTCTTATCCATGTTCATTCTTAGACCAACTCGCTCGGATGCTTTTCTGAGGTCATCGAGCATCGTACTTAAGTCCTCCATGGTCTCAGCCAAGATTACTATATCGTCAGCAAACCGAAGGTGAGTGATGTACTCGCCGTTGATGCTGATGCCTAGCCTTCTCCAGGCCAGATTCGAGTCTTGAAAACGTCCTCCAGTGCAGCGGTGAACAGTTTTGGAGAAAAAACATCTTCTTGCCTGACTCCCCGCTGCAGCGGAATAGGTTTCGAGTTCTGGTCCTGAAGTCGGACTGACATAGTGGCGTTCTCGTACAAACACTTCAGCACTTCGATATAGCGATAGTCAACTTGGCACCGTTGGAGAGACTGTAGTACAGCCCAGGTTTCAATCGAATCGAAGGCTTTTTCGTAGTCCACAAACGCTAAGCAGAGAGGTAGGTTATACTCTTCGGTCTTCTGTATAACCTGACGAAGCGTGTGGATGTGGTCTACGGTACTAAAGCCTCTTCGGACGACGGCTTGTTCGGGAGGCTGGAAGTCATTTAGCCTGCATGCGACTCGATTTGTAATGACCCTCGAAAACAGCTTATAGACATGGCTCAGAAGTGAGATGGGTCTGTAGTTCTTCAGCAGAGTGTTGTCACCCTTTTTGAAGAACAGCACCACCACCCCTCTGTTCCACACCTATGGAGTTCTCCCATCCAGTAAGACGGAATCGAACAACTTCTGAAGGGCCTTAAGGACCGGTTTTCCACCCGCCTTCAGAAGTTCGGCTGTTATTCCGTCTTCACCGGGTGCGTTGTTTTTCTTGAGCTGTTTAAGAGCCATTACAATCTCGTACCGGCTGATGTCCGGGATGTCGTCGGTAAAGTGTCGGGTTAGTCTAGCTCTACGGTCTTCCGCCTGACTAACTTCGGGTCTGCGCGTTGATGTGTATAGCTGTCCGTAAAAGCGCTCTATCTCACCCAGAATCTCAGGTTTAGAGGAAATGATTCTACCATCTTCAGTTTTTAACTTCGCGAGCTGGCTCTGCTCTATAGACAGATCTCTCGAGAATACTTTAGAGCCCTTATTGCGCTGGATGGCCTCTTCTATACGATTTGTATTGAAATGAAATGAAATTTGTGCTATTCATTTGGGGGGTATGTGCCATAATCGCCACGCTTGGCATGCGGGTTGGCGATCGCAGTATTTCCACCGCACTCCAGGGATGCTGCTGCCCATCCTCCGGTGGTCTTGGTCGTAGTTTTAGGACATACTCGGGTCCGTTTCCGAACACATATAAATACCTTACACATATAATTCAACGTTTCCGAACACATAAATACCTTACCTGCCCACCCTACCTACTTGCGAAGCGCGTGGAGCCGGAGAGTGTTGAGGGGCCGAGCCAGGGAGTGGGGGCGGGCTTCTTTATACAGCGAGCGACCCAAACGGGCAGACACGTGAGGGCAGACGACGTTGTTGGTTGTGTCGATTCTTTGAATTTTTCGGACTAATATATATGTCGCAGTGAAATGGTCAAAACAGAGATTTGAACAAATCCCTAAGGGATATGATCAAATCACGCAGGATGTTAAAATGGAGAATCCATTTTATCATTTACCTGATACAAATCAGTCATTTGATCAAATCTCTGAATCTGTTTAGTGAAATGACGAAATCTGACAAAAAAGGCAACTCGTTTTTTCATTTCACTAGATTTGTTTAGTGATTTGATAAATCCCTGAAACGCGTCAGTGAATTGACGAAACTAACTCGCAGATATTGGCTCCTAAATCATTAGTCATTTAAACGGTTCTGGGACTTAGGCTCGGATGGCGGATAGGTTAGAAGATGGTGGCGGGAGCTCTGCTCCCGCCACCCTCTTCGTGGTTATTTTTTTTATAAAAGAGCGGAAAAATCTTTATCGCATTAGTTTCGTCAACTCACTGACGCGTTTCAGGGATTTTATTAAATCACTAAACAAGTCTAGTGAAATGAAAAAACGAGTTGCCTTTTTTGTCCGATTTCGTCATTTCACTAAACAGATTCAGAGATTTGATCAAATTACTGATTTGTATTAGGTAAATGATAAAATGAATTGGCCATTTTAACATCCTGCGTGATTTGATCATATCCCTTAGAGATTTGATCAAATCTCTGTTTTGACCATTTCCCTGCAACATATAGATACTAATGCTTAAGCTCGGATCAGAATTGTGAATTAACGATTCGTTTTATTGTTTTGTTCATACTTACTTAAACAGTTTATGTATTCTAAGTTGGTATTAGCTACTAAGAGATTTTTTTTGGGTTTACTATTAATAATAAAAGTTGTTTGGTAATAAGTAGGTACCTAGCTTGTTAGGTAATTATAATTATACCTACCTACATACGTAGAAATTTAACTACGTATAGGTAATACTAATTGAAGTAGGAACCTGTAATATCAGTTAGGGACTATTACCTTCCGTCTATTTTTTTATTTGCTATTGTAAAACACATACCTTTACCTATTGCAGATAGGTATAAGTAGATAGGTAGAAGTAGAAGCTACGGTAGCCCAGTGGTTCAGGCATGCGGCTGTCAAACGGCGGTCGTGGGTTCGAATCCCGGCTCGTACCAATGAGTTTTTCGGAACTTATGTACGGAATATGATTTCATAATTACCGTTAGCTTTTCGGTGAAGGAAAAACATCGTGAAGAAACCTGCATACATCTGCGAAGAAATTCAAAGGTGTATGTGAAGTCCCCAATCCGCACTGGGCCAGCGTGGGGACTACTGCCCGTTCCCTCTCATACATGAGAGGAGGCCTGTGCCCAGCAGTGGGACGTATATAGGCTGATGATGTGTGATGTGATAAGTAGATCAGTTAGGTAGGTACACTAGGTACAAGTTATTAAACACCGCGTCGACGGATAATTTAATGTAGGTACTTACCTGATATCTAGTTGGCGAGATAGGTAGTTAGCAGGTATATTTCTAATAAGTATTGTTTTGTTTTCGTTCATCTGCTTTGATACTTTCACATCACACCATCACATCATCAGCCTATATACGTCCCACTGCTGGGCACAGGCCTCCTCTCACGTATGAGAGGGAACGGGCAGTAGTCCCCACGCTGGCCCAGTGCGGATTGGGGACTTCACATACACCTTTGAATTTCTTCGCAGATGTATGCAGGTTTCCTCACGATGTTTTTCCTTCACCGAAAAGCTAACGGTAAATATGAAATCATATTCCGTACATAAGTTCCGAAAAACTCATTGGTACGAGCCGGGCTTCGAACCCACGACCGCCATTTGACCCCCGCATGCCTGAACCACTGGGCTACCGTAGCTTTGATACTTTATGTTTAGGAATTTAGGTAAAGTTTGTGTTCGTACCTCTTTGTTGTAAGTAGGTAGAATTGTATAAAGTTACTTGGCGTATAGTTTGGTACATTCGATTCGTAGAAAGTAGCAACTTAATAATTAGGTACTTAACTTACTTAAGTAGGTAGGTAGCTATATCGGTTAGTTAGTGACTGATAAGTAGGTATTTACCATCCATCTTCTTTGTTAGGTATTGTAAAAGAGATAGTTTATTAAGTACAGATACATACCAATAATATATTTGATTTAGTAGCTACTAATAAATAGGTACCTCAGCGGTTTTTTTAATGTAATATTTGGCGAGGTAATACCATATGATTATTAATAGGTAAGTATTGAAATCCTGCATCTACTTTGCTAGTGGGTGTTTGAATACCTACATAGTTATCTAGGTGCGGTGTGAGTGTGTATTTATTGGTTGTAAGAACTTATATAATAATACTAACTAAAAAGTGTTAAATAAAAAAAATATAATTTAGAAAATAAAAAAACCCGACTGCAAAAAAGCTATCTTTAGAAAAAAAAATCTGAAAAGAAAAAAACAAGTTCAGAAGTCGAGAACATTGAATCAGTTTCATGATTAACATTTCGTATGTCAATTTGGACCTTAGAGTTTAAAAATAATGTCGAAATCGCTTGTGACGGATCCGGAACGAGGCATACGAATCGTTATGACACAGATAAAACAAACTATACCATTCTTATACGAAACAGCAACTTCATCAGTCGGGACCCATTAAAAGTCTAGGCTACGGCACTAATGGGTCCCGACTGTTGAAGTTGCTGTTTCGTATAAGAATGGTATAGTTTGTTTTATCTGTGTCATAACGATTCGTATGCCTCGTTCCGGATCCGTCACAAGCGATTTCGACATTATTTTTAAACTCTAAGGTCCAAATTGACATACGAAATGTTAATCATGAAACTGATTCAATGTTCTCGACTACTGAACTTGTTTTTTTCTTTTCAGATTTTTTTTTCTAAAGATAGCTTTTTTGCAGTCGGGTTTTTTTATTTTCTAAATTATATTTTTTTGAAATATATCGTCAGGAGACGTTATACTGGTTAGTAAAAAATCATTTGCTATATAGTTGGGATGATGCTACTACATGTTGTTGTGATCCGCTTTGTCAATGTCGTTCAGGAACAGTTTGGTTTGCGGGCAAATAATTTTAAAGGATTTTTACTTTGGTCCAATACATACATTTCGTGTCCAGCCCAGCACAGGATTTATATATACAATTTAATTCACATTTCCTGGAAGTCTTTTCTATTGAGGTGATGGTCCGGTCCAGGCAACGCCTCCTGCGAACGCAATTCAGTGAAATAGCCTAACCTAACAAACAATAAACTATTGTGAATTCTCTCGAAACAAATGTGAAAATTTAAAAAGCTTTGTGTTGCCAGCGGAATAATTAAAAATACCAAGTGAAGAACATTCGGAATGAATAGGGGAAATTATGTTTCCAGTTTTTCCTGCTATTGTTTTGAACGCAATATGAGTAACTACGTAGTGTTGTTTCCTAAGCATCCATTTCTGTTTCGTATTTAAATGTATTCATAAGTGCCTACCTAATGCTAACATCGTAATAAGTTTTCGGAGTTTTCCGTCTAATATTGTGCTAAATAGAAAAATCCAATTCGAAAATGTCTCTCGATACCGCACTATAAATATCTCTCGACCGACAGAAATGGTGATACGATAGAAAATTAAGTTTTTTTTGTAAATAAATCAATAATTTTTTAGACTGTTTTTATAATTTTACATATCATCAATGGCCTTTACGTCTATGAAAAGATGATTTAAACAGCGTCCATATTGTCGCGAATTGTGACAGTTGATGATATCGCGATGTCTTTAGCTCATGGTTGGAGCGTGTGAGATCGCCTTAAGAGATTATTTAGCCTGGTAAGGTAGTGATTAGTGTCACAGGAGACAGATAAAAGATCCCGCCGTTATATTAGTTCTATTACTGATTACCGGCGGCATTTGTGCAGTAAAACTAAGTTGAAGTGTTTTATCATCAAGGTCTGGAGGCTGCGCAGGCGATACCTAACAAAAGCTAAGTGTCTTAGAATCATAGTACCATATTCGTTCTATTTAGAGATATTGTTCCGCTATAATTATGATCCTTAACATGCATATTCTAAATGGTCTCTAAGAGTGGTATTTCCTGATTCCACTGTAATGTAATGATAAGAACTTGCTACTCGTAGCCTGAGCAGGAGTGTAGACCCAGTGTGGTGACACAAAGACGTAATATGTGGATAGCAATGTACCACTAGGATAATACGAGACTTTAAAGGACGATAAACGTTGACACGAGACATAACGACTGACCGATACTAGTATGACATAGAGGAGACATTTCCCTTGTAGATATAAAGTTACAAGAGATAGTATAGAGATGAAGGTATTCCGAGGATGCTTGGCCGATAGGCGAACCTGGACAGTAATATACAGTGTGTACGGGCGTACATAAGGTTATTAAGATGAACTCGAGAAGAAGTTATAAAACTATTTAATGAGGTTTTTACAAGTTTGTATGAATTAAATATATGTATGGGATGCGTGTGTGCGGTACGCTGTCCCAAGGCGAATAGAATGAGCCGCTGCTCGCTGCTGGTGTGGTGGGGCGCCCCGCGCTCGCCCGTGTGACGTCACAGTCTTGTGGCAGGGGCGCGAACACAGTGCGTACACCTTATGTGACTAACATATGAAGATATGAATAGTACAAGGAACTGGCAGTATGTAGTTGTACGAGATGATGAGTATATCTACATGAATTAGAACGATTCCAGTAGTTTGGTAGTTAGGACTTATATATGCTATGATCTGAGGCACGCAGTGACGATGTTTTGATGTCACATTTCCCCCCCTCAGGTGTAGCAGATAAGTCCAGCACAGAGCGAAGCAGAAGTCTATGGACTGCGTAGAAGATTAAGGTAGGATTCGGACTATCTCTCCTTAATCATATCAAACATTGTCGTGACGTCCTCAAGATTAACGCAGTCTGATTGTATTAAACGAGAGTAATAACATGTAATTTAACATGTAACATTCCTATATGACTGGACGTGACGACACATATTAAAGGAGCGGCACTTACGTACGTGGCTTGTAAGGCCGATACGGAAGCGACAGCCACGACCGCATAATTGGCCAGTAAATGTGCTGCCCGGTGATGAAAGAGGAAGAGCAGAACCACGCTTTATCGTGATCCGCCACTCCATTGCGTAGGGTCTCCCTCCATTAGTCTCGATCTTGAGAATGTTCTTCCCAAGTTGTGGGGTCGATCCTAATGGATACCATGTCCCGTTTAGCACTGTCCTTAAACCACAACATAAGTCGCCCGGCCGGTCGTTTAGCGTCCGCTATTTCACTCGCGGAGAGATTTTCGTGGCAAACGAGAAGACTCCATCCTTTGCACGTGCCCAAGCCTACGTAAGCGTCTCTGTTTTAGAATGGCAGCAATGCTAGCTAGGTAAACGCTAAACTAAGCAAAATTTACATATATATATGTTTTAAAAATTGCTGTTTTTGCGGATCGGAAGTACGAAAAAAAGGTGTGTCTGAAAACTAGCGATTTTTGTCCGCAAAAATGGTACTTATCAGTATTTTTATGATGAAAACTTTTTTGTCAATGCTAGTTCTGAAACGTATGACCTGAATCCAAAAATATATGCAACGGGAAATATGAGCTTTTAAATTAAAACGGTGGTTTAAGTTCTCGTCAAATTAACTTAAAGAAAATAATAATATATAAGTTATTTTCAGCTACACATTAACATCTAAATTATTTCCATAAATTATCATTTGATATCAAACAACGTACCTACATACGTTTTGGAAAATAGTTTTTTTTTGTTATTCCGTAATACATAAATAGCAATTGCAGACTTTTAATTTAAGGCCTCAGAATATCAATGGAATAGTAATACCATATTATTTATAATTTATAAACCAATATTATTTTCGTGAATATACTCATTTAAATACAACTTACACGTCCAATCTGATTTGGACCTAATGATCCTACGATTAAGGATTATTTTAGAACGCACGGCAAAATGGGAATGTAGGCATTGAGTAGGCACGTTATTATATGCAAAGTCCGTGATTTCTTGAAGGCGTAGCACGATTACCATTTTATCATTATTTATCGCTGTGGATAAAACGTCCGTCACGTTCAGACAAGTATGCGAGTGCGATAGTGACGGATGTCTTATCCACATCGAGAAGTGATAAAATGGCAACCGTGCTGTCCGTGCTACGCCTTCTGAATTGATTGACATTACATACCTATATTAGCCTAAAATGATTTAAATGTTTCTTGTTTAATTGTAATACAAATATCAAACTACCTAGTTTGTTATTGATAGTGACAAAAGGACAATAGTTACCTTACCTTAATTAGGTGATGGCTACTCTAATAATATAACTCAATTTCTTACTGTTAACTGGCCATACTGAAGGAAATTGTAGTTGCAGATTGTTACATCTGTACGCTACACCCAATATGACGTCGACATGTTGTTCTAATAAATACCTACCCCATTATATTAGATATAAGTGTTTTTTTTACATACAAAGAGACGGATCGAGAAAATTTGAAAGAGCTCACGCGCCGCCGCATAATATGGGGAATTCACATTATGTGATTTTACCCCAATTTGTCAGTACAACACTCAGAACATTAAACCAACAGGGGCGGCCATGAGACATTTTCTATACATAAAAAGTCTGCCGATTTTCCGGGGGAGGGGAAAGTCAAATGTATGCGTTACGTGAAAATACCTACGTCAGATAAACGTCAGTCCATACAATGTGTATGACCACTGGTCATATACTTTTGGCAGAGGGGAACGCCTGTCAATGGCCGCTCCGGTTGGTTTAATGCTAGAGCATAAGCCTATTAGAATAGGCTATCCACATTAAGTGATTTTACTCCAATTTGTCAGGACAACATGTCGAAGTCAGAATTGGGTGTAGCGTACAGACGTAACAACTGCAATTACAATTTCATTCAGTGTGGCCAGTTAACAGTAAGAAAGCGAAAATTGCCACATCCAAACGATCCTGCAAAGCGGACTGCAAAATTGTTAATAACCGATGAGATAGGGCAAGACAGCACGTCTAACACACGGCCGCGACATAGTCTCGATTTCTCTCGCACTATACCTCTTGTTCTAATAAGAGAGAGACAGATAGTGCCACAAAAATCGACAGAGCTTGCGCGCCGTCGCATGATAGCCGTGCAGCACATAAAAATCGAGAGTATGTCACGACCGTCTCATGATAGACGTGCTGTCTCGCCCTATCTCATTGGTTAGTAATAATCTTGCAGTCAGCTTCGCAGGATCGTTTATGCGGCAATTTTCGCTTTCTTACTGTTAACTGGCCACACTGAATGAAATTATAGTTGCAAAACACCGGTTTAAAAAAAATACAAAATTACAGTGTAAAATATAGAAACAATATTCTTTGGTATGTATTTTTTTAATTTTCTAATATTTTTTTTTATTTGAATGAAATTTGTGAGAAAAAATCATTTTGCAGATCATGCCAATTCCATGGTCCAAATTGTGAGTGGATTTTCATGCAATTAGTCAGGACAACTCGTTTGACGGTTTGAACATGCATCCAGACGATTGTATTGGGGCTGACAAATCATATAGTGTAGATACTCCAATAGACGTGCTGGACGCGCCAATAGACAAATTATACTTTACAATTTGTTTGAAAGTTAAAATCGAATGATATTAATTATTCTTGTTTCATTCCTTAAAAATGTGTTGTAGTGATACTGATAATACATTTTATTGTCGTAGTAGTAACATTAGCGAACATGTTCGCTGTGAACCACGACTGAAGAATTCCATTGTGTATAGTGTGCTTATCCAAACTGATGGGCAATCCACATTACGTGATTTGTCTGCCCCAATTCATCAGAATCTGACTAATTGCTATAGTCAGGATGCATGTTCCAACCGTCAAACGAGTTATCCGGACTAATTGCATGAAAATCACAATTTGGACCATGGAATTTGCATGATCCGCCAAGTTTTTTTTTCTCACAAATTTTATTCAAATAAATTTAAACGAAAATTAAAAAATATATACTAAAGAATATTGTATTAATATTTTACACCGGTTTTTTTTTAACCGGTATTTTGCAACTACAATTTCATTCAGTGTGGCCAGTTAACAGTAAGAAAGCGAAAATTGCCGCATTCAAACGGTCCTGCGAAGCGGACTACAAGATTGTTACTAACCGATGAGATAGGGTGAGACAGCACGTCGATCATGAGGCGGCCGGGACATACTCTCGATTTTTGTGTGCTGCACGGCTATTACGCGACGGCGCGCGAGCTCTCTCAATTTTTCTCGCACTATCCGTCTCTCTCTTATTAGAACACTTAGAACAAGAGGTATAGTGCGAGAAAATCGAGAGTAGGTCGCGGCTGTCCCATTTTAGGGGCATTTTCACTTTTAGGGACACCCCCCGTTTTTTGATGTCCCGCGTGTTCAACATTTTTTTACTTCGTTAAGCATTATTTTATCCCGAGTTTAATAATTTATACCCATGGAACACATATTTAACTAATGGTTTCGTCAATAGTTTTAGTTAAGATAAGCATAATGTAGTTATAATATATTTTGTAAACAGCCAAGATACCGGTTTTTCACGTGTCCCACCCTAACTTTATGGTTTTGAGAGTCATGGGCCATCCACATTAAGTGATTTGTCAGCCCCAATTCATCAGAATCTGACTAATTGCTATAGTGTGGATGCATGTTCCAACCGTCAAACGAGTTGTACGGACTAATTGCATGAAAATCACAATTTGGACCATGGAATTTGCATGATCTGACAAGTTTTTTTTTCTCACAAATTTCATTCAAATAAATTGAAACGAAAATTAAAAAATATATACTGAAGAATATTGTATTAATATTTTACACTGTAATTTTGTATTTGTTTTAAACGCTGTTTTGTAACTACAATTTCATTCAGTGTGGCCAGTTAACAGTAAGAAAGCGAAAATTGCCGCATTCAAACGGTCCTGCGAAGCGGACTGCAAGATTGTTACTAACCGATGAGATAGGGCGAGACAGCACGTCGATCATGAGGCGGCCGTGACATACTCTCGATTTTTGTTTGCTGCACGGCTATTACGTGACGGCGCGCGAGCTCTCTCAATTTTTCTCGCACGATCCGTCTCTCTCTTATAAGAACACATAGAACAAGAGGTATAGTGCGAGAAAATCGAGAGTATGTCGCGGCCGTCCCATTTTAGACGTGCTGTCTTGCCCTATCTCATCGGTTAGTAACAATCTTGCAGTCCGCTTCGCAGGACCGTTTGAATGCGGCAATTTTCGCTTTCCTAATGTTAACTGGCCACACTGAATGAAATTGTAGTTGCAGTTGTTACGTCTGTATGCTACACCCAAGTCTGACTTCGACATGTTGTACTCACAAATTGGGGTAAAATCACTTAATGTGGATGGCCTATCACAACGTGCAATTTTTTTCTACTATAGCTGTCGAGTTTAAAATGTTACTAGAATCTAAAGAGTCTTACGGGGGGACATGAACAAAGTTTTTAATTGAACCTTGCTGATTTTGAATTAAAAACTGAATTTAAATAACATTGCTTGAAACTGATGCCACCTGACAAGTCAGGTTTGTAACGATCAAAACTACATTGAAATTTCTACCAATCCACATTAAACTTTAGTAATGGCAACATTAATAACACGTGATCGGTCGGCAAACAATTTTAAACCGCCAATACGCGACAGGAAGTTGTGAAGGGATTTTTTTTCAGTGGACTGCAGACCTTACACGTTTCGTCAGTCATGATTGTGATCAATTTTTTTAAATAATATTAGCTTTTACATAATGTTCATTTATTATAGATGGAAATTGATAAGCCTGCAACTGTCTTTTTCAAAAATAATAGTTTTAGTATGTAAGATGAGTTCAGTGTTAAATTCTGATTGTATTTAAGTAGAAAAACGTAACGTCAGGTTTGTAACAAATCGCTCCGTTACGTATAGGCTGACCGACAATGTTACAAAACTGACGTCAATAGGGTGGTATTACATGGCGTTCCATTCGAAATCTCGATATCGTCAGTAATTTGAAAAAAAAACAGAAAGAAAATGTATTAACAACGCGTGAGTTGAATACATACTTAGGGCGTTTTAACTTTAAATTTTATGTAAGGGTTCGATCTTTTGGTCATGAATACGAGATTTTATCAAAGTATTGACGATTATAAAGCAAGTGTATTCAGTTGCAACTATTAAGTACGTACAAGACTGATTATTATCTTAAATAATTACCTCATTGTTCTATTATAATAAAACGAATTAATATATATATACAGTTTTCTCATTACCTCAGCGCATCATGTAACCCCAGCCTAAGAATTTTGAGTTTGTCAGTTTCGTAACTGTCCCACTTGCTCAGTTGCTTTGTTTGGTCTCTGTTGCGTTTTATATACGCTTTTAACCCAAGGTTTCTTTTTTATAGAGAACTACCTAAAAAATTTTTTTAAAACAAATGCATATATAAACGATTTTTTCGAAATATTGATCGAAATAAACAAAATAAATAACATAATGGCATCAATAGTTACAAAACTGACATTAAAGTTTATTTTCAGGCAATAATAACTGTTTGTTTTATTAAACGACCTGTTTATATGAAAATATAAGTCATTTGAAGCAAAACAAATGCAAAATATTGCGGATTAATTTTGTAGTTAAAGCTTGTCAACGAAATTAACATTGTTACAAAACTGACCGGTCTGGACTACACTGTCAGGTTCGTTTATCAATAATTCAAAAACTAAGCGTATTTCGGTGGGACTCATCACAGTTTTAGTAACTTTAGAAAATAAACTTCATAATAGATTAGAACATTCACCATAAAAACACGTTTTTTTTTAAAGTCATAATTTTCATCCTGGTGCACAATTTAGTGAAAACGCCCTTAGACCCTCGATTTTTGTTTGCTGCACGGCTATTACGTGACGGCGCGCGAGCTCTCTCAATTTTTCTCGCACGATCCGTCTCTCTCTTATAAGAACACATAGAACAAGAGGTATAGTGCGAGAAAATCGAGAGTATGTCGCGGCCGTCCCATTTTAGACGTGCTGTCTTGCCCTATCTCATCGGTTTGTAACAATCTTGCAGTCCGCTTCGCAGGATCGTTTGAAGGCGGCAATTTTCGCTTTCCTACTGTTAACTGGCCACACTGAATGAAACTGTAGTTGTAGTTGTTACATCTGTACGCTACACCCAATTCTGACTTCGACATGTTGTACTGACAAATTGGGGTAAAATCACTTAATGTGGATGGCCCATGAGAGTGACAGACGACAGTAGTGACAATTGCGATGAGTTGATTATATTCTCCAAAATTCCAAATTGATTGACCAAATTCTCTTTGAGCTGAGTTGAGTCAGTTGTAGCTAGCTACATATTAGTAATCTGTGGTCAGTTGAGTGACAACTTGACAAGTCAAGTGTGATCACAGTGCCTTGAAATTATACTTACTGAAGACTAGGCAGTATGGCCCATGGTCTTAGCCTGTCCGAATGGACGAATTTAAAAAAAAAAAAAAAAGTGATCACAGTGCGATAGTGACAGCGACCAGCGACATTTCGCCTGTGTGTGTAATGAGCGCAATTTAATTAAAAGAAAAAAGAAAATCTAAATCCCCACATAATGACTAAACATAATATCTGATTGCACTAAGAATTATACTATATCATGTCACTTAACATAAAACTTTATCGACTTAGTCGGTCATTTTATATAACCTCTCGAAAATATTGTCAAGATAAGTCGATCTATCAGCGTGATGAAGAAGGCCCACAGCCACGATTGGTACACGGTAAACCGTACCCTGACTGGAGAAAGCCCTGGATACAACGCGAGGGAGAATGGACCAGCAAGTTGTCGGTTTTCGTCGAAAAAAATCCCAGTCCAAATATAGTGAATGCACTCTCCAAACTACCTAATTTAACTGTACAAGAGGTGAAAGAATGGTGGGGCAGCATGAAGGTGCTGCAAGAGATTAAAAACCAGGAGTTCGTGCCAAAAAGAGTTGCTACACTTGGGTCTAACCTAGCAGCGCTGCATTTCTTTACATACAGAGCTTGTGCTGTTAGGTAATAAATAACTATTAGTTGTTGTTCTCTAAACCCTTATGCTCACTACGCCAGCTTCATTCTCACTTGGGACAACTCGGTACCATTTATTTTTGTTTAAATTGTGTCACAGCTGAACGCGTGCAGTATTGCGCGTCTTGGCGATCTACCATCTTTCAGAGAGTTTAATCACTTGAGGAAAACCATCTAATAACGTTAGATGTAAAATGCCAAGCAAGAAAAGAGGCCTAAAACCTCCTATGTATACATTTGTGGCGGCTGGCCAACTGTATTGTCATGATGAGACCAAGTTATATATTTTTTTATACAACAACGGTGGCAAAGAAGTGTACGGCCCGCCTGATGGTAAGCGGACACTGCAGCCTATAGAGGCATGCAGGTTTGGCCTAGCCAGTCATATCAGAGCTCATAATAGGGCTAATCCATAATTTGTTAGGGACCCCGTCATCAAAATTGATGAGGACGACTATATCATCCTATCACTGTTTGCCCTAGACATTACTATCTTCTGAATAGTAGTGCTACTCATTTCTAGCAATCTTTATGATTCATTATTTCCAGTATAATGAAGTACTCTATTTTACATGTTAATAAATTTTAAAAGAATTATTGCATTGTTTCAGATTGAAAGGTAAAAAGGAATGGATCACTGGGGATGCAACCAACCTTAACCTTCCCAGTCAATATGAAGAGGGTTACTTCGTAGAAGCTGTAGATTGCACCAACTTTTTATATAATGGCATGCGGTACGAGGGCATACATAATCTTTCTGGTCTCAACTTCCTCAAATGGTTGTCTTTGAGGAACAATAAGCTTATTGACGTATGGTGTCTGGACAGAGTGGCTGGCCAGAACGGGAAGAGCTTGGAATACTTGGACATCCGAGGATGCAAGTTGTGTGTTGGCTGTATCTCCGCACTAGCAAGAATGACGGCACTCAAAACTCTTTATCTAACTGATCCTGGTGATAATATGGAACTGCAAGCAGCTCTGTCAGTGCTGGAAGAGGAAAAGCCTAATCTCTTAATAAATGCTGTTACAGATTGAAAAAATGTATATTAGGATAGTATTGTGTAATTACAATTAGTGATATTATATTTTTGTTGAATAAAAATTGTTTTATTGAAAAGGTAGTAACACCATATGAATCAAATTATCTACCGACTAAGTGTTGAATCTACCTACTGTTTAACCATATTTTTTTATGAATCTACGTATGGCTTTATTCAGAAACATTCTTGAAACATATTTTATCTAAAACGCTATTGAAATTAGTTTGTCTTTATCCGTAATTTTAACATTTAGATATGTATGGTAATTATCTAGCAAGCATTTTAAGTTAACAGGATCCTTAGTAGTCTTACTGAACAAAACGGGTGGCTCTTGGAATTTTCCAATAGCAGTCTGACCTGGCTCAAGTAGAGTCAGATGTGGAAAGGAATGAAGCAAAATTGTACCTGCAGTTTTCCATTTCTTCTGAGTACTTGTCGTAAATACATCTCCCATCGTTACAGGTTATATAATACTTCTAACGACCAATGTCTCTTAAACCGACTTGTTGATGGATTGGATTGGGATAAACATTATTGGAGTGCAATAAAATACAATACTGTTTTCGTGGTTTTTATGTTTTACCATAAGTTCGTACAATGATCCAATATGCTTGAACAAACTGTCCATCGCGGGTAGCTCCAGTTGAGTTTGTCTTGGTTCATACATTATAGAGTCTAAGTTAAAGGTGTCATTGGTCCTTAAGTTGGATTTAAAAACTCCCACACAAAATATTACGGATTCGGATATTAGCTATTATGATTTGTTTGTCTAATTCAATCTAATCGACATTAAATTGAACACTTAAATCTAAATAAAACTTCTAAACATGATATTTACAGTTACATTTTGACTAAACAATTAGACTAATGCCTTATGTAGAAGAAATAAATAACGAATATGAAATGCTTCCATTCAAAATGTCGGTTCGCAGTAATTCTTAAAATATAACATCGAAAATGTTTTGCAACATACGTAATTCAGTCTAATAAAAAAAATCTGCGTATTACATTGTTTATCGACTGACATAACCTAGAGGTGTGAAATAAAACGAAACAACCAGGTTCCCGAACAACACCCACCGTCAACAATAAGACAAATTACACTAAATTTTGACAGTCAAAAGGCACTACTAATATACGCAGACTACTCAATGTTCATTTCTCATTCATTGTTATAATAACACGCGAAACTCACAGCAAACTCGAAAGTAACCGAAAACTAGTATCGTTAAACTTAAACTCATGGACAGTATTAAAACAAATTGAAACAAGTACAAACATCAAGCTTACACCATTAAACAATGTTAATTGTACGTTACATAAACGATATTGCAACACAATCTAAAGGTATAAATATAATATATAATTATAATTGCATATTAGCCAACGCACGATGTTGACCTATTTCAAAGTATGCATATATAATTTAGGCACTGGAGTATGTTTTTAATCTCATTAAAATTATAAGTTGGCTTTTCGGCTAGTTTGGGCAGTCGCGGAAGTTTCTGGCTTGGGGTCCGGTCTCTTTGCTCTGCATACAGCAACATCACTAAGAGCCTGTCCAGACGAAGCGTTTTGCGCGCCTGAGTGCTCGTGCGTAGACACTCGCGCGCACCCGAGGCACTAGAGCTAAAGTCGCCGTCAATAGAATTTGCTAACTATGTAAACAAACCGCCATAGAGAAAGACAATTTCAATTTGGCGGTTCGTTTACATAGTTAACAAATTCTATTGACGGCCACTTTACAGCACCCCGTCCAGCTACTGTCGCACGTTTTAAAACTCGCGCGTAAAACGCGCGCAATGCGCCGCCAGACTCTGCTTGCTCGTTTTACGCGCGAGCGCCGCGCGAGTCGTGAAACTCTGGCGCCATTGGAGCGTTCGGGGCCAAGACAAGGTTACAATCGACAAGCGCTAACGTCAATAGAAAACGAATAAAATGTATGGGAATGACAGATGTTAACGAAAAGTATTTCGTCGCCATCTGTCATTCCCATACATTTTTACCCGACTGCGCGACGCAAAGGAGGGTAATGTGTTTATATTATTTTCTATTGGCGTTAGCGCTTGTCGCTGTAACCTTGTCTACGGGCCCAGTAGTATGCGCGTGTCCGTAGAGAGTGGACGTAATCCGGCTTAGTAACGCGCGTAAACGCGACGTTTGGATGCAACATAGAATTGAAGGGCGCGAGTGCCCTCGCGTGTAAAACGCTTCGTCTGGCCAGGCTCTTAGACGTTGGTCTCGCCGTACCTATGCTGCGCTCGACTCCACGTTGCTTGTAGATGGAAGATATCCAAGCAGCGTGAAGCTGTGAGCAGTGTACTGGCTCACCGGCAGACGAAAACCTTACTCCAGGTGCAAATGTATCATTAACCCTTCGACTGCGCAGAACGCTACGAGGAGTTTTCTCTGAACTCCTGAATAATCACGACCGCCTTCGTTGTAGCACTGCGCAGTGTAAGAGTTAAAACGCTTGTAAGTTACTAAACTGTAAATCATGATACGACTATAATGAACTATTGTGTGTTGTGTGATAGAATATATTTGTGAATGGGGAATAACTATTATATAAAAATATTGCGAGATACTCAGTTGTTCGAGCACTAATGTAATAATAATTAGACCTACCTGCACGAACAGCCGACTATCTCGGAATATTATTTTGGGTTATGTTCTGAACAATTAGGGAAAGCATACCCTCCGTGGATCAGATGAAAGCGACGTATTCACTGACAAACACTTTGTTTCTGAGACAATGTTCTTACTGAATCGTTGGTGTTCATATTGTTTATAAACACTGTTTCAGAAGCTAAATGTATCTCAATGAATACATACACTTAATCTGTATCCTCGTGAGCGGTGACATGTTATATTTATGGCTATAGACATCTGTTTAAAAGAGGTGAGGTTGGCGACATATACATATGGCTACAGTGTGTATAAAAGTATGTGTGTTATGTTATTCTAATTGGTAACAACGGTACTACTTCTGCATCTGTATGGTATGATTATGACAACAATTATTATTTAAAGATCAATTGACTACGCGACTATTAAGATTTAACAGTGCGAAAATATTTCTTACGTTAATATTTTTAATAAATTCTTTTCACTTCCGGACTCCTAAAGCAATTACCTATCACTATAACACCAAAGAGATCATTTAAAAAATACAATTTTGATATACATAACATTTGTATTGGCCGAAAATTCTCAAGTATAAATTTTATATTATTTTTGTCTATATCATTAGCATTCTCTAAATAAAAACTTAATTACTTTGAGAGCCGGGAACACTTAGCACTAGATTAACATAAATCTAATATTTACAATGAGATTATAATATAAATATTGATTTATCTAGTGTCGTTATCGTTTGAGCTGTTTTTGTAAACCGTATTGGTTATTTTAAAATGACAGAATCCGTATGCGCTGTCTTAATGATACAAAATGTATGAAGCCGCACTTTGCTTGGCCATATTTGCTGGAAAGGTACATCTCTTTCTTAAACGTATTAAACAAAAGAGATAGCAGAAGGACATTCGGGAAAATAAGGCCGAGGAAAGTGCCGGCCCTATATGTGTGCTAACACTAGGTCATGCCCGACGATCAAACATGGCATCGAAAAATAATTCAAATTCACTCCACTTATATCTTAAAGTAAGTCACTGTACATAAAGAAATAATTAAATAGATAATCATCTAAATAAACGAGAAGGTTTCAAACGTGGAAGACCAAGATCACAACATAAATTTAAAACGATAAAAATACGTGTACCTAAATAATAATTAATTGGTACGCACCGGTTTCGTTAAAACACATTCACCTCTCACTCTTACACGGCCAGCTATCTCTTTCACACATGATAAGCTGGCCTTACGATATAGTCAACTTAGTACATAACGCGTGATCATGAGCGATTATAAATGCAACAACGAAGGAGATGAATGGCGAAGATCTTCATAAAATCTGTCTAGATATAACAATTGGGTCATAAGCTAGGCCGACTGAGTTAGAGACAACGGGCTGCCTCGTCGGTATCCCAACCAGTATTCGAAACAAAGTCCTTCTTAAATAGATGCCGATATAAGAACGCTTCCCTAGGTTTCAGTTAAACCTTCTATGATTTGGCAAGTCATCGTTAAGGGTCGCATTCCACTTGTGCTCTTGAATGTGCATTGCGTCTCACTCACTCTTTAAGAAAAATGTGAGACGCAAATACATACACATTGGACAAAAATCTTGAACAAGTGGAATACCACCCTTAAGTCGTTCGTAGAAGCTGCAATAATCAAAATCGAAGGTATAGAACAGAAAAATTGTTCTTTAATAGATAAACACACTTTAGCGAAAATAATCAATAAATACATTATAAAGTATTTTTTGAAATTGGAACCTTACGTTCATAACATGAGTTTGCAATTCAAATTGAAACTTCAAGTTGATGAAATCCCCCGAACCACGTCTCTTAATGGATAATGACAAAACAATGAACAAACACAACTTTGATAATCGAACACATGAATTATATACAGATACATATGTATTGAGATCGCCCCACAGAGTCGATGTACTGATGATGTGATGATGCAAATGGGCATGCGGTGAAGGCCTGAATCACACTGGCGCGGCCTGCGCAGGGACCCGCCCACCCCTTCCCAGAAAAAAGCCTTTGAACGGGTTAGTCGTTCGTTTAATAACCCAAATCACTTGCTGTCCTTTATTGATTGAAGACTCATTCATTTAACTTAGCCGTATGAAGGGGTTTCCCTTACGGGGCGCTACCGCTACTGATAGGAAAACCCTTTCGAAAGGCTTTTTAAAGGGTTGAAGCGCTTCCTCATGTTGAATACCCATTAATTGTGCTTTAAAAGCCAAATGAATGGGTATTGAGGAGCATCGGCTTTGGTAAGCAAACCCTTTCAAAAACCCTTTGAAGGGGATACTGTATTGGAGCGCTTTAATAGCCAAATGAATGGGTTTTGAGGAGCATCGGCTTTGGTAAGCAAACCCTTTCAAAAACCCTTTGAAGGGGATACTGTATTGGAGCGCTTTAATAGCCAAATGAATGGGTTTTGAGGAGCATCGGCATTGGTAAGCAAAGCATTACGAAAAACCCTTTCAAAAACCCTCGAAGGGGATACCGGGCGGGTCCCTGGGCCTGCGGTGGCGGTCAATAGAAAATTTGACAGCTAATCACAAATTTTCTATTGGCCGCGAACGAAAAAGCTGTACAATCCTTACTTTCCACCCAAACACGTGTCTAAAACCCGGTATGCGCGTGTTCGAACTAAACGGCATCGTTTGACACCCCGCATAATGGCAATGGCATCCATTCTGTGGGGCCATTTTGCGGCGCTAGTTAGACTTCTATGGTTTTTTACTCCAAGGTTAAAAAATGTTAGGCCAGTCATTATAGATTTTGACCCGTGAATAATTAGTTCTTGGATTTTTTTTTCATAGGTCCCTCGGGGCGGGTCACTGGGAGTGTACATTAAAAAGTAGACCGAATCGGGCTTCTGCGTATTTTCGAAAAAAGGTTTTTCTTGAATATCCCAGAAGAAAAATTGTGGGGACCAAACTTGTAGAGAATCAAATTTCCTACAATTTTTGTCCTCACGGTTTTACTGTAAAATCAAAAATGCCCGAGTTATTCAAGAAAAACCTGTTTTCGAATATACGCAGAAGCCCGCTTCGGTCTACTTTTTTAATGTACACTCCCAGTGACTCCCCCGAGGGACCTACGAAAAAAAAATCCAATAACTAATTATTCACGGGTAGGTTCGCTTATTTGGATAAAATGACTGGCCTATTTGGTGTTTGGTCAAATCTGGGCTAATTCCACTAACGCAAATCAGGGTTTACAGTTAAGTTAGTACATAAATAGAGAAAAAATCTACGTTAATCACATTAAGCCTGATTTGTTATAATGAACGCTATAAAAATAAGAATTGCTAGAATTTTCCTTCTTTCAAACATTTTTAAACAGTCGCCTTGGCATTAAGGCCTAGCGTTAGGACATACAGTAAGTATGTATGTATGTCCGTTTGTAGCAAGATCACAGCTGACGTAAATGAGTTTTAGGCAGACAAAATGTTGAATGACACTAACATTCCCCAGTTACACGCAACGTCGATTCTCACACAGATTACCAAATATTTTTGATTATTTTTTTGTAATTTTATATTTGATTTATTAATATGAAATATGAAGTTAGTCCGTAACATAGTAAATTCCTTTTAAATGCAATCTAAGTTAATTGCAAAAACTTGAAGTAGCTAAAACTTCCCGTCTCCATTGTTTGGCGATTAGCACTTCAATATTGCTTATTCTACTATAACACTAATTACTCACAGATTATACACATAATTAACTGTTGTTTAAACTACAAGGACATATAAAATTACGTAAGTAAAATAAATATTTTGACTGTACCTAAAATACTGGCATAGAGCTTATGCAGAATTGTCCCAAATATTGCCATGAAATAACGTTAAACGCGCCAATACTTAATTAATCGTTCCTCTCCCGGGCTACATTTTTTTGTTCGAAAGTCACCCACATCGGGGTCGGCGGGAGGGAGTTGAGCCAGCAATGGGTAGCTTTACTCTAAAACGGCGTCAATGAGTTCAAATCTGCCAGCGGTTCTCGATTCTTCTTCAAAGTCCCGTTCAAACAACAATTAACCAAGTGTCTACTGCTAACGGCTCGCACACGGCATCGAGCGACGACGGAAGCGCTGAGCATATGTAAGAGCGAGAGATCGGAGCGCGTCTCGTTCTCACGTATCACGCATCGCTACGCTACGCTCGAAGTCGTGGCCGAGCCCTAAGGTTGGATGGGGATTCACAGTGCTATGTCCACTGTAGTAGTGCTAACCGCGCGCTATTCCTGCACCACGATGGAGACGGTGTACCCGCATCGCTAACTGGCCGTGGATGTCGGCTGCAACGCGGCGGACATCGGCGAGTTCACGTCTGTGGAAACACGGTTTTATTGAATTGGACATAAGTATTTTTTTCACACCTTTCATTTGGAAAAGTAAGTTTTGCTCCACGATAAGCGGGATCGAAATGCTAGTTTTTGTTCAAGCTGCTTTTTTAATTTATTCATTGGCATGTAGCATTTACGCAATGTGCCAATTGAACACAGATTTTAATAAAATAATCGATTGTAATTTCATCGTAATCGATTAAAAACTGACATATTTCAAGTTTTAATTCTAACAATGTGTCACTCGGCAATTATCTTCGTCTAGGGCGTTAACACTTGTATCCCTCACTACGCTCAGGATCCAACGTTAGAATCCCTCGGTACGCTCAGGATTCTGGTGCAGGATCCCTCGCTACGTTCAGGATTCAATACACCGCCCTCGCCGTAAATATTCCATTTTGCTCCCTTGTCACACAAATAACTATTTTATAAAAGACAGACCAGTGATTGACTTTAGTCTCACTTGATGGCCACGCGACGATCTAGCCTATGCACTCTTACTTTAAAGGCACCTAAATCAGAATTGTCAGAAAATACAGATAATGGGAACGAATTCCATTCTTTGGCAGTTCGCGCTAAGAAAAATGAGGCAAATCGCTTCGTGCGAAAAAACGGTATATTGACAATCGATGTCAGGTCGTTGTCTTGGGCATAGTCAGGCCTGATCCTCTTGTCGCTTTGGCTTGACTCAGCTCTCACTTTCGTAGTGTCGATGCACTCAATCACGCTAGGGACGAAAGAGCAGGGGCGATAATAATAAGAATAATACTGACTTGTGGGCGTGTTGATGTCCGAGTGCGGCGTGAGGTTGGACTGGGCCATTAGCTTCTGCCGCACTTCGCGGATCTTCAGCTGCAATGACATCTTGTTGGGGAATATGTCCATGTGCGTCGCCTGAGGAATAATAATAATAATCATCAGTTTAAATAAACTGTTGGCCACAGACCTCTCAGCCGTTCGAGCCGTTCCGGCCGGGATTCGAATCAGAAATGAGCCTGTTTTCAACTTAAATTTGGCTACTCAAAAAAATTTTTTGTTTGTTTGGCAAGAATATTGGTAATTCATTTGTCTAAAATGTGAACGCTTCGTAGTCGAAAATTATAATTCATGGCAATATAAATGTTTACTTAAGTTTCTCAAGTTGGTCCGTGCCCGTGCGAAGAGCACAGCATATAAAAAGCTAGTTAAGATTAAGGACAAGACAGACAATAGTTTGTACCACCAAACCATTGGACTACTGTAGCTTTTTGATAACACATGTGATCATAAAAAATAGTTATTTGTGTCACAAGGGAGCAAAATAGTATATTTACGGCGAGGGCGGTGTATTGAATCCTGAACGTAGCGAGGGATCCTACAATAGAATCCTGAGCGTAGCGAGGGATTCTAACTTAGGATACTGAGCGTAGTGAGGGATACAAGTGTTTACGCCCGAGACGTAAATAATTTTGCTACCGAGTGACACATACTATTTTTCACACCGACTATGAGGAAATTTAAAAAAAGCTATTGTTAAAATATATCTAAATTATCTTAATTTTTATTACTAATTTTTAAATATTACGAAATATTTATAATTTTTTATACAACATTGTTATAGTTAAAACTTGAAATATGTTCGTTTTGAATCTACTACGATGAAATTACAATCGATTATTTTAATAACATCTGTGTTCAATTGGCACATTGCGTAC
This sequence comes from Epinotia demarniana, assembly GCA_945867215.1. NCBI lineage: Eukaryota > Metazoa > Arthropoda > Insecta > Lepidoptera > Tortricidae > Epinotia > Epinotia demarniana. Next base: position 38,319,711 of record OX244260.1, on the reverse strand, counting down.
CAATGTTCCAATGCCAATCTACAAATTAAAAAAGTAGCTTGAACAGAAAAGTAGCGTTTTGGTCCCTCTCGTCGTGGAGCAAAACTTACTTTTCCGAATGAAAGGTGTGAAAAAACAATTATTTATACTGCAATTAGGCCACAAGGGTGATTGAGGGAGGCAATCCTCCCTCAACCATATGTTAGGGATGGTGGCGACCAGATCAACGACGCCGCCGTAGATTGAATTATTACTGTTGACTCTCTCGACGTGTCCCAAGCCCAGGATCCATAAAGGCCGAAACGCACTGACAGCGGTGGCGGAGCGGCGCGGAGGCGGTACCGGTTGTAATGTTCAAGTATGAAAGGATCCGCACAGAGCAGCGTGGCGCGGCGCAGTATTCTGTGCGGACCCTTTTCGTACTAGCTCGAACATTACAACCGGTACCGCCTCCGCGCCGCTCCGCCATCGCTGTCAGTGCGTTCCAGCCTTAATAAATAGAGCATGGTTGTCTGTGTTAGTGCGTGGTACCTGGAAGTGCGTGGTGGCCTGCGTGGTGGGGAACATGCCGTGCTCCTGGAACAGCTTGAGCACGAGGTGGCGGCGCTGCTCCAGCACGCGCCGGTGCCCCGCCTCGCCGCGCGCGCCGCTCGGCGTGCACGGCGTGCGCGGGGACATCTCCTCCATGCTCTCCGACACTAAGGACCACAACAGGTACACGTCCGGTTAAGGCGCCGTAGGTTCATGGTCTGCTCTCCCTCTTACTGAGCATAAGCGCGAGCGAGATGGAAGTGCGCGCTCGGAAGCGCGGAAATCATGTTTTTTTAATTTTAATTTTTTGGCCGTTTAAATAAATAAAAAACTAAACACTGATTTCCCTCAAACATGACATTGCCGATTTTTAGAAGCCATTTTAGTATTTTTAGCTTTTCTTCGTAATTTGTAACAAATATTTTAAGTGTATTTTAGACCCTTTTAGATCTATGTTCGTGATTTTTTTCTATAGAGCGAAAAATGCTTAATCATGTTTCTAAACACTGATTTCCCTGCAGGAAAGCCTCAAGATTACTATTCGTATTTTTTTTAAACCATATTATTAAGGCCAATCGGGGCAAATGCGTCTATGGGGTAAATGCGTCTTTTGAAGATATCTTCGAAACGCAACGTTTTAGAACTATTACAACCCTCGATGTTCAAAGTATGGTTGCCAAACTTTCAATTCAGACGATTGTAATAGTTCTAAAATGTTCATTTTCGGAGATATCTTCAAAAGACGCATTTACCCTAAAGATGCATTTGCCCCGGTTGACCTTATAAACAGACGCATTATATTGTTTCAAAAACACTGTTCGCTTAACTTCGCTGAACCTACGGCGCCTTAATATCCCACCCAATAATCCACGTGCACTGTAACCCCGTCTCTTTTTTAACCTATGCATAAATAGGGAGAAAAAGATGCGGATTATCGGGCCGTAGATCAACCGGACACGCCTGTGACAAACATAGGGAGCGAACAGCAACCACACCGCCGCTAAATATACGCTAAAGCACTGTAAACGCAGTAAAATGTATGGTGAAGACGTGTCTAGACTAGCTGCGGCGACAGCGGTGAGCGGCGAGCATGCGAAACAAATGCACAGAGACGGTCCGGCATACCACGAGCCGCTGCGACCGGCGACTACGTTCACGAATTTACTCGAGCGACCGGCTGCAGCACAGAGCGGCGCGACCATCCGTGGGAACAAATGTCCGGGCTAGTAGGTAGGGTGCCACGAAACAGAGCGGCGCGAACGGTCTTATTGGAGTCGTATAGGGTGGGAAATCGAGATATAAAATTTATTAGAGGATTCGCGAGGAAGCACGCGGATGACGCAACCCGTTGGCTCTCTGGGGAGCCGCTGGGTAACGAAAGTTTTAGGTACAGGAAAGTTGGCCAAAAGCAGACGGACATTAAATGTCTAGGACTTTGTGAATAAATTTCTCTTTCTTTCATTCTTTCTTTTCTTATTTAAAAGCTAGGCATTTGTCGGTAATTTCCGACTTATTCTACATTCCGCGTTTCTTTTTAATCCCCCATAATGTCCTAATGGAGGCAGGGCTGGATGACCGAGACAGAAGAATAATACATGTACTATACGAGGAACAGGAAACAATAAAAGAGTTTCCCAACTCCGCTTCCTTTCTGTTCCAAAGGAAATGGAGTTAAGATATTAACGGGGCCAACGCAGTGGCAAAAGCCGGGCTTGCCTTTCAAAACTCATTATCGGTCAAAAATAAAAGGTAATGAGAGCACGAACTATTTCAATTCGCACTTGCGCTTTCATTGCATTTTTCAAATTTATTACCTACATCGTGGTACAAAATTCGACCGCGCACCACGGCGGCGCGGCTGGCCGGCAGCAGTATCGCTGTGACAACTAGCCGAACTCGCTTGAGACAGGCACACGGCTAGTCATCTCACTCGCACGCGTTGGCTTGCAAGCGGGCTTCTATTCTAGTTGTTTATAGGTAATATAGCAAATAGTACGAGATATTTAGCCCTGCATGCGTATGAAGTTGTACACAAGTCTACTAAAATGCGAAAATCGCGCGTGCGCCGTCACGAGTGTGATGTCGTCCGACTTCATTGTTATTTGTTGCAATTTCAATTAATTACTTTTGTTTGTTGTTTGTTTGAGCGGTCAGTGCGGTCATTAAGTATTTTGTTTGCTGTGTTGCTATTTAATCGGAATGACAATGGAAGAAGTTGTTCCTTGTGATTGTGATAATTTAAAGCGTGTGCTAGTTTTGCTTGGCGAGGGAAATGTAAACTCTTTAAACTTTGCTCAGAAGAAACAACTAATTTCTTCGCCAAAACCTACGCCTGATTTATGTAGTTCTCAGAGTAGTAAATCGCATAAAAGACAGTTTAATAGACCGGTGTACAAAACTCATTGGATGGTAGATATGTCTGTAAAATTATATCTAGTAGTAGCATGCCTTCAGTGTGTTTTGGTGGGCTAGGCCTCGCTAGCAAGTGCATATGCAACTGAAGATTGATCAATAATGAAGCAAGATGGATTTATCCACAATAACCGTAATAACTACAAAAACATATTTCTCGGCATGCCCTATTCCGAAACCCTAGGCACGCCACTGGGCCAACGAATGCACATGAGGGGTCAAAATAAATGGAGCAAGGTTGTTGAAACTGGAAGAGAACTTCAAGCAATGCAGAATGAAATGGATGCAACTTTTTCAGAATCCGGTCTTAAAATTAACGCAACCAACAAAAACTCTAGTTGTGTCAAAGGGAACAGTAGTATTTTTAGGGTTAGTATTTTTTTTTATTTAGGCACTATTGTTACAGATGACAGATGTACACCTGATATCATTTCCAGGATAGCCATGGCAAAGAAGGTTCTTAATTCAAAAAGGCATTTACCCTTTGCCAGAATAGCAAGTCGCACTAGGAAGAAACTGGTGAAAGTGTACACCTGGAGCATAGCACTATACGGCTGCGAAACGTGGATCATGTCACTACGGGACAGAGGGAGACTGGCGGCGTTTGTAATGTAGTGTTGGAGGAGGTTAGAAAGATTAGTTGGACGGAAAACCAATGAGGAGGTTGTGGAAATATTCAATGAAAAGGAAATCAGATAGAAATCGTTGAAAACAGGAGAGGAAATAGCACGTTTCGATGCTAGTGCGGAAAGTATATGTCATTACGTCACAAGTACCAAGACTCGGGACGAGTGAAAAACTACATTGCACACGTGTATCGAAAGACATTTCTTTAATACAGTTGCGAAATAATGAGAAAAACAACAGGTAAGGAATTCGAAATTTTTATATTATTAATTCTTGTAACAGTTGAAAAATAATAAATAAGTTCAATTTTTTTAAAATTATAATTTGTTTATTTTTTATTGACATAATAATTAATGGTTACAATTTGTACAATTATGGAGTGGGAAAAGTGAAAAGCATTAGTTTGACAAACCAACTTTCCGCACGCTTAACAGCTTCGTAATTAAGCACTTTTCAGCAACTGTATTAAAAATGATATGACATAACTTACGCCGCGATGATTGGACGAAAACATTAATATTAAAAAGAAAATTATTAAAAGAAAAATAGAAGGGAAAAGGGGAAGGCCGAGGATATCTTACATGGAGCAAATAAAATTAAAAATTAACGCTTCGTCTTATATTTAAGTAAAAAGAAAGGCTCGTGCATATGACACTCCAACAAGATTCATAACTTCTTACTACAGATAGCGCGTAATAAGTATCATCCAAGGTTATACGATCTGGTATTCCCAAAATGATCCTTATGATCCTTGAATACACACGGCAGCTTATTTGCGATTACTATTCCCACTGGTTGGTCATTCTTATTTTTGTACACACTGACACATCTATTCTGTAGTGACCCTCGGCTTTGATAGTGGAATAGAGATTGCGCAATCGATCTTTGGCTACGCAAATCACGCATAAGTTTATATCACCAAAAATCTAACTTCAACAGGCAGGGAGACTCCTAGACATTTTGCAACTTACCCCTGAAAGTGTCCAGGTTGAAGTCCGGTCCAAAGAAGGTGTTCCCGACTAGCTTGGTGGTCGTGTGCGGGGTTCCGTATGAATGCGGGGTCGGCATAGCGCCGCTCGCTAGCGGTTCGGGTTCCAGGGCTGGCGTCATCACAGGCACGTCCTCTTCTATTGACACATTGATAATAATTAAAATACTTACAATAATATTTTAGGCAATTTTAGGCTAAATTATAGCTATAACAATAAAGGATATTATTAAATGCACATCTGGAAAACACACATCGACAGAGCATTTTTTGAATACATTTTAACCAATCATAAGGCAGCGCGTTTGCGTGGGTTAAATCTTCAACGCCCATTGGCCAAAATTTTGCGCGCGACGCCGGCAGCTCCGGTTTTGTCTGGACGCCATGAGCGGGAAAGCACGAGTTCACCTGTCATTGCATATTGTACCTTACGTATAGTGCAACAAGGTCTTTATTGAAATGGTCATAGGTTCGATTCCACTCGGTACTTGTCAGCACTCGTCGGCGTGGACGAAGTTTGCCGATGTAACTGACATTTGTGGTACTACTGTACCGTCGTAGCATTAGAGAAAAACTTTATTTCGACTTAACACGATCTGAGACAGTTTAAAGAAAGTATTCATACGTGTGCCACACTCTGTCTCGCATTCCTAATAGAAAATCGTCAATGACAGCGTAAACTCCAACCGTATTAAGGCACAACAAACCTAATCTGCTGTTATGCTTCTTCCTCAGATAGAGCTGCGGGGAGCTCGGCACCACGACGCTGGGGCTGCAGGCCTCGGGCTTGAACTGTGGCAGGGTGCTGAACTTCTGCTCGAAGTTCACCGTCTCCAGGACCCTGGGAAAACGGCTTTATTACTATTGGGATAGGGTTCCAATTTTACAGTCGTTGCATTTGGCGATGGCGAGTGGTCGAGTTCACGTTCAATAGTAAATTTCTATAATAGCCGGGAAGGAAGGGATTGCCTGCCAAATGTGATATAGACGAATATGTATACTGCTTTACTCAAACAAATGCTCAGAAATTAGTAAGCTACATGACTAATAAACAAAACCGCAGGTGATAACAGGCCCATAACCCAGAGGTCCGTGGATCAAAACCACGCTCTGCTACCATATTAAGGAAAACCGAAATGTTTCTTTGTAAAACTATATTTGTCAAGTCAAGTGAAATTATAAATTTTACAAAAAAAAAAAAAAAAAACAAAAATTAAGTGAAATTATAACAACCAAAAGCATAGCAACGTAATCACGGATATAAAGAGTTAGGGATATACAGCTACCAGAAGCACATTTATCTAGAAGTGGTTCCTAATTAATGGTTGAGTAAAGCTTAATGGTTTTCATTACTTTCGATTTGATAAATAAAATGATTACGAGTCACGAGCAACAATTCAGTTTGTGGCGGTAACAAGTTGCTATTTAAAATGGTTGAATAGATATTAGATATTCCGGGGTAATTTAAATGAGGGGTAAAATTAGTTTCACTAGGTCTCGGGGGAAACAATATTGAAAAGGTTAGGAACCACCGAGTTAGGGCAAGACGGGGTATCACGCGACTAGCGGAAAAAGCTCCCGATAGAGTTAAGATAAAGTTAAGTCGGGGATTGAGTAGGTGAGAAATGTGTCAGTAGTGGTGTTTTGTCCCCGGGTACGGTCCGTGTGTACGTGTACGTACTTGTCGCGGCCGTCCTCGTTGCCCTTCTTGAAGAGGCTCTTCTTGCCGGGCTCGGGCTCGCGCGGCGACGCGGGCGCCGAGCCCGCCGACCCGCTGCCCGCCGAGCCCGTCGACGTGCCTGCCACACACACACACACACACACACACATTATACATAATGCCGGCTGTACACACCCCGACACAGACCGAGAACGTGAACGTACCTGCACAGGCCGACCGGAGCGTGTATTGGAACAGGCCTGGGGACCGATTTTTGACTTTCGAGCGCTCGACTCTTTCACTTGAAAACTGACAAAAATTATGAAATGCTGTTTTGAAATAGCGATAGATTTTTTATAAACGAGTACGACCACTCGTATTCAATTCCATTGGTAGAAAGTAAGTGCCTGCCATTTTGACACCACAAACGTATTTACTTTTATTTGATTTCCGAGCGTTCGAAAGGCAAAAATCGGTCCCCTGTGCAGGCGACCGGAGCAAAATCGATAATCGATTGTTTCTAGTATCACCGTACGGTACAGTAGACGGCATACAACTTGCCCAAATGACGTTGGCTGCGCAGAAGCGAATTTTAGGTGTCCTTAGTAGGGGGCGGTGAGGCGCGACAGCGGGGGGTAGCGTGCGGCGCCTGGTCGGTACATCGGTTGACGGTTGCGTCCCGCACCCCGCCCACGTCCCGCGGTCGCCAGAGTACACTTTCGGCCCGTCATCAAGTGATTCTAATTTACATACCACATCAGTGGCAAACAACCGCCCATTTAATGCTAAGCGGTTAGTTTGATATAATGGATTCATTGACTTTTTTGTCACAGTTATTTATTGAACTATTGTAGTCTGTTAAATTTGAAAATTGTTTGTTGAGTTTTATTACGAAAAGTAAGACTAATGTCACCACAAACAAAGAAGTAACGTAGTTGTAAAAAAAACAGACTAAAAAAATGGTCTACGATGTCTGTTTTTTCTTTTTAATACATTACGAAACGAGTACTTAGTATAATTAGTAAAAAATTACACATACACAGCATTACACAAAGAAATGTACAATTGGGGTCCTTTATTTGATCGTAAGTGCAGGATTGCGCAAGAAGTTTGCCGGTTATTGTAAACCTGTACGCGTATAGACGCTACCAACATGCAGTTGAACAGCTCTCTGAGGCGAGTTCTCCGGTAGACCGTAACGTGTATGACATTAGATCATCGTAAGTTATGTCGATTTAAAAAAATCTTACCTCGACTGAGTCGCTTTTGCAATGGCGCCCGACCCAGCTGCGCGGGCGTGGGCGCCAGGGCGAATGGACGGGTTTCTTCAGCAGGGCTCTCCCATATCCTGCCAACAATATCATCACTATACAGGGGGTTTTTTTTGACCGTCTTAGAGGCGAAGCCCAGTTAATGTGTATATGTTGCAGGGAAATGGTCGAAACAGAGATTTGATCAAATCTCTAAGGGATATGATCAAATCACGCAGGATGTTAAAATGGCGAATCCATTTTATCATTTGCCTAATACAAATCAGTCATTTGATCAAATCTCTGAATCTGTTTAGTGAAATGACGAAACTGGACAAAAAAGGCAACTCGTTTTTTCATTTCACTAGACTTGTTTAGTGATTTGATAAAATCGCTGAAAAGTGTCAGGGAGTTGACGAAACTAACGCGATTAAGTTGTTTCGCTCTTTTATAAAAAAAAATAACCACGAAGACAGAGAAGAAGATGGTGGTGATGGTGGTGGACCATCTTCTAATCTGTCCGCCATCCAAGTCCCAGAACCGTTTAAATTACTAATTATTTAGGCAAAATATCTGCGAGTTAGTTTCTTCAATTCACTGGCGCGTTTCAGGGATTTTATCAAATCACTAAACAAGTCTCTAGTGAAATGAAAAAACGAGTTGCCTTTTTTGTCCGATTTCGTCATTTCACTAAACAGATTCTGAGATTTGATCAAATGACTGATTTGTATTAGGCAAATGATAAAATGGATTCGCCATTTTAACATCCTGCGTGATTTGATCATATCATTTAGAGATTTGTTCAAATCTCTGTTTTGGCCATTTCACTGCGACACATACATTACAAAGAACTTAAAAAAGGTTTTCGAAGTAAAAACTTCTTTAGCGGCGCTGTGCACTTTTTGCGATAAGGAAAAATTGTTAAACTGGCGACAGGTGTAGGAGGACACGTGACGTGTAGGAGCGTAGTATTTAGTGTTGCCAATTGCCGGAATACAAAAAGCGGGATTTGCGCTTCTTCTTAAATGAAAATGCGGTTTTTGAAGTGAAAACTTCTTAAGCGGCGCTGTGTGTTTGGGATGGGGAAAAATGAGATGGTTTTTTTTTTGCAAAATTAAAATTATTCAAGTTTTATTTTAAAGCAATTCGCAAGTTTTCACTTCTGCCGGCAGTCCCGATCTTTTTTTTTTCTTTTTCTTTTTTGAATGTGTTAGTATAGTTTTTTTTGTATTAATATTAATTTTAACCATCCAGCCGAGTGACAGCAGTGACCGTAGCCGCCATCTTATGTAGATAGGTACGAACTCTAACCGGGTGAATAAACTTCGCACCGCGCGCCATACAGGATTTTTCAAACTGAATTACCTTTTATTACTAAAAACTTAACTAATACATATTTTTTTGACGAATGATTAGTACGTTTTGGATACTTTAAGTCGGCTTCGGCGCTAAGATGGTTAAAAAAACACGTTGTATAACAACTCTGTCACCACAAGCAGCTAAAACCCATCTCGACATACAAGACTTTCGATGAAAATAACATAACATGAACTTACGCATTGGGTTTCTGCGCGGGCTGGTTGTTGCTCTGAGAGACTATCACAGACTGGCCACCTTGTAAGGTTTGGGTTTGACTCTTGGGTGGTTCAACTTCTGTAAAAAAAAAAGTTATGTTTATAGAGTGCTCCATTTATTTACTTGTCAATATGAACGAGTGTATGTTGTTAAATATGCATAAAATTACGATGAACACTATTTCTAACGCATGGGGATGGCTGATTTACATTAGGTCATCAAGAGATACGCGAATCTAAACTAGTCTTCATTTTTAAATAACGATGATTAGTATTTACAAACCAATTCCACTCTCATTATGGCATGAAATTTCACTTATTTATGGTGTCTCAAAGTTGTGTGATCTTTTTAACCGAGGAATTTAAAAAAAAGGAGGAGGTTCTCAATTCGGCTGCATTTTTTTAATTATTATTTTTATTTTCAATGTTTGTTACCTCAGAACTCCGTCATTGATGAGCCGATTCGATTTTTTTTTATTGTTCTTATGCATATACTTCCAGGTGGATCCCATTTTTTTCAAAATTCAGTTAGATGATGGGATCCATGAGGAATTGAGGGGACTCCTCAATCTTATTAGGCACGCGTGTAATGATTTTGGTATTTTCTGTTATAACTCGTGTATTAACATCAGGAATCATAAATTTGGTGGCGAGGAATTGATGATGAAGACCACAGATGACTTATCGAATTCCTCAATTATTTACTTAAAAGTGCAAAAGTACGTCACAGGTTCTGATAAGATTCCGTTGAAATAGGAACTAATGAAGTGCTATTGGTGATGATCTTGGGGAATCGATGGAAGTCGTCAAATATTATCGGCCCACATACAGCGATTCGGTTTTTTTCTAAAGTAATCAACGCATTTGCTATCGGAAATCAGTTCATGTGGTAAATTGTAAAAAAAAAATAGGAAATGTTCTCGTGGCTTGGCGGAGTACTAAATTGAAGTCGGTTAAGTGGAATTAAAACTTTGTTTTTAAAGTAAATTATCTTCATTTCTAGTTTCCAGGTCGCCTGCGTCACCGACAATCAGCGGGGAAGGTTAGCACTGGCCACAGTCTGTCCACAAACAACCAACAGGCCTGGTGGAATGTTCCTGTGTAGAAGGCGCGTCGCCGGCCAGGCTCGCCTTCAGCAGGTTGCTTAAGAGTCCGCAGTAGGCTAGGCCGCATTTCACCTTCGCCTGCAAACGAACTTTCGTTCTCATTTTAAAACTACGTGTTGGATTGTGACGAAACTTTGCATACACAATGACATGGGGTATATCTATGTCTGTAATAAGTTTATATGGTTCTAGTTTATAAAACAAACGAAATACAGTACAAACAAGTTATATATGAAAAACTTAAATTCGCTTAATTTTTTTTACTATGGTATCTGAAGGTACATAAACTAATTACAGACCTGGATATACCTCATGTCATTAGACATGCAAAGTTTCGTTACAATCCAAAGCGTAGTTTTAAAATGAGAGCGTAACTACGTTTGTATGGAGAATCGAGCTTACTGCGGACTCTTAAGTGTAAGGCCTGAGTGGACATCCCGCTGTGAGTGAGGCGTCCACTTTACAATAGTCACCGACAGTCAGCGGGTCCGACGGTAGTGTGTGAGTCCACAGAGCAATAGGCCCGGCTCGCGTACCTGTGTTGAAGGGCACGTAGAGCCTCTGCAGTTGCACATAGTGTAGCTGCGGCTCAGTGGGAGTGTCGCCGGCCTGGCTCGCCTTCAGCAGCAGGTTGCCCGATGCGTCAACCGATAGCGTCAGCGGACCTGGTAATCAATAGTAGAGTGTGTAACAAACAATAGTATCGAGAGCGTAGCGACGAATTCTAAAGTAGAATCTTGAGCGTAACAATGGATTTAAACCGAGACGGAAATAATTTTGAAACCGAGTGGCACATATTACACCTTCTGTACGAGTACGAGGCAATTTTTTAGTACTATAGTACATCGTATCGCATTTAACGTACTAAAAAATTGCCTTTACAGTCGAATATGATGACATGCGTTTATTGACTTTATTATATTTAATCAATCGGTTCCTATAAACCCTTTTTCTACTCGTCGACTTTAATCTGCGTATTAGGACTTCATAGATCCTATAATCGTGCACCTTTAAATGTTGGATAGTCTATGGCACTTCTGACTCAACTAATATTTTCATAAGAAAACAGTTTAGTCAAGTATAAAAAAATTGAAAATAGAACTTCATGTTTCGATAAAGTATGACCTTGTTTAAGGAGACTCGATTCAATGCAAATTTGCCAATGATGGCGTTTCGGAACGTAACACCGTCACGGTACCTGGCAAATTTGTCTCTACTTATACTTAAACACGCTTTTGCTTCGCTTCTGCCTTGAAATAAGCTAAATATTTTAAAAATATATATGTATTGGCCAATTAGAAACCGGACGTCTCAGAGATTTTTCTTTGCTTTGAAAATTTGAATACAAATGTTTTGTGTGCATGTTCGATTGTGTTACCTACTAAACAAATTATTAATTAAACACCTAATAAAAATAATCATGAGTGACAGTGATAGTGAGGAGAATGCTTTGGCCGGTACTCCAGAAGAAATCACAACATGTAAGTTGAAAGTATGGTACAATAGATTATATACATTGACTTTTCATTGGCGTGGCGTGGGTAGCCCGCTCGTACCTTGCAACACTCGTAACACGGCACTCGACTTTAAGAGCTGTCATTATGAAACGATTGTATAAAATACTATTATAAAATTCAAATGCACAGCCGTCTACATAATTAATGGACCTGAATCAATACTCGAATATGCTGGTTAACTCAAATTAACGTTGTCTTTATGCACCAGTTTCACGAAGAACTTAAGCAGTATGTGTTCTAATGCAGTAAGCGTATTGTGAGCGTTTGCATCAACTCAGTATTGTATGGCATTACAGTAGTACCACAAATATAAGTTACGTTACATCGGCAATCTTCGTTGCGCCGACGAGTGCTGACAAGTACCGAATGAAATCGAACGTATGACCATTTCAATAAAGACCTTGTCAAACTCAAATTCTAGCGTTTTCCCGCTCATGGCGCCAGACAAAATGGCGGGCACCGGAGCTGTCAGCGTCGCGCGGAAAATTTTGGCCAATGGGCGTTGAAGATTTTACCCGCGCAAACGCGCTGCCTTCTGATTGGTTAAAATGTTTTCAAAAAATGCTTTCTGCGCAGGTACGTCGTTGTAACTTATATTTGCGGTACTACTGTAAATAACAACGACTATTTTACAATAGTATTTGTAAATACTCACCACCGTTATCCCCAGCGCTGCGTTTTACCAGCGTAACGCTCTTCAGCAATGCATTGCTCAGATTGGTTTGCGACTGACACATGGGCTGCACGTTCGACACTCCGCTCGATATCACCTGTTGAAAGATAATATTTTTTAGATGATTTTAATAAATATATTAAACCATAAACACTATAAATATGAAGGTGCTGGATTCCAAAAAATATTGAAACAGAAAGTGAGAAAATTCATGCGATCAACATGTGAATGAATTCAACATCTAATGTGCTAATATTTGCGTCCTGGTGCGCCTATCTTCAAAGGTTTGGAATGTGCGGTGTTTGTCACCATTTTGCCGGTAAGAAAACTGTTTTATTTGTACGGCTAGCACAAAGATAAAGTATCCATCTCTTTCTAAATGTTCTAATAAGAAAGATAAGGATAGTTTTTCTCGCGCGCGGTCTTGTGCAAACCATGCCGGTGTGGTTTTGTCGATTCTCGAGTAAATAGCTAAGGAAGCGACCGGGATTTTCAGCAGAACGGTAAATTCAAAGACACTGTCATATAGATCTTTTGCCTTCCAGCGCTGGATGAGTAGCTGATCCATTACCCTCATTTCTGGAGACATTATACACTCCATTCTCAATATATATGCGAAAATATCTCTGTATGTATGTTTGTTGCCTTTTCACGTATAAACCACCGAACCGATTGAGATAAAATTGGATATGGAGATAGTTAGAATACCGGGGAAGGACATAGGATACGTTTTGTCTCGGAAGTCATCCCCTGAGGGGGTGTAAGGGGGGTGAAAGTTTGTATGGAGCTACAATAATAAACGACTTCCACGCGGAAAATCGCGTATTAGCTTTACCTATAAAAGCGCTGTTGTCCATTAGAATACCCTAGGATGATCCCCAGGCGAAAAAAACTGACCGAACGAGCGAAGCGAGCGTGACGCGGCAGCGCCATAACCGAACATTATCATTTTTTCCTAATTGAATGTAAAATAATTGCTGCTAAGTTCCCCTCGGTGATCGGCGTCAGGCGATTAAAGTGGATAACGTGAAATAAAGTGACCTGCACTGGTGGGTGTGTGTGTGTGGGCGACATGAGCGAGGCTATAGCGTTGTCGAGCGCCGCCTGCGTGGTCATGTTGGGCGCCGACAGCGAGATGCCCTGCACGCTGCTGGTGATGCCCTGCGTGCTGGCCGCGCCGGGCGGGTGCGGCGAGCTGGCCACGTGGCTGGCGAGGCTGCTCTTGTTGTGCGCGTACGCGTTCCATTGCCGATGGGTTTCTGGTGATTATTCGGTGCGAAAACACGTTAAATAATAGTAGTTTATGCGACTGATCCATAATGAGAGGCCTTAAAATACGAATGTGGTTTTATGAAACGAGCGTCAGCGAGTTTCATAATAGGATCACACGAGTGTTTTAAGGCCTAATTATGTACAGTTGCATACACTACTTTATCTACACACATATCATAAGTAGGTAAGTAACAGCAAAAAACCAACAAAAAAATTACAACAGCAATAGAATAGAGACCCGCTTGAGTTTTGACAGCTGTTCCAAATTTAAACTCATAACGATACAAAAATCTGTACTGTAATAACATTACAGTACAGATTTTACCTACTACCACAGACAAGAAAGTTCTCATAGTAAAATCGGTTGTAATAATGCTGGTCATTTCCTACGGTTTCTGAACGCATTTTAGAGCACTAATGATATGTGCGTAGAAAAAGGATATTTGCGAGAGAGTGTGGACAAAAACAAAAAAAGGAGGCCTATGCCGTACGGCAAACTGAACTCAGAGATTCTATAACCAATTTCTGCAACCAAACAACACTCAAAGTTCAGATTAAATGGCTTATTGATTGATTGATTGTGGTCAATTACTTATTGGATATAAGGGATTTTCGTACCTGAGTCAGCATGTGTGGATTTGAAGGCACCACCAGTGGGTTGGAACACTTTAGACCCTCCAGGACTCGAGGCGGTGATGCTGCCGAGCAGGTTATCGGACGAGCCGGCTCTGTAAATAATATAAACTTCATTGATATTGGCTGGAGGCAAATGAAGTTCTTAATTTATCTCAGAATGAGTGACGTTTGGAATAATCGAACGTGTAGGGTACGGAAGTGACTTACGCAAGTTCGAGTGTTGCCTAACTACCAACCGTGTCGCTCTTCCTTGCAACCGCTGTTTACATAAAATAATCAATAATGAAAAATTTTCTTGAATTAATGTAGTCAAATGGAGAAAAAAAAACGCAAGAGTTTCAAATAATCACAAAGTTATAAGTGTCCAAAGGTTTAAGAGGGGGTCTGTTCTGTCCCTTTTGCACAAAACGCACCTTCATATGAAACGATTGTCATTTACTATGACGCACGAGGATCATGCCCTCATATAGTAGTAATAATACATTTTGAGTCTTCGCCCCTATTCCAGTTTTAAACACATGACGCCGCACATGAGAACTATCGCCTGAGTCGGAACCATGCTGTGACGTCATGTACATGACCTTGATGGGCTTGGGGCGGCGCGTCTGGTTGCGCTGCTTGAGGTAGTTTCGAGCCAGAGTCGGTCACATTCACGATGAGAACTAGCGCCTGAGTCGATGAACCATGTGGTGACGTGACGTACCTGGCCTTGATGGGCTTGGGGCGGCGCGTCTGGTTGCGCTGCTTGAGGTAGTTTCGAGCCAGAGTCGGTCACATTCACGATGAGAACTAGCGCCTGAGTCGATGAACCATGTGGTGACGTGACGTACCTGGCCTTGATGGGATTGGGGCGGCGCGTCTGGTTGTGCTGCTTGAGGTAGTTTCGAGCCAGAGTCGGTCACATTCACGATGAGAACTAGCGCCTGAGTCGATGAACCATGTGGTGACGTGACGTACCTGGCCTTGGTGGGCTTGGGGCGGCGCGTGTGGTCGCGCTGCTGGAGGTAGTCGCGCGGGTCGTGCTCCGAGTCGGAGTCGATGAACCATGTGATGACGTGACGTACCTGGCCTTGATGGGCTTGGGGCGGCGCGTCTGGTTGCGCTGCTTGAGGTAGTTTCGAGCCAGAGTCGGTCACATTCACGATGAGAACTAGCGCCTGAGTCGATGAACCATGTGGTGACGTGACGTACCTGGCCTTGATGGGCTTGGGGCGGCGCGTCTGGTTGCGCTGCTTGAGGTAGTTTCGAGCCAGAGTCGGTCACATTCACGATGAGAACTAGCGCCTGAGTCGATGAACCATGTGGTGACGTGACGTACCTGGCCTTGATGGGCTTGGGGCGGCGCGTCTGGTTGTGCTGCTTGAGGTAGTTTCGAGCCAGAGTCGATCACATTCACGATGAGAACTAGCGCCTGAGTCGATGAACCATGTGGTGACGTGACGTACCTGGCCTTGATGGGCTTGGGGCAGCGCGTGTGGTCGCGCTGCTGGAGGTAGTCGCGCGGGTCGTGCTCCGAGTCGGAGTCGATGAACCATGTGATGACGTGACGTACCTGGCCTTGATGGGCTTGGGGCGGCGCGTGTGGTCGCGCTGCTGGAGGTAGTCGCGCGGGTCGTGCTCCGAGTCGGAGTCGATGAACCATGTGATGACGTGACGTACCTGGCCTTGATGGGCTTGGGGCGGCGCGTGTGGTCGCGCTGCTGGAGGTAGTCGCGCGGGTCGTGCTCCGAGTCGGAGTCGATGAACCATGTGATGACGTGACGTACCTGGCCTTGATGGGCTTGGGGCGGCGCGTGTGGTCGCGCTGCTGGAGGTAGTCGCGCGGGTCGTGCTCCGAGTCGGAGTCGATGAACCATGTGATGACGTGACGTACCTGGCCTTGATGGGCTTGGGGCGGCGCGTGTGGTCGCGCTGCTGGAGGTAGTCGCGCGGGTCGTGCTCCGAGTCGGAGTCGATGAACCATGTGATGACGTGACGTACCTGGCCTTGATGGGCTTGGGGCGGCGCGTGTGGTCGCGCTGCTGGAGGTAGTCGCGCGGGTCGTGCTCCGAGTCGGAGTCGATGAACCATGTGATGACGTGACGTACCTGGCCTTGATGGGCTTGGGGCGGCGCGTGTGGTCGCGCTGCTGGAGGTAGTCGCGCGGGTCGTGCTCCGAGTCGGAGTCGATGAACCATGTGATGACGTGACGTACCTGGCCTTGATGGGCTTGGGGCGGCGCGTGTGGTCGCGCTGCTGGAGGTAGTCGCGCGGGTCGTGCTCCGAGTCGGAGTCGATGAACCATGTGATGACGTGACGTACCTGGCCTTGATGGGCTTGGGGCGGCGCGTGTGGTCGCGCTGCTGGAGGTAGTCGCGCGGGTCGTGCTCCGAGTCGGAGTCGGTCACCTTCTCGCCGCACTTGAGGTCGAGCTCGGCGCTGTGGGCCGCGGCGGCCGCCTCCTCGCAGAGGGATTGGGTTATCTGAGGAGGCGGGAAGTGAGAATAAATCTACCTATTCAAACGTGTACGACCACAGATATAGATATACACTAGATAACTTAAACACCTCAACCTGTATGAAAACCGACCATGTCACTTTTTTTTACCTACTGTGACGTCACACAGGCGAATTAGTGATTTGAATTCCCCGTTGTCCGTGCAAAATCGATTCTGCAATAACGCATTTTCTTAATATTCACGGACAACCCGCTACCAGAACAGACGCGCGCGGAATATCAGTCGGAGTGCCAACTCGGAGATCGAATTCGGACACTCGAAGTACATGCATTTGCGTGATCCTGGCCAATTTCGACCTCAGCGACTCTAACTAGATTGGGTATGTTTTGTAATAATCATGAATTACTGGAGTGTTGCTGTTCTACTCTCTAGTGCGCTATCAAGTGGCTTGCGTACCCGATCTTTCTTATAAAATACAGGCACATTGAGCAGTTTAACACCCCGCCGACATACTTGTAACGGGCGGCAGCCGTTGGACGAGCATTGAGCTAATCTCGCTTTACGTCAAGCTCGATACGGCGCTCAGTTTCAAACGCATTAACCTGCTCATGGATGAGCTGTCGCCATTCGGGCCGGCGCGCTAAATTCCCTTCCCAGTCAAAGGGCTCCAACTTGCATCTTTTAGCCAATCAATGTTATTCACAGCATATACATAGCAATCGTACAGACATAAAAAGATGTATACATTTTTCAGCTTATTGCTTTATGACAGAGTGAAATTTTTAAAGCAATTGTTTTGTACTTTTGATACTAAATAAAAAAACGACCGGGAGTGCCGGCAGAAGTGAAAGCTTGCGAATTGCTTAAAAAAACTTGAATAATTTTAATTTTGCAAAAAAAAACACGTTTATTCATATATAACGGAGGGATGATTTTGTGGTCACTACACATACCATTTTCTCGTCGTCGCTGAGCTGCGGAGAGCTGGCATGGTTAAAAGATGCCACCGTCACGGGCAGGTCAGAGGCGCTCGACGCGTTCGGACCTTCGGACGGGGTTCGCGGGCTCTGGAATTTACACAACTTATATAAGACCCCCGCTTAACACATATATCTTAGCACACCATCAATTAGGAGCTTTTTTCATTGAGTGAGAGTTGAGAGTTGTCTCTAGTAAAACTCTAGCTTGAGTTAACGACTGGTACCTTATAAACGGGATCCATCAATTAAAGTGCCTGCCAAAGCAGAGCAATGCTCGGTCGACCACAGGTCGGTCACCTAACCAGGGACGACTAAACTGAAACATGTTTCCTCAAAATAATCGTATCTATTCACCAGTTTCACGGGGAACTTAAGCAGTTACATGAGGAAATAACAACAATAGTACATTATTGCAGAGCGAAGCTCGAAAGTGCGCCATAAATGGAAGAATTCTTAAATATGCAACGTACAACTAAGCGCATTCTTGAAGCTCCAATTCATACCATCTTTCGCCGCGTTTCGGTGCAGTGGCGTGAATTTGTAGTTAATTGTTACCTGTGGCATGGATCCCGTAGGATCTCTGCTGCTGGAGGACTTTCTCCTATCCTTGTTGCACCACTTCCACTCCGGGTGGGCCTTGAAGTGCGCCTCCTTGACCTATGAGAGAAAATGTATCCATTACATCTGCCTCCAAGATAATCCAAGTTCAAGACCAAGCAGCATGCTTGCTTCGGACGTGATTTTTTAAGGTTTCAAACATAGTCGGTCGAATCCAAAGTTATGACAGCTTTTAGCGTCATTCCTAACATAAATTGGATCGGTAATTTTGTTCGTGTTACTTTCATTCCACCCACTATAGTGTGATGTGTGTTTTGAGCACACACCCAAATCCTCCGCCGGTTAGGGCTTTACGGAGGTTTACAGACTAACTCAGGGGTAGGGTACTATGAGGGATCTAAGGGCTAATGTAATGCAAACACGGATTAAATGTATAACAAATAAGGGTATTACGCCCGTTTATTAACTATAAGTAAGCAAATACACACTATAAATCTACGGTACGGTACGGTACGGTAATCTACGGGTTAACGCGGTCGCGGACCTATCCTTGCAGACTACGGGATATTAGTGCGAGCGTTCATTCGGGAAGCCTAAGGCTGACGAGGGCTTGCCAAAACCGCCGCCTCAAAGGCTGTAGGAACCTGGAACCCCTGGCTGATGAGGACGTGCCAAAACCACCGCCGCGGGGATGATTCCAGGGTGACCTAGTCCAGGGCTGATGAGGACGTGCCAAAACCACCGCCACTAGGACTAGGGTATTCGGGAACGTCTAAGGCTGACGAGGACGAGCCAAAACCGCCGCCTCAAAGACGCAAGGGGGAAGGGAGGGGGCAGTGCTATCCGAAGCGGACTCCGGAGAACGCACAAGGCGCGCTCCGGCTTTATATAGCCGCTCGGTATGACGTCACCGCTCTGTCCGTGCGCCGCTCGCTCCGCGCCACGCCGCCGTCGTGCGACGTCGGCGCGTCGTCACAATAGTCCGATTTTTTAGGATTAGAAATACGGTAAACAAAGAAGCATTCGTCGTCAACCATTTCTGCTTGGGACAAATATTAGATGTTACCCGGAAATTCATCCTTGTTGCAAAGATCACACACCAACTTGTAAATGTTCACCATCATATGTTTCTCATTTGTTGTTAATGGAATCTGTTTCTGTCTCTTTGCTTGTGGTGAAGGCAAAACGTTCAGGGGAGAACGAGTCGATCTTTTTTGCAAGCCACTTGGACCTGCTTCTGGTTGGTCCATCGCAGCACACGCAACGAAAAATAAAATCTTAAGAGGGTATCCTAGCAGCATTTTTCCATACAAACGTATTCCCCTATTTCCTTCCTGGTTTATCCCTCTAGAGGACTCGTTTTTTTTTATAAAATCTAGGTCTACTGTATGTATGCCCCTGTCATTTACTTTTTCCCAAAAAATAATTACCAAAACAGATACGAATTTTCGAAAACCTAAAAAATACCCTATTTTTACTGTCATATTTAGATGACTACCAGACAAATATGAAAAGATGTTACGTTAAAATAAAATAATAGAAACATAGATCTGCTCTTCCTCTAAATTTCGACACCAAACATAATTGAATCGGCGCAGGTTTGGCGGAGAAAACAGGGGAATACAAAGCATCGATCTGGTCAAGATTTTGTAGTGAAAATCGGTCTGAGCTGCAGTTGTCCCTATCGCACATTACGGGGAAAGACTTGGGCGCAACGCGACGGCAATAGTTTGTACAAATACCTATTTCTCAATTTTGTCGCAGACCGACTACGCTCTTAATATCAATTAACAAATAGATACTCGTATAATAATCTCGTAATGTTCAATAATTTGTTGAGTACCAAGAAAACAAGAAAAAGAAATTGATAATTTTGACAATGTTGACAACGAAAAAAACGAACGGGTCGTTTCAAACCTCTTCTTCTTTAGGTTTTTATTATGCAACCTTTCCAGAACTGAATAAAAAAATCAAAATAACAGAATCAAAAGATAAATACTTTAAAAATAAATATATTGTTGTAAGTATTATTTACTAGATATAAATAAAGAAACACTTCTATCATTTTAGGGTAGACAACAATAACGCAAGTCTTTTTTAATGTTTGTTTGAGATACTTTGCCAGTTGTGTGGCATAAAGTGTCTTATATAAAAGACCTCGTGCTTCGTGCTTTATCCTTCTTTCTAATGCTAAAAAAACGCACTATAGGCCAGAGGCGGCTCGTGACTTAATTGTATGGGTGTTCACTTGAAATAAAACAATGAAAATACATGACGTTAGCAGATTCCGGGATTCCGAAGACTCATCCGTGCACCCTTAAAGCAATTTGAAATGCACCACATAATACTACACAATCTGTTAACCTTCGTAAAATATGCCTGTTTTTGTCAACGCGGTCATTGAACTCGCGTATAGACTTTCGGTACTTACGTGGAATCTAGTGCCCTGCGAATACCCTGTAAAATAGTTAGTTACTCTCATCACAACCACACAACTACGGTGTTTTCACATATTGTTCGGATTTAAACACACGCGTAAATATTTTGGTTTTCGTCGTTCATGTTTGCGTAAGGTCAAGGTCCCTTGTCCCTTAGCCTTCAATTCAAGCCGGATTTGTAACGTTTTTGCACACTTTTTAATGAACACCACATTATAATTATCCATTTTAACACTCACAAGTAGTAACTGATAAGTACAGGCTATTTCAACACGTATTAAATGATTATTAATTGGAAAATACCCGAATTTGCAGTCGCGCGCATGCATTTAAGTTGACCAGTGTTTGTTTATATAGGAGTGGCAACTTCGCGCGCAATCACTGTTGCTGTCGCGCGGCAAAATTAACCGGCAACGTGGCGTGAGCGGCGCTCCGAATTTGACTATTTTTAACCGACTTCAAAAAAAAGGAGGAGGTTCTCAATTCGGTTGTATTTCTTTTTTTATTTTTTTTATTTTTTTTTTCAATGTTTGTTACCTCAGAACTCCGTCATTGATGAACCGATTCGGAAATTTTTTTTTTGTTCGTATGTATATACTTCCAGGTGGGTCCCATTTTTTTCAAAATTCAGTTAGATGATGGGATCCATGAGGAATTGAGGGGACTCCTCAATTTTATAAGGCACGCGTGTAGTGATTTTGGTATTTTCTGTTATAACTCGTGTATTTACATCCGGAATCATAAATTTGGTGGCGAGGAATTGATGATGAAGACCACAGATGACTTATCGAATTCCTCAATTATGTACTTAAAAGTGCAAAAGTACGTCACAGGTTCTGATAAGATTCCGTTGAAATAGGAACTAATGAAGTGCCATTGGTGATGATCTTGGGGAATCGATGGAAGTCCTCAAATATTATCGGCCCACATACAGCGATTCGGTTTTTTTCTATAGTAATCAACGCGTTTGCTATCGGAAATCAGTTCATGTGGTAAATTGTAAAAAATAGGAAATGCAGTGCTCGTGGCTTGGCGGAGTACTAAATTGAAGTCGGTTAAAACTTTGTTTTTAAAGTAAATTATTTCATAGAAAATCTTCTGTTTCACGCGCAGGACTCTGGCGAACTTTCTCTTTCACTCTTATTGGATTTCGTATTAGGAAATGTACTGAGTCTTGGTTCACAGGAGCGCAATCGTGAGCGCTCCGCTTGGCGCGTTACCTATGAAATGATACGGTAGGATGATGGGTATAGCGCCTACCTATGATCTTGTAATGTGTAAAGGTAATTATTTTATTGGTATTGGTAAAGTCGTATTTTAAGTGGATTTTAAATAGTAATATTAATAATGAGATTAATGAATATAATTTAGTTATAATTATTTAGGGGAGTTCACTGCACCAGCGCTCCTTAGGGCGAGCCGCCTCTGCTATAGGCCACGCATGAGGCAGGTGACAGGAGCCTAATGGAGAAGTCTGGTCAGCAAGAATAGGGGTTGAGGGTGAACTGATTATGAACTTACAGTCAGTTAAAGAAATTAGTGTTGTTATGTAACGTATTACCATTGAGTTATACATATAGTATAGAGCAGGCATCCCCTACCCTACCGCTATTTGCGCGTATAAACCTACTCTAGTATGTAGTAGGTCAATGTGTGTTACTAACTTCGCTAGCCAGTTCGTGGTACTTCTGTTTCTCCTCAGGCTTGAGCGCGTACCACCACTCGCCGAGGATCTTGCTGACGGTGCGGTTGTCCTGGTTGGGGTGCCGCTGGTGCACCATCTGCCGGTGTCGCTTCGAGAATATCATGAACGCGTTCATCGGCCGACGGATGCGGTTGTGCTCTTTCTGCGATAAAAAAAGGGTTACGTTTTACCTTGACCAGCTGGTCAGTTGCGTTGAGTTTCGACGCAGTTTTCTGTTAGAGTGCGAGATATTTCTTTTTAGGTGAATTGAAAAAGTAAGGATGCTTCCTAGTAGTTACAGTAGTTCCACAAATATAAATTACACCGGCAATCTTCGTCCACGCCGACGAGTGCTGACAAGTACCGAATGAAATCGAACGTATGACAATTACAATAAAGACCTTGTCGCACTATACGTAAGGTACAATATGCAATGACAGGTTCTGTCGTGCTGTCCCGATCATGGCGCGAGACAAGATGGCAGGCGCCGGAGCAGCAGGCGTCGCGCGCAAAATTTTGGCCAATGAGCGTTGAAAGTTTTGGCCACGCAAACGCGCTGCCTATGATTAGTTAAATTTTTTTTTTTTTTTTCAAAAACTGCTTTCTGCGCAGGTACATCGTTGTAACGTATATTTGTGGTACTACTGTACTATCGTATAACGGCAGCAAGCACAAACGGCAACACAGTTAGCTGACCATGTATTTATATAGGACCTCATTACAATGCACATAAAGTGCACGGATGGTCAGATAGCTGGCTCGTCTCCGTATACATTTTATTTCATGGTTGAATATAGTATTCCGCTGTATCGAGTACCCACACCAAGAAATTTAACAAAACCTGTGAAAAGAAACCAAATTGTCTCACTTTATCTTGTCCAGCAGAGGCCGGCAGCGAGGACAGACTGTGCGAGCGCCGCTTAC
The DNA here is from genome assembly GCA_945867215.1 of Epinotia demarniana. Lineage (NCBI taxonomy): Eukaryota > Metazoa > Arthropoda > Insecta > Lepidoptera > Tortricidae > Epinotia > Epinotia demarniana. Next base: position 38,296,464 of record OX244260.1, on the reverse strand, counting down.
TGCTGTCCTCGCCTCCGCTCGGGTCGTCACCGACGTCGAACACTTCGTCGTCGTCCTCAGTACACATGGATGTTACGCCGTCTATCGAGATTAAATTATATATTAAGAAGTAAATGAGTAAATAAAATAGTCAAATTGATAGTTTAGGGATGGCATTAATATTGTTTGGGTTGGTTAAAGCGTCCGTAATTTTGAATCGGTCAGGTATTAGATTAGCAATGAAACACTCATCGTGAAGAACTCCCGAATGGTTCGAAACATGTCGCCCGTAGTGACATTTAATACGCAGGTTCAACCGTGTAATTATTAGCATTATTTCAGAAAGATAGCTTTTAAATCACACATCGAATGTTTTAGAAACAGTTCAAAGCTAGATTTTCCTAAAAATGCAATAAAAACATGTTTAGAGTTTGCTTAAATACTAGAAAAAGTATGCTGGCATCATCCTAAGAAAAAAGAAAGGTAACTTTTTGAAGAAAAAGATAGAGACGTTTATTAGCCGTTTTATTCATACGTGTGAGTAGGTTAGATATACATTTGTGAGCTCCGACTATTCACTCTGTCGTGGACACTACAGTGTCCAAGGTGAAGCGACGTTCAATAGTGTTGGGTACCGTAATACCCAGGATGAACCGGCGGGTAAAGCGAGTGGCTAATTAGGAGGAGCGTAGAAGTGTGCGTACTAACCTCCCTCGGACTTGATCTCCTCCTGCTTGATATGCGGCGTGTGTGGCGTGTGCGGCGTGTGCGGCGTATGCGGCGTGCGCGGCGTGTGCGGCGTGTGCGGCGTGCGCGGGCTGGGCGGCGCGGGCGCGGGCGGCGGCGACGCGGCGGCCAGCAGCGGCACCAGCGACTGCCACGGGAACACGCCGCCGCCGACGCCGACTCCGACGCCGCTCGTCGACACTGGAGACATTCACTCGTGTAATAGGGGTGTACACTCGAAATAGTACATTATTGCAGCGGCCGGGAAGTAGCAATTCGTGGATAAGTTGATTTTGTCGGATGAAGCGAAGCTGAATCCGACAATAGAGACGAATCCACGAATTGCCGTTCTCGCCAAGGCAGATATAGTGCTTTTCTCCAAAAATGTGAGGAAATCCAAAAATATTTCCAATAGGTAATCTTAAAATATCGAGTACCCATGTCAATAACCTATCAAGTTCCCGCCCAACTTATTTTTTAAAAGTATGTATACGGCATGACTCATAGTGCCAGTTTCAATTGACAACCATAGATTTTTTTTAAACCATTAGAAACGGTCACAATATGAAATGTTTTATGCAATTAAAATTATTAAATATTAAACGGGATTGCAATCTAAATGCATTTCAGTTCGAGTTTTATTTCGATAAATATCTTTATTTCTTTAATTATAACTATTTGAGACATATTTAAAAACGTCACTTCTATCACTTTCAAAAGCACGCGTTTTGTCTATGACCATTAAAAAAAGAAAACTTATAGCAGGCTACAAACGGTTGTGATTTTTCACAGCAACTTGCAATAGTGGGAAAGAGACAGCCATACACTACTAACCAGTCTCACTCTCGCAAGTTGTTGTGGCAAATTGCAAGGACTATAAACGTACGAGCACTTGGCTGTTTGTAGTGACTTGTCTTAGTCAAAGTATATAGTTAAAAGGTAAAAAAGTGTACAGTAAATTAATTTCATACACTTTCCTGGCCGCTAAAACTGTACAGTAATAACTTTTAACTTTTTAAATTTGCGTTCTGCAGTAACTAGGAACTTCACGTACTATTTTTGCTACAGTAAGGTGAACATTTCCGAGCATATTGGAGAAAATTATTATTACTCCAAAACAAAGAAGGCAAAAAATATGCCTAGTGACGAAAACCCTATTCAGATATTTCAAAGAATTACGAAGCTAGCACCGTTTTAATATTGCTTGTCATAGAGAGAAAACGCAACACAACGCTTACGATTGATGGCCGCCAATAAAAGGAATCGATTGATTACTGTGTAATAAAAAAATTAAGGAAATCAAATAGAGAGCCTATACACAGTCGTCTGCTAACAATACACCCCCCCCCCAAGTTATGTCTAAAAATTTGATAATTTAGTTACACGTAAAATCGGGTCCAATAGTTTAATAAAAACAAGCTGCAAAGTGACATTGACATGTGTCGTGTTTTCTTGTCAATACTGCGTTAAAGAACGGCGAACGAACGTCTATCATGAGACGGCCGCGACATACTCTAGATTTATCTTGTTCTAAGTGTTCTAATAAGAGAAAGACGGATAGAGCAAGAAAAATCGAGAGAGCGCGCCGTCTCATGGCAGTCGTGCAGAAATCAATGCCATATTTTCAAACCGATCATTTTGTGCAATCAAATATGTCGATTTCGATCGATTCGCGGATCAATATGATTTTATTTCGTATTATCGTGACAGTTTTTAAATAATACACTGTTATTTTCCTATTCACAATTATTTGATTCATACCGATTTATTTCTAAATTGACAGACTCCAATCGATTGAAACAATGTAACACTAAATTAAAAAAAAAGACGTAGGACGTAATTGTTCGCATACCGAATTTTCAATGCTAATTTCTGCACAAATAGGGCGTAAAAAAATATTACAATCATTTTATACGTGCTAAAAAGAGCTTGCATGGTTATTGAACTTTGTTTCGTAACTTGTAAGCTATTGAAACTTTTTATTATTATGTCGATGAGCAGTGCAAATTTACGTTACATGTATGGGTGCCGCGATGTGTCAAAAGACCAGTCCCAAATCTCGTACACTGTAACTCAAGACTAAAGTCGATCAGTATAAAAATAATTATATACTATAAATTACATTAATTTTTTTTTTTTTGCTAGCCTGTTGGAGTGTCCCATTAAATTAAGTTACTTTAAATACAAAATCACAATGGGCGTTTTGAATAAAAGATGCGTTACTTACAAAGGTAAATTATATGCTTTTGCTCGCAATGTTAAAAAAAAATTAAGGTACGCAGGGAACTATTGAATAATATTTGTAAAAAGTAGTCGGGAAACAATATTTTAATAAAACCTTAGGTATTACGAATAATTGAAGTATATCGGAACACTTATTTCAGCATCACCTTCTTCCTATTCACGCACCGTCATGGAATCAATAAATGCATACCTATGCGATAAAATAATCTATCATCTTCACTTTTACGATAACACATTTGCGTACGCCAATTTTTATCAGCCATTATATCTTTTTATCAGCGTTTGAAGCATATTACATACATACATCTGCATACAATTCATAAGATTATCATTACTTACAACTGACGTCGATTTGAAACACTAAGGATAGTAAATCATTAGTTTTTAAACGGAGATTCACGAAGTCACTTTAGGGTGACTTTAGATTCAGAAAAAGGCTAGTTTTTTTTTTTTTTTCCGAATCTAAACTCACCTAAAGTAACTTCGTGGAACCCCGATTAAAAACTAATGATTTACTATCATTCGGCAAAAATAGAAAGTAGACAACACGAAATTACTATTTTGAAACGGGACCAAAAGTAATAAATAAAATAATAAAATAAAAATAAAATAAAAATAAAAATACTTTATTTCAGACCAATTGATCCATAGTGTGTTAGTAACAAGTGACTTAAGACTAATTAAATTTGGTTAGTAACACAAGTATAAAAAGAGAGTTCTTAAATAACAAATTGGGCAACGCCCTTAATCTGCCCAATCCAGTAAGACAGGATTGGACAGTCAAACCTCCACGATAATGCCTGTAGAATGCTGTTGGCACTTGCTCTCACCCTGGCTAATAGCGAGGCTATCTTTTTTCGCATGATCGCCTGGAACCCGTCTACACGGGTTTCGGCGAACATGCCCGAAGCACTACACCTCCTCGGCAGTCCCAGCAGCATTCTAAAAGCATTATTGTATTGCACGCGCAGGGCGCTATAGGCTCGCTTTGTATACTTAACCCACAGGCTGCTCGAGTAAAAAGATTGTGTATACGCTTTAAAAAGCGTTATCTTTACGTCGTATGAACATCGAGCAAACCTGCGAGCAAGCATATTACTACGTACCGCTAACGCCCTGCGCTCCCTCTCAATATCCATATCATCTTTCAGGTCGCTCGTGATAATATGTCCCAGGTACTTGACCCTATCTACGACCGACAGCTGACTACCGCTTAGCCAAACTGGTGGTACATTATAGGGCTTAACTTTCCCTGCCGAAAAAATCATGACCTCACTTTTAGTGGGGTTGTACACAAGCCCATGTGCCCGGGCATACGCCTCGCAGGTAGCCAAGAGTTGTTCGATGGCTCCAATAGAAGGGCCAAGCAGCACCATATCATCGGCATAGCTTGCGTTGTTAATACAAGTGCTCCCCACGTAGCAACCAGCATGCATGCTGCTAAGCCCCTCTATCAACCCATTAACATACAAGTTAAATAGTTTCGGAGACGTAATCCCTCCCTGTCTAACCCCGCATTCCAGCCTGTATTCGCTAGACAGAGCATTAGCCCACTTCACCTGATTGGTCTGATTGTTGTACCAGTGCCTCAGGACAGCCACGCACTCCACCGGCAATCCAGTCTCCCCCAGCTTACGCCATAGCAATTCATAATCCACACGATCAAACGCTTTCGATAAATCGAGGAAGCAGGCATAAACTGGGGTTTTTCGGTCCGTGTAATATTTGACAGTATGCTTGACGCTAAGTATCGCACTTTCTGTGGACAAACCGGACCTAAACCCAAATTGAGCATCATTTATCCTCAGATTCCTTCCTAGAATCGCGTCAAACATACTGTCCAATATCTTAGCGGCGGTTGTGGCAAGTGAAATAGGCCGATAGTTCGTCCTATTAGATAGGTCACCTGTCTTGTCTTTAACCACTGGCACAACAATCGTCCTCATTAGAGCCTCAGGAAGATATGAGTGACACACACAGAAATTATATAACATAGCCAAAACACGAGGTAGGTGAGCACCCGCGCACCTGAAATGCTCGATGCTGAGGCCATCGTGGCCGGGCGATTTACCTCTCTGCATTTTATTAATGACCATCTGGATTTCTTTCGCAGTAAAGAAGGTATCTCGCCCCACCCCCACAGTCTCAGCATCAGTCACCCCATGAGTAGGACGCGCTTCTAGCAGTGACTTCACAATGAATTGTTCTTTAAACAGTTCGGCAATGTCTCTGTGTTCGGATTTGCCCTCCACACTCACAATACCGTAATACCACCAAAGGTGAAATTGGTGGAAATGTAATTGACAACATTTATTTTTTTAAGTGGTCCATTATATGATTTAGCGCGATAGAAAATGAAATTTTAAGGTATACGTGTTTTTTTATTTCTCCGTAAATGTTTTATTTCATTCAAAAATATCAAAATTAAAAGTAGTGAATTCCAATAGGTCGTAAGTAAAATATGTATGACGTCATTATTATGTCTCTCTATGGCACCTGTCCACATCTTTCACTAAAAGTCGTAGGAATGACGTCACGCACGGAGTATACCGCGTTTAACAGATTTTCTCCGAAACGAGTAAGAATAAAAATAGGAAAACCACTTTATTACGTTCAGATAAGATATTTACGGAAATGGTTTTCGATTTAGGCATCATTACGTATTTTGAAATGTTGTCAATTGTGTCTATACTTTTTATGACCAATTTCTATCTTCTTTAAAATGAATGTAGCCCAAATGGAATTTTGTGAGCCATCCGGTTGCCTCTCGGACACTGAAATTACGCGTACTCCAGCCATTGCTTTACTATATTTTCGAGTTGTCAGTTTTACATTTGTGTCGAATGAATGTTAATCAAACTGACCTAGACGAATAAAAATCTTTCTAGAAACGAGCCCGAAATCTCCCGACGCGGACCCGTACAAGTTGTAGTTAAAGTCGTAACTTTGCATTTGAATGCTGTTTTTTCATCACTCAGTTAAACTAAGATCCCATCACAGTTTCATACCTTAGTTTTACCAGCTTGTATGAAAACATAACCCAACAAACATAGATCTGCTGATCTAGATTTGATTCTCATATTTCTTGGTCCTTTCCTAGCCCAAAAACTTAACAAGTGTACAAGCCACCTAAATTGTTGAATTGTAGGAAAAGACGTATCATACAGGGTGTACCCAAAATGGGCTATGAACCGATCAAGGGCTCATTCGGTAGCTCATTGCGATTTATTTAAATATTTATTTATTAAATTAATTCAGATTCCAAATATGCATTTGTTTGTGTTTATAATGTATTGTTTATTTTTATTTACATTGATATTTTTGTACATGACAAACTCCCCCGCGAGAGTAAAGGATGGGAAGCGCGAGGGTTTATTTAACTTATCACGCTACCGAACTTGACCTCGATCGGTTCACACCCCATTTTCGTTACAAGTTGTATAGTGTACATTCCATAGTAAAAACTCATGTACATGTACATTGTAATTGTAAGTAGTATGTATGGTAGTGAGATGAGTTTGTAATGTTACCAATGATAGTGTGCGACGTGGGCGGGGGCAGGACGGGCAGCAGATGGCTGGGGCGCACAATCACAGCGCTGTTGCTTACGTTGTTCACCTGAAGCAAACGTTACAAATACAGTGATGTTAAGAAAGAAAGAAAGAAAGAAAGAAAGAAAGAAAGAAAACATTTATTCGTGGACTGACAAAACAATGGGTATAAAAAACAAAACACAGTAACTTAAAAGTAGCAGGGTCCACGAAAAGGCCCCGACTCAGCATGGTGCTAACCTAGAAGGCCAGCGCTGGTCTTCCGTCGGAACCTTTACATGAGTTACCTCCTGGAAGGCAACACAAAACAAATACCTACGCTAAACATATTTTAAACGGAATATATTCGTGGTTACAGCTGAGAGTGGCACGGCAGATTGCAGCGTGTGAACGCGTCGCAAACTGTGTGTGAGTGTCACTGTCACTGTCAACTTGACAGACCGAACGCAACTTTTGTTTCGGATAGTGAATATATATACGTAAATACAGAAACAGAAAACAAGTTAAAAATACATTTGTGGTACAGGAAGAAAACTAAAAACGAATACAGTATGGTGCAATATTAAATATTGAACGTCACAAGCTCAACTGTACAGACATAAAACGACTGCTTTCTGTACATATTAACATACAAAGTTAACACTTTCGCAACCGGAGTACAAATGGAACAATACACCAGAAACCGACAGAACTCGCTAGGCATATAGGCATAGAACTCATACTCAACTGAGCACAGATTACGAGTGCCAATCAGGGGCACGTTTATCAAAAGCGCGTAACTTGTAACACAATCGGAAGTTTTCAACTCCTTTTATGAGTAAGATACTTCCGCTGGTATTAAAAGTTACAAGCTTTTGATAGACCGGCCCCAGGCGCGTTCTTGGTTGTGAACGTGTTAGGTGCTTGTTCACAGACGTGAATATTGAATTGACATGATGTTGCGAAAAAAATATGGACAAACTCATTAACATTTACGCCTAGTCTCACCAGTTGAAAATGACTTCCAAATCACTTACACTTTTACGTGTTAATTAAGTTAAAGAAAGTAATATTCATCCCTCAATCCCATTACGCACCTCAACTCACTTATGAGTGTCTAATAAAAATAAAGATTGGGTGGCTGCGTTAAGTTCAAAATTGAAGAACCTTCGTTCCACAACTGCAAATTGAAAGCTGTACGTCACGTAAAGCCGACGCATAAGGGTGAGGATCCACTAAAGCTCCGCGAGGTGGCGGAACAGTGTGTGAGGAAAAAATACACTTATAGCATTTCTAGCCTCGCTCACGCGTCGCTTTCCACCGCTCCGCTACCCCACACGGATTTGGCAGTATTTAAGCGACACACAGTTACATCGGGCAGTCCGAAAAGGACGTATAGATAATAATTGATCAAACGGAAAGTCACACGCAAATAGAAGTCGCTTAAACTGCGCGATCCCAAACAGACGTTTACACTTTTGCACCGCACCTCATTCCATTGTAATAAGGCGAAAGCTGTATACATGTCTGAGGTGCCAATTGAACGAAGCCGAAACATTACCAACATAATCCCTCTATTGTCATTAGCAAAGGCCTTTCGATATTTCTAAGAAGTGATTAATAAGAATAACTATAACGCACGCAGATAACGCACGCTTTCTATACTCACACTTTAACTGTGTGAGTATAGACAGCGATAGGATGTGAGGGCCACCAACGCCATTTTGAGATCCATTCTTTATCTGCGCCCGTTATACCTGATGTTTATCGACGACTATTACGTCTAGATATTATACACATAATGTAAAGGTCTGATGACAAGTAAAATTCGACTTTATAAATGATTAGAGAGAGTCCGAAGTCAAAAGACGGTATTCAAGGCTTCACCCTTAGTAGATATTTAGATATAAGCCTGTCGAACGTTTCTCATTCATTAGGGAAACCGTTAATCATGTTTATCTGGCCTAAGACGAGTCGTTGGTTTAAGACGAGTATAAGTGGGTTGCACCAATTTAAGATTACTGACCGATGAACGTTAAATATAGCGCCGGCAGTACTACTCACATGGTCACCGTTATCCAAGACCCTGTGCTGGTCGTGGTCGGAGTCATTGTTGTTGATGTTTATGTTCATCTGCTGGGCTAACTGGTGCGTCTTCTGTTCGATCTGAAAACGATATGCAAACTGTTAATTTTAGTATGCCTTAAAAAGGCTGTTAACCAGCCAACTTAGCTAGACAGTGGATTATTTGGGAAAAAGGTAAGATGAAATAATTATGTACCCTCGGCTTGGCAAAGGTGTGCATATGGCTACAAGAACGACTAAGGGCGGGTTGCACCGACCTACGATTACAGACTGGTCAACGTTAAATAAGGCGCTGACAGCTGTCAGTCCATAGAAAGTTGTCAAACGTTCCATAAATTCAGATTTTAACGAACACCGCTTACGATTACACACGGTTTGGTGCAACTAATCCACTTAGGGTTAGTTATGGCGTACGCTGTCAAAGTAACCTTAGCAGCAACGTTCATAATCGCTTTTTTAAAGGTTTTGGCGTATAAGTGACTTTTGTCGGTCATGAATGGCGTTATGTGAATGTGCGTGTTCGTGGATTAAATACCAGTTCTCCACAAAACATGAACTCACTTGAACAGTTTCGGCCGGTTCGTTTTTTATAAAAACAAACTTCTTCTCATTTGGCGCCTGCGGTATCACATACAGCCTCGCCTGCAGCGGCGCGGGTTTGACCACCCTGCGGTCTTCGCGCGGCTCGGCCGTCTCACTCTCCCTCCGCGCCTCCAACCTCAAATGCTCCCTCTGTTCGTCCTCCTCGTAACTCCTCATGAAGTTGACGTGGTTATTCATGGTCGGTGACTCTTGTCTGTAGTCGTGAATACCGTTTCGCATAGGTAAAGGCTGAGCGCGGTATATGTGGTCTAAGTCAATGCCGTTGGAAGTAGGGATGGTTCTGTGCATTACGAGGTTATGCGGTATTTCGTCTAGCTTCGCGGTCCGAAGTGAGTTCGCGATGCTTGTTTGCAGTGTCTGCCCGTTGAGACTGCTGAGGTTGAGAGATATACTTGACGGTATACTGAGACTGGTTTGTAGGGTTGCGGGCGGGTTGAGGGAGTTTTGCATGGTGCTCTGAATGTTGAGGCCCGAAGTTTGGACGCCGATGACGTTGGGTTGGCTGATGCTGGTCTGTTGTAGCGTCGCGGTCCCATTGCGGTTCTCGATCTGGAATGAGTTAATGAGTTGGTAAATACAAAATAGCAACAACAAAACGACCATAATCTCGCTGCCAAAGTAACAAGTAACACAGACTTTGCAAGTTTTGGAACTTTAGACTCAGGAAGTTTTTCAGTTCAAGTATGTCACATAAATTATGATCAATGTGAACGTACGCCTAAAAGACCTAGACATAGAGCCCAAAGAGGCCCCCGAAGTAATTGGTACGTACCTGGTAATGGTAAGTAGGTGCCGGTGAGACTCTTATGACGCTGGTCGCCACGCTGTTGACCGCGGGACTCACCCTGCCCGGCCGGACCAACTCAGGCCTGGGAATGGAAAGAGCAATTGTTTTATTCTTGTTTTGTTTATGTTGGGCTACACTAATTTGATACGTAAGAAATGAATGTGCCAGGTATCGAAATAAATCTGGTCACATTGCAGGATGCATATTGGACCACTCCAAAATGATGGATTAATTTAATGTACTAATAATTTTGTAATGTACTAATGAAGGGTTACCTGATGAGGTGCGGGTGGTAGATGGCGGGCTGGCGCGGCGGCTGCGGCGAGGAGATGGGCACGAACACGTTGCTGCGCAGCGCCGTGCCCGCCGGCGAGCCCGCCGGCGACGCGCCCGGGCTGCCCGAGCGTAATGTACTAATGAAGGGTTACCTGATGAGGTGCGGGTGGTAGATGGCGGGCTGGCGCGGCGGCTGCGGCGAGGAGATGGGCACGAACACGTTGCTGCGCAGCGCCGTGCCCGCCGGCGAGCCCGCCGGCGACGCGCCCGGGCTGCCCGAGCGTAATGTACTAATGAAGGGTTACCTGATGAGGTGCGGGTGGTAGATGGCGGGCTGGCGCGGCGGCTGCGGCGAGGAGATGGGCACGAACACGTTGCTGCGCAGCGCCGTGCCCGCCGGCGAGCCCGCCGGCGACGCGCCCGGGCTGCCCGAGCGTAATGTACTAATGAAGGGTTACCTGATGAGGTGCGGGTGGTAGATGGCGGGCTGGCGCGGCGGCTGCGGCGAGGAGATGGGCACGAACACGTTGCTGCGCAGCGCCGTGCCCGCCGGCGACGCGCCCGGGCTGCCCGAGCGTAATGTACTAATGAAGGGTTACCTGATGAGGTGCGGGTGGTAGATGGCGGGCTGGCGCGGCGGCTGCGGCGAGGAGATGGGCACGAACACGTTGCTGCGCAGCGCCGTGCCCGCCGGCGAGCCCGCCGGCGACGCGCCCGGGCTGCCCGAGCGTAATGTACTAATGAAGGGTTACCTGATGAGGTGCGGGTGGTAGATGGCGGGCTGGCGCGGCGGCTGCGGCGAGGAGATGGGCACGAACACGTTGCTGCGCAGCGCCGTGCCCGCCGGCGAGCCCGCCGGCGACGCGCCCGGGCTGCCCGAGCGTAATGTACTAATGAAGGGTTACCTGATGAGGTGCGGGTGGTAGATGGCGGGCTGGCGCGGCGGCTGCGGCGAGGAGATGGGCACGAACACGTTGCTGCGCAGCGCCGTGCCCGCCGGCGAGCCCGCCGGCGACGCGCCCGGGCTGCCCGAGCGTAATGTACTAATGAAGGGTTACCTGATGAGGTGCGGGTGGTAGATGGCGGGCTGGCGCGGCGGCTGCGGCGAGGAGATGGGCACGAACACGTTGCTGCGCAGCGCCGTGCCCGCCGGCGAGCCCGCCGGCGACGCGCCCGGGCTGCCCGAGCGTAATGTACTAATGAAGGGTTACCTGATGAGGTGCGGGTGGTAGATGGCGGGCTGGCGCGGCGGCTGCGGCGAGGAGATGGGCACGAACACGTTGCTGCGCAGCGCCGTGCCCGCCGGCGAGCCCGCCGGCGACGCGCCCGGGCTGCCCGAGCGTAATGTACTAATGAAGGGTTACCTGATGAGGTGCGGGTGGTAGATGGCGGGCTGGCGCGGCGGCTGCGGCGAGGAGATGGGCACGAACACGTTGCTGCGCAGCGCCGTGCCCGCCGGCGAGCCCGCCGGCGACGCGCCCGGGCTGCCCGAGCGTAATGTACTAATGAAGGGTTACCTGATGAGGTGCGGGTGGTAGATGGCGGGCTGGCGCGGCGGCTGCGGCGAGGAGATGGGCACGAACACGTTGCTGCGCAGCGCCGTGCCCGCCGGCGAGCCCGCCGGCGACGCGCCCGGGCTGCCCGAGCGTAATGTACTAATGAAGGGTTACCTGATGAGGTGCGGGTGGTAGATGGCGGGCTGGCGCGGCGGCTGCGGCGAGGAGATGGGCACGAACACGTTGCTGCGCAGCGCCGTGCCCGCCGGCGAGCCCGCCGGCGACGCGCCCGGGCTGCCCGAGCGTAATGTACTAATGAAGGGTTACCTGATGAGGTGCGGGTGGTAGATGGCGGGCTGGCGCGGCGGCTGCGGCGAGGAGATGGGCACGAACACGTTGCTGCGCAGCGCCGTGCCCGCCGGCGAGCCCGCCGGCGACGCGCCCGGGCTGCCCGAGCGTAATGTACTAATGAAGGGTTACCTGATGAGGTGCGGGTGGTAGATGGCGGGCTGGCGCGGCGGCTGCGGCGAGGAGATGGGCACGAACACGTTGCTGCGCAGCGCCGTGCCCGCCGGCGAGCCCGCCGGCGACGCGCCCGGGCTGCCCGAGCGTAATGTACTAATGAAGGGTTACCTGATGAGGTGCGGGTGGTAGATGGCGGGCTGGCGCGGCGGCTGCGGCGAGGAGATGGGCACGAACACGTTGCTGCGCAGCGCCGTGCCCGCCGGCGAGCCCGCCGGCGACGCGCCCGGGCTGCCCGAGCGTAATGTACTAATGAAGGGTTACCTGATGAGGTGCGGGTGGTAGATGGCGGGCTGGCGCGGCGGCTGCGGCGAGGAGATGGGCACGAACACGTTGCTGCGCAGCGCCGTGCCCGCCGGCGAGCCCGCCGGCGACGCGCCCGGGCTGCCCGAGCGTAATGTACTAATGAAGGGTTACCTGATGAGGTGCGGGTGGTAGATGGCGGGCTGGCGCGGCGGCTGCGGCGAGGAGATGGGCACGAACACGTTGCTGCGCAGCGCCGTGCCCGCCGGCGAGCCCGCCGGCGACGCGCCCGGGCTGCCCGAGCGTAATGTACTAATGAAGGGTTACCTGATGAGGTGCGGGTGGTAGATGGCGGGCTGGCGCGGCGGCTGCGGCGAGGAGATGGGCACGAACACGTTGCTGCGCAGCGCCGTGCCCGCCGGCGAGCCCGCCGGCGACGCGCCCGGGCTGCCCGAGCGTAATGTACTAATGAAGGGTTACCTGATGAGGTGCGGGTGGTAGATGGCGGGCTGGCGCGGCGGCTGCGGCGAGGAGATGGGCACGAACACGTTGCTGCGCAGCGCCGTGCCCGCCGGCGAGCCCGCCGGCGACGCGCCCGGGCTGCCCGAGCGTAATGTACTAATGAAGGGTTACCTGATGAGGTGCGGGTGGTAGATGGCGGGCTGGCGCGGCGGCTGCGGCGAGGAGATGGGCACGAACACGTTGCTGCGCAGCGCCGTGCCCGCCGGCGAGCCCGCCGGCGACGCGCCCGGGCTGCCCGAGCGTAATGTACTAATGAAGGGTTACCTGATGAGGTGCGGGTGGTAGATGGCGGGCTGGCGCGGCGGCTGCGGCGAGGAGATGGGCACGAACACGTTGCTGCGCAGCGCCGTGCCCGCCGGCGAGCCCGCCGGCGACGCGCCCGGGCTGCCCGAGCGTAATGTACTAATGAAGGGTTACCTGATGAGGTGCGGGTGGTAGATGGCGGGCTGGCGCGGCGGCTGCGGCGAGGAGATGGGCACGAACACGTTGCTGCGCAGCGCCGTGCCCGCCGGCGAGCCCGCCGGCGACGCGCCCGGGCTGCCCGAGCGTAATGTACTAATGAAGGGTTACCTGATGAGGTGCGGGTGGTAGATGGCGGGCTGGCGCGGCGGCTGCGGCGAGGAGATGGGCACGAACACGTTGCTGCGCAGCGCCGTGCCCGCCGGCGAGCCCGCCGGCGACGCGCCCGGGCTGCCCGAGCGTAATGTACTAATGAAGGGTTACCTGATGAGGTGCGGGTGGTAGATGGCGGGCTGGCGCGGCGGCTGCGGCGAGGAGATGGGCACGAACACGTTGCTGCGCAGCGCCGTGCCCGCCGGCGAGCCCGCCGGCGACGCGCCCGGGCTGCCCGAGCGTAATGTACTAATGAAGGGTTACCTGATGAGGTGCGGGTGGTAGATGGCGGGCTGGCGCGGCGGCTGCGGCGAGGAGATGGGCACGAACACGTTGCTGCGCAGCGCCGTGCCCGCCGGCGAGCCCGCCGGCGACGCGCCCGGGCTGCCCGAGCGTAATGTACTAATGAAGGGTTACCTGATGAGGTGCGGGTGGTAGATGGCGGGCTGGCGCGGCGGCTGCGGCGAGGAGATGGGCACGAACACGTTGCTGCGCAGCGCCGTGCCCGCCGGCGAGCCCGCCGGCGACGCGCCCGGGCTGCCCGAGCGTAATGTACTAATGAAGGGTTACCTGATGAGGTGCGGGTGGTAGATGGCGGGCTGGCGCGGCGGCTGCGGCGAGGAGATGGGCACGAACACGTTGCTGCGCAGCGCCGTGCCCGCCGGCGAGCCCGCCGGCGACGCGCCCGGGCTGCCCGAGCGTAATGTACTAATGAAGGGTTACCTGATGAGGTGCGGGTGGTAGATGGCGGGCTGGCGCGGCGGCTGCGGCGAGGAGATGGGCACGAACACGTTGCTGCGCAGCGCCGTGCCCGCCGGCGAGCCCGCCGGCGACGCGCCCGGGCTGCCCGAGCGTAATGTACTAATGAAGGGTTACCTGATGAGGTGCGGGTGGTAGATGGCGGGCTGGCGCGGCGGCTGCGGCGAGGAGATGGGCACGAACACGTTGCTGCGCAGCGCCGTGCCCGCCGGCGAGCCCGCCGGCGACGCGCCCGGGCTGCCCGAGCGTAATGTACTAATGAAGGGTTACCTGATGAGGTGCGGGTGGTAGATGGCGGGCTGGCGCGGCGGCTGCGGCGAGGAGATGGGCACGAACACGTTGCTGCGCAGCGCCGTGCCCGCCGGCGAGCCCGCCGGCGACGCGCCCGGGCTGCCCGAGCGTAATGTACTAATGAAGGGTTACCTGATGAGGTGCGGGTGGTAGATGGCGGGCTGGCGCGGCGGCTGCGGCGAGGAGATGGGCACGAACACGTTGCTGCGCAGCGCCGTGCCCGCCGGCGAGCCCGCCGGCGACGCGCCCGGGCTGCCCGAGCGCGAGCTGCCCAGCGACACTGCCACAAACAACAAACACGTGCGCATTAGCAACACTAACAAAACGTAACAGATGTATAGTTTAAACTATTTAAACTGAGCTCATGAATGGCCAGTGTACTGAGCTCATGAATAGCCTTTGTTTAAGCTCGTGCCAATTTTGCAAGAAAAAGGTTAGCGCCATATAAAATGTTCATTGTATAATGAACTCTATCGTCTTATTAAATAGATTCAAAATGGACTAGAAGATAAAAAAACCGCCCCCAGCGACGCAGGTACAAGGCGCTTTGTGCAAAATTGCCTCGTGCTGAACGCAAAAAAGGCTATTCATGAGCTCAGTACAATGGCCATTCATGAGCTCAGTTCAAATAATTTAAACTATAGTAGAGTACCTCTATATATACTGTGTGAAATGATGATTAAATAACTATTGTATAAACAGTACTTCCGAGTCACTCTCTGAGTGTGGACTGCTAATAATAAACCCCTCTGGGGTGAAGTCCATCCTCACCCTCTCTACTCTCCCGTCGACTTCGTAATTGCCAGGCAGTAGACACGATCTTCAACCACCTACCACTGCCTGCTAAAGTGGTGACTGATTAAACACACAGGCTTTCAGAAAGGAGTAATACTGCCTTCAAATTAGGGATTGAAATTTTCCTCATCGAAGGTAAACCAGTATGAGCCACTAGCAAAATTATTTCCGCCTTAGACGTAGATACTTTGAATCCCTCGCTACGCTCGAGATTAAATTGAATCTTTCGCTTCACTCGAAATTCCTGCCGTAAATATATAATTTCCCTCCCTTGATACGTAATCTGTCGTAATTGCTTATTAGAACAGAATTTGCAATTTTCGCCATTATTCACGGCATTTCCGAACATTAACATGAAAAGACATGAAAGGAATATTCAGATTCATTTATTTTACACTAAAGACTTATGTAAAATCTATATAGTGATATAGATTTGTGGATAACAGAACACAATTGCCATCATATATCATATCATATCATACCTAGCATGTTGGCAGCCTCGGTCTCGTCCGGATCGAAGCGGCCGGTGACGTGTCGGTAACTCGGCGGGGTCGTGTCGGACTCGCGAGACGTCTCGTCGCCCTCCACCCCCGTGCCGCTGGACGACAGGGATTTACTGCTGCTTCTGTAACAGTACCGGCCAGTAAAGCAAAATAATAGGCTTGACTGATAGTCGAGCCAGCAATTTTTTTGTAAAACAACAGTAACGCTCTGTTAGTAAAGTTTGTAGGGAAATAGGACAGATTTTCTATGGTCAAACCAAATAACTGATTTGTGATTCAAAGTAATTATAAACTGTCCGATACAAAATTTTGTGCGCGCAGCAGTGAAAGCCAAATTCATGTCACTATTCAGCACTTAGCACCTCCCTCCGAATCTTACTTCTGCTTTGGTAAGCTTTGTGCAAGCGGTGTATTCGTGGACTGCATCATGCCCCACAGCAGCAGAGGTCAAAATTTACACCCTTTTCAGCTCGCAGCACGTTTCCACCTCCAATCTACGCTCTCCGCTTACCTCTGTTGCCCTGTGCAAGCGGCGTATTCAAGGACTGCATCGCACGCCACACAGCAACAGAGGTCACAAGCATTACTACGCTTACCTCCGCTGCGCTGAGCCGTCGCAAGCGATCTATTCGAGGTCTGTATAACACCTCACAGCGACAGAGGTGACGAGCAAAATCTGCACCATTCTTCATCACACATCACACAGCACGCTTTCATCTCGCAAATACGCTTACCTCTGTTGCCCTGAGCCCTAAGCAAACGGCGTATTCAAGGACTGCATCACACCACACAGCAATAGGGGTCGCGAGCAATACGCAGCACGCTTCCACCTCGCATCTACGCTTACCTCGACTTCGCTAAGCTTTGTGCAAGCGGCGTATTCGAGGGCTGCATCACGCCACATAGAAAATCCGCACCACTATTCAGTTCACTGCACGCTTCCACCTCGCCTCTTCGCTTACCTCTGCTGCGCTGAGCCCTGCGCAAGCGGCGTATTCGAGGACCGCGCCACGCCACGCAATGACAAATGACGCGAGCAAAATCCCCGCCGCTGACTCTCCTTCGAGCAACCATCTTTCGAGCAGAGCCGCCGCCATTGCTTGCCATTGAACTTCTTCCGTATGCCAGTAGGCGTCGACACTACGTCGCCTTTCTTATATTTGTGCGGGGTCGCCGCTTGAGATCTGATAGAATATGATACATAATTATATATGGGAATAAATTACACCCCCAAGAGCATAAAGTAGTGTTGAGATAAAGTGTCGAGGACAATATTCAAAAACCTTTTGGCAAAACCACAAATGAAAATTAAATTATCTTTACGGCAATTACTATCGAATAACCTCTCCGAAAGTGAACTGAAAATTCTTTTAACACCTACTTCTTTCACATCAATTTATAAAACTGATAAAAAAGACTATGTTTGGGTTTGGATATCGACAGGAGGGAATTAAAACAAGAAAGAAAAATACAGTTCGTTTAGTTTCGTACCTGGGAGTGGGGGGTTGAGATCGTGGTGTGATGCTTCGCTCGAGCAGACTGGAAGTACTGCCGCGGCTTTGCAGACTACTGCGCTTACTATTGCTGCAGTCTGAAAACAAAACTTATCTTATGAGGCCATTCACACAAAGTAGCAATTAACAATAATTAAAGGGCGCCAGTTTAACACGATAATGATGACCACCACATGGCCTGGTAAGGTTTTAAGACCTGGGTATAATTTTAAATGGGTCGAAGCATCAAATGAATCGACTTACAACAGCTCTCTTGCCCACCATATTCTGGCCTTAAAAACCACTGTGCTGCATAGTGACTGACACAATGTCCACTCAAAGTAATACCTACTCATACTGTGAGTAGTATTAAAAGTATAACTTTCACCCATCCTTTCATGACTGTTATAGGTACCTAAACTGACAATTATAATAAACTGATGCACAGACAGCATAGTTAGTCCACGGGACAATAAGTTTGCCTAAAGTTGGCGAAACAGTGACGTCACAGCAGTGTCACCATTTCACCAACGAAAAACAAGCGCAGCGATGCGGCTAGACAACTTTACTCAATGGCCGGTTCCATATCAGTTAATCTGGAATAATTATTGCATTGAGCTCCCAACAATGTTGCGTAGCCTTCGCTTTTTAAATCCTTTTGTTAATTAAATTCAACATGTTGCATGCTCCTTTTAAATTGGAACCATTGTCAGTGTGTGAGTCTTTTAAAAATATTGATATACTTTATCTGCAAAAAAACTACAAACGGTCATGTGATTGAAACACTGTCTTCCGTTGATTTGTTGTTTGATGTAGACTTTATTAATATGCAGTTAAAGTTGCATATCGAAATACAAAATGAAAAATCTTGACAAAGTGAGCAGTCGATAATAAATAATTTACCTACTGATAAAGTAGCATAACATCTAAGTATTTATAGGTCAGATTGATATGCAAATTCAAAGCATAAAAAGATAAAAAACAATACATCATAACAATATCTAGTTGTTATTGTCAAGTTAAACGTTTTTCGAGACATGCCACTAAAGTTCGGGTAACTTAACGTTCGATATAATACGGTGAAACATTTAATGTTTTACAGTACATATGGTGGTACATTCCCGCACTAGTGCGGAAAAGAGCACTTTCCGTGAATGTGTCGAAACTTTAAAGAGCCATATGTACAGTAAAACGTTGTACGATACACGTGCGAATAGGTAATTCGAAATACACCAGTAAGTATAACGTGTGTGCCCGAATGAATTGATATAGACTAGTAACGCCTCGTGGTCAAATACCGTACTAGCTTTATAAATTTTATAATAGACAATGGCACATATTGAATTCAGCCCTTTCAATTTTAATTTATGAATAAAGAAACAATTCCACAAATATTTTTTTGATACATATTTACTAAGAGAGCATGAGTTATGATTTCATTGAACTAATGTCTATTTTTTGAAGTTACGAGTAGATAAGCGCTGGATGCGGGTGGCGCGGGATCGGTCGCTTTGGCACTCTTTGGGGGAGGCCTATGTCCAGCAGTGGACGTCTTTCGGCTGATATGATGATGATGATGATGAAGTACTGTAGTGTCCAAAATAAAGTACATAACCTTTAATAGTACATTACGTAACTAGGGCGGTGAATTCGTAAATGCCCCAGATCGCAGGTGTTTGTGGCCCGAACCGAAGGTGAGGGCTATAAATATGCGCTCTGGGGCTTTACGAATTACCGCCCGTGTTGCGTACAAAATTTTACGTCTTCACCTGGCCACAATGCGAGTTTTCCCGTACGTGCAGCGTGCAGTAATACTCGCATTATGGCCAGGTGTGACGTAAATAATATTCAGAGTAGGTATTGATCCGATTTGATTATGTCACCGATTGAATGTTCTTTACGAATAACAAAACCACAAGGTCTTCCATCATTCACATTTTTTTAATGATAAACTAATCGGAGCGGACTTTGCATGCCTCTGGTTTTATCTTCGTTCGTTCCTCGTCATTTATCAAAGAGCACATTAAAATATTAATCTAGTGTCTAAGCTGGTAAGTTCACAGGTGGTTATTTCATTAGATTGTGAAGTGTTGTCTAGTAACAGTGTGGGTCTGTTAACAGTTTCTATAGCAAGATTGATGCACTATATTGACATGAGTTCATATAAATTCAGTGTTCGGAAACCAACCGCAGTTTGTAATTTTTATTATCAGAATGCCTCGTTAGCCAATGTTTTATTTGTCCTAATGCAGAACGTTGGGTCATTGTCAGTCATTAAAACAAAAATCGTCTTTCCAGATGACAATATTATTTTTTGTAGATAATTTATCCCGAGTGTTCTTCTTGGCTTCTTGGTTAACATGGCTATGTTTCATGAAAATCTGTTCAGACGTTTTTGAGATATTGGACTTTGAAATGAAAATGTCGCGGGCTTTTCAACTTCTCTAAGTTGTAGTTATATTACATACTAGCTTCTGCCTGCGACTCCGTCCGCGTGGAACTCGGTTATATCGTAGCTCCACACAAATTTTTCACCCCCCATTTCACCCTCTTAGGGGGTGATTTCCGGGATAAAAACTATCCTGTGTCCTTCCCCAGGACTCAAACTATCTCGATACCAAATTTCATCAAAATCGGTTCAGCGGTTTAAGCGTGAAGAGGTAACAGACAGACAGACAGACAGACAGACACACTTCCGCATTTATAATATTAGTATCGATTTTTTAAGGGTACCGGCAATACATATGGCACAGCTGCGAGTCCTGTCTTGGGCTTCGGAAGATGCGGTCTCGTTACTCTTACGCGTATGACAATAAAGTATCGGTGGTATCCAATTCAAGTCATTTGTGCCCAAATGACACCGATGACTCGTCGTCGCTCTCGCAGTAGTCGTCAAAGGGCCTCTTGCGATGCTCGTCCATCGAGCCGCTGGAGAGCGCGCCGATCGTCACCACGGGGCCCGTGCCGAGCGGCGACGATGTGTAGAAGTGG
This sequence comes from Epinotia demarniana, assembly GCA_945867215.1. Taxonomy (NCBI): domain Eukaryota; kingdom Metazoa; phylum Arthropoda; class Insecta; order Lepidoptera; family Tortricidae; genus Epinotia; species Epinotia demarniana. The sequence continues at coordinate 38,276,007 of OX244260.1, read as the reverse complement.
CACAGATGATTTTGTCTCTCTCTAAACCCACCCATGTGCGCCTCCGCGGGGAACATGATGTCCTCGCGTCGCAACTCGTCGTCGCTCTCGCAGTAGTCGTCAAAGGGCCTCTTGCGAAGCTCGTCCATCGAGCCGTTGGAGAACGCGCGCCGATCGTCACCACGGGGCCCGTGCCGAGCGGCGACGATGTGTAGAAGTGGCACAGATGATTTTGTCTCTCTCTAAACTCACCCATGTGCGCCTCAGCGGGGAACATGATGTCCTCGCGTCGCAACTCGTCGTCGCTCTCGCAGTAGTCGTCAAAGGGCCTCTTGCGAAGCTCGTCCATCGAGCCGTTGGAGAGCGCGCCGATCGTCACCACGGGGCCCGTGCCGAGCGGCGACGATGTGTAGAAGTTATCGCTCATCTGACAAACATATAGATTTTGATATTACTCTTACTTTTGAGAGGAGAAAGCCTAATGGAATGGAAGGTTAACACATACAGTGCCACAGATTTCATAGGGCTACGATCGTAGCCGATAACATGCGGGAAACCGAGCAGAGCGGGTGTCTCTAACGCGGAAAGGGTTAATCATACTCTATGGCCGAGAAATAAAAAAAAAATAAAGAAAGAGGAGGTTATGATTGAAAGTGCCTACGCGATCCATAGAGCCAGAAAAGGGTACATTTTTATTTCCACACCGTACGAGAGTCATTAAGAGTGCTATTGAAAAAAGCGCTCGCTCAAGATTCGGTATTTTGAGACGCGTAGTGCGTAGTGTGTGTGTAAATACTACTAGCACGCACACAAGCTTACTGTAGCTGTATAGCGCACCGTTGGAGCGAATGCGCGACCGATATTAATACTTGCACTAAAAGATGGTAAGTACTCGTATTACTTCGCTAACGTGGTGCCCTAACTTGAACAATGCAAGTATTTGCATTTTGTGCACATATTTTCTATACATATTAAAATACTCTGACAAAGTATAATATTTAAGTAGTTACGTCTTTTTTGATATAAACTGCTTTTTTTTAAAGTGGTCCGGCTGTCCTCTCTATATGTAGGTCGCATCTCTCAACAGATTCTCGTGAAATTTTGTGAGCGAGTTCGATGTGTAACTATATAGGGCAAAAGTGCTTTCGCATGTCCAGCTGTCCGGCTATCCGGCTGTCCCCTCTACAGGTTGCATCTCTGAACAGATTCACGTGAAATTTTGTGAGCGAGTTCGATATTCAACTATAGGGCAATAATGCTTTCGTTTGTCCGGCTATCCGGCTGTCCCCTCTATAGGTTGCTCTAGGGAATGCAAAAAGGTTAACCGGAACTTTTTGAGTTCGGTAAATAACCGGGTTTGGACACTATAAACCGGTTACTAACCGAAATGAGTTACATTTATAAAATACTTGAAATTGTGAGCCGAGACCGTTATTTAGCAAAAAAACTAGTAAATTGTAACTTATTAATTTTTAGTAAGTTTCATTAAAGTTAGTTTGATAGCGATAAAATACATATCGGCCTTACGAGTCATGTACAGCACTACCATGACATAGACTTTGAATTAATCATCTTATCGTAGATTATATTAACGTCAATAATTTCGGACCAGCCTCCGAACTTTCACGTTATCAATCGTCGTTGTCAACACTTTCGCTTGCTGAAGCGAATATAAACCTTAAGATATGTCCATCTCTCAAGCAATAATTCAGCGAAACGGTAAGCGAATCATTTTCCTAGACTGTAAAAGGACAATTATGATGATGTATAAAAAGTTTTAAAAAAGTTAGTTACTTATTGAACTACACATCGCCTACTAATAAACCAGAACTAACATTCTTACAGTAAAATTATCCTCCAATACAATTCTTTTAACTTTTAGTAAAAACCGGTTATTAACCCGTTTTGAAATTTGACCGGTTTTTGCACTCTCTAGTTGGATCACTCAACTGATTTTCGTGAAATTCGTATTTTACATCCTCAAGGACTGCTCCAGGAGGAGGAGAATGGATCTCTCCATTAGCCTGGTCTCTTCATCACCAGTTCAACTTCACCAAAATTACGATTTCCAAGGATAATTACACGAATCATAATAGAAAATACCGATGTCAACTACACGCGTGCCTATAAAATTTGAGGGTTACCCTCAATTTCCCTGGGATCCCATCATCAGATCTGGTTACCAAGTACTCATCAAGACGAATTAATGGAGCCCAAACTCGATGGGGTTGCGTCGTTTAATTACGGAGTTCCTATGGCTACCTTCCAGCTCCATCATCAGACCTTGGTTACCATATAGTACCAGAGTACTCATTAAGACGAATTAAACGAGCCCAAACTCGATGGGGTTGCGTGCGTCGTTTAATTACAGAATTCCTATGACCACCTTCCAGCTCCATCATCAGACCCTGGTTACCAAGTACTCGTCAAGAGGAATTAAACGAGCCCAAACTCGATGGGGTTGCGTCGTTTAATTACGGAATTCCTATGACCACCTACCAGCTCCATCATCAGACCCTGGTTACCAAATACTCGTCAAGACGAATTAAACGAGCCCAAACTCGATGGGGTTGCGTCGTTTAATTACGGAATTCCTATGACCACCTACCAGCTCCATCATCAGACCCTGGTTACCAAATACTCGTCAAGACGAATTAAACGAGCCCAAACTCGATGGGGTTGCGTCGTTTAATTACGGAATTCCTATGACCACCTTCCAGCTCCACCTCTTGAACGCCTTCTTGAAAAGTGTGAAATGTATGGCATTCGTGGTTTGGCCTTGAGTTGGATAAAATGTTACTTATGCAAGCGCACACAATCTGTTGAAGTTGAAAATATTAATGAAAGAAATATAGCGTATTACTCAAAATCGTGCTATAAGGAAGTTAAAACCGGGGTACCACAGGGTAGTGTGTTGGGGCCATTATTATTTTTGCTTTATATCAACGATTTGCCTTTGATCACCAGACATGAATGTATATTGTTTGCCGATGACATATCTTTAATTATTCCCTATGATGTAAATAATATTGAATTATACAATAAGGACATAAATAACACAATTAATGGCATGATAATGTGGATGAAAATGAACAATTTACAGCCGAATTTAGAAAAAACAAAATATGTACAATTCTATAATCGTAACGGTAGTGTTGACATTAATTTAAAATACAACGACGAACAAATAGCAGAAACAGACAATATATTATTCTTAGGTATATTGTTAGACAAAAACTGTAGTTGGAAACCACAAATTGACAGAATTTGTAGCAAAATTAACCGTTTTGTTTATGTTCTCAGAAGACTGGCTACATTGGTAAATAAGAGTACAGCATTAACTGCGTATCACGGTTATGTAGCCTCAGTCTTAAGGTATGGTCTGTTACTTTGGGGTAACTCATGTGACATAAATAGAGTGTTTGTCAGTCAAAAAAAATGCGTCCGAGCTATCTGCAGATTACCACCACGAACCTCATGCAGACCTCTATTCAAAGATCTGGGAATACTGACCCTACCTTCGCTCTATATTTTTGAGGCTTGCAAATTTACTAGATTACATCCTGACCTATTTATTAAATTACGCAGTGTTTGTAAATTTAATGTCAGAGATACTGAAAAACTTGTATTGCCAGCAACTTATAAAACCAAGCTTTGCAGCAAAAACAGTTATGCCATGGCAATCAAATTGTATAATAAGCTACCAATTGACATAAGACGGCTTGCCCTAAAACCATTCACATCTGCATTACACAAATGGCTAATTGACAAATGTTTTTACACGACACAAGAATTTTTAATGTATAATAACGGAATAAATTGATAGAAATCAAAATTATAAGACATTGTAATTAAATACTTACGTAATATTATTAGTTATAAGTTTGTAAAGTTTGCATGTCCAAATGTTGGCGAGATGTGCTGATCCTAATAAATTTGTTCCACCTTATTGTTAACCATGTCTCAAGTAAATAAATAAATTTCTATTTCTATTTCTATTTCTATTTCCATCATCAGACCCTGGTTACCAAGTACTCGTCAAGACGAATTAATGGAGCCCAAACTCGATGGGGTTGCGTCGTTTAATTACGTAGTTCCTATGGCCACCTTCCAGCTCCATCATCAGATCAGCTTTATGTCATAATAATATTGCATTGTCATCCAATTTATACATGCATGAAAAATTTCAGCTCAACCGGAAACCAGGAAGTGGATCAAATTTAACTTGAAAGATTAAATTACAGGCAACTTATAGGTGAACTAAATAAAAGCTTATAAAAAATCACCAAGTATCACGATCACTCGTAAAATAATTGACATGGCAGTTATGCAATTCGTAAGTTGTCTTGATTAGCCTCACGAATGACTCACTAGTATAGTTTGACCCCGACGTTGATAACAACTATGCCTAGTCGGAGATCAAAATAATATTTTAGTTGACGGTTAGCCTTCGTGAATAGCCACAATTACACGACGTACAGGTCCAACCCGGACAACGGCTAAGCCGGTACTGGCAAGAGATCGCGCGCGACGGTAAATTTATACTATGTTTGAAAGATTATTTAAAAATATAAATGTTGGAAAAAGTTGTATTTTTTTTACTGTATTGTGTTGGTAAAAGTATGAACTTTAATGTTATTTAAAATTCAATTTACTAATAATTCAACAATAATGAGAAAATCCTTGTGTTTTCAGTACGATATTGTTGCAAAATATGGTGTAATTGAGATCAATTTACATATACATACGTGGAAAAAAAGGAAAATTCGAGGCCGCTACGCACAATACGGACATATTACAATAGTGAAAAGAAAAAAAAAACAACTAGGTTCTCATGTAACATCATGGAGAATTAGGCGGTCAAACTTATGGCTCGGCGCTCTTTTCCGAAAACTACTGTCGGTAATCGGGTATATTCGGTCAACATATTCAGTTTTTCTTAAATCAGAGGCCGCTACGCACAATAAAAGGAGTTGAGCTATGCAAATAAGTAATCGGAATCTATAAAAATCTTTCAGTTTCTTAGATTTAGACCGTCAAAAATCGGTAATTGTCGCTTATTCCTGACGAATTTTTGAACGCCCTCTTAATAAGTTACGCAACGAAAGAAACATTTAAACAGACACAAGAACATAAATACTCCAAAAAAATAGTTAAAGGCGGACCTCGCTGGCGGCAGCATCTTTGCAATTGGTCTTAGAGCATTAAACCAACCGGAGTGGCAACTGACAGGCGTTCCTCTCTGCCAAATACGTATGATAGTACGGTACGCGAACACTATAATTTGTCGTCAAACTAACATAAGTCCCAAGTTTGATTTTTTTTTGTTATCAGCGAGAGTACATTAAGTACTAACAGCGAAAAATATTTTCTAGCAGTTTTTGATTTTGGTTTTCGAATAATTAATTTTTTTGTAAGGAACACTTGTAAAACTTTGCAAAGATTATACAAGTTATAGTTTTTTCCTATAATGCATCGCATTTGATTATTCAAACCTTACATATCGTTTTCTAATAGTTTTGTCAAGAGATTACGTTAGCAAAACCGGAATTGATTTAAAATATTATAAATCTCCTAAAAGAATATTCAAGTAACTAGTGGCTACTAAAGTGTATTCAAAAGTATTTAAAAAAATGGCCCCATTAATTTCTAACATATTTATCAATAGCATTTTTGTTAACTAGGAATAATATCTTGAAACCATTCTCCTTACCATAAAAGAAATCTCAGAAATTCTCAAGTCGGTGTAATTCATTTTAGTTCTATCGAAGAATATATAAACACAAATTCTAACGGATTCGTCAATAGCTCTAAATTGTATTAGCTTATCAGTTATTATCCGTAATTTAAATCTTTCGCGCGCGACTCACGCGATTCGTGTGCAGCGTGCTGCCGGCCGAGTACCTCGCCAAGGCCGAGCGTACGCTCAAACTTGTAGGTACAAACTTTAAGTACTTGATTGTACATTATATTTAGTTACTTAGTAGTTGTTTTTCGGTCGAAATGACATAATTATCTAGTTTATTTAACCAATAATAGTAGGTAAAGAAAGTTATATAGGGTTATTGGTATTAAACTTTCTTTAACTTTAATTTTATTTGTAGACTGAGAGTTGTACTTATTTACTAGAGGTTTTCCAGGTCCCGATGTCATAATGATCTGGGGCCCGTTTCATGAAGCGACAAGTTACAAATTACAAGCGGAAGTTTCTTTCTATCAAAAGGTATTGAAAAGAGACTTCCCCTTGTAATTTGTAACTTGTTGCTTCATGATACGGGCCCCTGATGTTACTAATATGAAGTAAGTACAGAAAGTATAAACACAGGGTTATTAGTTATCTGTCTAAGGGTGTTACCACACCAAACGATCGATGCCACCGATCGATATTGGCCGTTTGGTCTGGTAGGTTTAGCTGATAGTAGAAACTGTCGATCGACTTATAGATAATCGATCGATGGCATCGATCGATTGGTGTGGTTACACCCTAATAGTAGTAGTAGGCAGTTAAATTAGGGTGCAGGTTGGGGGTAATCTCCGAAAATAGGTACCTTACCTACTCATTCGATTTCAAAGAATCTTTCAAAGTCCGATTGGGGCCTAACATTAAATTATTAAATTACCAATAACCCTCAGAAAAGTAGTTTTTCATAGATGTGGAAGAGGACTTTTTTCATTAATTAATACAAAAATCCGGAGTTATTGAAAATGTAGATTTTCGATGCACATTTCTTACATACGTCACGTAAACGCTTTCTTTTAGTTTTGCGTGTTAAGTTTACATTCACGTTGGTTCATATTAAGGCGAAACTTTCTCTTTTATCATATTTAAGGCCGAGCTTACCAAATATAATAACAAAACTAAATGGATTTAATATGATTACATACAAATTGCTGCTAGGCAGATCATCTCGCATCTAGGCAGATGTCGGTACACGCCCCCCTAAGGCCTTGTAAGAATGAACTGATTGATAAAAAAGGTGACCGAGGTGGATTGTTCCGATAGCTCAGTTGATTGAGAGTACGGAATGCAAAACCGGTTTTAACCGAAATCGAAGAAACCCGTTATAACCGACTGTAAGAAAGCGGGCCGTGGGTCAGTTAGAGATCTGAGGGGTAATCACGAAATGTTTCGAACGTGCGTTAGGACAATTCAGCTGTCGTTTTTCATATAAAAAAATGACATTTACATCTACATAGCGTACGTTACGTAGTATAGTGCGTAATGCGTTACTTGATCGACATACCGGTCACTCATGGGTGGTTGAAATGGTTCAACCTAGCTTGATTGAATAAGTAATTGCATAAGTACGTTGATAGGTACTCTTTAGATCAATGATGCTTATTAATGTGTAGTTAATAGACGAAAAAGTCATCATATTAAGATTAATTTATAAATTTAACACTGTAGTGTTTTTGTATGATTATACAAAAACACTACAGTGTTAATCGATTAAGTATGATTATACTTACTACACTGGAGTACCACACATTAAACAAGTATTGATGTATTTTAGTGTCACCTATGCAGGTTATTCGTAATCTAATAATCATCACAGCACACCGAAATTATTTTTCAGTATAATCAGTGTTAGTACGTTGGCAATATCGCAAAAAGTCGTCTCCTTCACGATTTTTGTACGGTTGTGTTCCTCGTTGTCTCCAGAGTACGAATCTACCGGTTTTATTTGAGGGAGAGGGGACGGACATAGCTGTGACGTCATAAAGATGGCGGCAGACGGTCATCGATTTGTTCCAATCTCGGGTTCTATTTTACTAATCGGTTCGTGTGAGGTGTCATTTGAAAGCATATTAAACTTTATATAATTGTTTATTCGAGCCCTATGACGTACCATAAAAAACTTTTTAAATATTTGACAAAATATGACTTTTTTACCGTGCGCGTTAGCATGAGTACTGACACGCTTGTAACTCAATAAATAATAACATTAGCGCAATCAAAGATGTTATGAAAAAGATAGGTAATTTTATAATATTTCCAACAATATAGATTTTGTTGGTGTACAGGTCGATTCACGAGAGCTGGCATGAATGATTTGACCGAAAGTAATGTCACTTGTCACTGTGAGTGGCAGTGAGTGCCGTTCTTATACAGGGGCCTCCTAATATTTTGCAAACATGTACCTAATACGTTTTCGTTATTTAATAAAAAATAAATTATATTATTATAATTATCATGTTAATCTTTTTAGTAATTAATATTAAAGTCCTTTGTAAATAAAGCGTATTTATATTTTTCTGACTTATTTTTAATGTCAAGAATCGAAAGGTGATGGCTTCTTCGAACCATCACCACGCTAGACTCTGCTAGCGATCGCTGTCGTCACGTGGCCACAGATTATATAATAGTTCTACAAACAGATACTCAGGTCTGAATAAAAATGTCAATACCTACTGCTTTAAGTGCCTACGAAATTTAACATTGGAGCGACCTTGAACGCGCGGGTCGTTGCCCGCATGCGCCGGCCAATCGACGCTAGAGTTGACACCGCTTAGAAATGATTTTATAATTAATAGTTGAGTGAAATAAAAAACGGTTTACGTTTTAAATAATTTTGCAAAACATAAAATTCTATTATAATGTGCGAGTACACTATGGTGAAGCAACTGTCCCGTTTTTACCCTTTGGGTACGGTTCCGGTTGGGTACGAACCCTAAAAAGCAAATAGGTATAAAATATACGGGGTTTCCCAAGATACTGCCAGTATCTGAACTGCATAGTCACTTACATACATACATACAAACATATCAACGCAGCATGTTAAATACAATTGAAGCCATGTTACCTATTGCTCACCCTGTAACGTAATTTAAATATATCCTGGAAACCGTACGAAATAAAGTTTGTCAGGTACCTACGTATCTTTGTTATTTACAGCATATGTATAAGAATAACGTAATAGTTTAAAATTAGCATTACAAACTTGAAAGTAGACACTAGGCATAATTTGTTGTAATGTATTATTTTAAAATATTCTGATTATGTGTTTCATCCTCGCGAGTGAATTCCAGCCCTTCCAAAAAGTCATAAGTCCCTATACCAACCAACGACGATGTATTCGCCCTTTCTTAAGCTGCCGTGCGAATCTTACGAAGTAAACTATTATACTAATTGCTGTTATACAGGGATAAACATAAACGGCTCAGCGAGGCTCTCACAGATGATGCAGATATGGAGAGGGAGCGCAGGGCGTTTGCGGTGAGGTGCAATATGCTGGTCCGAACGTTTGCAAGGTGTGAAAAAGCGGTTAAGACGACTCTCTTTAAGACCTTCTGTCAAACGTTTTATACCTGCAGCCTTTGGACCAATTATACCCGAAAAACCTACGACTCCCTGCGCGTCCAGTATAATAATGGGTTCAGGATGTTGTTGGGACTGCCACGATATTGTAGCGCGTCCGGTATGTTCTTCGAGGAGCGCACGGACGGTTTCCGTGCGATAATACGTAAGCGCGTGGCCTCCCTGACGCGCCGCCTTCGTGACAGTCCCAACAGCCTCCTGAGGGCCATTTGTGAAAATATTAACAGCCCACTATGGAGGCACTGGAACTCCATTCACATGGAGTCCAGACAGAATATTTTTCAATTAACCAATTAAATTTCAATGTTTTATTTATTATTTATCCTGATCTTATTACTATTTGACATGTTTTTATTTTAATTTTATTTCATTTTATTTTGCTATATTCATTAAGGTGTTATTGTATTATGTTGTATGTTTGTATTGTGATATGGGCAATGCCTGAAATAAAGAATAATAATAATAATAATAATAAACATGAAATCTACGAAAACAACTAAATAATTTGGACTTCATGGCAGTGGCGGAGTAAACTTGTCTGAGGCTCGGGGTATACTAAATTACCGAAACTCAAGCAGGCCTTACAAAATAATTACGTATTTGGAATAGGTATTAAAGATTCAATGTTCCGTAAACGTCCTTGTAAAAACTCACTAGTTCGTACCAGGTCAATAATTAGTACTTGGGTACCTATATAAAGTAAGTAGGTACGGTTACTAATCTGTCATCGTCAGTCGGCAGATAAAAAACCATAAATGTCTTATTTGTTTTATTGTTGTCACACCCCACAACGCTGCAGTGAATCGACTTTATTCGCAACGAAGTCATTTTCAATACCTAACTGTGCGCAGCGTCCGGCCGTGAGCGCGTGTGCCAACCAACTGGCTGAATGAACCGACCTCGGTTTCCAAAGTGTAGGTATAAATCTTAGTTCCCACGGTTCAGCTAGGTAGCACTGACATGGCGCCTTGAGACACTCTTGTTTTGTTTTCTGAGTAATTTTACGAGTCAGACGGTCATGATACGCAGCAGCATACTAAAGCAGTAAAATAAAGGCTACCTCAGGAACCTTGTAGCCCAAGCCGAAGGCGAGGCGAGAGCTCTGAAGCGTTCTTTTCTTTTCTTAGAAGACGTAAAATGTGTGTGGGGGGTGCCCCCTTACACTAATTTACGTCTTCTTTTTGCTCTCAAGTGAGATTGTTAATCTCTGTTAGTGTAGTTCCTAGTATAACATCACTACATAGTATAAAACAAAGTCGCTTCCTGCTGTCTGTCCCTATGTGTGCTTAAATCTTTAGAACTACGCAACGGATTTTGATGCAGTTTTTTATAATAGATAGTGTGATTCAAGAGGAAGGTTTATATGTATGACATAGTATCCGTGCAAAGCCGTGGCGTGTCGCTAGTTGAAAATAAATAATAGAACAATCAACGCAAGCAGCTTTATTAGACAACTAGCTTCCGCCCGCGACTTGGTCAGCGTGGGCCCAGGATAAAAACTATCCCTTATTTTAATCCAGGCTATGAACTATTTTCGTGCAAAATTTCATCCAAATAAGTGTGGTTGAGTAACAAACATCCAAACAAAAGTCCGAGAGCGTATCCTGAAGGGACGCTACACGCGTTCGTCCCTACGCAGAGCTCGGCCTGCCGCCTCGCGTGCCATGCCTTTGGCCCTCAGGTTCCCTTGTAACACATTCAGGAGTAGAGTATTCTAGAGCGCACTCTGACGAGACGCTTCGCCGGGCCTTTGGCCCTCAGATTCGCTTGTAAGATGTTTAGGAGTAATAAAGTGTCCACGTGGGCCTGCCTTTCGAGCCTTTAGCCCTCTGGCTTGCGTGGAGAGCCTGCTCTGAAGCGACGCTTCGGCCCTCGCCCCTACGCTACGCAGAGCTCAGCCTGCCGCCTCGCGTGCTATGCCGCTCTCCTTCGGGCCTTCGGCCGTCAGATTCGCTTTTAAGACACTTAGGAGTAATAAAGTGTCCACGTGGGCCCGCCCTTCGGGCGCTTGGCCCTCTGGCTTGCGTGGAGTGCATTCCCTGAAGGTACGCTTCGTACCTTCATCCCTCGGGTTCGCTTGTAATACACTTGGAAGTAGTAAAATATCCGCGTGGGCTCATCCTTCGGGTCTTCGGCCTTCGGGCTCGTGTGAAGAGCACGCTCTGGAGGGACGCACGCACACGCTCAGATCCGCTTGTTCTTGAACTCAGGAGTAAAGTATCCGAGAGCGCGCTTTGGAGGGACGCTTCAGGCCTTCACAGCTTTACCATGGAGGTTTTTGTACAGTAAAACATAACAATAGCTAAACTCGGTAAAAGATAACATTTTTCAAGTGAGCTGATCCATTCAATAATGGAGTACTACACATTAATTAAGTATTGATTTAGTTAGCTTACTATAACTACATAACATATACAGACTATATTCGTAATTTTATTAGACGCGCAATGCCTCTCTCCTTAACCACTACAACGTCAAAGTTCAAGACTTGATTACAAATTAAACACTTATTAATTATCAAAGTAAACTTTTAACGCGCATTGTCGTATTACATTTTCCAAATGCAAATGAACTGTCGATGTCCGGTTGTCAGCACAGATGGGAGGCCCCCGCGTAGGAAACAAGCAACGGCGTGCTGTAATTGGTCATGACGTTCTCGCCGTTGGCGCACTAGACTCGCGCGCTGATCGTCGTGAGTTCAAATTTGAAAAATAATTGATAAGTGAATAAAACGAGGAGCTATTGATGAATTACTTAGATTTTTTATCAATAGATTACTATGATAAAGCTGGATTATATGCGTCGACTTGAATTTTTTTGAGATTTATTTTTAAATAATTAGGAGGATTTCAACATTAAACTGTTCGTATAAAATTAAGCTATTGATAAATATGTTATTAATTCAAACTCTGGTTAACTTTGATAGTTTTTAATAGTATTCAGTAATCCAAACCCACTTGTATAATCTTTTAGAGGAAATATATACATTTTATTTGGGTCGGATTATACCGACGTTATCACTTGACGAAAGTTTTAGAAAATTAAATGGGAGATTATAATACTAAAATGCGATACTCCATTGAAGAAAAATACCACTTGTGTAATTTATCCTTGGATTTACAAGGGTCGCTAAGAAAACGCTATATAATACCCAAAGCAACGTCAAAATTCACTAGAATTTTTAACTTCTAGTAGTACTCATTATATTCTAAATTCTAACAAAAACATCGCGACCTTGTGAGTTATCGAAGGTCCATTCATTTCGCGTACCGTACTATGACCAGTGGTCATACGTATTGTATGGACTGACGTTTATCTGACGTAGCTATTTTCACGTTCCGCATACATTTGACGTTCCCCTCCCCCGCAAAAATCGGCAGACTTTTTATGTATAGAAAATGACACATGTGACCACTCCTGTTGGTTTAATGCTCTAAGCAATTGGTACTAATCGTTGTATGGAAACTCAAGTAAATTACTGTTTCGGTCGCGAAATACTGCGTTTTAAATTTACTTTTGGACGATAACAAAATGCATATTTTTATAATGATATCAATTATATTTTGTAATTTATACTTTATTACAATGATTTGATGGTTTACTATCCATTTAGCATCACTAAGTTATGAATTTTAACATGACGCAACTACCCAATTGTATCCATAACAAATGAAGTTCCTAAATAGTATTTCGGTAGTTCTATCTCCAGGGTAATTCATGTTGCATGGAAGTTCGAGAATGGATACTCGATTTCAGACTCCAAGTCAAAGTTTATTCTTCTATTTAGGCATATTCCATACAAATATGAATATCAATAAACCAACCACCGATTCTGTAAATAAACCCCTGCCATGACAAGAACCGGCGTAAGAAACTCCGTAAGGTATTAAGCGTCACAAACCACCAAGTAAGCATATTTTCAGCAGTATATAGTTCGCATCTGCTAGCATTTCAGTTGTTGTTAACATGAACATTCCGGAGTCAAGGTACTGCTCGCGATTGTGCCGTGGACAGCCGCGTAACACAAAAAGGTCACATCTGATTACCAAGCCCGTAGTGAGATACGTCGTTTTGGCTTTACAAGCTGGTGGTTGGTGGAAATGATACGGAGCAGCTACACGTGTCTCCACAAGGCCGCGGTGAAGAAAGGAGCAGCGTGACTATTCAAACTAAACGGCTTTATTAAAATGCGTTAAACTGCACAATCCAATATTAAAAAAAAACTATATACGGAGACTCGGTACTATCATGTAATAAGTACAAGTAACTATAGTATTGGTAAAAAAATGATCAAGGCGTTTTTGATTTTTAGGGTTCCGTAGCCAAATGGCAAAAAACGGAACCCTTATTTCATTTCATTTCATTTATTCATTGCGTTTGTGTGTACAATTTAAGGTCTTAAAGATAGTAATAAGTTCTAACACAACCCTGTGAGGGCATTGCAATATTATAACATAACAATGGGACTAGTATAATCATCATAATTACAAACAATAAATTAAAAAGTAAAATTCATGATAATAATTCAAACAATTGTTAAAAATAAAATTAAAATAAAAATTAAAATAAAAATATTAAAATTAGTTAAAATTAAAATTAACATAAAAAATATATATGATCGTGATATAATAATAATTAATTAATAATAATAACAATTAATTTTTTACAATTTTGTGTTTGGTACTGAAATGTCACGGTATAATAATAATAATTTATTTGAATTATCACTTCTTAATATACATTATTTTTGCGATCTAAATATTCATTTATTGTGTAAATAGCATTTGCAACTAAAAATTGTTTTAAGGTATTAATACATTTATTATTGTTAGGCTCATTCTTTATATGATCAGGTAGCTTATTATAGATCTTTACTGTCATGGAATAAGGTCCATGTTTGTGTAACGCTAGATTTGATGTTATTTGTAATAAGTTATTTTTTGAACGAGATTCACAACGACGGGGTACGTCGTTAATTTTAGAATAGAAGTCTGGGTGAGCCTTAACAAACTTACACGATTCTAATATATATATGCCAGGTAAGGTTAATATTTTAAGGTTTCTAAAGTAATCCTTGCAGCTATCAGTCTGTTTTATGTTTGTTATTATGCTTATAGATTCGTCATGTCCGTATGTCACAGGCATTTTACTCGAAAACTATAAGGTGTATTTGAATAAAAATTTGAGGACAGGTGTATTTTGTTAACCGCTACATAGTTATGTAATGAAATTACAAAACAAATTTTTTATGGGTGCACGCCATACATACAACTGAAAGTAAAAAATAATTTTCATTGCATGCCCTCGTGTGGCACATCAATCGATAGGCCTTTCAAAATAAATATAAGGTTTCTCAGAAATTTCGTTGATTAAGTGAATAGAGTCGGAGATAATCGCCCCGAAAGTCACTAAAATTGTGTCCCCCCCCTTCCCTCTAATTCTTGAACCGTGTATTTTAAAAATATGAATAAAATCATGCAAATAGGGCTTATTAAATTCTATCAGCGAAAATTGTTTTGAACAAGATCGGTTAATAGGTTTTCGAGATATTTCTAAAAAACCGCCTTCTTTAAAGAAAAGGACGTAAGTGCCATAAGATTTCAGTAACGATACGTTTTTAATAGGCACGGAACCCTTGTCGTGCGTTGTCCGACACGCACTTGGCCACTTTTTTTTAGCAACTGTGTTCTCCGCCCTTTTAACCCTACCAGATTTTTAATTAGTGAAATTGCGAAGCTACGGTAGCCGGTAATCTTGGGATTGGGTGTCAAAGGAAAAAGGGACTCATTTGATTAAAAAAATCACCAGTTTCTTAGTAAGAACTTTCAGGGTGCGTAGGTTCTTTATAAAACGCGCGAAAAAGCTAGCTCAATATAAACTCATAATACAACCAGCCCTTTTAAGAGACTATCCATTCCAGTCCAACTTATTACAATCAACATTTTAATCTTTGCAACATATCTATCAATTTCCGTACTAACATGACTTCCGGTCTTGGCAGGACTGTATCGGGTTCGATACCGTCGTGTGTGAAGTTGTTTTGTGAATGGTTTCTCATTTCCGTGTAAATGTTACTGACTGTACATGCGTGGTTCAACTGCACCAGGATAGCAAGCGGTTCAATATCGCGCTTGCGAAAGGTCCGGGGAAAAAACACTCAAATTTTATTGTTACTTCAAAAGAAAGAAGGCAAAAAAATATGCGTAGTGACTAAATAGAACAGGGGTTTTCAAACTGGGGGGCGCGACCACATTTTAAGGAGGCCGCGAGGCCTCGGGAAATCCTTTCGCAAAAACTAGTGCCTCGCCGATCCTTGGGATTAGGTACTCAGCTGACCAGACTCCTAAGAGCCGTGGCGCTAACGGCAACGCTAGGAAGATGATGATGATATGGCTAGCTAACCCATTCACTTCCGTTTCCTTGCACGCTTCGATGGATATAAGTGTTATGTATATGCTAAAGTTCAAAGTGGGGCGTGGGAACTTCATTTTAGGCAGCAGGGGGGGCGTGCCTAAAAAAAGTTTGGGAACCCCTGAAATAGAAGATTGTACATCATGTGCATAAAACGCACCATGTTACGCGAAACGTTTATCCATATGGATATAAAATCGATTGGTAAATGGGTTTTATGGACGAATTGTACACAACTTATCACTTCGATGGCGAGGAAATGAAAACTATAAGTTTATTTCATGAAGTTTTATTGTGTACTTTGGCTGTTGGTATCCTTGCCTTGGTCTTAGAATACTAACGAATCATAAAAATAAAACAAAAAATAACCATTAACCTCTTGCGTTGCTTTTTTTCTCCATTTGATTTTTAAGCCTTTTTCAAGAAAATACATCATTACTGATCGTTTTATTTAGTCTCTGCCGCGGGAATTTCTACTAATAGTATAAACGAAACAAAACAAGTGTAACCATAAAATCCGGCAGACAGTCAAGCCATGAGTCACGGATAGGATCGCCCGTTGTAACTGAGTTACGTCATTCGTCACGGCTTGCTGAGATCTGGACCTTAGATGAGTTCTAGATTTTTTGCAAAAAAAAATTGAGTCGAGTTGGATGTTTATTGAGGCTGTAACTTCGTGAACAAAATGGCATTGCTCTTATAGCTTGTATATGTATTGTATTTAAATCAAAACAGCGTGGAGGATACAGGCAGGATAATACTTTGTCATAATAACCTTCTAAATGAATGTCATTCGGACGCAACAGAGATAACAGTTCATTTTAATATGACGGGGTTCTAAATATGTTCAACAATGGCATGAGTCGACCACAACTGCTGAACTTTTAGCATTATTGACTAATACTATGTCTATGGCACCTTACGAGGACGCAATAAGTGTCAATATTGTATGCTTCAGGCGTTAGGTAACGTAGTCACTTGTTTACAATATAGTAGAAATATTTCATCATATCAATGGCATTTTGCGAGATCTTGAGCGTAGCGAACTCATTCGTGGAATTACGCATAAATGCAAATAGGTATATAATAATGAATACTTTACCTATAGTGATCGGGGAATAAATAGATTACTCTTCTAAGAAAGAAATTGATGATCTCATGGATAATTAAAACCTAAGTTTAGATCTTTTATCCTCTTGCGATATCAAAAGTTTAATTTAGACGAGCGTAGCCATGAAGTCTATAATTCGCGCATAATGAGTATGTCATTTGGCTTGCTTTTGAGCAACATATTATTAAAAAGGGAAAATAGGATAAAGTAGTAGTACTAGTAGTATAACTCAGGCACTTTCCCGTCCGCTGCGGTGGACCAGTAATAATAATATTTTACTTTTTTACGCTAGTTAGTAACGAGGAACTTTACGTACTATTTTGCAGTATGGCGAACATTTCCGAGCATATTGGAGGAAATCATTTACTAGTAACCGTGGATCTCGTCTCTGCCCATTCACTGCTGAACGATTTCTGTCCGATTCGTTGGTTGCAGTAAAACTCAGTGGAAAAATAGGCCCTAACCTGCACGGGCAGGTAGATACATTTGTTTTCCGCATTCTCATCTCATCAACCCGCACCGAATTAAACATGATGTACCTAACTGAAATTATATGTCTAAACTCCAACTTGAATCCACTTGCTAAACGCTGATCAAACAGTTAGATCATTTTGCTATGTTTAAAGGTACAAGTTGGAACCCGACCGCGGCTGACAAGACTGGTTTCTATGTATTTCTATGAAGGCGACATGTCGAAAAGTGTTCCATAGAAATACATAGAAACCAGTCGTGTCGCTGCGACACGTCGTCTGCTGCAGCTGTCTGCCGCGCCTAAAATCTTAAAATTTATGTTTTTTCACGAAAGTGCACTTTACCGACCTGCATGGGTACTAACACCCGCTGAGTATGCATAGCCGCGGCGTGCGAGCCCGCGTCCTCCACCTCATCGGCCCACGGCGGCTGGAGTAGTCTGATGTCCGCCCGTTTCACTTCCACCGCGTCCTTGCAGATGCCGTCGACCTGCTGGGGATACATCGTCGTCAAAAACTGCTGAACACAGTTTCGGGCGTATGATTGCGTTTCGCGTGACAATGGAAAGATAGCATTCGGATGTTTCTGGCACCGCTTGATAGGTAGAATAGATTAGAAAGTGACGGATGTTTTAACGGGTCGTTTGTCACGTGAGAAACGGAACAATAATACGCCTCCCGCACTAAAAGGTTGTCAATATTATGCCGAAGTATGTCTAACGCAGACCCCGTATCGTGGTCGGGCTTATCATGCGATAAGTGACAAGATGAGCGTCCGTCACAGGCTGACACCGTTCGAAGGAACGAGACGGACGCTCTATCTTATACACGTACATTTATGCGTTATCAGTCATAGCTTAATTCAGCAGCATGAATTGCCTAAGAACAGTCAAACAGGGCACAAAACAAAAATGCAGATGCTCACCTTCACTCTTATCCTAATCGGCGAACTAAGCACTTCAACAACAAGTCCTTCCACAAAAACGTTTTGCACACTCTCCCGACTAGGGTCCGTGGTCCGGACAACACAGTGCGACCCGATCAGTAAATGATTAAGCAGAGGGCTCGCGTCACTAATCACATCATATTTGTTAACCCCGAATATATCGTTGTAGACTATCGGGTTTTGTTCCTGCCCATCAAGCTCTACGACCACTTTGCAGCCTTCTGCCTGCCTTATGACGCCTGGGATGTATAACCGGCATTGCTTAGCGAGGACTCTGTGGTCCCGCCATTCGGAGAGGTCTATGTTTGGGTAGAGAGAGAACTTCATGTCTTGAGGCGGCGACGGGACGATAGGGGAAGGCTGCATGGGCGGCGGGTATAACTGCGGGTGGTATTCCGATTGTGGAGCGGAGACAACGTTGGTGCAGTTGCGCTCCATCTCTTCGAGTTCTGAAGGGTCAAATTTCCGCTTCTTCGGGAGGCGGGCTGGTGCCTGGGTCGGTTGGGCTTGGGAGCCACTGCTGGCGGTGCCCGGGTTGGTCGGGTTGGCCATGGTTATGTTGGAGGTAGGGTGCGACGAAGCCTGCGACAGGCTCACTGTGCCCACGCTACTTATGACTGAAGCTGGTATCTGGAACAAGGGGAGTTTTGATTACTTTGATATACA
This sequence comes from Epinotia demarniana, assembly GCA_945867215.1. Classification (NCBI taxonomy): domain Eukaryota; kingdom Metazoa; phylum Arthropoda; class Insecta; order Lepidoptera; family Tortricidae; genus Epinotia; species Epinotia demarniana. The sequence goes on along the minus strand of OX244260.1, from coordinate 38,257,105 downwards.
GGTACGAACTGCAACATTGTTTTGTTTTTCTCGATTTTTCATTTGGCGTCGAGTTCAATTGTCAATAACCGCGTTTTGATTGATTTTAGTGCCTCTGGGTGAGTGGGTAACGCATCCACCAGGCCACTTACAAATCACAACGAAAATACAACGCAGTTTGTAACGACTTCCGTGCCTGCTATCTAATTGTCATTGCAATGAAATCTTTAAAATTACCGTGTGACAATTTGCATCAACGTTATTGCCTACGTAGGCATTGAAGGTATTTAATCAACTATACTATTATGTAACGAAATTCTAGTTCGCCTAATCGAACCGATCGTCATTATCAAGGTTTTTAGCTCGATAATATATTACAGCAGGTATCCAGCAACAGCAAATATGCGTCATGCATACATACGCCGGATTTCCCCAAATTTCTTGTACATTTTCCGCACGTACTCATTACTCGTGAACTATGTCGGGTTTAACACGATCTTAATTTCTTAAGTTAGCATTTAGAATACGAGTAGTAGGAAGTAAAATGAGTGGGATTTTCCAATCTATTTTATTACTTACACCTAAGTTCAACCCACATAGACTGTAGGGTCATAATGATAAAATGTTTGTAATGCATCGCCCTTCAAAGTGTAGGGCGAGTTTTCAGCCAGGTAACTATAGATGTGCATGTTGTTAAACACGTTAAGGTGCAACGTCACTGACGAATTCCATACAATTTTCGTTCGGACTAGACGTCTAATCTATCGATGTCAGGAACTTGAAATTGTGATATTTAGATAATATATGACCCTCTTCTCCCGCAGTTTGAATAAATACACGCAAAAACCAGTAATATTCAAACAATAGCCATTTGAAATTCATAAAATTTTACTCCGAGCCTTGTATGTGGGCGTGAGTTAGACACTGTCCGTGTAAATGACATGGCCGCGTCACAATGACAGCACGTTGCCTAAAACCTTCACTAGATGTCTTTAATATCAAACAAGATTAGTTAGATAGCGGAGTGAATAGTAGTAATTATACTCACCAGACGGTGACACCATCGTACAAACACATTTAGTTTGTGGTGAAAGAGATAGCATTATTTTTATCTTGCTACGCTGCTCATTTTGGTAATGACGTAAGAGCAATGTCGTTTGTTTTTGATAGACTGAATTTCAAGCAACAATGAATGAATTTCAATGCTTTGCTCTTTAGCCGTGATAGACCTACATAAAGTCCACGGAACGATAATTATGCATAGGTACATTTTGCGTCTTATTAGAAAGAAGTAAGATCCAATATTGAAACGTAATCTGTGCTACCGAACGTATACATATATAGGTTTTGATCAAATGACATACATACATACATACATACATTGACGCCTTTATTCCTAAAAGGGGTAGGCAGAACACCTGAAACGTATGTTCCAGGTTGGTATAAAATATCGACAAAATGTGATATTGCAGTGATAGGTTGCTAGCCCATCGCCCACATCACACTTCAACATTGGTCCTTTAGTCGACTTTTACGACACCCACGGGAAGAAAGGGGTGTTGTTGATCAAATGAACCGTTTGAATCTCCAACTTGCAGATTATAAGCAAGTTTCGATTGAGTGAATGTTACGTAATGTAGCATTAAATATAACAGACAATTATTAGGAGTGTAAGTACCTGATAAATTGAAACATTCGCTTTAGTCGACTGCACATCGATTGACAGTAAAATACCTACTGCAACCTATTTAGGAATTGACTGTTCAACTAGAATATTAGATTACCCCCAACATGTAAAGTAACTAAGTCACAATTTTTCTTCTTTACAATGTTGTGAGGGTAGAATTATACACTCGTAGGCATTCTTCGGTGCAGGGACTGATGCCAGTTACGACCGGTGGTTAGGCAAAGTGGTTAGGCGACAACATAACAGTGCCGCAACCAGTTAGAAATATCCATTACCGGTATTTTTTAAAGCCTAGTGATATCTTTTTAATAACGGTATTATTTCGATACTTACTTAGATATTTTTTTGTTCTTAAGCGGGTCGACCTTGCCCTCCACGCCGAAGCCGAAATATCGTTTACCTTTGTAACTTTTATGAAACCGTATTTACGGTACCGAAAAAAATGTCATAAAATATAAAGCTGCAGCCAGCTATGTCCCGGAGAAAACCGATATATTTAATTAATTTTGTTATTATTAACATACTACATATAGGGAATGCAAACCACCATCATGGAATCTCGAAATACCGGAATCCCCTACCGATTTTTCCAATATTCTAATACCAGAATTTAAAAGGACCAATGTCGAATTAAGTACTACATTACCGGTATTATTATTATTTTTATCCTGCTAGTATTGTAAATGCGAAAGTTTAGATGTTTATCTGTATAAATGTTTGAATGTTTAGATGTTTGGATGTTCGTAACTTAATTACGCTTAAACTGCGCAACGTATTTGCCTGCCTAACCTCTTAAGGCCCATGGACCTACTCATAGGACTTAATCTGTCGAAGGCATTTAAATTATATTCAACTGGAATAGAGCTGAATTTGTTTTATTTCGGGCACTTTTCAAAACAAACGAAAGTCAACTCTATTTCTAACACAACGCCATTCCAATTCCAATGCCATTTTGTAATATATGCTGAGCCTTAGCAGGAGCCTAGATTAAAATATAGGACAATTTTTTTATCCCGGATTCATGCAGACGAAACCGTGAGTGGAATCTAGTTTTTAATTTATAAAAAAAATGTCGTGCATTTGTAAAAAAAAAGGAACGCATAATGTAGTGTAGTTAAAATTATTTGTTAGTTGTTATTGTCTGTCCTAAGTAATTTTCCTACTGAAGAATAATCGCTTTTCCACTCTATTGATGCTGGTGGTAGGAGCACTATTTGAACTGTTAGAAGGTAAAATAGGCTTTCACTAGTATGGGTAACTTCTATGAATGAACATAGAACAACGTAAATGGGGAATGTAGGAAAAAATGATTTATTTTATTTTTTTCTGGTAATTTCGTTCTTTTTCTCTCAAAAAAACGTAGGAAGTTTTAGGTTTGTTAACTGATTACACAAACGTTACCTAACATAAAACTTTACTAAACCTTTGGTTCAAACATGAATGTTAAAAAAATATTATGCATAAACTCTTACTACTGTCGGTTCAGGGAGGGCACTAATTCTATTGTATAGACAGTTTCCAAATTCACAATGACTCCCTGAACAGATAAAAGCAGTGGTCAAAAACAGCCCCATAGGTATTTTTAAGTAAATAGGTTGGTTTTCCTGTGAGAGATGAGTGTTTAATTTTATATTAGGTAATATACCAATAGTAATGTTTTGACAAAAAAAATAAGCTGTAAAACTTCCAATAATGTAAATCCAAAACACAAAAACACAAATGTATTGTTGACACTTTTAATTTCAGACTTATTTTACAAGAAAAAGTGAACTTTTTAGTGCGTTTTTTAGCATTAGAAAGAAGGAAAAAGAACAAAGCACGAGGTCTTTTATATAAGACACTTTATGCCACACAGCTGTCAAAGTAGGTTCTCTATTGTATGGGCAAAAATCATTTCCCAAAGTGTCACTTCCCTAATGATCATTTGGCAAAAAATCACTAGTCAAATTATTGTTTCGCATTTTATCACTTGGAAATATCTCCTATGGCAAAATATTACTTCGCAAATTATTGTTTGGCAAAGTTTTACATAGTCAAGTTACATTTGGTCAAACGTATTATTTGGCATAACATTCGTTTTCCAAATTATTGCATGGCATACGATTTAGACCCTAATTGTGTAGTTCATACGAAATCTATTTGAGTGAGATTATTACATATTTTGCTAAGCAAGTAGTTTTAAAAAAACAAAAGTAAATAATTTACAGGTAAGATTATTATAATGCATACCTATAGTACAAAAGAACATATAATATATGTTCTTTTGTACTATAGGTATGCAAATAAGCAGCATGCATGCAAGCAAGCCCCGAGTCGGTTTCGCCCTTTTCATCGAGAGTCTCCAGCGAATCGACGCCACCCCGCTGCGCGGGGTGTCTATTTCTGGTCTGAGGGACACAAGTGAACTCTAACCTAACCGAGCAAAAACAAAGTTCGCTTATGACAAGCCATTTTTTCCACCCTGATACCTAATGTGCGAAATGAAAATGTGAACAAATGTTTTGTTTGGAAAACAATATTAGCCCGAACAAAGTGTTTGCTTAATAAACTTTTGTCTTAATAACACTTGACAAAGCAAAACTATGCCAGATGATATTTTGACCAAATCAACAAAATGCGAAACAAAAATGTGCTATTTGTTCGTTTGGGAAATGAAACTACTGCCTATAAGTTTTGTGGGAAGTGAAATTTGGCGAAAAATTTGCCGCCATTAAAAAAGACAGATCATTGTTGTCGACCCTAAAATGATGGAAGTGTTTTTATTATTTATATCTAAATAATACTTACAATATATTTATAATATATATTTATTTTGAATGTTTTTATTATTTTACGTCACACCTGGCCATAATGCGAGTTTTACTGCACGCTGCGCGTACGGGAAAACTCGCATTGTGGCCAGGTGAAGACGTAAAATTTTGTACTTAACACGGGCGGTAATTCGTAAACCTTCGGTTCGGGCCACAAACACCTGCGATCTGGGGCATTCACGAATTCACCGCCCTAGTCACGTAATGTACTATTACTCTGTAATTTTAAATTTCGTTATTCAGTTCTCGAAAGGTTGCTTAAATATAAAACCTAAAGAAGAAGAGGTTTGAAACGATCGGTTCGTATTTTTCGCTATCTAAATTGTCAAAATTGACAATCGTATCTCGTTCTTTTTCCTGTTTTCTTGCTAATTAACAAATTATTTAATTCAGATCACGAGATTATTAAACGAGTATCTATTTGTTAATTAATATCAAGATTTTATTTTTCGCTGTGTGTGGTGGTGTGCGGACTACGATGGAGCTACCAGAGGCAGGCCCAAGTGGCTTGCAAAAAAGACCGACTCGTTCTCTCCCGAACGTTTTGCCTTCAACAAAAGCAAAGAGACAGAAACAAAGTCCATTAACAACAAATGAGAAACGTTGGTGTTCAACATTTACAAGTCGGTGTGTGAACTTTGCAGCAATAATGAATTTCCGTGTCTGTTTAATATTTATCCCAAGCAGAAAAGGTTGACGACGACTTCTTCTTTGTTTAGCGTATTACTAATCCCAAAAAAACGCACTATAATGTGCAACCAAATGTTGATAGGTATTTTTATCGAAGCCCCGGTAATCCCCGCATTGAGGTCCAATTGATTTTTTTGTCTAGTATCCGCACATTTCGTTTGATCAAGTATAATACACATTGTATTTATTTAGTTTTTGACGATTATAATAATGACTTCATGTGAATTGGCATAATAAATAATATATCAGTTTATATTACGTTCCACTGCTGGGCACAAACCTATCATGGACGAGAATGAAATGAAAAAAATAATGGTACCATAATTATACCGGTTTGGAAAAGGAATTATAAAAGTTTCAGTACAATTAAAAATAAATACCGGTAACCGATATGTATTTCTACACGGTTCCGGATCCGGTACCGTTACGTTGGCGGCGCGGCTAACCTTTACAATATAACGCTATTGTAATGGAATACCGATTCCATACCAGTATAACCGTAACCGAAATCAGTCCATGCTCGTAAGTCTGCCTTTAAAAACAAAATTGTTGGCCAATTGTTAAAAACTGAATCGATAACAATATCCATATACTTAATTGAACGAGCGAGCGAGACGAACGGGGATTTTCATTTCAGCTAGGCAATTATTCCAGATTTCCAGATTCGCGTTTAAAAGTTCTTTACGCAAGTTGTTTGCTAGCAGAGCCGTAAATGCTTATGTTGCTGTTCTCTATTTTCGTCTGTTTATATATATACATATACGTATATTGTATGAAGGTATTTATATGTATTTTATTTATTTGTCTATTGTCGTTATTTATTATGTATGCATAACCACTGTGTGTTTATATCTGTAGTTACACCGCCCACAATTTGTCTGCTTTGCCCAAATGTTGACTGGTAGGGAATGCTTACAGCTTTAAGTCCGCCTTTTGTACGATATGTTGTTCTTTTGTTCAATAAAGATTAAATAAATAAATAAATATTCTTTCGTATGTCCGGCTGTGTAGACTTCTCCTCTATATGTCGTAGGTAGCTATTTCTCAACCGATTCTCGGGAAAATTTGTGAGCTGATTTGAAAATTATACAGAGTGACATTCAATCCGAAACTATAAGGGACACGGAAATTTGCTCTAAGGAGTCACCCAGACTGATTTTAGAAAGAATAAAAACTGCATTTAACATAGTACACAGTCAAATCTGTCTAAAAATCCGAGTTCGTTTTTTGCGTATAAAATGTACCTAAGTATACTTACTATGCCTAAGCATGGCTATGTCCCCCCAGTAAGTTCAGTCATCCATCACCAGTGAAAGATTTTTTATAATCGGATAAGTGGTATCGGAGGTTATACCGTACATAAAAACATACAAAAAATATCACTTTACAATAATCGTTCCGGTAGCATAGTGGTTCAGGCATGCGACTGTCAAACGGCGGTCGTGGGTTCGACAGATAAGTTTCATCTCATATTTACCTAAACAAGACATTCAATAATTTTGTAAGCAAATGCCCATAACCCAGCCATTGAAGATTAGTAATGAATGAGTGAAAGCATCATAAACGTATAGAAACGTAAACGCGTGAAAAAGGCGAATTCGAATTTTGAATTTTGACGTTCATCGAAAACAGTACCATAGTGTCAAATGATATATTTCTCTCTTCCTGACGCGGTCTAGGTCCGGATTCGAGACACTGGCCACTAAGAGTTTTGATATACAAACTCGCCTGTTATTCACAAAGCTTACTAAATTCGTCCGTCCGGTAACGCAAAATTGTTACTAACTTTGAGGTCATTATTTTAGACGCGACTCACGGGCGAATACAAAACATTTTGTGAATAATACGTAGCCTCTCTGATTGTAATTAATTAATTATGTAGTACCGCAACTGCGGGTGAATATGAATATAATAAATCAAAGTACTAATATACTTACTGAGTATAGGTAGTTACCTTATTCCTTATAACGTTAGATTTTTGTAAGGAAAAATACCTCTTTTATCTTCCTTTATAAATATTGTACTTAATAGTGTTATTTCGATTATTTAATGTGTTTCAAATGGAACAATGTAAATGTTTTTGTTTATCAAAATGGTTTTCGAAGCAAAGATTTACGCACGATTTGTCTAATCTCATGTGGAATAGGGTATAGAATAGATAAAGGTAGTACTTTGTTTTTTCAACAGTAAACCTAAGGATACTCATGAATCATGATTTTCTAAGTAAATGAAAGGCGTAACATCTTTTTAAATGATATACCGATCTAAAATAGTATTTATGTAGTATGTAACATGTAAGAATAGGTCTGCCATAAATATAGTAGGGTATTTTTGTGGTTCATCTAGATACAATCATGCTTATCAAGAATTTATAAACATGTTTAAGTTAGAAAAAGATACTTTTGCACATTATAAGTAAATCTTAGTTAGTTGAGACGGTCATATTGGTTTAGAAATCCAAATAGAAAAACAAAAAAGTAGTATGTCCGTCGGGATTTGAACCCGGTTCAAGGATGGCGTTACAGGCAGATTTAAGCAAAAGAGCACTGCGCTGCCGCATGACATTAGGTAACGAGTAAAAAAGTCAGCTGCATTCATATTGTAGTCTAGAGTGCCTGCCACAAGTACATTTAGTTTCACTATTTCCTAATAGAGGCGCTACTATAGATTTAGTTTTGCGCCCTCTAGTTTGATTTATGCAAGATGTTTGACAATGACAAACTCGAAAGTGACATTTAGCTACGTTAGTCTGCGTAAATTCACGGAAAAGCACTTTTATGCATATTTTCGGACTACATTTTAAAAAGAAACACTGTTTAGTGCAGATTGATTGCGATTCATACGTAGCAAGCTCTTCGGCTTCCGCAGTTTGAAACACATGTTGGCACTCGTCACGGTTTTGCGTAAAACGATGAGCAACCATCGAAATTATATATCGCGACATCTGTTAGCAACAGCTCGACAGGAACCAGTGACGTTGAACCTTAAGGTAGCGTATTACATAAATACAATATCTACATTATACATTTTATGGTCATATATCGTGCGTGCAATGGCAAGAACAGGCCGGCTATCGCTAGAGATAAATAGATTCTAAATCATATGAGTAAATGTATGTGAACTATAACTTTATAATTTTATTATAACTTTCCTCCACCTGGACATCATTTTAGTAAAATTATCATTTCACATAGCTACGAAAATAAGCCTAATACAACCATGACTAAGCGTAAATTGGATCCATAAAACAATATTACATAATAAGCAATTCAATTTCATTATAATAAATACTAAATGCCGCGATATCATAACAGGCGGAAATTAATGTTTAATAATGTATCAGACCGAACAATATCGTTCATAATACCTATTCATAGCTGTATAACAATTGCGTTTGTGGTTTTGCAAAGCCGGTGTTTTTAACAAGGAAAGGTAAATTATTAAGCGCGATATTAAGTGTATTAAAAAAAATGGAATTGTCATCATTCCTCCACGTGAGCATAGGCACTTTTTGTGTACTTAATTGGAATTATATTCTTAACCTGTACCTATTATATACATGTTGTCATTGGTTTCTGTTTACTGTAGGTATACTTGAGATTATTTGACTTGGCCGCATTGTATCAAAGTAGTCTATTCTAGTGTTGGGTTACTCACTCGTGAGGCACGTCATACTCATTTCATTAAATTTTCGAATCTTCTGTCGCGATCTATTGTACACTACACTTGAAAAAAACCTTGTTTTACTTCCGATAGACGTTAATTATTAGATCCCTAACCACATTTGAATTCGGACATTGTACCACCAAATTTTTGGAAATGAGGTGCTCATACAAACTCAATTTCATGTCCTATCCAACACTAGTCTATTCTAAAAGCACCTCTAGCGTCCAAGGTAGAAGATTCCAATTCCAATGTAAGTTTTATGATAAGTCGGCCATATCACATTATAATCTCAACCACTAATAAGGGGTAACATCCGCACTCGCTCGCTTTCCACGAGAGCAGCAAAAGTAGTTTGGGCACTGCCCACATCAGCAGATTAGTCTAGTCCAGGGTAATTAGGTACGTAACTTTTCGAACGAGCGTTACTGCAATTCAACAAAAAAAAAACAATACATTTAGATCTGCGTTACGCAATCGACCACCTGGTCAAGGGGGTCATCAGGGTCGCATATGTTCTCCGTGCCCACATTACTAAAGTACCGACCCTAAGAAATACGAGCTAGAGGCGTGAGAGGAAATCATTACAATGCCTTCATTAGGAGATCCTGGAGTGATCCGGCTGGTTTCATTTAAGGCAAATTAAATTATGGATTTAATTAGTAACCTCCTCTAACGGCTAGGTTATTCTACTGAGATAGCCTTTGTTGGGCTCTCGCAGCAGGTTTTCAGGTGTTTCACAAAAAAAAGGTAACTGAACGGACCTGATCGTCAATGTCTGGGTACAACGCGTGCAGACGACGGGGGTGCGCGGGGGCGGCGGCGAAGGCTTGCGGCTGCTGAGCGCCGCCCGCGTGACCTCGCTGCATGCCCGCCTACTGCCCAGTCATTGCGCCCGAGACCCTGTTGGGATAATCGACGTTAAATACATACGCATAGAGACCAAAGTCCCGGGTGATTCGGGTATTTGAACCGCTCTATTCCCTTAGTGAACGTGCTCGAGACCCTGTTGGGATAATTGACGTTAATTACATTACATATACCAAGAGACCAGAGTCCCGTGTGATTCGGGTATTTGAACAGCTCTATTACCTTAGTGAACGTCCTCGAGACACTATTGGGATAATCGACGTTAATTATGTACGCATAGAGACCAGAGTCCCGTGTGATTCGGGTATTTGAACAGCTCTATTTCCCATAGTGAACGTGCTCGAGAGATTGTTGGGATAATTGACGTTAATTACATATGCCAAGAGACCAGAGTCCCGTGTGATTCGGGTATTTGAACAGCTGTTTTACCTTAGTGAACGTGCTTGAGACACTATTGGGATAATCGACGTTAATTATACACGCATAGAGACCAGAGTCCCGTGTGATTCGGGTATTTGAACCGCTCTATTCTCTTAGTGAACGTGCTCGAGACCCTGTTGGGATAATCGACGTTCTTTAGTAACTTTTACATAGAGAGGAGAGTCCCCTTAGTGAATGTGCTCGAGAATCTCCCCCTGTTGGGATAATCGACGTTAATAACATTCATATAGAGATAATAATCAATATGGATAATATAGAACAAAGAGAAGTTTCTTTACATTGAGGGCGTGAAGGGGAAGTATTCATGACTAGTTAATGAATGATTTCGGTGGATGTGATCTTCCATATGCCAAAAAACCATCTTCCATCAAGACAACGTCGACCCTAGTCACACATTCTGTGTTAAAGCTATGTGAAAACTCAATGTGTTTAAGTACGATTTGTCGCTCCATCCACCTTATTCGCCCGGTACTTGTATCAGACTTTGACATGTTTCTCAAGCTCAAGCAAAAAAATAAAAGATTTTTATTTACGCGATGTTGTTTTTACATTTGTATGGAGCGTTGGCCGACTGGGGCGACCTGGTCCATACAATGTAAAAAAAAACGCGTCAACAAAAATATTTTAGGTTTTTCTTATCAGAACACAATACCTAAAGACCGATGCCCTTGACCGGTTCACATATCCCATTTTTGGTACACTCTGTATAAATAAGAAGGTACCTAAGAGTCGTATAGTGTGTTTATCCTTGTCACACTGACTACAAATCTTGTGTATGAAAGAAACAAATAGTTGTTGAACGAGCAGTTGTATTTTGTTTACAATCAAAGGGCCGCGTGGGCTTGGACCAGGAAATTTATAAAGCTTATCGACAGTGGGCCTGACCGAACCATAACCAGGATAAGTCTGATCCGTGGTTACCTATAGTTGTAATGATTTTTAAGGTCAAGTGATACTAGGAACGAGTGGCGAACATGGGCTTCTATCGCTTCTAGCAAACTTCCTTAGTTGAGTTTTTCGAAGAAGGACACACACACGTGATGTACCTATCGATCGATATGTACGAGTGCGGGAAACATGTCGTATATGTCCTTGGAGAAATATCGCAAGTTAGGGAATTTAACAAATGTACTAGATCTAGAATTTACCGAGGTATCAACGATTTACGATTAATTACATTTCATCAACCTGTAGATCCGGTATTGAGAGTAGTACGAGTGTCACCAATCGAGTTGATATTGTTAACACACATACAGTATGTTACTATTTTCTGACGATTAGTTGGGATTAAAGATAATGCATAAAATTGTAATTGGTGATGTTTTCAATTGTTTCTTCTTATCTCTTCTTTCTTGTTATCTCTGTAAAGTAGCCTGACCGATTTTCTGGATTATTTCTCAGGCTAAGGATACCCGGTATTATAAGTTATGTTATCAACTATCAGATAGTTAATCATACTTTTTATTTCATTAATAATTAGAATCAATACGTAGATACACGAAGCATGAGAAGCATCTAGTCCCTATTCCACCAACTAGACAATTCTCACGTGACATCATTTGAAAATTCGCTATACATTACCGAGTCCACAAGTAACCATGGTCTCCATTGTCGACGCGGAAACTTTTAAGAAAATGTCACTATCGGGTAAAAATTGCCTTGGCAGACAATCCTGCATCCGTGTATAGTATAGGGCCGAATCCCTTCAGAGCGCGCTCTCTATGCGAGCCCAAGGGCTAAAGGCCCGAAGGCCGGGCCCACGCGGATACTTACAACCTCCTCCCAGATCACAAGTAAGACGTATGTGCGTATAGTGCAAGTTATGACTTACAAAAATACTTTCCGCTTTTTGCCTCCCATGGCGGAATTTCACAGTTTCTCCTCCTTTTCCAAGGAAATAAAACTCAAAACCCTTTCAGATTTGAAAATAATTTACTTTAAAAACAAAGTTTTAACCGACTGCAATTTAGTACTCCGCCAAGTCACGAGTACATTTCCTTTTTTTTTTACAATTTACCATGTGAAATGCGTTGATTACTATATAGAAAAAAACCGAATCGCTGTATGTGGGCCGATAATATTTGAGGACTTCCGTCGATTCCCCAAGATCATCACCAATGGCAGTTCGTTAGTTCCTATTTCAACGGAATCTTATCAGAACCTGTGACGTACTTTTGCACTTTTAAGTACATAATTGAGGAATTCGATAAGTCATCTGTGGTCTTCATCATCAATTCCTCGCCACCAAATTGATGATTCCGGATGTAAATACACGAGTTATAACAGAAAATACCAAAATCACTACACGCGTGCCTAATAAAATTGAGGAGTCCCCTCAATTCCTCATGGATCCCATCATCTAACTGAATTTTGAAAAAAATGGGACCCACCTGGAAGTATATACATAGGAACAAAAAAATTTTTTTTCGAATAGGCTCATCATCATCAATGACGGAGTTCTGAGGTAACAAACATTGAAAAAAAAAATGCCGAATTGAGAACCTCCTCCTTTTTTTTGAAGTTGGTTAAAAAAAAGTCAAACTACAACATAGGTACCGTGGTCGTAGAACTATTATATAATCTGTGACCGTGGTCAATTGTTGGTGGCTTCACACGGTCGACTGGCAATGAGGTTTCCATATGTAGATGATATGACTTCCGACGTAGTGAATGCAGAATTCTTGAATTGAGGCAGAGAATGTAGCATGGCGGTGAGGACCCGCATTTGTCAATTTTAAAACCAATTCCAATTTAATACGATTGATAAAATAGACCCGCTTGGTTGTACATACAACGTCGTATGACTAATAAACTAATTATGTGTGTCATTAATTACTATCAAATAATAATTATAAACCTGACTATAAAGCCTACTGTATATAAACCAACAACTGACAATTAAAAATGTTGCATGTACTGACGTCATGAACCAAAAGAGCGGCCTATTGCAATAAGCAATGAGTCAGCACGTTTTTGTTTACGCGGACACTACGAATAGGTGCGGTCAATATTAACAAACAATATTATGTATATGATTGTAAATCTTATTGTAGATAAATTTAAGATACGTAGTGTGGTATTTAAATGTGAAGGTACAGTCACCAGCAAAAGTAGCTATGCGGGTCAAGCGTTCAAAATGATCCACACATGACTCTAATGTCAAGACGATAAGGACTGTCTAGATCATTTTGAGCGTGTTATTTTACGTAGCTTTTACTGCGGCTGACTGTACAACTGAATTCATGGTTATTATGATTTTATTCTTTTCTTGAGTTGATACAGTAAATTATCGATTTAATGGCCGTGAACGGTAAATCGCTTAATATTGTCGCGGCGCCCACACGTGTGAAAGCAAAGTTGAATGAGGCTGGTCCAGGGATATGTGACCACATTGACCGGATATAATTAAAAAATATTAGAGTTGACCGAGTTGCATCACAGGAATCCGTTGAAAAGGCTACTCTACAGTGCAAGCTATTAGATTCAAATTCCTATGAGAGTTTTATACAATGTCGGTCACCATAAATTATTTCAACAATACAAGCATCCCCCTTTTACTAGCAATTTACCGAATATTGATGGGCTTACAAGTAGAAATGGCATCAGCACGTCCATCATGAGACGGCCGCGACATACTCTCGATTTATCTCGCACTATACCTCTTGCTCTAATAAAAGAGAGGGATAGTGATAGCCGTGCTGGATACTATCGTTCCTTTTGCCGACCCCGAAATGTACAGCGAATTGTTATTGCCGTACAAAATGGGAAAGTGATGAGAAATTGGTCTGAACGCTAGTCTTTGGCTCGCCTAACTTAAGAACATCTGACAACTGTAAGTTGGGTGGAAAGGTGGAAGTTTGAATGTGTTTTCTATTCCAAATTGCGGGTAAAAACTTGAATTTTAAAAATGCAGAACCCAGGTATCTGAGGTAGTTGTACGGAAAACCCAATTGGCCAACTTTAATAACATACCTAACCATATGTGGGGATTTTTGTAATGAGAAAAAACATTCAACGGATGTTAACACTTAGTTTGCCACGGATAAAGTTGGTTTTGTGAGCAACCAATCCAGTCTAGTAAGTAGACGAAGACAAAAGTGCCTAAACACACTGGGGCCTTACGCATCGTTCAGGTACCTCAAGAGCAGATCTCAGTCAAACGGTAGGCCTCATAAGATTTGATTACAGCCACCAGGACAGGTGAATAAAAGCATGTAATTGTTTGTTGCAATTTCTCCGCTATATGAGCAGGTTGTCTGGAAGAGATCGCTGTGTAGCGATAAGACCACCTGTTGTTAACCTCCAGATAGTCTAGATACTTTTAAGTTTTATGGGCTGTATTTGATTTATGTTTACAGGTGCTGTGCAATAAAGAGTGTTTGTATTGTATTGTTTAACCCGTGTGCTGTCGGGTTAGAATTTAACCCCCCCCCCCTTTTCCCGTCGTGGGTGTCGTAAAACTGTGTTGTGGGCGAAGGGCTATAACAACCTATCTAGGCCAGTCATTATAGATTTTGACCCGTGAATAATTAGTTCTTGGATTTTTTTTTCATAGGTCCCTCGGGGGGGTCACTGGGAGTGTACATTAAAAAAGTAGACCGAATCGGGCGTATATTCGAAAAAAAGGTTTTTCTTGAATAACTCGGCCATTTTTGATTTTACAGTAAAACCGTGAGGACAAAAATTGTAGGAAATTTGATTCTCTACAAGTTTGGTCCCCAAAATTTTTCTTCTAGGATCGAAATTTTGGAAATTTAACCTGAAAAACGCTACAAATTCAAAATATTATAATTATCTCCTATGTTCCACGTTTTACGGCATGAATGAAGGGAAACAAAGTTGTAGAGAATCAAATTCTGAAAAAATTTTGGTTCCTACCTTTTTTCCCCCAAAATCGATCAAAGATCTAATTATTCACGGGTAGGTTCGGTTATTTGGATAAAATGACTGGCCTAATCACTGCGATATCATTTTGCCGATCTTTTATACTTACATTTATGCTAAAAGCGGCGTTGGAACATAAGTTTAATGTGCTCTGCCTACCCTTTTTGGGAATAAAGGCGTGAATGTATGTACATACATTCACGCCTTTATACGAATATTCCTTATCCCTAACCCGGTAGCAGTAATGATAATTGAGATCCCACAAAGCTCCAGTCATTATAAACCTATGATATCATATCCAACTGCATATACAAGCAATCAACCTGTTCTAACGTCACGGACAAATAAGGTAAAAAACGGTAACGTGTGATGTCTAATGATAAATGAACATTACAAAAAAAAACTCGCTTAATGACCTGCGTGCGCTCTCGTTTTAATTCGCGAGCATTGTTGCTATGCCAGCTGTAAGGCATGGTATAGACGAGTGCAGTAAGTCATTATAAGTTATAAGTGGCACAATTTATAAAGGGTCGTGGGTCTGGGTGGGTGGGTAATAGTTATATAACTCTGGCATGACGTGTTTATCACGTCGATTAGAGACATACACGTCTTAATTAACCAGTGGTTGCGACGGCGAAGTTATGAGTTTATGACAAGGCCATATCAAAGTTAAATCTCCCACGGTAGAATAAAACACGTAACTCATTCCCGTGACAGATCGTGACGTCAGTATACCTTGCCTACGTCATCAGCATCTTAAAAATGGCGCACAGTCACAGTGTGGCACTGTGTGATTGTAAATTATCTATTTAAATTATCCGAGTAAACTTACGTGTCATTCGTGCATTAAGGCGCCGCGCTGTAGGTTAGATTAGGTAACTATAATGCGTCTGTTTATAATAATATGGTTTCGAAAAAATACAAATAGTAATCTTGAGGCTTTTCTCGAAATCGAAACATGATTTAGCATTTTTCGCTCTATAAAAAAAAATCACGAACGTAGGTCTGAAAGGGTCTAAAATACACTTAAAATATTTGCTACAAATTATGCACAAAAGCTAAAAATATTAAAATGGCTAAAAATCGGCAATATCATGTTTGAGAGAACTCAGTGATTTCTTTCTTATTTATTTAAATGGCCAAAAAAATTGAAATAAAAATCCTGATATCCGCCCTTCCGAGCACGCACTTCCATCTCGCCCACGCTTATGCTCAGTAAGAGGGAGAGAAGACCATGAACCTACGGCGCCTTAACAAAACTCCTTTCTTAATTGTGCAAATTATAGCGCGTTAACAAATAGAGGTTATGAGGTAAAAGTGGATGGTACAGTTGGAAGGGACCTCGTCGAATTTTTTCCGACCAAATCGGAGAAATCCTCAAGAACTTTTCTTCAGGTCTCAAGAGCACCCTCAACCGACGAGCATGTATGAAGAATGCGATGAAAAAAAATGAAGCAAGAAAGATTTGTCCAGATCGTATAGTCCGTTTATTTAGGATTAGAAATACGGTAAACAAAGAAGCAGTCGTCGTCAACCTTTTCTGCTTGGGACAAATAGTAAATGTTCACCACTGTATGTTTCTCATTTATTGTTAATGGACTCTGTTTCTGTATCGTTGCTTGTGATGAAGGCAAAACGGTCAGGGAAGAACGAGTCGATCTTTTTTGCAAGCCACTTGGACCTGTCTCTGGTTAGTCCATCGCAGTCCGCACGCCACCACACAGCGAAAAATAAAATGTTAATATTAATTAACAAATAGATACTCGTACAATAATCTCGTAATCTTCAACAATTTGTAGATTACCAAGAAAACAAGAAAATAACGTAAGATACGATTGACAATTATTATGACAATGTTGACAGCGAAAAAAAACGAACCGATCGTTTCAAACCTCTTCTTCTTCAGGTTTTTTTTTGTGCAACCTTTCCAGAACCGAATAACGAAATTCAAAATAACAGAGTCAAAAAATAAATACATTAAAAATAAATATATTGTAGTAAGTATTATTTAGATAGCACTAATGAAAACACTTCTATCATTTTAGGCTAGACAACAATAACGTAAGTCTTTTTTTCTACTCCTGTACTTTTAACTGTCATTTACATAGTCCCGAACACTAATATAAAGACATACAAAATAAGTCTGCAGAAAAGTCTATACTCTATTCCCCATAACAGTACGGCACAACCGTGCTGTTTTGTCGCCAAAACGATACGCTTAGCAGCCATACGCTTCTAAACCTGGGTAGTGCTACATTGTGCCACGGCCTGCTAGACACGATCGAGTAGGCCGCGACGCGACTAATCTAGAGGGCCATGCCGAAACATAAAATACATTAGGTACTACCAACTTAACAAACCACTGAATGTATTTACTTCAAATAAATTATTGTACTAACGGCATTGCTGCCAACTTAAGAAAAACCTTGGTCTTAATATGACAGTACTGGCAAGTTGAATTAAGAACAAAACAGACCATAAACAAGATGTGTCAATGTGTCATGTTTCCAATTTCCCACCAAAGTTCCAGTTCAAAATTGAAAGACGAAATATGATAACTATTCGTTATTAATAACTTCTTAAGATTTGATTCGCGTTTGTGAAGTGAAGAAAAATGTGTACGTTCCTTTTAAAATGGACGAGGAAGAAAATAACTGCACCGCTGATGAAATTGCGTGAGTAGTAATAGAACTAACGGAAAACTGACTGCCTGAAAAGTCAAATTATGCTATTTATTTAAAATAGTCGTAGAAAAAATATTGTATGCAACGGTGTATAACTTGGTCTTAAAACGCTCGTGGCGTCTTTAATTGCGCCACTCACGACACTCGCGTTTTAAGACCCTGCTTATACAACAGTTGCATAAAATACTATTTAGTGGCTGTTTGAGATCCTTTGACAGTTGTGTGGCATAATAGTTATTTACGATACAAGTCCCGAAAATAGGAAATTCGCAACGAGTGGTGATAAATTAAAACACGACCGAAGGGAGTGTTTTAAATCAACACGAGTTGCAAATTACCTATTCGCACGTGTATCGTACAACGTTTTACTGTACATATGGCTCTTTAAAGTTTCGACATATGCATGAAAAGTGCTCTTTTCCGCACTAGTGCGGGAAAGTAGCACCATATGTACTGTAAAGTGTCTTACATAAAAGACCTCGTGCTTCGTGCTTCAGCCTTCTTTCTAATGCTAAAAAAACGCACTATAGCAAGTGGAAATCCGTGGTCTCTGTCTACCCCTTCGGGAAGTAGGCGTGATTATACGTACTGTAGCACGTATATTGCATGTCCTTGAAATTTTAGGGTCGTCAACGCGCATGTAACACCCCTGGAGTTGCAAGCGTCCATAGGCTACGGTAATCACTTACCATCAGGTGGGCCGTAAGATTGTTTGCCACCGACGTGGTACTAAAAAAAATTAAAAAGGGGCCCCGAAATGAAAATGAAAAACATGCGCATTTCAGAATGGTTATCGAATTAAAATATAGCTACAGTTTTAAAGTATCGTAATACATGGTTGCCAAATTGTAAGTCAATGCACTTGAAAGCTGACGAAAATGAATTTGCGGGTATTGTTGGATCGTACAGTACATACTTACAGAGAATAACAACTTAGAAAAGTATTCCCCCGACATTTTTATTTCAAAATTCAATATCTTAAAACCAACTGAACAATCTCGAGCGCTTCAGCTTTCGGACAAAAAAAAACAAACTCATTATAATCGTTACGATGGCAGTGTGTGAGACACGTCAAACTCATAACACCTGCCCCCCTCTTTTGCGGTGGGGTTAAAAAGTGCCTTTCGTGTAACGGCAAGTTTTAAGACACTATAGTGGCATTAACCACTCATAGTGGTAGCCCTACGCTTAAAAAAAGCCGCAAATCGATGTACAGTTTAGCTGTTTGGCACACACAAACTATAGGGCAAAACAATTTTTTTGACCCGAAGTTCCTAAAAAAATTTCCCTTAGGGGGGGAGTACCGAAACATTTTTCTTTTTGTATGGAAAAAATTTTATTTTTTTTCAGAAACCTGTCGTGTGTAGTATCATATGAAAGGCCTTTTCGAGGCGATTCTAAAAATATACCACATCATTACATTTTAGCCATATTCTTTTAATTAAAACAAAAATAATTTTCGAAACATACCAAGTTTGGGCTCCTCCAGACACGATATGGCTGTTTTTTTAGAAATTCAATATACCACAAATGATACGTGATATCCTCATATCTAACCTCAAAAAAGCTATTTTGAAAATAATTGCATTAAGTTTTTTTTTTTTTTAAATTCAATATTACCAAGTGACACAGTTCTACTTCAATACCTATTTTACGTGACATAAGGAACTGTACTGCAGATACGGTACATATTAATCATAAAATGATACGTAGTATCCATATATCCAACGGGAAATACCTCTTTAACCCTTTAACTGCGCCTTTTCATCAGTTGGTATAGTTTGTTTAGTTTTTGTCACAAAATATCAAGGTTGGCATCTTGCAGATACGATATACCCAACTAATTAGGTTAGATATCAAGATATAATGTATCACAAATGATCCGTTATATCTTGATATCTAACCCCAAGAAAGCAATTTTGAAATAATTTCATATAGTTTTTTTTTTATTTTTTTTATGTATACAGGGTGGAAAGATCGAATGCCACATTGATGGCAACAACTACCTGAAATATTGTAAATAGCACATTTTGTGTAAGGGAGACTTTCCTTTGTTTTTAAAAACAATAAATGCTGCATTTAAGGATTAATGAAAAATCGCTTGCCTCAGTCGGGACTCGAACCGGTCAAATGTGACAAAAAATAATGTGCTGTATTTTATGATGCAGATTGAAAGGGTTACTGATAAGGTTCATTTTTCTTTAAATAACAAATACAATCAGAATATCAAACCCTTTCAATCTGCATCATAAAATACAGCACATTATTTTTTGTCACATTTGACCGGTTCGAGTCCCGACTGAGGCAAGCGATTTTTCATAAATCCTTAAATGCAGTATTTATTGTTTTTAAAAACAAAGGAAAGTCTCCCTTACACAAAATGTGCTATTTACAATATTTAAGGTAGTTGCCATCCATGTGGCATTCAATCTTTCCACCCTGTATAGTCGTATCGATCGCTATGACCGACCGAACACCGCGACTACGCGACTACGGGCAGCCATTGGGCTTCCCCCACATCTAGCGTCTCCCGAACGTCGACGCCTCACCGACGCACGCGCGGCGTCGGCGCCGCGCTCCCGCAGCGCCGACGCGACGCTGCGGCGCTTCTCGAACGTCGACGTCGCAGTGACGTCCGCGCGGCGTCGGCGCCGCGTTAGCGCCGCGCCTCCTCGACGTCAGCGGCGGCTATTGAGCGTCGGAGCGTCTTGTCGGCGCCCACGCAGCGTCACTGCGACGGACAGAGCACGCAACCCACCGCGTCTCAACAATATCAGTTGTAAATTAGGCACCAAATAGGATACACGTACTAAGGGCTCCCCCACATCTAGCGTCTCCCGAACGTCGACGCCTCACCGACGCCCGCGCGGAGTCGGCGCCGCGCTCCCGCAGCGCCGACGCGACGCTGCGGCGCTTCTCGAACGTCGACGTCGCAGTGACGTCCGCGCGGCGTCGGCGCCGCGTTAGCGCCGCGCCTCCTCGACATCAGTGGTGGCTATTGAGCGTCGGAGCGTCTTGTCGGCGCCCACGCAGCGTCTCTCCCCCCGCTCCCTGCCCGCCGCGTCTTACTTGACTTGACTAGTCTTTACGTAAGCACCACAGGAAACACGTCATGTCGGAAACGCAGTCACCGCCACCGTCGGAAGACGAGTTAGATATTGAACTTTTTATACATGAAATTCAAAATCCATGACTTTTTGATAATCGAACAAATTTCGGACAGTAAGTACGTGTATCCTATTTGGTGCCTAATTTACAACTGATATTGTTGAGACGCGGTGGGTTGCGTGCTCTGTCCGTCGCAGTGACGCTGCGTGGGCGCCGACAAGACGCTCCGACGCTCAATAGCCGCCACTGACGTCGAGGAGGCGCGGCGCTAACGCGGCGCCGACGCCGCGCGGACGTCACTGCGACGTCGACGTTCGAGAAGCGCCGCAGCGTCGCGTCGGCGCTGCGGGAGCGCGGCGCCGACGCCGCGCGTGCGTCGGTGAAGCGTCGACGTTCGGGAGACGCTAGATGTGGGGGAGCCCTTACTGTTCGAAATTTGTTCGATTATCAAAAAAGTCATGGATTTTGAATTTCATGTATAAAAAGTTCAATATCTAACTCGTCTTCCGACGGTGGCGGTGACTGCGTTTCCGACATGACGTGTTTCCTGTGGTGCTTACGTAAAGACTAGTCAAGTCAAGTAAGACGCGGCGGGCAGGGAGCGGGGGGAGAGACGCTGCGTGGGCGCCGACAAGACGCTCCGACGCTCAATAGCCACCACTGACGTCGAGGAGGCGCGGCGCTAACGCGGCGCCGACGCCGCGCGGACGTCACTGCGACGTCGACGTTCGAGAAGCGCCGCAGCGTCGCGTCGGCGCTGCGGGAGCGCGGCGCCGACGCCGCGCGGGCGTCGGTGAGGCGTCGACGTTCGGGAGACGCTAGATGTGGGGGAGCCCACGATCGGAACTCAGATCTTGAGGGACGGGCGGGGGGATGGAGGAGAAAATAATTTATCGTTTTTGATCGTTATTATCTCTTAGGTAACACCAATAATAAACAAAACACCACAGTTCAATACAATTCTAGTAGAAAGTATATATTGATAAATTATATACATAAAAAAAAATCAAAAAAATACTAAATGAAATTATTTTCAAAATTACTTTCTTGGGGTTAGATATCAAGATATAACGGATCATTTGTGATACGTTATATCTGGATATCTAACCTAATTAGTTGGGTATATCGTATCTGAAAGAGTCTAACCTTGATATTTTGTGACAAAAACTAACCAAACTATACCAACTGATGAAAAGGCGCAGTTAAAGAGTTAAAGAGGTATTTCCCGTTGGATATATGGATACTGTGTCACTTGGTAATATTGAAAAATTAAAAAAAAATACTTAATGCAATTATTTTCAAAATTGCTTTTTTGAGGTTAGATATGAGGATATCACGTATCATTTGTGGTATATTGAATTTCTAAAAAATCAGCCATATCGTGTCTGGAGGAGCCCAAACTTGGTATGTTTCAAAATTATTTTTGTTTTAATTTAAAAAATACGGCTAAAATGTAATGATGTGGTATATTTTTAGAATCGCCTCGAAAAGCGCTTTCATATGATACTAAACACGATAGGTTTCTAAAAAAAAATTATTATTTTTCCATACAAAAAGAAAAATGTTTCGGCACTCCCCCCCTAAGGGATTTTTTTAGGAACTGCGGGTCAAAAAAATTGTTTTGACCTCTAGTGTGCGTGTGCCAACGCCACTATCACGAAATGTTTCGGCCTGTGTCAATCTGTCAATATTGTGGAAAAACGATTTGGAAAGTGACTAAACAAATAGTTACTAAACTAGCAACATAACATAATGCATTCGTACAATAGATACTTCTTGTTGGTGCTGGGGATGATGAATACGGAACGATCGGACGTGGCATGAATGGTTTTGAGCGTATGAAAGAGTCTGTACCTGGCTTTAGGCAACGAATTATATTAATCCTATCGTACTAATCTTTATCGTTGCTAGGTTGCTTTGCCTGCTCCGTGCCATAAAAAGGTAATAGGAAGCACAGGTACGCCTAGTTTGTTGTTCATTCATCAAATGATTGTCTTAGCTATGTTTGTTTGTTGTGTCCTAGACGTTAATATCGCCCACAACGTGTCTGTGACTCCGAGTTCAGTCAGGTGTCAGGTGCAAAAATATGTATAGATTGAATCCTCTCATAAATATTTACCGAAACCTTAATCCGTTGACAAGCGATGGGATTAATTTATGAGTAATTTGTATGCACCCATATTTTTAGACTCTGTTCGACTGTGCGGAAATTTCGTGCATTCATGTGATATTGTCACAGCACTGATGATGAAGGAAGACGTGAAATTGGTCATTGGAACTCTATAACGGAAAGACTATAAGGCAACTATATGTATATCTATATTTGGTTAGCCATAAACGTGTAGGCTGTACTTACAAAGAGAAAAGAAGCAAGGAACCCTCATTTTTGTTAGAAAACATGTTCTGAAGGGATTGGGTTTCACTTTTTGAACGAGGGAGAGTGAACGTAGTTTCTGCTAGGGCAAAAATTATTTCGTATGTAGGTAGGAGACTCTATAGGTCGCATTTCTCAACCGATTCTCTTGAAATTTTGTAAGCATGTAAATAATTAAACAGACTTTGTTTGTCGATTCAAAATTTCGTTTTTTTTAAAGACCAACTGTCTTTAAAAAAACGAAATGCGAGTTAGCTCACAGAGCCACAAGTTTAATTATTTGTTACGTAATTAGATCGATCTAGCCGTTGCATTCTACAGATTACAGCGTCAACATAGCCTAATGCAGGCAGCAACTGAAAGCATTACTAATTAGTTAGAGTGGTGAAATTTTTTCACAAATGAATATGTACAGTTTGAGGCCGAGCTATTTCAAGTTAATTCTAGGCAGATTTAGCCCGGATCAATAACCTGGATGGTTCCTATTGTTTCATTTTTTACCCGGCCCAGGTCCAGACGGCAATCTCACAGTTTTTTGCGTTTATAGCCACAGTTTGCTATATCTTCATTAAGGCGCCGTAGGTTCAGCGAAGTTAAGCGAACAGTGTTTTTGAAACAATATAATGCGTCTGTTTATAAAAATATGGTTTAAAAAAAATACGAATAGTAATCTTGAGGCTTTTCTGCAGGGAGATCAGTGTTTAGAAACATGATTAAGCATTTTTCGCTCGATAGAAAAAAATCACGAACATAGGTCTAAAGGGGTCTAAAATACACTTAAAATATTTGTTACAAATTACGAACAAAAGCTAAAAATATTGAAATGGCTTCTAAAAATCGGCAATACCATGTTTGAGGGAAATCAGTGTTTACTTTTTTATTTATTTAAACGGCCAAAAAATTAAAATTAAAAAACATGATTTCCGCGCTTCCGAGCACGCACTTCCATCTCACTCACGCTTATGCTCAGTGAGAGGGTGAGAAGACCATGAACCTACGGCGCCTTAATGATGCTGAGAAAAATACCTATTTTAATTTGCCGGTTTCGATGTTTTCCGTCAAGTGATTCCATGAATTCCCTCAGAACTTATTTTTGCACGACTGCGGCAGTGCCGAAAGAAAGGTATACCTATGATTATTTATTGCAGTCTAAAGTGTTACATCGTAGCATTTAAGACACTGAATCGATTTTGATGTATGAAGTATCATCGACTCGAAATTATGTGAAATCTTGGGCTACTTTTTGTATAAAAATCACGGCTTTTTTTCAGTTATTTTGTCCGTAGTTGGGATACAGTTTTTTGAACTTCTTATTCTTGTTCATGGAAGGTTTAACTTTATTTAAGGTAAACCTCCGAGTGCTCAACGCGACTAGTACACGGCGTAGCATGGGGACTCTATGTCAACGTGACATGGTTTAAATTCGAATGAAGAAAAATCCTCTTAGTTCTAATTTACCCCGTATTGCTTTGCATAGAGTGCCCAAGCTGTATCTGTACGTTTGCCTTACTTATCGTCAAGTTCGAGCTTTTCATTGGTGTAGTAGAACTTAGATTTTTTTCACAGATAACAAAAGAGGTCCGTGGATTGTTATAATTAACTAGCTTCTGCCCGCGACTCCGTCCGCGTGGAACTCGTTTATATCGCAGCTGCATACAAAGTTTTAACAGACTTCAATTTAGTACTCCGCCAAGCCACGAGAACATTTCCTATTTTTTTTACAATTTACCACATGAACTGATTTCCGATAGCAAATGCGTTGATTACTATAGAAAAAACCGAATCGCTGTATGTGGGCCGATAATATTTGAGGACTTCCATCGATTCCCCAAGATCATCACCAATGGCACTTCATTAGTTCCTATTTCAACGGAATCTTATCAGAACCTGTGACGTACTTTTGCACTTTTGAGTACATAGTTGAGGAATTCGATAAGTCATGTGTGGTCTTCATCATAAATTCCTCGCCACCAAATTTATGATTCCGGATGTAAATACACGAGTTATAACAGAAAATACCAAAATCACTACACGCGTGCCTAATAAAATTGAGGAGTCCCCTCAATTCCTCATGGATCCCATCGTCTAACTGAATTTTGAAAAAAATGGGACCCACCTGGAAGTATATACATACGAACAAAAAAAAATTTACGAATCGGCTCATCAATGACGGAGTTCTGAGGTAACAAACATTGAAAAAAAAAAAAATACAGCCGAATTGAGAACCTCCACCTTTTTTGAAGTCGGTTAAAAAGGGAATAAGAGCTTTTGACGTCTTCGATTGCGCAGTGACTTTTGATGCTGACTGTTCTACATAGATAGAACCTTAAATCAAAGTCCTCTCCCCAATAAATCATCCATACTAATATTATAAAAGCAAAAGTGTATCTCTCTGTTAACTCTTCACGCTTAAACCGCTGAACCGATTTTGATGAAATGTGATACCTATAGAGATAGTTTTAGTCCCTGGAAGGACAGTATATGATATATGATAGTCATATCATGAAAATCATCCCCGAAGGGGTTGAAATGGGGGGTGAAAGTTAGTATGGAGCTACAATATTAAACAAGTTCCGTGCAAAAGTCGCGGGCAAAAGCTTGTGCTATTATAATTCTGATAATTATAGCGTTGCCGTTAATTAGGTACCCACCCAGCAAATCAGTTTGTTATCTAGGATGTGATCTTAAACTCGAGCCCTAGCCACAGCCCATTAATATCACACATGGGCAACATCTGTTAGCTATCTGAATCTAATTGCATATTCAATGCAAATACACACAAATACACAAAGAAACTAACTAACTATCAGATCAAGTCAGTGACTAATTCTACTACAACATAATACGTGGAGGAAAAAAGACAAATGCACCAATGGGCACACACAAATATAAACCTAATTGCATTCCGATAAGGTCAATATATATATATAAATTTTTATTTCAGATTATATCCATATAGTGTTAGTAGGCCTTAATCTAAGTTGGTTAGTCTGTGCATAGACACGAACTTAAATCTACTTATCTCTAAATTGTGCAACCGCTCTTATTTGGCTGACCCAGTACATCAAAATAGGGCAGTCATATTTGTCAGCAATGACACCCAGGATGCCGTTGGAGCTTCCTCTGAGCCTGCTCAGCAGCGAGGCGATCTTCTTCCGCATAATTGCCTGGAAACTGTCCGTGCGGGCCTCCGCGAACATGAGCGAGGCACTACACCACCTTGGCAGTCCCAACAGCATCCTGAACGCATTGTTGTACTGAACGCGCAGGGCGTTATAGGCTTTTTTAGTGTACCTTACCCACAGGCTGCTCGAGTAGAAAGATTGGCAGTAGGCCTTAAACAGTGTGATTTTAACATCAGTGGAACATCGAGCAAACCTGCGGGCAATCATATTAGCCCTGACAGCCAACGCCCTGCGCTCCCGTTCTATGTCAAGGTCATCAGACAAATCAGGTGTTATAATATGCCCCAGATATTTAAATTCCTTGACCACGGACAGGGTGGTCCCATGCAGTATAACAGGAGCCACACAAGTAGGCTGCTTCACTTTCTCCGCCCTGAAAACCTTGACAACACTTTTCTTCGGGTTGTACTGCAGTCCGTGCGCCACAGCAAAGCCCTCACATGCCGTCACCAGTTTTCTAAGTGCACTGATAGATGGACTCAGCAGCACCATATCATCGGCGTAGCTGATGTTATTCATACAGTAACCATCAATGTAACACCCCACAGGCATGCTGCTGAGTCCAGCTAACAACTCATTTATGTAGAAATTAAACAGCCTGGGCGATGTAAGCCCACCCTGTCGTACCCCACACTCGAGTTTGTACTCGGAGGACAGACTGTCGGCCCATCGCACCTGATTTAACTGGCTACTATACCAATATTTCAGGATGTGCACCAACAATTTCGGTATGCTTGTTTTCTCTAACTTTCGCCATAAGATGCCATAGTCTACTCTGTCAAAGGCTTTCGACAAGTCGAGAAAACAAGCATAGACAGGTGTTTTCCTTCGCGTATAGTACCCGACAGTATGCTTCAGACTTAAAATGGCACTTTCAGTGGACAACCCAGTTCGAAAACCGAACTGAGCATCATGAATCTTTAAGTACCCATCTAGTATAGAGTCCAGCATACTGTCGAGTATCTTAGCAGCCGTCGTTGCCAGCGAGATGGGTCGATAGTTGTCCATCTTGGACAGGTCTCCGGTCTTGTTTTTGGGCACTGGCACTACTAAGGTCTTCATAAAAGCCTTGGGCAAGTAAGAGTGGCTCAAGCATAAACTTAAAAACATTGCAAGCACACGGGGCAAATGCACACCGGCATACTTGAAGTGCTCTATACTGAGGCCGTCGTGGCCCGGCGACTTTCCTCTCTGCATATCTCTCTGCATAATATGGCTTTGTCCTGAATCCTATAGGCGTATAAGGCGTTTTTTGTACCAAAGATATGTGTACAACATGTTGAGACTTGTCCTCTTGTCCAGTTTGAATCTACGGCCTTCATTCAATATTTGCTCCAGCTATTAGGATCACCAGGAATGTGGGAGGGAATGTCATAATATATGCATGTTATTGCATATTCAGAAATAAATCTTAATTTATTAGGTTGCCAGGCCTTATAAAAGTTATTTGGACAATACTTTTTGGGGTTGTTTCTTAAAATAACAAACACCTACATAAATAGGTACCTAGTATTCTAGCAAACATGCAATTCCAAAGTTGTTATTTTTCTTTCTATCCAATATTCTCTCTAACTTCCCAAAATATTTTAGATTACTCCTACAGTTCTCGAAATTCTTAAATCAAAGTTATCGAAAAAGAAAAGTGTGTAAGCTATTCACTCAACTGTTACCTATATAAAACATGATGACAGCCGACAACCGCTTTAGCCTAGTTGGTAGTGACCCTGCCTACGAAGTAAGAGGTCCTGGGTTCGAATCCCGGTAAGGGCATTTATTTGTGTAATGAGCATGAATATTTGTTCCTGAGTCATGGATGTTTTCTATGTATTTAAGTAATTATTTATCTATATAAGTATGTTTATCGTCGTCTAGTACCCATACTACAAGCTCAACACTCAATATTTTATTGCAATTTCACAAAGTAGTTGTTCAGGTGGTAAACTTATAGGTTAGAGCTTTGTGAACCCTGTTGGGCACTACAATATTATTATTATTATTATTTACAATCCCAGGGAGAGGAGAAATTCTGATTAATTACCTGAATAAACATTTATGATTAGATTTGTACTAATTGTAACTGTAATTCAATTCAACGCACTAATGTCATCAAGTACCTTGGTCTACATGTAGATGAAAAACTTAACTTCAAATTCCACATTCATAAACTTTCAGCTAGAATCAGAAAATCAATATCAATATTCAAAAAACTTCGTCACTCTGCAGAGAAATCCTTGTTAATCATGGTCTACGTCGCGCTGTGCCAATCAGTAATCAGCTACTGCATTACAGCGTGGGGCAGTGCAGCAAAGACCTCTATGTTAGAAATTGAAAGGGCTCAACGGTCTGTGCTCAAAGTAATATTTAAAAAAACCTTCCGTCATCCAACTACAGCTCTCTATGCCGAAGCTCATGTTCTTTCCGTTCGTCAATTGTTCTTACTCAAAATTTCTTTAGTTACTCATAAATCATCCAAAACTTTATCGTGCTACAGTAATCTACTTAAAAAACGCGTATTTGCCCTACCAGTTCCTAGAGTACTTTCCACTTTTGGTAAGCGATTCGGAGAGTACATTAGGATATCCACTTATAATGCTATTCTAAAACACTGTAACCTTAAGGGTTGCACTATAAATGAGGCAAAAAAACTAATTAATAATCTTCTCCTTTCGTTAAATTACGCGGAGACAGAAGCTATTTTAGATAATGCAATTTAAGAAGCATAAGTCAGTGTACTTTATAATATAAAATTGCAATGTTAAATTTTAAGTTCCTTTGTTTTGTTTTGTTTTGTTCTTCCTTTTGTATTTTGTAACTAAATTCTAAAATGTAACCTGTATTTGGTTCCCCGCGATACAGGCGAAGCCTAGTGCAGAGACCTCTGGTAATTACTGATATTGAAATTGTGCCAAATAAACCTTTTCTTTCTTCTTTCTTTCTTTCTTTTCTTTCTTTATTTATTAGCAAATTTAATGTTACCTTAAAAATAAATGGCACACCCTAATGTCAAAAATACAGACTGGATGATAATATTCTTAAAATATGAAATGAAACATATATCAAAAATTTTGAATACAATGTCATTTGTCAGTTATTAGTTTGCTTTGCTTAGTTTGGGACTAGGTCGATTAGTGTAAAATTGTCCCCTAATATTTATTTTATTTATGTTGAGGTTTTAGAACAAGAACAATACAATTAGGCATAGGCATATCTAGGCATATTGTTTCAAAACATCAGGAATCCTGATAAACTTTTGAATGATGGTAATTCCATTACATTATATTATAACCTGATACTCTCCTTTCATTCTAACATATTGCTGCATACGTCTTGTAGGTACCTACATGTATCTAGAAACACTAAAGATTAACTGGGATGCACTAAATTGTCTATTTTTATGTTTGATATCCACTAAATTTAAAATTCAGTAATGTTCAATCAATTGTAATTTACACATTTACAGTAAACTTCCGTTTAAGTGTTTTTCTCAAAAAATTATTTGAATTGCCGACTGTACTTCTCTTTCACATTTGTAAACAATTCAAGTTAAGATGTTTCTGTAAAGCCCTGACAGAATGGTTTGTCATGAGACTCATGAGTAAGTTATATGTTTCTATGGCCTTCCTCTGACTCCATCCAGACTAGCTCAATGGTACCGGAATATTGCATTGTCACGCAACTTCAATTTGCGTCTTCAATTTTCCTTGATTCCGGTCCAATCAAGGAAAATTGGAGACGCAAATTGAAGTTCCCGGGAACTTGGTCAAATTAGGCTTGCAAGATTTGATTACAAACTCTGGGACAGGTGGAAGATATGAAAAAATTGGATGTATGTATAGAACATACTTGGATTGCTTGGAGGACTGTTATGTATTGAGGCTATGTTGAGGACAGACCACTCACTTGATGTAGCACCCAAAGAAATGTCTACCCAAGGCCATGCATATGATGTGTAAAAATAAGGAAATTGTGTAATATAGTCAGAGAGAATATTCAATATAGGTACAATCTCCGGTGATGAGGGACCAATTACATGAAGGGTTGTGTGGGTGTGGTAGATTCAAGAGAAAATCTCTTTTTATTCATTGGAAATAAGTCTAGCAAGTTTTCTTAATCTGTCATAAATATTGACATTGGCAGGTTTAACAAAAACAAGAAAAATACCAGAAGTTCATTTGTTTTTTCAATAAGTTTTTTAGCAGCCAGTATTCTCATGGTATGGTAATGAATGTTAGTAGTAAACTTACAATAAAACAAATGAGTTTCTGAGTGCATAAGTGAATGTTTTTACCTAGCTAGTCTATTCAGGCACAACTAACATGAACATATGGTAATTATGAAGATTTCGGAATATAGGAAGTATATGGTTTCCACAGATGAAACCACACTACCTATATTCCGTCCAGGTACCCAGAGGTACTAATCCACTTGGTTACAAAACTGTTATGGTAATTACGACTCTGGCAATTAAAATCAGCCTTGAACTAGAATTGTTACGTAGAAATCTAAATGGTAGATTAGTTTCATATACTGTAACATACCTCATTCCATTTCATCCGGTTTAAAATATCACTATTAACACTGCAAATGCACAATCACCTTCAGCTTAAAAACAGTGCATTGCGAGCTGGTGCAACGCGATGTATACAGTATAGGTAATCAGCTGATAAGGCGAGGGGAGCCCTGCCTGCCCCGAGCGGCCGCGCATGCTTAGATTCAAGTCGAATCAATTAGCTCGAACTTGTGCAATGCGTGCCTGCAGCCCTTATGCTTATGCACCTTCCGAGCCTTCCGTCACCGTCACTAGCTGCGCGACACCAGCCCAATGCCCCTCGCTGCGCCACAACGATGCACAAAATCGAATCCCATTACTTATTCACTACTTGTTTATTGTCATGTGCGGCCTACATGCGCAGAGATCATTTTATTTTAGTGCTCCCACTGGTTAGGTACTCACCGTCTCTTTCCATTATGGACGCACCGAGTAAACAACGAAACCTCATAATAAAACAAAATGGAAGTCCGCCTCGCCCGCACCGAGATGAGAATTTTTTATGAGCGCTCCGAACACTTCTCGCGAGTTGTAAAACGTTGTTACTATCCTATTGTAGTATTTTAGCAGCCCCCCTCCAGAGATTATCCGCCGTCACCGAACCGAATCGCTCGCGATCACAAAGAAATAAATATTGTCCACTAACACTTTAAACACCACAAATTACGATATACACAAAAATCCAAACGTCCACTTGAAAATAGTAATCATTGAATCGCTGCGCTCGACTTGACATCCTGAGACACAACACCCACATCAAAAAATTCTACATGGCGACTGGCCTAGGCGGCCGCTTTCAATAATTTCCACTCGAACGTATTCCTGTTTCACTCATTCACCATTCATTTAATTATTTCTCAATACGCGTGAGAGGGACAGAAATATATAAATATCTCCTACGTATGAATAGGGTGTTGTGAAGTGTCCCTCCCTGTCTCTGTCGAGACCGAGTTGAATGGACCCGAGACGCGCTCAACCATTGGATCGATGATGGTCACGTGATGCAAATATGTCGCTACTATCTCAAGCCCGCGAATATTCAATAAATACATGTGTTGTAAAATCTTAAATACACTAAGCTCACTCGCTCAGTCACATTTGATCTCGTCTTGACTAGTCATTCATTAGCGATCTGAATTTTATAGCATCTTAATTAGAATAAATATTTATCTGTACAGTTTTATCATTAACAGTTATCAGAAAGTTCTTTTGTATTAAATCTTGGCATCTAAATTCGAGATTCGGTCTTTTCTTCCACATTCATTGGTTTTGAGCACGTCATATTTTTCTACTGGAAGATGACGAAAAGGAGCTGGGAACTAGGGAATATTAACGCTGAAAATTATGTCCTTATATCTACATTAAATAATAAAGATGAAATGTCAGTGAGATAGTAGCATTTTAACTTATTGGTTTGTAACCGTCTCCGGAATCATTCTGTGTATATTATGGACTTTCTAGATCTAAATGGATTATGTTTTATGCCGTGGGGTTGCATGCGTCTTTTACAATACGCGGGCGACGCCGTGCAGGCCGCTAGTCAGGTCAGGAGTAAAGGGTGGAGCCACGGTGAAATGAATAAATAAAATATCTAATTTAGTACTTTGAATGCAAGTGACGCCAAAAATTATTGAACGCTGCCACAGAATAAGTAAAAAAATATCCTAGTTATATTTTTTATAGAAGTTTACTAACATTGCAATGCTACAGTATAGTGGTAGCCCTACGCTTAAAAAAACCGCAAATCGATGTACAGTTTAGCCACACACATACCATAGGGCAAAACAATTTTTATGACCCGCAGTTCCTAAAAAAAATTCCCTTAGGGGGGGAGTGCCGAAACATGTTTCTATTTGTATGGGAAAAAAAAATTTTTTTTCAGAAACCTATCGTGCGTAGTATCGTATGAAAGGGCTTTTCGAGGCGATTCTAAAAATATACCACATCATTGCATTTTAGCCATATTTTTTTAATTGAAACAAAAATAATTTTCAAAACATACCAAGTTTGGGCTCCTCCAGACACGATATGGCTGATTTTTTTAAAATTCAATATACCACAAATGATACGTGATATCCTCATATCTAACCTCAAAAAAGCAATTTTATTTATTTATTTTCGGAGAGCCAACAGCTAACAATTTTGAAAAGGTATTTTTGTTTTAATTTTTCAATATCACCAAGGGACACAGTTCTACTTGAATACCTATTTTACGTGACTTATGGAACTGTACTGCAGATACGTTACTTATCAATTATAAAATGATACGTAGTATCCATATATCCAACGGGAAATAGCTCTTTAACCCTTTAACTGCGCTTTTTCATCAGTTGGTATAGTTTGGTTTGATTTTGTCGCAAAATATCAAGGTAATATATAAGGATAAGGATATCAAGATATAAGGTATCACAAATGATCCGTTATATCTTAATATCTAACCCCAAGAAAGCAATTTAGAAATAATATCATATAGTTTTTTTTTATTTGATTGTTTCATTTGGAAATATCGAAAAATTAAAAAAAAAATAATGCAATTATTTTCAAAATTGCTGTTTTGAGGTTAGATATGAGGATATCACGTATCATTTGTGGTATATTGAATTTTAAAAAAATCAGCCATATCGTGTCTGGAAGAGCCCAAACTTGGTATGTTTCGAAAATTATTTTTGTTTTAATTAAAAAAATATGGCTAAAATGTAATGATGTGGCATATTTTTAGAATCGCCACAAAAAGCTCTTTCATATGATACAACACAAGATAGGTTTCTGTTTTTTTTTTCCGATACAAAAAGAAAAATGTTTCGGCACTCCCCCCCTAAGGGAATTTTTTTCAGGAACTACGGGTCAAAAAAATTGTTTTGACCTCTAGTATGCGTGCGCCAAACGGCTAAACTGTACAACGATTTGCGGTTTCCTTATGAAATTGGGGCTTCCACTAGTACCATGAAGTCTCCAGTTGGAATACCAATAATGCAACCCATCCATCAGTTTTTATTCACTAAACGGGAGATGATTGGTGTGGTAAGTACAGTATAAAAGTTTTGTCAGAACATTATATTTTGACAAACCACTTGCTATCTAGTGAATCCATTTTGCAGATGTTTGCAATAAAATAGAAGACTTTTTGCCACATTATTTCTACTCTCTGCGTAACCAAGCTAAGTGATGTTTCTTCTCAAGTTAGATGAAAATTATATTAAATATGAAAAAAGCAAAACTACACTTGGTTTTAATTTATTTATTGCATACGAAAATAATATATGTCCTAGATGCTTAATTGCTTATACTTAGTATGTTTTATAATTATAAATAAGAAAAGAGTAATAGGTAAAGTAGCCAATAATATGGTTTTAGGGCATTTATTTATTTCAATAGCAATACTAGTTGTTACATAGCTGTTAATAATTTGACCATAAATACTTTGTTACAAAGTGCAATCTATATTTCAAAACAAAAACTTGATTCTATCTAGTACATTTTAGGATAACTTAAAAATAATTTTTAGATCTTCTAAACCTAAACAAGTTCAAATCTACATAGCTTGAGCTAGACATTATTCAATCATCTAAAACAAAAAGGTGAGAGTGAATTTACTAGGTCTAAAGTTACAAGAAATTTGAAAATGGGATGCATATCTTTAGATGCCCAGTCCGAAGACGGAGACAATGCAATACATTGTTTTGTTCTCCCAACGCACTGTGCAGGAGCCGTCCGTGTTGTTGTCCCAGAAACAGGAAGACGCTGTGTGCAATCCTGCACCATTCTTCTGCATTATTGTGCAAGTCACTGGAACAGTAAAACAAATGTGAATTGATATAGATATGACTTCCAGCAAAGTGACTGTCAAGGGATTTTAAGGTTTTGATAATAACAGTATGTAAGCAAATCAATATGGTATCTTTTGACTAGGAGTGGCAATAGGCACTCGAACCGAACAGTAGCAAACAAGGTACGCCGGTGTAACCGGCTAACCATACAAACCTATATATTTATAAGGTTTTTGTAGCTTTGTCAGTTGACCCAAACATGATTCAACTACCGCCGACGTCCACTGATTCACTTTGTTGTGCTGATAGGCAGTACCACCGATAGAATTCTCGATGGCTTCTTTTATGATTTTGCTAACATCGTCCACGATGAATTGATTCTGAAATACGTCATGACGGTAAATACGAATCAATATCCACTTTCTCTAGACAGAAAAATCGGTAACCGATTCTACTTACTTCTTCGGTCAAATCACTGCATTCTTTAACTTCCATGATTTTAAATAACTATTGTTCTAAAGAATCCGGATAACTATTGTTTTGGTACAAAAACAACGAAAATTACAATGCTATGAATTGTCTCTCACACTGACATATTTTTTTTGTGACACTACACACGAATTACACGACGGTAAGTATTTCAAATTTTTCTTTTGCAATGTGACATCAATTTTTTAGCCAATAGTTAGCCGTAATTAATCATCAAAAACGCTTCATACTGTATTAGAACCAATAGAAGGTGAAGGTTATTTGTAGCGTTGTTTACATTTTAAAAAACGCTTCAAGGTTTTAGCTTGTTATGTTGGCAGCGTTGCTTAAATGCTACCATTAGAAAAAAAACGGTAAAGTAGCTCAAAAGTGTTGTATGGGGTTTAGAAATTATGTGATTTTACCCCAATTTGTCAATACGACATGTCGAAGTAATAATTGGGTGAAGAGTACAGTTGTAATAATCCGACCACAAGTGCATGAAATTTCTCAGTACAACTCGTTTGACAGTTGGATCAGCAGCGCAACGTGCCTCCAGACGATAGGAAGTAGTCAGTTGCTGATAAATTGGGGCTGACAAATCATGACATGTATAAATATATAAAATAAAAATAAAAAAGCTTTTATTTCCAAATTTACCATGATTACATTAGAAGTTTTCCTTATTGGTTAGTAAGTTCCTTATAGTTAGTGTTATGTTTATGTATGTTATTTACTATTTATGTAATTTGGACCCCTCTTAGAGTGTAAGCCTCCTCCAACTCTCTCCATCCTTGCCTTTCTTCCGCTTTGTTTAGCCAGTCTTTACCTGCAATTTCTCTTATATCGTCTAGCCATCGTTTGTATGGCTTTCCCACTTTTCTTTTGCCAATAGGGCCTCTCCATTTTCTTGCCATAACATGTATACACCCCCATAAACCAATCAATTAGTCACAATAACAGCCTTCAAAGAAGAATTAATTGAATCTCTTGGTTGTTATGACAAATTGCTAGGTGTATATTGACACACCCTTTGCTTTTATTTCACGTTTTAAGGTTATAAATTGTACGGAGATGACAGCTGTCATAGGGATCAAGGTTCCCTGGGCCCACTATAAGGCCCACAAATCAACAAGGTTCTCATACATTTCACGATTTATCATCGTCATTGTCTGGAAGCATGTTGTGCTGCTGATCAGACTGTCAAACGCATTGTATTGATAAATTGCATGGACATCATGAGGTATATACTAGGGATGCAACGATATGTCTATTACGATACCGATACGAATGACGAATGCATCGCAATAGCGAATACGATAACGAATGCATTACGATTTTTTAATTTGTTACATCTAATAGAATACGACAATTGAGTAAAATCAACAAAAAAATTTTTTTTCCAATAATTTGAAATCGAACTAGTTTTAAGAATCGTTATTAATCGTAATACTTTTTACGATACCGACGATCATCAAAAATAACGATAACCTGCGGTTTACGATTATCGGCATCGGTATCGTTGCATCCCTAGTATACATGTCATGATCCTCTGGAGGAACGTTGCACTGCAGATCCAACTGTCAAACGAATTGTACTGAGAAATTGTTACATTACAATGTCTACACGCTATACACAACGGGGTTGGCAACTGTCAAATGTTTGCCTAGATGGCGCCATCATAGATCTCCCCCAATCACTAGCCTTAAACGGCCTTATTTGGCTTAAACGGCTTGATTCTAAACAAGGAACAGCCTATGTTGATTGCTGGCGCCATCTGCAAATACCTTCGCCCGGCTAACCCCATTATGACTTCAATATGTACTAACAAATTGGGGTAAAATCACACAATCTGTATACCCCATAACTATATCAAATTAGTTTGATAAATGGCATCGTTTGCAATGAGCTTAAGTTGAGTTGACAGACACATAGGTTTTTTCGTGTTTCTACACTGGCAACCTAGACTTTCATGTGTCATTTTATTTTAGAAATAGGAATTTACGAGTTGAACATGGATGATCTCAATTCCATCAAAAAATACGAATAATGGCTTCGTCTGTCCAAAATAACAGAGCGTCGCCCTCGGGCTTTTGCATGTGTTGTAGAGTGTGTAATAATGTGTGCTGGCGAGCATTTAAATGGATCCCTGTGCTCCTGATTGTGTCTATCATAACTTGGTCATATTATGCCTACGTTATTCAGTTGTGCATTTGTTAGTAGTCAAATTAATAATGAATGATTTGAGCGGGTGTATTTTCTTTGGATGTGTTATTTGTGAGTCTCTTTTCATTTCAGTTACAATTGAGAGTACGGTGCAGAAAGTGTTATACCTTATTTTGTACCACATCTTGTTGTTCATGTTCGCCTGGTCGTACTGTCGTACGATTTTCGCTCAGATAAAGCCAATACCAGACAAGGTGAGTAGCATTTTTCACTGCTAATGGCTGCAAGTGGTGCAAATGATAATTTCTCTAACATCATTATAGTATTAAACTATCATAATACTTGTGTTTCTGGTTTGTTGTGAAACTTAACCATTAGCAATCCTGTTGAGGAATTTCAAAGTTCTTATCGTTTCATTTTTTTTAACCTTTGTACAACTTAATGAAGTCTTTAAACATACATAAAATGCATACACTAGATTCAAGTTATTTGAGTTTCTCTTTTATCTAGGACAAGGCAGCCCCTAAATGGCTTGGTCAAATTAGTTTCTCTAATAGTTGTTATCGTTCAGCTTGTTGATGATCTTCAAATCATGTTTTGTTATTAACTGTCTTATTTATGAATGGAATACTAACCATCTGTCTGACAGTGCCACTAGATTAAAGTTGGGACAACAAACCACAACAATGAAAACCTGAAGCAGGAAAGACATTGCTAAGCTTTATCACCTCCTACAGATTCATAATTTGTCTGCAATTGATGTGGCAAGAAATGCCGCGCTGCTATAGGTCTTTATAGCCACCACCTTACATGCAACAATCCATAGGCTCGTAAGTGCCGTAACAATCATCTGTCATAGATGGTCTGACCAATGGTGGTGTCTGACTATCTGAAAAATGGGAAACCGCTTTATACCAAGCTACATGCTACAACAGTTTTAAAGTCTTGCTGCCAAATGCCTATTAAA
Source organism: Epinotia demarniana (assembly GCA_945867215.1). Classification (NCBI taxonomy): domain Eukaryota; kingdom Metazoa; phylum Arthropoda; class Insecta; order Lepidoptera; family Tortricidae; genus Epinotia; species Epinotia demarniana. Next base: position 38,218,813 of record OX244260.1, on the reverse strand, counting down.
ATCCAAGAGCAGGAAACCTTTTGTAAGCCATTTGTCTGATGGTCAATGGAATTTATACCATTTTTAACCGACTTCAAAAAAAGGAGGTTTTTTTTTCAATGTTTGTTACCTCAGAACTCCGTCATTAATGAGCCCATTTGAAACTTTTTTTTTGTTTGTATGTATATGGTTCCAGGTGGGTCCAAGTTTTTCAAAATTCAGTTAGATAATGGGATCCATGAGGGATTGAGGGAACTCCTCAATTTTATTTGGCACCTGTGTAGTAATTTTGGTATTTTCTATTACAACTCGTGTAATTACATCCGGAAATCATAAATTTGGTGGTGATAGAAACTAATTTATTAAATTAGCACAATTGACTCATATGACTCACCCAATTCATCCCATTGCCATATAAAGTACCCAATTAGCCTGTTGTTGCTATGACAGGTCATGGTAATCTAGTTTAGTGTTAAGTGACTTTCACTTCACTAAAATAAGTATATCTCTTTTTTTAAATATACATTTATACTAACTACAAATGCTGGGGAAGTAGGAATTGCCTGACAAGTTTGATACAATCTAGTAACGCAAGGCAGTTCCAGCTCTAGCATAGGTGCAAACATTTAAAAAATAGTGTAATTCTCTTAATTTATTATAATTGTAAGCAGAGATTTGATACATGACCAGGACTACCCACAGTTATAGAATTGATTATTGACACCTATGTGAGATTGTACAAGAAGTCTGTGTGGAGTAGCTCTGCAAGTTTGTATGTAGGGGGGTAATCTCCGGAACTACTCATCCAAATTTGAATGGAAGTGGAAAATTTTAAAGTTATGCGCCACAAGCGGGATTTGATTGGAAGGCTGGACGGGATTGGAAGAATGGTCGCCACTAGTGGACCCACAGTAGCTCAATTGGCATGAGCAATGGACGGATCCCAGAGGTCGCGGGTGAAAAAAAAACGGGCGGTTGTGGAGAATAATTTTTCAATTTCCCACTTTGTTCCAACTTTGGAATTTAGTTCGTGGACGTTTCTGCTAGGAAAACATTTACTACTCATTCAATTTCAAAAGTTCTTTCTACAGTGTTTAGAATAGACTTTCACAGTGAATGAGTATGAGTATGAGAAATAAGGCTATATTTTATCCCGCGGCTGAGCTGGGTTCTCTGTAGTATGCGGGCCATCCGGGTAGCTAGTATGTAATAAAACTGACCCATCGAAAATATTTATGTATACTTGAGATTATTAGAGTTGGCCGAGTAGCATCAAAATTGTCCATTCAAAAAGCTACTCTACCGTCCATGACAGAAGATTCAAATTCCACTGTCAGTTTTGTAAAAAGTCGGCCACATAAAATAATCTCAACTATAAAGGGAAGGTCATAATTAACGGTATAAGTTACTTAACTAAATTACTAGGTTTTTTACGGTTTTTACAGTATAAGTTACCAGAGGATGAAATAGAGCGCTTACTCAGTGCGGAATCTGAGGAAGCACAGAGGCAAATACTGGATAACTTTGCCAAAGATCTCCCCATAGTCACAAGGTAAAACTGGTATATTCATTTATTTGGATTACATTGCTTATGTACAGGTCTTTATCATTAATTCTTTAATTTAGCCAATCACATCATCTACAGATGACGTGAGATTTTTTTTCCCTCAGTCTTCATGACTTTGACTTTTTGACAGAATTCATAAACTAGTCATGAATCTGTCGTGTGATACGACTAAATTACAAATGGCAATATCATGCCAAAAAGCTGTCACTAAACGTGCATTTATTTTTTGCCGAAAATCAGAGAACATGATGGACTAAATGCATAAACGTTAAAATGAAAAAGTTTTGTAACTAAGCAATGTGCTCCGAAAATCATTTATATGGGAAGCATCATAAAACATTCCTTCTTAATATGGTTTTTCCCATCAAATACCTATCCCTTTTTTACTAAGACGTAATACAGGTCAGTTTCCGGTTTATAAATAACAATAACCAAATAGTTTAATATTCTTATATTTCCTTTTCAACTATTTAATAATCTAAACTTTAATAGTTTCATATAGCGCAGTTATTTTCTCAATTCTAGACTCAAGCTTGCATTAAGAAAGTATTGCCGAAAAAAAACAAAAACTAGAAAACAGATTTTAGACCGTTTTGGAGAGGGCATCCCCGTATTGACGAGGTTCGTAATTCTGTGTTGAACTTGTAGCTAAAATTGAGGAAATAATTCATATTCACCAGTTATTTTGCGTCTGACCGAGACAGTCTTGGTCTTCCTGTTAGTCAACGCGTAAAAAAAAGTAACCATTAAAACTTAATTTATTAAGACGCATAGTCTGGCTCGTTGCGTTGCGCTATACTTGAAAACTTGGGATGCAAACGCTCGAGTTGTCAATTCGTCGTCATATGTTTCAATATTGGTGATGTACCTACGGTTGTATAGTCAACAGCAAAAGTAGATGATCATTTTAGTACCTTGTCACTTTCACTACTTAGACGCGTTCCAAGTGTCGCAGTATTGTTACGTTTAGTGCGACAAAGTACTAAAATGATCATCTAATTTTGCTGTTGACTGTACAGTCCGCGTCATGTATTTAGACTATTTAGTAGCAGCCAGAGTAGCCAAATATTTCGTAACACACCCTTATTCTTATAGTAATAAAGACGTGTACCGAAATATTTGGCTACCGTGGCTGCTACTAACTATATGAGGCTGACTGTACACCTGTGTGGGTGTCACATAGGCCTAATTTTTTTTCAGTATTGTAGTGTTTTAAAATGATATCACAATACGTGAATATGTCGCTTGGAGTTCAGTTTGTATTGTATTGTAATTATTATATTATTGCCCTATACGCCTTTATCGCTGTTCGGCAGATAACCTTTGTAGACAAATAGATCAACATTGCATAGGATCCTACATGATTCAGTGGTAGAGTTTTAACAGAACACTATGAATGACTCTTGGTAGGACGCAAAATGTTACATTTCAAAAACGTGCCTGCCTAGATAAAACCTAGATAGTCTAGAAAATCTGTCTAAAATGTATAGTGCGTATCAAGCAGTATTAATTTTCTCCTAACTTAACAAGAAGTGCAAACGTATTTATCTTTGTCGTGACCCACGCTAGCACGATAGGTTTTATGGTCACGTTTTACGGCCTAAATGTACCGCATCGTGACGTAATAGTAACCAAACGTATCTTGCTAATAGCCCTGTAGCACACTTATAGGCACGGGTCCCACCGCCGGCGAGTAGCGAGTACTCTCATAGTAATTCTTACTCGCTCTTACTCGCTTGTGCGAGTAGCGCGTAGTAACACTAGCTTAGTCGCCGGCGGTGTGACCAGTGCCTAAAACTACTATCAAATATTATCATAAAGTCCCGAAATAACCAACAGATATTAAAATAAAGAGAGATAAATTAATTTAGCATAAGAAAATATTATATCCAATTCGCTACGCGAGACAAGTGCATCGGTTTCAATTTAAACTCAATACGTCAGCATGTTTTGAATTTGAGTCGCCGCACCGTCCGTCCATCTGTGATCTTTATCCAAACGCAACAATTTCAGAACGATGTCAGGCTCAGTGCGTTACTGCAACCGATGTGTCCTGATCAAACCTGACCGTGCGCACCACTGCAGCCTTTGCGGCCGTTGCGTGCTCAAGATGGACCACCATTGCCCGTGGGTCAACAACTGCGTGTGCTTTCACAACTACAAGTTCTTTATGCTCTTCCTGGGCTACGCGTTGGTGTACTGCACCTTCGTTATGTCCACGTGCCTGCCTTATTTCATTAAGTTTTGGAAGGTCAGTGATTCTTTTTCATCTGTAATAAGGTCTAGTTTCCCCTTTGAGGTCGCGTCATTCACAAATGCTTGTGTGTAAATAAGTGACAGAGAGTATTCTGCTTTGTATTTGAAAGCGCACGCGCAATGATAGATGTAATTAATTTCGTTCATTCCATTCGCGCCAGCCTTTGTGGATACAGTGACAGAGTCAAATGTGGAAGCATCGTGGTCAGTTGCTATAGGCATGCTGGATTAAGGAGGTCAGATGAACGGATAAGGAACAATAATTGGTGTTAGGCAGCAAGACTACTAGGTCCCGAAGCATTGTACCCTATTCCATATAAGATTAAAAATCGTGCGTTAATCGTGATGCGATTTTAAGGAAAAGCTTTTCATAACGCAAAGAAAAACATATTTTTAAGTTTGGGAAGCAATTAATGATAAAAATAAGTAAAAATTGTACAATATTTCATAGATAAACGAAGAAACTTTACTACTTGTTCGTTAACAATCTAATGTTGCGCCGTTGACGCGCGTTTGTGTCAAATCACATCAAAAACGCAGTGCGCATAGGCCCTTATGGAATGAGGTATAGTTGAGGATTATATTGGGATTAGATTATATAGGAACATGCTAAACATATAAGAGAAGATACTATAATATGAGCAGAGAGTTTTGTTTATTTTCTTTTTTTATCAACCAGGATGTTGTGCAAAGTTTGATAAGTGTAGCAATGCTTTTTTTAAGCCAGCATGACGTGTTTTGTATCCGTATGTTTATATGTTGTGTGTTATCGGTTATTATACTTTTCTTGTGTAGTTTGTCGCTATAGTGATTTGACCTGAGTTGCTTTTATACTTTTCCTAAGATGAAGCATGCTGTCTTGGTAAATTCCATGACAAAGATTAAGGAATATTGGTCATAGTAATGCTAATACTTGTTGAATATTAACCTTTTCACTGACATTCGTCGCCAATAAAAAAACACTGAAACGCCAATGTCATTGCCTCAAGAGCTGATATTTTAAAAGATTTATAGAAAGCATGACGACATAATTATTTTTTAGTAAGATTATAATCGTTCTTGGCCCTGTGAATCATGGGGTTAACTATATATGTTAATGGAGTCATATTTTTCGCTTTCATTTCGTTTTAAAATATCCGACCGGAGAAAACACTTGAAAATACCTACTCGTCCGTATTCTCCCAGCTATGCTATTCTGTAACTTGTTTTAATCTAACCTGTCACCCCTAGCGTTGCGTATTCTAATCAAATATAAAATTGTACAAGAGACGACGCCGCTTATGCGGTTAAAAGGAAAACCAAAAAATTGGCTTTATAGCCCTTATAGCACTTTAAACTCTCGCGCTTCATACACATATTTAATTTATTATTTTACACGGGTGTAAGGCACTTGTGCCACCGCCTGTAATAGAGTGGGCATGCTCGCTGGCGGATTTCTGTGTGTATTGTTATATGAAGAGAGAGAGAGAGAATGACATACTTTTATTTCATACCCAAAGTTAGAAAATTGATTAGATAAATGAAGGGGAGAAGGAAGACAATAAAGTTAATATACAATCGTATAAACAGTCTGTAACGGTGACTTATTTCATCTACGGATATTGTATGAATCATTTCATATATCGATACCTAAATAGAATTCCTGCTTTGGTAATGGACATGGCTGGAGGCGTAGGGCGACATACGAATTTCAATCGTAATAGCTGGAACATTAGAAGCTAAATGAAAATGAATAGTACGACTTTTTGTGGTAAGGCAATGTGTTTACGTTAGCGCTTTAATACTACAATCTGATTTGAACCTTATTGCTAAAGAGTTAAGGTTGTTAATGGGTTGAAATTATTGATGATACCACCAACGTCTGGCCTCGTGACCCTATTGACCCTCGTGACCCTCTTGACCCTATTGACCCTCGTGACCCTATTGACCCTCGTGACCCTATTGACCCTCTTGACCCTCTTGACCCTCTTGACCCTCTTGACCCTTTTGACCCTCGTGACCCTATTGACCCTCGTGACCCTTTTGACCCTCGTGACCCTATTGACCCTCGTGACCCTCTTGACCCTATTGACCCTCGTGACCCTCGTGACCCTCTTGACCCTATTGACCCTCGTGACTCCGTGACCCTATTGACCCTCGTGACTCCGTGACCCTATTGACCCTCGTGACCCTCTTGACCCTATTGACCCTCGTGACCCTATTGACCCTCGTGACCCTATTGACCCTCTTGACCCTCTTGACCCTCTTGACCCTCTTGACCCTTTTGACCCTCGTGACCCTATTGACCCTCGTGACCCTTTTGACCCTCGTGACCCTATTGACCCTCGTGACCCTCTTGACCCTATTGACCCTCGTGACCCTCGTGACCCTCTTGACCCTATTGACCCTCGTGACTCCGTGACCCTATTGACCCTCGTGACTCCGTGACCCTATTGACCCTCGTGACCCTCTTGACCCTATTGACCCTATTGACCCTCTTGACCCTCGTGACCCTATTGACCCTCTTGACCCTATTGACCCTCTTGACCCTCTTGACCCTATTGACCCTCTTGACCCTATTGACCCTCGTGACCCTATTGACCCTATTGACCCTCGTGACCCTATTGACCCTCTTGACCCTATTGACCCTCTTGACCCTATTGACCCTCTTGACCCTATTGACCCTCTTGACCCTCGTGACCCTCTTGACCCTCGTGACCCTCTTGACCCTATTGACCCTCGTGACCCTCGTGACCCTATTGACCCTCTTGACCCTATTGGCCCTCTTGACCCTCTTGACCCTCGTGACCCTCTTGACCCTCGTGACCATCTTGACCCTATTGACCCTCTTGACCCTATTGACCCTCTTGACGCTATTGACCCTCTTGACCCTCGTGACCCTCGTGACCCTCTTGACCCTATTGACCCTCGTGACCCTATTGACCCTCTTGACCCTATTGACCCTCTTGACGCTATTGACCCTCTTGACCCTATTGGCCCTCTTGACCCTATTGACCCTCGTGACCCTCTTGACCCTATTGGCCCTCTTGACCCTCTTGACCCTCGTGACTCCGTGACCCTATTGACCCTCGTGACCCTATTGACCCCCTGACCCTAATGACGCTCGTGACCCTATTGACCCTCGTGACCCTATTGACCCTATTGACCCTCTTGACCCTATTGACCCTCTTGACTCTTTTGACCCTCGTGACCCTATTGACCCTCGTGACCCTTTTGACCCTATTGACCCTCGTGACCCTCTTGACCCTATTGACCCTCGTGACCCTATTGACCCTCGTGACCCTATTGACCCTCGTGACCCTCGTGAAGAGTATAAAAGGGAATGCCGAAGTAGTATGGGGGATTATTCATTTCTCATCGTTCGGACTGGTAGTGTCTCTGGTTGTGGGCTGTGAAATTATTGGTGTGTGTTACCTCTATTGTGTTTTGGTGAATGGCTTGTTATTGTGAGGAATCTCTCTTCATAATTATGAGTCTTTTACTTTCTTAATTTTACAAGTTAATTATATATTTAAAGGGGTATTAGGGCCTAAGCTATATTTACTTTATCGGAGGTACTCCGGGAGGTTTATATGGTTAAATCAAATATGTTTAATTTGCTAGTGGCCACTCCCTAGAATTAGACATGTTTGACAAGTGTTTTCGGAACTCAGTCAAAGCTGTATTTACCGTAACGGAGTTGGTCCGGAGGTTTATATAGTTAAACAAATATATTTAATTATGCCAGGGTACTCCCTGGGATTGAGTATGTTTGACGATTGCTTTCGAAATTTAGTTGGGGTTAATTCTTACTGTCCAATCAGCCGGAACACTGTCAAGAATCAGTTATCTGCGGAGTCAGCCCCACCTAACGGTGCCAACGGGGATGAATCCGTGTCCGTGTAGTTACCAGACTTGAGGTGTGGTCTGGCGTCTACCTCTTTACCAACATAGGAGACGAAACCCTTTAATCGGGGCCCTCACGTCTCTCAAAACAACTGACGGTGGAAACGTGGCTTGAGCATTTATGTGACGAAAAGCATAGGAGGATATCTCCGCTCGTGGAAACCGATCGGTTGCTTGAGGGGTCGTTCAGTGTTAAATATACTTATATATCAACATACCGTATGTCCAGTTAGTGCATCTTACTCGCTGTTTTCCCTTTAGCCTTCGGGCACAGCGAGGGGAGATGAATTACACAGGCTGTTAGCGGGTTGTCATCTCAGTTTCGCCGACTGAACTAATTACAGCTTCAATAGGGATACATTCTTGCTTCTGAACTAAGGTATGGTTCCAGGAGTAAGCAGAATAGGGACTGTGGGGTAGGCTTAGGAGTAAATTCACGCGTTATGGGGTATTAGGGCTTGAAACTATATCTACTGTAACTAAAGATATTACAAGTGTTTGATAGGATTAATAAAATTGAAGTTATTATTCTTATAAAATCTAATGACGACTAAAATTATTAATGAGTAACCAGTGTGATGTTTGAGTAGTAAGGCAAGTGGTGTTGGGTTGCCGTGGGTTACACGTGAAACACGAGACAATTGTTAAATATCATTTAAAAGGTCACAGTATTATTCATGAAATTGTGATATCCGGATTGTTTCAGAAAGATGAAATAATTCTGGGTTTGATGACAGGCTGAGCAGTTCATCAAATCCATTTAAAATATCTTATTTTCATGAGAGAGAACTCTCCATTTAAAGTATCTTATTTTCATGAGGGAATTCTCCATTTAAGGCATGGTTTGGGTAGAATGTCTCGCGTGTAATGAACGGTTTACCACGGCATTACTCTACGGCCGTCGGTATAAAATGGTCCAGGCCATCTTAGTTATACATATAAACGATTAATAATACTAAAAGATGTCAGTCGAGTTTGTCTCGGTGTATCTTCTCGAAACTGACCGCTAGGTTTGAGACACTGGTAGATTCATTCTCTGAGTCCTAAACTCGTAGAATAGCTAGGTAAGTAACTTGAATAGGATGTCCAGACTCCATTCCAACAAGAGAGTAGCCAGTGTGAGCAAAAGATTGCCACACGACCCGTCGATAGAACTTTGGTCCAAAATACATGTATTTAGGGCAGTCTTCTAGATAATAATAGGTTTAAATAAATAATCTTGATTTTATGAAGGCTACTCCTTGTTCAACCGGACATGTAATAGGGGATAGGTGTTTTTCTACCAAAAACAATTTTTAATTATAATCATAAAGTAACCTACAGTGTAATTATAATCATAAAGTGATTTATAATTAATTTATTATTCCTACAAGATTTAGGACTTTGTTATGCTCATAAATAGGAAAATAGCAGTTAAAAGTAGCATTTCAGTAGGTTAATTTATGTACAGATAAGCTAGCTTTAATTTTATTATGAATGGAGAGTCCAAAAACCTGTCAAGCTTTCATAAAAGGATCTAGGGTTATTACGGTACACAACACTTCGGGGTTCAACCACTAGCGATCACATTTTGGCCAAATCGTCAGGTATTCTTAAATAAAAGCACGCAACAAAAGTAGGTTTAATAAGTAGGTAAATAGAGAGTAAGTTACAGTAGTCTAGCACGAAGGAATAGGGTTTACATAAAGTTAGAATTCATTGCAAAATATTTAGCGTTTCTTGAGCTTCAGCGGGAAGCTGCTTCGTTAGCTGTAGGTCTTCGGAAGCGCTTTCTAGCCAGGGGGGGTGAACTGTTACAGTTTGGTGCCGTTCCCTGGGATATCTTCAGTAGCCCTCACGGGCTACAGTTTGTTGCCTGAAGTTGGAGGTGAGCTTGATAGGTGTTGGACTCTTCATTATTTTCTTTCAATTATCAGCTAGGGACTCCGCTAGGGCAGGTTTAGGACTGCATCTGAAAAACAATAAAATTTTATTAGATTATTTGCACATTGCATGTGAACCGACAGCCGTCGGGGCGGAGAGGTTCTTGGGGCGGACACATGCTTGCCGGGGGGGCGCGCGGTGTGTCTGCCCCGATGTATAAGACGCGGGGCGTTGTGGCACTCCTTGGGGGAGGGCTGTGTCCGGCGATGGGTGTCTTTCGACTGATGTGATAATGATTATGATGATTATTTATATATATATCACATGATATCGGTACTTTTAGTACTTTTTACTCTGGGGGGCGTCAATGAATAAATAATTTAAGATATGTCGGGGCGTATTCAGTGTGTCTACAAACAAAAATAACAGTTGTAAGGTAGTTCGTAAAACTAGAAATTAAGTCTTATAAATATAAAACCTAGGTCTTGTGCAGGGGATATTTCATAATATGTCAAGGAGAAATGAGCATGGTTTAGCACAACGGAGAGAGGAATTGCATTTTTGCAAGAAGTAGGCATTGTAGTAGGAACGCCGGCAATATTTATGTATTTCTATTATTTGGGGGCGAGCCTTCATCGCCAGTAGAAACAAAACCTAGCTATTCATAAATTCTGAGCACCTTAATCCTTTAATGTGGCTAATATATTTTGTAGTATACCTTGAGATATCGTTGAAACTAGTGAGGCTCTGGTGATTTCATCTCTTTAGCGGCGTATAAGCACTGAACTGATATTTTCCAATGTCAGAACAACCTCAAAACGATCCTTGGGTTTTTGGAATGGTAGTCACATACGGTTATTTCTTAGTGCTCCTTGTACCTAAAACGAAAATCATTAATGTGAATAATTTTGTACTTGTAGACCATAAGAATAAGGTTATATAGTGTTAGGAGTGTATGTACTTACATTATATTGTATGTGGTAATTAGGAAAACCTTGAAATTTGTATAACCCCAGTTCCTTGCAAGAACTTTTTAGTTCCATGTACAAAGACGACAATTTAATTACGTTTGAAGATACCATGACAAAGGCAATCGGTCGGGTGCATGAGTACTTAGTCAATGTAAGTAGGAAATACTAGGGCAGCTAGGGAGTATCTTTATACGTAATAAGAACAAAAGTTTTACATACCAGAATTATTACTTCAAGGCGGCAAGTGTAGATAACTCCGTGTAGGGAATGGCGCAGGCGCATACAAATATACAATTACTTCAGAACGCATGTACGTCAAAAGGTCACAAAAGTAAGAGATAACTCACAACGTTCGTTCACTGTGTTCTCGACTTATAGAATTTAGAAGGAAAATCAATGGAGATTCATAGCCAAACTGAAATTGCGGGAAGACTGACACGAGGCGCGGCAAAGAGAATAAATATAACCGTTAACCGCTAACACGCACGAGGTGTCATTGCGTTTTAAAACTCCTATAGATATTATTCTCCATAGGAAGGATCTGCGGAAATAGTATCTTATAATCATTATTTGATTTATGCAACGCAAAGATTGCTCTAGCATTATTTTATGGTTTTTAAATATAAAGGCGAGATTTTGGAATCACTTCAGTGTGACACAATGTATACGAAAATACAAAGACGAAACGCTTTATGGGGTGTACAGATTATGTGATTTTGCCCAGTTTGTCGGTACAGCGTGTCGGGGTCGTGATTGTGCAACCGCATGTGCATGCAGTATCTCTTGACGAAAGGATCAACAGCACAACGTGCGTCCAGACGATAGCAATCGGTCGGATTCTGATTAGTTGGAACTGACAGATCAAGACATGTATACACCCCATTAACTTAGCGCGAGATTCCATAGATATGGGCAATTTATTGCCATACGGAAAAGCCAGTGTAGAAGGCCTTTAAGAACAAGGAACCGCAGATATAGAGCAGTCTTATACGCCTGACAACTTGTTGCAGCCGTGTGTTGTAGTGAAACATGAGACATCAAAATATACTTCTCCTTCTAGCATAGCAAGTTGATAGGGCGGACGGATCGCTTGCAGTACGGGTTTAGTAACAGCAGCGCTAACACGAGAATCAAAGTTTCGTGTATATGCGTCCCTTTCACTCGAGTATCGTGAGAGCGATAGAGATGGGAATACTCGAGCTTCAACTTTACAAGTCCGTGGCTATAGCTCAGGACTTAAATAATAAGGGCATGTAATAAATTTTATTTTAAATAAGGTCATTGAATTAACGTGAAGGAATTATTTCATTCTTACGGTAGCGGCAGCGACATCTATGGTAACATTCACAGATTGTTTCTTTTGAAGATGCTTTTATACTTACAAAGCTGCAACATACATTTATGGGTCAAGAAGGTAGCTAAGCCTCAATTAATGGGATTCATATCACCATAGCTACCCATTTCATTATGTATCAATACAACGGATAGAACAAATTTGATAGAGCAGCAGATAGATTGGTTTGAGAAAAGTGAAATGTTAGCCACGGAGGCTATTGTTCAAGTCAGGGAAGGTTGTGAGGATTAAATAATAAATAGACGTGTCATTGCGAGCATTATATGTTCTGGTTCGAACCTCAGAAAAAACAAGGCCAACAAAGACAAGAAAGTATGGAAAAATCCAGGGCCCAGTATATTTTATTATCATACAGAAGTCACGCGACGCGCGACGTGCATAGTATAGACATTGAGTTACAGGCATGAGAATTTTATTGAAAAAAGGAGAACTAAGCATAACCATACATTACATGGATAAAAATCAAGAATCCACATTACATACATTATCTTATATAACTATGACAGCTTGTTTGGATTATTTATTATGAAGTTAGCTGCATATGAATACCAGATTTAGCTTGGTAGCAGTACAGACGACCGTCTCATTATGAAATAGCAAGATAACATTAACACACACAGACGCGGTACAATATGATATGAAAATACGAAGATCAAAACAAGCAGAAAAGGAATTTCAGTTCAAAATGTTCCAAAAGATTGGATATTCTGATAAAAGGTATTCAACACGTTCGCAACCAAGAACTCGTCGGTAGGCACTCGTAATGTTTGTTCAGATGCCAGCTCAGCCGTTAGGAGGGCGGTAGTATAAAGTTATACGCTTAACGAGTTCTGTCCAATTCTGGTGCATTATTCCATTTTTTGGTCCGGATGCGAAAGTGTTAATGAAGTAAGGAATACTAGTCACATAGAAACTACAGATCTATCATTGCTTTCGCATTAGGGAAAATCATGCCCCGAGGAGGGTTCCGCTTGAAGGACTTCATGGAAATGGATAGCAATCTCATGGACTGGTGTGGGACGAAATTTCATATGCTGTTTCTTCACGGTAGTAGAGGTGTGTCTCATCTTGTTGACGTGCTGGCGACCCTGGAAACATAAATATGAATATTACTCTTCGCATAATAGAATGAGTTCCTACAAAAATTATTCACAAGGGTGGGACGAGCATATGAAACCTTGATTCTTCCCAGTATTACTCCAAGCATTGATATTATATGGAAGAGAGTTTAGTTATAATACTACATAGGTCATCCTGAATTTAATTATATTCCCTAAATAATAAACATGCATTAAGGAGAATAACTTGGTGCGGGGGCGTGGGAGTGTCTAAATTGATTTGAGTTTAAATTACAGAGGTTGTGATAATTATTGACATTTAATAACAAAAACATATTTATTCCAAACTTTGATTCACTTAAGGAACAATGATATCTTAGTTTGGTAAATATACGAGTAGCCACGGATATACAAACTTCCTAATTGGCACGTACAGAATTTTATTAATACTATGTAATGTATGCCGAACAGATGCTGTTCCTTGCATAAATTATGAAGCACAGAATTATTGGAGAGAAACAATAGATTTAATTACCTTTTTATATTACACCACACTAGGAGAATAACGATGTTGAGTGAATGGCTTAAGCAGTCAGACTTGTGTTGGGTAGCAGCATTCCCCTCACGGATTCATACTGCTGTAAAAATAACAAACAGAAGGTTATGTTAAGCGGGAACATCAATAATTAATGTATGATTATGACAGTTAAACAAGATATAACTTTTGAGAAAGGGAAGTAATGGAAATATATTTTAATAAGATGACATGCTCGTCACACTGAAATTGAGACGAAATTATACAATGGTTTAATCGATATATATACATTCGTGGATCTACTATGTATCTACTTACTATTGGGGGCCATTGTATGGTAAATTAGACGGGAAGATGTCAGTTTCCGCTGGGACCACTAATGTTGAGACGGGCCACTTCCTTGGCATTTTGGCTTAATATTCCCAGTCGCATTATTGAGTCATCAATTAAAAGGGCGAGTGCATTCTGCTGTTCCTGGAAACACCATGTCAAGAAATTATGACACCAACGGACATTATCGGACCGACGGACAAATGGACATTTAGTTATTTTGAATGAAAAATTGAATCAGGATGAATATCAGAAGAGAGAGACAAGTAGTATGTGAATTACTCTAAACTTGGATATAATATATTAGTAGAAAACTAGGTTAGCTAAGATAGCGAGAAGTTTTACGATCATTCGCAAATGTATGCTAATTACCACTGAAGTGTTACTGTTTGTCGATACATTGCCGAGTATTACGGGCTGCATGGCACCTTTTAACGTTGAAATACGTAGGAAGTCGCTTTGAACAAGGACAGAAAAAGGAAAAATTAACGTTAAGGCGGAAAGATAGAATGTTCTGGGATAATACATACCTTGAGGAAAGCGTCCATGTACCTAATCCAGCCCAAATAGCGGTAGTGTTGCATATCACGTTTGTTTTCATTTAAAAGTTTTAAATATGTTGAATCCAAGCATCAGAAATCGAAAACCGACCACGACCCACGACGCGACGTGCAATTTTTGACAGTTGACACTTGACAGTGACGCCACGCTATGATGTGTCAAGGCATAGAAGAAAATTGACTGAAGACATAGATCACAGACAGTATTCGCATATATCGAGTAAATGATTTTCTTGTAGAATTGCGTTTGTACGTTATTCAGGAATTAAAAATTGTATTTTCATTAGTTGCACGAAATAACAACAAATAATGACAGTGGTTTAATGACATCATATATAAAAACATCTATTCGGCTGTAGATGGCGACACTACATATGAGAAAACTCAAAATATCGACAATCTATGCCAGGAATACACTACTCAACAATAGATGGCGCAAACGATCACTGACGGGCCATGACTTTGGATCCATGTGTCAGTGGGAAAGTTACTCTATTTGACGACAGATGGCAGAGAGATGCAGTTTTATAATAAAATTCTTACGACAGATATGGATACGTGTTTATAACAACGCAAAGTTGAAAAGTAATTTTAAAATAGATAATTAATGCTCGTATTTGTTAATCAACAAACGAGTGTATACAGTTTAATATATTTGCTACAGTTAAAAAGGTATTAAGAATTTCCGAACGAAATGGACGTCAGGATCAAGTGTCATGTCATATGAAAGAGAAAAATCGTCAGTTGACTTGAATTTCACACACAGTGTTTATACAAATAATTTTCTGTTTTCGGGACTAAGTGAATATTCAAACATTGTAAAACCTTTTTCAAATAAACTATCATTCAGGAACGATAAATCATGTGAAGACCTATAAAGACTAGTGTGAATGCGATCACAACAAGAAGTTATTAATTGGATCAAAGTGTTGTTGTAGCAGAATAGTTTCCATAGTGGTGTTTTGTAACAAATAATAGTGAATATGGTGGCTCTCAAGTTAAAAAGGTGCTTCCTGACGTGGAAAGGGTAAACGTAGTAAACATTTAAGCTTTTCAATTTTTGAAACCCATTTTGGCTTTGTGTTGTTAAAGTTTTGCAGGGCGCTGCCCATATTATCATTAAAATAGCGAAAATACAATTCAATTCAATTTCAATCATTTAAGATAACAAGGATCTCGGGTTTTTTTTTGTATGCTTGTGGGTAATTTGACTTAAGGGGTACGAAAAATCTTAAAACTAAATATATCACAGAGGGCTCACATCAGACAGTTTGAAACGGGTTCTAAATTTCGACTCATTCTCTTAATAGCTTGGTAGCGCTGTGGGAAAACGTCCGCTGTCTAAGTCACTGAGCCGGGTTCGATTCCCGACACATTTATATTTTTGTATTTTTCTTTTGTGTTTTATCATGGGTGAAAGACAATGAAATAGGTTTACCTACAAGATAGTATATTACTTTGTTGCAAAATGCTCTATACAAATTATAAAACTTGCGTTATTGATTGACTGTCAGGCAGCGTGGCTTAAAGCCGTTAGAAGATAAATATGAGGAATCGGCGATTCGGCAGCAGATTTGGGTGGATCTAGATGATTAATATGAGACGTCTTTATACTTGGAAAACCTCATTAACAATATACTTAGCTGTGGGGCTTAATTACATTAAGGCCTACTAAGGTATATTTGAAATCACTGCATCAGAGTTGTCAGAACAAGTTTGATCTATGATTGTGTATTAATGGCAACGACTTAGGGATCTGGTAATGCTGGTTTTTTTGGAGTGGGGCAAATTGAGGTGGTTTTTATAATTTGCGAAATAGATTTTTATTGGGTAGGTTTGTTTTGTCAATTGGACTGTCGTTCGCCCGTCGCGAAATTGGACCTACGTGTGGTTGCTGGGTATCGCGGTTGTATTTGTGGGTGGATGTTGAGGTGCGCAGGTAACAAGTTACAGAATAGCCGGATTGTGAAAACTGATGGTTGAGTAGTAGTAGAAACTTTGATCAATGATGTCGATTTTGACTAAATTCTAGGTTTATTTTTCAATCAAAGATGGCGGATCTGGGTTTTTAAGAAAAAAATTTTGTATCTAATTCCATTAATTTGCTAATACTAATTTAAAATGTTGGGTTAATTTTGAATTAATTTTGAAAAATTATTATTGGTATGAATTTCAACTAATTTACGAACGTTAATTTCTAATTTTGGGTAAAAATTGGGATATAGCTTTGATTTTTGGAATGATCATCTATATTAATTGTATCTTACTCATGGATATGAATTTAAAAGTGAAACAATATACTTAATTTTGTATTTATTAGTGCAGTTAAATCTCTGGCGAGTATGATGAATTTTTATTTGTGGGGAAAATTTTATATTGCATCAATCAATGTCCAATAAGTGTTAAATCTGTATTGAAATGATTACACCTCATATGCTTTGGCTATCTGTAACAATCGAGTGCATAGGCGAATGAGGAAGGTACAAAATGATATGAAGCATGGATGCATTAATAAGGTATTGTAGGGAGAGAAAAAGGAGATGAATGAAAAGGTGGATTGATAGTGTGATTCATGTTTGGGTTTTTTTTATGTAAACATGGGTTGCTACAGTTTGACAATAGCTAGAGTGTAATCAAATAACCTAGATTTGTTGGTTTTGTTGGGAAAAAAAAAAAAAACAATAGGTCCCTAAATATTTATCAATAGGTTAAAATCGTGAAAACGATTCGACTCTTAGCATAGAGTAGTATTTGGGGACTTATACTACACACGCATTTCTACGCAAGGGTACACACACCTCATGTCGGTTAAAATAAGTCAAATTGAGGGTTAATCATAATTGAATCAGTGAAACTGAGCCGGAGTTTATTAAAAACTTTAATAAATTATGACGTTTTAGTTGACTGTTCTACCTGATGAGGCGAACAAGGTTACAACTGGATTTACAAATAGCCGCTTGTTTTGGTTATATTTTCTTTTTCTACATTTCTTACGCTGTTTTGACAAGTCATAATGGGAATTGGCTTATTTTATAAGACATGATACAGGTGCCAAGAAAACTAATTATTAATGATGTAGTTTGGGAGCACGATTCGAGCTTATACATTGGAGAATGAACGTCTCGGTACTTCTACCAAATAGTTTCTGTTTTACGTGGGGAGGTTTTGTTGGATTTATTCAAAGGAAGAGCAATGTTTCCTAGGATCACCGATTGAGCAATGTAATCACCGATCCGGGGTAAATCCTCCTTAATCGAATTACTAGAATTTATCAGATTCACAACCTGGTACCTCGGAGTGAGACAGAAATCCTTGAGGAAAAGCTAGTCATTAATCATTGTTATGGTTCAAGGGAGTCGTGTTAACTGACGAAGTCATTGATGATCATTTAGTACTGGTCAAAAACACATCACGAGTTTAGAAAAGGGAGGGTTGTCGCTGACAAATCTAGGACCTAGGGGTGAAGATTCTACATGCATGACCTAGGTCATACATTGCGAAATATTCACCGGGGCGTGTTGTAATAGAGTGGGCATGCTCGCTGGCGGGTTTCTGTGTGTATTGTTATATGAAGAGAGAGAGAGAGAATGACATACTTTTATTTCATACCCAAAGTTAGAAAATTGATTAGATAAATGAAGGGGAGAAGGAAGACAATAAAGTTAATATACAATCGTATAAACAGTCTGTAACGGTGACTTATTTCATCTACGGATATTGTATGAATCATTTCATATATCGATACCTAAATAGAATTCCTGCTTTGGTAATGGACATGGCTGGAGGCGTAGGGCGACATACGAATTTCAATCGTAATAGCTGGAACATTAGAAGCTAAATGAAAATGAATAGTACGACTTTTTGTGGTAAGGCAATGTGTTTACGTTAGCGCTTTAATACTACAATCTGATTTGAACCTTATTGCTAAAGAGTTAAGGTTGTTAATGGGTTGAAATTATTGATGATACCACCAACGTCTGGCCTCGTGACCCTATTGACCCTCGTGACCCTCTTGACCCTATTGACCCTCGTGACCCTATTGACCCTCGTGACCCTATTGACCCTCTTGACCCTCTTGACCCTCTTGACCCTCTTGACCCTTTTGACCCTCGTGACCCTATTGACCCTCGTGACCCTTTTGACCCTCGTGACCCTATTGACCCTCGTGACCCTCTTGACCCTATTGACCCTCGTGACCCTCGTGACCCTCTTGACCCTATTGACCCTCGTGACTCCGTGACCCTATTGACCCTCGTGACTCCGTGACCCTATTGACCCTCGTGACCCTCTTGACCCTATTGACCCTCGTGACCCTATTGACCCTCGTGACCCTATTGACCCTCTTGACCCTCTTGACCCTCTTGACCCTCTTGACCCTTTTGACCCTCGTGACCCTATTGACCCTCGTGACCCTTTTGACCCTCGTGACCCTATTGACCCTCGTGACCCTCTTGACCCTATTGACCCTCGTGACCCTCGTGACCCTCTTGACCCTATTGACCCTCGTGACTCCGTGACCCTATTGACCCTCGTGACTCCGTGACCCTATTGACCCTCGTGACCCTCTTGACCCTATTGACCCTATTGACCCTCTTGACCCTCGTGACCCTATTGACCCTCTTGACCCTATTGACCCTCTTGACCCTCTTGACCCTATTGACCCTCTTGACCCTATTGACCCTCGTGACCCTATTGACCCTATTGACCCTCGTGACCCTATTGACCCTCTTGACCCTATTGACCCTCTTGACCCTATTGACCCTCTTGACCCTATTGACCCTCTTGACCCTCGTGACCCTCTTGACCCTCGTGACCCTCTTGACCCTATTGACCCTCGTGACCCTCGTGACCCTATTGACCCTCTTGACCCTATTGGCCCTCTTGACCCTCTTGACCCTCGTGACCCTCTTGACCCTCGTGACCCTCTTGACCCTATTGACCCTCTTGACCCTATTGACCCTCTTGACGCTATTGACCCTCTTGACCCTCGTGACCCTCGTGACCCTCTTGACCCTATTGACCCTCGTGACCCTATTGACCCTCTTGACCCTATTGACCCTCTTGACGCTATTGACCCTCTTGACCCTATTGGCCCTCTTGACCCTATTGACCCTCGTGACCCTCTTGACCCTATTGGCCCTCTTGACCCTCTTGACCCTCGTGACTCCGTGACCCTATTGACCCTCGTGACCCTATTGACCCCCTGACCCTAATGACGCTCGTGACCCTATTGACCCTCGTGACCCTATTGACCCTATTGACCCTCTTGACCCTATTGACCCTCTTGACTCTTTTGACCCTCGTGACCCTATTGACCCTCGTGACCCTTTTGACCCTATTGACCCTCGTGACCCTCTTGACCCTATTGACCCTCGTGACCCTATTGACCCTCGTGACCCTATTGACCCTCGTGACCCTCGTGAAGAGTATAAAAGGGAATGCCGAAGTAGTATGGGGGATTATTCATTTCTCATCGTTCGGACTGGTAGTGTCTCTGGTTGTGGGCTGTGAAATTATTGGTGTGTGTTACCTCTATTGTGTTTTGGTGAATGGCTTGTTATTGTGAGGAATCTCTCTTCATAATTATGAGTCTTTTACTTTCTTAATTTTACAAGTTAATTATATATTTAAAGGGGTATTAGGGCCTAAGCTATATTTACTTTATCGGAGGTACTCCGGGAGGTTTATATGGTTAAATCAAATATGTTTAATTTGCTAGTGGCCACTCCCTAGAATTAGACATGTTTGACAAGTGTTTTCGGAACTCAGTCAAAGCTGTATTTACCGTAACGGAGTTGGTCCGGAGGTTTATATAGTTAATCAAATATATTTAATTATGCCAGGGTACTCCCTGGGATTGAGTATGTTTGACGATTGCTTTCGAAATTTAGTTGGGGTTAATTCTTACTGTCCAATCAGCCGGAACACTGTCAAGAATCAGTTATCTGCGGAGTCAGCCCCACCTAACGGTGCCAACGGGGATGAATCCGTGTCCGTGTAGTTACCAGACTTGAGGTGTGGTCTGGCGTCTACCTCTTTACCAACATAGGAGACGAAACCCTTTAATCGGGGCCCTCACGTCTCTCAAAACAACTGACGGTGGAAACGTGGCTTGAGCATTTATGTGACGAAAAGCATAGGAGGATATCTCCGCTCGTGGAAACCGATCGGTTGCTTGAGGGGTCGTTCAGTGTTAAATATACTTATATATCAACATACCGTATGTCCAGTTAGTGCATCTTACTCGCTGTTTTCCCTTTAGCCTTCGGGCACAGCGAGGGGAGATGAATTACACAGGCTGTTAGCGGGTTGTCATCTCAGTTTCGCCGACTGAACTAATTACAGCTTCAATAGGGATACATTCTTGCTTCTGAACTAAGGTATGGTTCCAGGAGTAAGCAGAATAGGGACTGTGGGGTAGGCTTAGGAGTAAATTCACGCGTTATGGGGTATTAGGGCTTGAAACTATATCTACTGTAACTAAAGATATTACAAGTGTTTGATAGGATTAATAAAATTGAAGTTATTATTCTTATAAAATCTAATGACGACTAAAATTATTAATGAGTAACCAGTGTGATGTTTGAGTAGTAAGGCAAGTGGTGTTGGGTTGCCGTGGGTTACACGTGAAACACGAGACAATTGTTAAATATCATTTAAAAGGTCACAGTATTATTCATGAAATTGTGATATCCGGATTGTTTCAGAAAGATGAAATAATTCTGGGTTTGATGACAGGCTGAGCAGTTCATCAAATCCATTTAAAATATCTTATTTTCATGAGAGAGAACTCTCCATTTAAAGTATCTTATTTTCATGAGGGAATTCTCCATTTAAGGCATGGTTTGGGTAGAATGTCTCGCGTGTAATGAACGGTTTACCACGGCATTACTCTACGGCCGTCGGTATAAAATGGTCCAGGCCATCTTAGTTATACATATAAACGATTAATAATACTAAAAGATGTCAGTCGAGTTTGTCTCGGTGTATCTTCTCGAAACTGACCGCTAGGTTTGAGACACTGGTAGATTCATTCTCTGAGTCCTAAACTCGTAGAATAGCTAGGTAAGTAACTTGAATAGGATGTCCAGACTCCATTCCAACAAGAGAGTAGCCAGTGTGAGCAAAAGATTGCCACACGACCCGTCGATAGAACTTTGGTCCAAAATACATGTATTTAGGGCAGTCTTCTAGATAATAATAGGTTTAAATAAATAATCTTGATTTTATGAAGGCTACTCCTTGTTCAACCGGACATGTAATAGGGGATAGGTGTTTTTCTACCAAAAACAATTTTTAATTATAATCATAAAGTAACCTACAGTGTAATTATAATCATAAAGTGATTTATAATTAATTTATTATTCCTACAAGATTTAGGACTTTGTTATGCTCATAAATAGGAAAATAGCAGTTAAAAGTAGCATTTCAGTAGGTTAATTTATGTACAGATAAGCTAGCTTTAATTTTATTATGAATGGAGAGTCCAAAAACCTGTCAAGCTTTCATAAAAGGATCTAGGGTTATTACGGTACACAACACTTCGGGGTTCAACCACTAGCGATCACATTTTGGCCAAATCGTCAGGTATTCTTAAATAAAAGCACGCAACAAAAGTAGGTTTAATAAGTAGGTAAATAGAGAGTAAGTTACAGTAGTCTAGCACGAAGGAATAGGGTTTACATAAAGTTAGAATTCATTGCAAAATATTTAGCGTTTCTTGAGCTTCAGCGGGAAGCTGCTTCGTTAGCTGTAGGTCTTCGGAAGCGCTTTCTAGCCAGGGGGGGTGAACTGTTACACGCCGGCGAGTAGCGAGTACTCTGGTAGTAATTCTACTCGCGTAAGTAAAAGCGAGTAAGAATTACTATGAGAAATGCCTGACGCGTTATTTATTGACCTTCATCGTCATCTGCGACCATGACCGGAGCAACCCGGTGTCGAAACAGAAATAAAGGTGAATAAATATCACGTTAGAGTGTAAAATTATGATTTAATTGTTATAGCCCTTAACTTTGGCGATAGAAGAGCCGCGAACCTTCTCTGTCCCAGCTGCATGCATCGTGGTACATTACATACTTCGAAAGAGTAAATTGATTTGTCCGAAAGCATTTTTTTTCCGAATTTCACATAAACGGTCAAGTGTAAAAATATGGATGCATACACTACTCTACGTATCTAATGCACTGGTTTATAATATATAAAAAACGTAAAAAAGGCAGACCATTCAAAAGGTGGAGTGATGTTATTGTCCTAGTATCAGGTAAAATATGGTGTAGAACAGCGAGACAGAGGAAAATGAAAGCAATTGAAGGAGGCTTTCTCCGCAATTCGTTACAGTAAACTGATATATCAAGGATTAAGTACATCTATGTGTTTAAGGAAAATAAAGCTTACTAGACTATACAGCTTACTCATAAAAATGTCCCATCACTCAAATGTCAGCGGAATAGGTTTCGGTACATATTTGTGAGTGGATTAAATCGATAAATATTTTTGAACTAGATTGTACCTACCGCTGTCTGAATTTAAATATTCTATTAAATCATCTGCGTCCAAATGTTCGTATGGAATTTCGTTATAATGATGGCTTTGGACAAATGACTCTTCGGATTTTTCTGTGTTCCCGTTTCTGATACGTGCTGTTCACGTTTATTCTTGCTCGTATATCGCGGCCAGTGCGGTTATATCGCATTATCCGGTTTATTCAAAGACCTTGTGCATTAACGACATATGATTCATTAGAGGTCGAGTCTTAACACCGTATTGGACTATGACTCGTATTTTATCGGCATATGGTTCAAAATGCTCTGTAGATAGATACGAGTTCAATCAGCTTTCCTATAATAGTTTTAATTTATTATAGTTTTATTTTGTGTAGCGTGCCATTAAGTATGATTCGACTCGAATAGCGAACTTGAGAAAACAGTAAAACTCTTCATAATTAAATTAATTTACATAGGTTAAAGTTTCAAGGAAAGCCGAGAGCTGGAATTCGAAAACGAAACGTCAACTTACCTGTCCTCTTAATGCACGTTAAAAATAACGCACGTGGAGACTCCCTATGGTTGGAATGAGACAACAATACATGCGTTCTAACAATGGCAAGTTGCATTGTTTGTACTTTAGTTGTGTACAGTCAAGTGCAAAAATATGTATCGATTTAATCCTCTCATAAATACGTACCGGAACTTTAATCCGCTGATAAAAGAGAGATGGGACATATTTATGAGTAAATTGTATACACCCATACTTGTACACTTGACTGTACTTAAAGCTATCTGTAGGTCGGCCATGTTGTCGGCGCAACGCGGATCTGTGTGAGGCCCATATTGAGCAATACCGAATTTTCCTTCGTTTACGGATCACAGTATACGTGATAAGAAAATACACCCATACTTTATGGTGTCTTATCACATGTCAACACGGATGCACTTCGACCAAAGACCGGAGATAAGTGAACAACTGATTACTCAGATTTTGTAACGAGATAGATTAGCACAATATGCCTAGACCGTATTCTCAGGCTGGACGTTCACAACGTTGTTCGGATAGTCTGGAGACAATTATTATGAAGGGCAAAGTTGAGGACTAGTGGTCTCGGGGCAGACCACCCGCTAGATGAAGCACTCTACTCATTGCACCCTTGTCACTACATCTGCACGACATACATAAATCGGGTGATAGGAGTCTATGGAGAATTCTGGTTTTCAAGAATAGGACATGTGGTCACGAGCCCTCAGCATTGCGCAGCTTCGTGGTGATATCACGATTTTTTATTCTCATTTAATGTCGTTCAGACGACTGGTAACGTATGGGTATTTCCTGCCCAGCCATGTGATAGTGATATTAGTGATATCCTTTGGCGAACATTTACGTGTAATTTTTACACTGGTTGTTTTTACAGTTGAACTTTAATAGTACATTACGTAACTAGGGCGGTGAATTCGTGAATGCCCCAGATCGCAGGTGTTTGTGGCCCGAACCGAAGGTGAGGTGAGGTGAGCGCTCTGGGGCTTTACGAATTACCGCCCGTGTTGAGTACAAAATTTTACGTAAATTTTTAAATGAAAGGAAAAATTGAAAATTTTAATGCTCCGAGCCGGATTCGAACCGGCGACCACAGGCATTCATGGCCCGTCGCTGCTAACCAACTGAGCTATCGGAACAATCCGGTTCGGGCACCAAATCCTTCAATCAGTTCCTTCATGTTCTTCAATTTTTCCTTTCATTTAAAAATTTATAATTTTCTTTAGCAGCGTTACTGCTTAAAAAACAAATATTAAAATTTTACGTCTTCACCTGGCCACAATGCGAGTTTTCCCGTACACGTAGCGTGCAGTAAAACTCGCATTATGGCCAGGTGTGACGTAAATGATTTATAAAGTTATCACACGCATTCCTTACCGATATCATAGAGGCCCCTAAAACTGAGAACAATGATCTATAATTGGTGCATTACTTAATATTAGCAGTCTAAAATAAACATAGATTTTAAATACAATCCTTGTAGATCCGAAGGTCCCATTTTTCTCCCACAAAAATAGCTATTTTGGAACGCTCAAGTGCTCGACTATGACAGAGCGGAAAGGAAGCTACTTATATGATTTTGATATTCTGTATGTTTATTAACGTGTGTATTAAGGTATTGAACTGATTTTGATAATTGACGATCAATCGATGAGAAAATGTGCTCCGGGTCCACTGTATGAAAAAAATCCGTAGTTGGAGTTACAGTTTACTTTTTATGTTTGTATTCTATAATATTACCTATGTTTTTTAGTAGATTGTGTACATTTTCAGATGTATCAGCAATACAAGCAAGCCCACTGCGACCGGTTGATAGCGAAAGGCACTTTTACTAAAATATGCACGGACCTTATAGTAAACCAACTTTGATTTACTTGTACTAACGTATTTACGCTTGTATCTCGTTTTATACACTGTACGAAGCTAGTGAAATTAAACTTCCGTTCTCTAAATACTGAAATAACGTTTGTATATTACCTACTGCTAATTTAAAATGCTATAAGATTAAATAAATAAATAAATTGAAATTGTACACTTGACAATTTAATAGTACTTATCCACTATACGTGCGTGTTTATCGTGATAAAAGACATGTCGCTTTCTGACACAAAGTTGTAAACAAATGTGGCCATGTTAACGAACATGCTGGCCGCGTTTTTGTCTTTTATTGCTGTGGAGAAATATCTGTTACCAGCGAGGGAAAAAACGATAGATTGCGAGCTCCTTTCATTTTTTTACCCAAGCACCTCAGACCAAGAAAAACATCTTTACAGTACATATGGTGCTACTTTCCCGCACTAGTGCGGAAAAGAGCACTTTTCGTGCATATGTCGAAACTTTAAAGAGCCATATGTACAGTCTCCCTTCGGTCGTGTTTTAATTTATCACCACTCGTTGCGAATTTCCTATTTTCGGCACTTGTATCGTAAATAACTATTTTTTCTTGGTCTGAGCCAATCACGTGCCTGAAAACCCGGGATGCGCATTTTCGAACTAAACTGCTGCCCTGGCATCATTTTGACACCCCGCCCCCACCCCGCATAATGGCAATGACGCCCATTCTGTGGGGCCATTTTGCGGTGCTAGGTAGACTTCTATGGGTTTTTCGTCCGCTGCCTGTTACAAGTTGGTATTTAAAAGTAATTGACATCGGTTTACTTATCTCTTACGGTAATACTTATCTCTCTGACGCGCCCTGACGCCTGACACAGAAGGTGCCGTCACATCAGCACAGTTATCACAAGACGACGTGCGAGTTGCGTCGCGGCATGATAGACTATCCGTCTCTCTCCAATCAGACTACTTAGAAAGAGACGGATAGTCTATCTCACCGCAACAGAGCGCTTCAGCCCAAATAGCACGATACATTTTATCGTTATGTTTTAACGTGACGACAAAACCTATCGTGCTAGGGCCTGAGATGGGTGTGAATCTAAACAGACTAAATGTATGGGACCGATTTCGTTCTGTTGTCACGACATATATAAATGAACCCGGCTTAACATGCAATTTAATTGATGTATATGTATATCTACGAACTAGGCAAACATTAACCGAATTTAAACTTTCGTGGTCATTTTTACAATAATAACCAAAAATTACACGATTGAACTCGCGTATTAAATGTAACCACGGGCGTACCCTGCATCATACCCATCCTAAAGAACTCTCGAAGAGTTCGAAACATTTGGCCACATGACCGATCAACATGTGGAGTGAGTTTAACAGTGTACTTATATTATCCAAACATTGACCATTTTACTAGTGTTTAGGGGACGGAAGGATTAGCACATTGCCTCATTCGGATCATTTTATAGCGTGGTGACTCAGATATTGAACGGCTTGCGTCCGTATCTGATAAGACCTGTTATCAGTAACATGATACTCGCACGCGTAAATTTGAACGTTCATGGCGTAAAGCATTTGTAGGTTCTTTTAGCGTTCCACATTGTTTGAATTCCTTTTGCAACTTGAGGATGACTCCCGTCGCCGTACCTGACATTTTCGACCGGTAATCGGTCAGTTAAGTATCGCCCCGTTTTGCGTAAACTGTTTCCTGTTATGCTACCTTTTCGCAGATGATTTATTGATAAATGTATAATGCCATTCCGTATCTGAAAATGTTAAATTTCCAGCCTAGCATAAATCGCAAATCGATCGAAAGCATTTTTCACTCTCGCACTTGACAAGCTTGCTAGTAGGTGTGTAAGTTACGAATGCTGTATGACCGACATAAACGCCATCATGGCAGGATCTGTTATAGGGTATAGAACCTTTGTGTGGGGGTTTGTTTTTATAAACAACTCGGAATTAAATATACCGCCCTCGCCGTCAATTTATTTTGCTCGCTCGAGACACAATCAATCGATCTTCTTACACATTGTCTCAAGTAACAAGCCATTTCTTCAGTTCATTTTACTCATTGACTGTGTTGCGATCGCGCGTTAGTCCAGGAACACAAAAGCATCCGTCAAAGTAATGTAGGCGATGTCAGAAATCAAGTTACGACTGTGATTAACTTTTTTATTTATTCGTATTATAGTTAACAGAGTCTGGCTCGGCGAGTCATCCTTTATACGGTATCGCAGTGGGAATGTTTGTGTGACAATATTGTTCAAGCAGTGTGGAACATTTAGTCTTCACTGTTATTTATTAACCGCAAGGATTAGTAATTTGTTCAGGTCACGCCATGTGTAGGTGGCCCAGTGACGGTAACATCGCGTTTGTGGCCTACTTAAAGCGGCCGTTTCTGTCGCATTTAGCATGCATTTAGCCCGCTGGAAAGGGACGATTGATTTACTTAGGGCGTAAACGTGATCTTGCTGCCTGTAGTTATAACAACGTAATTTCGTTTAAATAGTTACTTTATAATTAGAGATGAAAGGTTAAAATTCAGACAGTTGTTAAAAGCTGTCGGACACCTATATAAAATCGTACACATACGTATTGGTATATTCATTTTAATTTTATCCATCTGCTCGTTTTAATTTTTAGCTCTCCTACGTACAACGCGATTGTAACTGGTAACTTTAGTGTCACCCATGCAATAGAATAGACAAAGTATTTAATAGCAAGTTTAGGGCTTAGCCAGCCCTATCACATATACAGGGGTATAATGGGTATTTCCCGATAACATCATTCCAGCTTGAAACATATAACCCACTAAGTTAGAAAATTGGCGGAGCAAACGTCCTTCCTCATCAACTTATGTGTCATCCTTGTATATAATAGCTTTTCTTTTCATTTTATAGACCTCCAATTTTTAATTAGTTTTAATAAAATTTTGCAAGTAGGTCTCAAATTAAAAACTACGATAAATTCCTGCCAGAGACGGATTATCCATGTAGGCAAACTAGGCACGTGCCAAGGGGTGGGGTTCCAAAGGGGCGCGAGATTTTTTTTCGTTACAATTTCTAAACTACGTTTGTGGGGCGCCAATGAGGTGCTTACCTACGGCGCTCTCGATATTTAATCCGCTCCTGCTTGCTACCGAAGTTTAAACAATTCAATAGTTACCTATTTGTTGTGTTTTCCAGGGAGGTGATTTCGGCAACGCGGAAAACGCGGGCCGGTACCACATTGTGTTCGCGTTCTTTGTGGCGCTCATGTTCGGGATATCGCTCGGATCGTTGTTCGGGTACCACTGCTATCTCGTCGCCACAAATAGGACGACTTTAGGTACGCATACCAGCCTATGGAGCCGTTTGACGCGTAATGCCAAAACCGAAAAACTATATTTGGAATGTCAAAGTCTCGGGATTATGCTCCTTGCGTCTGTCCTGTCTTAGGATGTTTGGTTATTAATCGTGATGCCAATTAAGGGACATTTATACGGTGCAATAATCGCATGCGAGCTTTAGTACATTGCCGGGTTTGATTGAATTCGTCGTATTTCGGTAGCCGCAGCTCCGCAATGTAATTGAAACCGCATTCGAGTTGTTGCAGCATGTAAATAGCCCTTTATGCCTACCTCAACTTCGATATTATGTATACCGGCGTTTTGCGTTTTTGATATCACTCTTAGGCCCGGTTCGCACGAGCGCTTTTTCAACGGGCGTTGAAAAAACGTTTACGGAGTTCCGTACGCTAAATTCGAATTAACGTCCAATGCCCAACGTCTAAAATCGAACAGTGCTCGATAAAAAAGCGCCGCGCTTTAAAACCGCCTTCGTGTGAATAAATACATGGTTATCGATTTGTGTTATTTTAACGCGCGTTGAAAAAGCGTGCGAACGGGGCCTTATGTGTGAATTTTCAAAACGCTTAATATCAAGATGGAGTTTAGCGTTTTTGGCACTTCACGTAGAATTGCTGCGTACAAGTACGTCTAGCACAAATTGCCGTCAAGTCATGTCTCACTTGCACTACGCAAATTAGAAAGAGAAGGTTAGATTTTCTGGTCTCGCGTCGCGTGGCGGCGTCAGTTGTGCTGGCCCCGCTGGAAGTGTCAATTTCTTTGACTATTACCAATTCACGTGAGAAAAGGTAACTACCTACACCCTTACGAGCCTTGGACTACAGTCACTTCTAGGGACTGTGGTCCATGGTCCAAGTCCCTAGGAGTGACTGCAACTTGCCGCCAAACCGCGCTATTTCGATCTCTATTCTGTTTGCCTTAAAGTTCACATTTATTTACAGATGTGCTCATAGCCTACCGCCGTTACGGTAGTCCGACTAGACAGATTGTTGGCAATATATTTAAGAGATTGGTCAATGGTAAATGCAGACACTTCTACTGACAGTCGAATGTAATTTTAGCATCAGAAATGCGTTTGTTAGAAATTTCCAGATTAGACCTAACTTGTTAAGATAACAAAATAACAAATAATCTGATTTACGAATTTGTAAATCAGTCTTTTCCTTGGTAAGGAAAACAAACGCATTTGTTATTTAATACATATGTAGATGTATTTATTTCATCTATGATGGCAGATATAGTACTCATAAAAAACCATTCACATAGCTATCATGCACATTTGTTATTATGATGTACATACATATAAAGCAATATAGAAGCTACAAGTATATATATCTGTAAAATCTCGTACTTTGCCCGTGTATTGACAGCGGAGGTAATTTTCATATCCATTCATAGTGATCAAAATCTACTTATCTCTAGATGTTAACGTCATACATGACTCAATGATTCATCATCCTCCTAGCGTTATTCCCGGTTGTGCCCCTAAAGGAGCCCAGGGTCCGCTTTGACACCTAATCCCAAGATTTGGCATAGGCACTAGTTTTACGAAAGCGACTGCCATCTGACCTTCCAACCCAGAGGGGATACTAGACCTTATTGGGATTAGACCGGTTTCCTCACGATGTTTTCCTTCACCGAAAAGCTAACGGTAAATATTCCGTACATAAGTTCCGAAAAACTCATTGGTACGAGCCGGGATTCGAACCCACGACCGCCGCTTGACAGCCGCATGCCTGAACCACTAGGCTACCGTAGCTCTTGACTACATGACTCAATGATTAATAATAATAATACAGTTGCCTACGCCGCCGGGTATTCGCTTTTTGTTGTACATCCTTAAATTTTATACATGAGGGTTTTTATTGCGACATTTACGGCGATTATCCTATAGGTTGTGCATAGCAACACATGCGGATATACATATTTTGATATGTTATGATCAGTTTTATTTAGCTAGCGAAAAGATAAAATTACCTCGCTTGTTTGCAAAAATCTAGCCTGCATCTTTGCTTTGCCAATTTGGGGCAAAGATCGATATAATAATTGTATCGACGTATGAATATTACACCTGACCTGTCACATTAAATATAAGGGGGGGGGGGGGGGGGAGGGGGGGGGGAACATCATATCAGCCGGAAGACGTCCACTGCTGGACATAGGCTTCCCCCAAAGAGTGCCAAAGTGACCGATCCCGCGCCACCCGCATCCAGCGGACTCCCGCAACCTTTACCAGGTCATCAGTCCACCTTGTCGGACGTGCTATGTGCCCTGCCCACTGCCACTTAAGTTTAGCGATCCGAAGGGCTATATCGGTTACCTTTGTTCTGCTGCGGATAGCCTCATTTCTGATGCGATCACGCAGAGAAACCCAGAGATTATTACTCCATTGTAATCTAAGAAATTCAATCACCCAAACATGTTTATAATAATAGTAGGGCATAAATGGAAGCCAGCATCATGCTGAGGTGGGCCCATTTCTTGACACAGCATTGATTTTATATTTCTTATGTCTTTATAGTCTTTGTTATGTGTGTCACGATTGTATGATTAGGATTATGACTTTAATTAAAATAATATGTTCCAATTGCAGAAGCGTTCCGCGCGCCAATGTTCCGCGGTGGCGTCGACCAGAACGGGTTCTCGATTGGCGTGTTCAGCAACTTCAAGGAGGTTTTCGGCAACCAGCCCTGTCTGTGGCCAATGCCAGTGTTCTCCAGGTACATGCTTGTTTAAATATGGAAGGGGTGGGGTTGGTGTCATCGTCGGTTCCTGTATTATTTGTTCTGTTTTCGTCACTGCCTCTACATTTTGTCTTCTTTGTACAAGCTTAAAGCCGCACTGTTGGTAAGTAAGCCCATCAAAATTTGCAACCCCTTTTCAGCCACTTGTTGGTATCCGATTGAGGTGAAATTTTGGATACTTTTGTAAGATTGGTGACGAAGCTATGGCATCGCCGACCTGATCTGATTATGGAGATAGAAGGCGGCTATATCAACTCCTATACTCTCTCTCGCTCTCAACGAGTAGTTGATGATGATGACTGTGCAAAAAAGTCGAGCATGTACTTAAAAATATCTCCTTTCTAGACCTAGACCCATTACTTGGGGGACTTTCTTGCCCGCATTTCGCACGATCTTGTGCTACGTCCTTAATCAACTTAATGAGCCTCTTCTAGATCAGTTTCGATTTTCGGCAACAAGGTGGCGGGGGATCTTCACGATCTTCTTGTCTCTCGACTTACTTATAGCTAGTGAAACTTAAAACGAGAAAGACAAACACCGATTGAGACGTTCTTCTGAAAGTGAAGCGAAGCAGTGACGAATACAGAATATTACGAAAAACTAATGGCACAGGAAAAGATAATATGGGGTTGTTTCGGGGTAAATTGTGCCGTTTTACAGAATGTCTTTCGGTTTGTATGGAAAGAACCCAATAGAGAATGATTTCCCATAGGCACGCGACGGAGACCGAGAACGGCATGATTCTAGGGGTGAGGGGTGGAAGGTCGATTCATGCTCATCTTGCCTTCAAACACGAATATTAGCCTGCTATTCGAGCGATAAAAATGGTGAAAATTTGTGCAACTGACTGCAAAAGGACTCTTGATGAACTGGCAATCTCGCATTTGTTGTTGTATCTCCTGATTAATTTCACTGGAGTGGAGACAGGCTTCGAGGAAATATCTTCGATACTGTGTCTTCAATGTATATAGGTACCTTTTTGCACATGTGTATTATATAAATATAATATTTGAAACACACAAGTAGCGTGAAAAATAAATTTTATTTGTAAACTTTAGTAGTCATTACTGTAAAATGAAAAATTACAAAAAAAACTGAACAAAAACAAAAAAAAAAAAAACTCGAAGAAAGTAGCTTAATTTTAATACCTGGGGATGTCCATAATTTTAAAACGGAACTTGCATGGAATTAATATCGATTTGCTAGAAGAGTCAAGTGTATGACTTTGCCTGTGTGGTGAGAATATTAACACAAAAACTAATAAAAAAAAAACCAAACGCGTCGCGCTACATAAGATTGATTTCTATACAACAACTGAGAAAAAAATGTAGTAAAATGTAAATGGACTGATTGGTTGACGTTTTAGAGATATTCGCTTCCCTCGTTGTTGTGCTCCGTAGTTTGTGGGTTAGACATGTGTGTGCATGTAAATGTGTGCAAAAAGAAGTGAATGACATATCTAACACGTGACCAAGGGTTTTTAGATATATAGATCAGATCGCAATCAAATAACAGTGCGTAAATTAGTTTAAGGGTTTTTGATAACCACATTCACATTTTAATAAGTACTATTATGATTATCATATTTTTTCGCTGTAACTGCATTATTAATTTTATTATAATCAGCATTTTAGTTTTAATATTTCCTTAATAACCTATTACTTATTCATTATCATGCTTTTATTTTTGCTTACAATGTGTGTGTCACTGAATGTGTTCATAATATATAACTGTCACCAACATACACATGTTGGTGACAGTTGTATGTTTCATAAATCCTCACATACTTCATTGCTAACATACTTCATTTTCATATTACAGGTCAACATCATCATTTTATGTCATTAAGATTCACGCGTAATATTTGTATATATGGATACGTAAATAACATGAAAGTTAACACGGCTGCACGCTAGCTTTTACTTACTTTTAAGTATATAAATAATGCGTTTATATCTTATACTGATATATTATATTTATCGTTGCTATTCTATGAAATATTTATATATTGTATTATTGTTTTGTTAAGAAATTGCAGCCTTTACCGGTTGTAAAATCCTGAACGATTTCGACGTCGACAATATTTCTAAAATAGGGTTAGGTGGGATTATTATATTCTTTCTTCTCGCGATATGTGTGCATGCACTGACTTACTATTCCTGTATTCTTGTGACATTTAATTCAAATAGGTAGTTAGTCTACAAATCAAAGGCTTGCATCAAAGTGCAGTTATTTTCTTATCGTAAAAAAAAAGCACTTCACGACAATCTCTACCTAACAAATATGATAATTAATTAACTGGCCAGCGATTGAGTAGTCTTATCCAAACGCAAAAGCACCGTAGTATTTTAATAATCAACAGATCTCCATTCTCTCTCTCTCAGAACTTGGAGTCTATTTTTATCATTTCCGATCCCAATCACATTTCAATTTGCTTCGTCGAGTCAACGTGACAGAAGCGCGCGCGTAAAACATTAAAATGTCTATAGCCGTGTCTACACCGGACGCATGCCTCGGACGAACACGCCTCGCCCGAGCGTGCACGCTCAGTGTAGACGTGCCTCGGCGAGCCACGCCTCGCCCGAGGCATGCGTCCGGTGTAGAGGTAGCCTGAAAATATTAAGCCGAATATGGGCAATCAGGGGAAATAATTCGTGTAATTTTGTAAATTGGTACAATTATACCTTGTGGTGTCCAGATAAACATACTAAAAGTCCTCGAGGGTGGGGGCTGTGCTGAGGGTATAGGGCTGGGGTGGTTTGAAGGTACCTTTTTCAGATTTTCATACGAATAGCGTTATAATTACTTCGGACAAAAGTTTCTACATAAAATTTCCTACAAAATTGGTCATAATGATTTTTACTCTACGATCCTTTACTATTAATATTAATAATTTAATAATTAATACTTTTGGAGCTACGGGTGTTAAAGTAAACAAAGAGATAAAAAAAACAGTTATTCAAAGGTGGGGCTAGATCAAAAAATACCCACCCTCGAGGACTTTTAGTATGTTCACCTGGACACGACAAGGTATAACTGTACCAATTTACGAAAAAACTTTTTTGATTTGCGATTTTATTGATTTGCTTGACCTCAGAGGGCTATTGGCATGTGAAAGAGACGAGCATTAAGGCCCTTCGTAACTTGTCGACACGATTTTGTCAGTTTGGGTGACGGGTGCGATTTCCCTGTGCGGCGCGAGCACCAGCTGCAGACGTTCACAACGCCGCAAGAAAGCTACGACTCTATGGGCACGACGCGCTCAAGGTCAGATAAAACCCCACAGTTCACATCAGACGACTCGCACATACCTTGAGAACATGTTACATACTCGTACCTTGCTTATTTATGCATCCGGGTTAGGCCAAAATCGCGTACCGTTAGATGCTGCACCATTCTCGAAATATACGAAGGATGAACTTCAGTAAATGACCAAGACTATTCAGTCTGCTGTAGCGATCCCGAATCGAGGGCTAACCCTATAGAGGTAACATTAAGTTTTGATTCTGATCATATGCCGGGAAATTACAGTGTTTCGACATAAATAATATTATTTACAGCCATCCTTTTTGAGGGCTACGCGTATGTCACAATAATATGCTGTCGAACGAGTAAGAAGCCAAAACGGCTTTTAACGTTTGCACGGTCGATATAATGGTATATTTCGCGAATGGTGATAAGTTTTATCCCATTTTTGTGGAGTTAACTTACTTGTAGGGGTCGGATTGTCTGATATTTACTGCCGTGAATTAGATTTAATGATTTCTTGTCTTAAAATACTTTTTAAGAACCTTACAAGTGTATTTTTCTCGCCGCCTTTACTTGTGGCAAGTCACACTAGCGTATTTTTGATGGACAATATGTATCTACTTAACATCGGAAACCATTATATTTGACAGTCGATATCATAATCTTGTCTTTATAAGTCATTTCTATGTTTATGAAGTCTGAATTTATGCATTGTTTTTAGAGTTTTGTATAAATGGTGTAGAAATTATTAGTCTTAATTAACGTTATTTTTTTAATATGTTAAAGGAAACATGGGTCTACAGGTGCTTTTAGGGGTCAGTAGTAATAAATCCTGTCAGTCAATTAAATTTTATATGTAATCGATTTAGAATGAAGTTTGAACCGTAAAGGTTAGTGAAGTTTTTATAAACGTATATTAATATTGTTATAATTATTATGTAGGTGCGTATTACTTTAAAATCGTGCATATTGTTGTATGCATTGGTCTAAGTAACTAGTTATATGTTACTTTTTAGTCGACAAAAATACTTAATAAAATAAATACTAGATAGGTATGTGTTCGGTATTACGTGTTTACCAGTGCCTTTGTAGCACAATGTGTATGACATTTTCTAGTTCTTTGTTATCTTTAACGATCTTACTATTTCTTTCTAAAGTAAATACTATAGGCACTCTTGTATGTACCTGATACATAACATTATTTCCATAAATCGTTCTCAAGTTACGTGGGGTTCGCGCTGACATACCTTTAAAATTACAGATAATATTAATACAATACAACTTTCCAGCAATAATTGTTAATGTATGCGAATTGCTTGATATTGCATTTATAATTTTTGAGCTATATACAACACACAAGACTGATAAAGTTAGAATCCTATAAATTTGTATGTTTTGTGCACAATAAATTTATTTGTCTTTTATTTTGTTTTTTATTTTATTTACACTAACGCTATGGACCGCTTCGGGACTATTCACGTGGCCTGTATTCCAAAACAGCTTATTTAGAAGTACAAAGAGCTTATATATTATGCAGTTTAGAAGCTTATTTAGCAAACAAATGGATACTTTCAACACAACAACTTTGTCGAAACCTTTTCAACTATCATTTTCTTAGAGGACTTAACCTTTTCACCGACATTAATCTTGTAGCTTCGTATAGAAATGCACTTGCAAATATTCGCTTCGATATTTCATATAGGCAATTCGATTATTACAAGCTTACTGTGATGAAGTTGATAGTTCGTTCTTGGTGCTGTGAAAACAATTGGAGAAATATTTATTGGAGGTTCGTGTCGGTGAAAGGGTTAGGAAACCTAATGTTCCGAGTTAATTTGTGCATCTTATTATGATAACATGACGCACAGAATTAAAATGCAAAAGATTCAATCTAAATGAATTATACTTATCTAAGTTTGATAACGACACTTCAA
Organism: Epinotia demarniana; assembly: GCA_945867215.1. Lineage (NCBI taxonomy): Eukaryota > Metazoa > Arthropoda > Insecta > Lepidoptera > Tortricidae > Epinotia > Epinotia demarniana. The sequence continues at coordinate 38,182,304 of OX244260.1, read as the reverse complement.
GTGCTGGACACGTACTGTCTGTGTGATGTATATCCAAATTTATTTCTCTACTCTTCTAAATTATTGTCTTCCTCTCAGTCTATCCTACCTTTGATTGCTGCAGATGTCACCAGTCTAATGATAAATACTCTCGTAATAATTAATTAATTAAATGACGTAAACGCGATAACCCTCAGGGCTTTCACTAACTTGAAAATTGACACCCGATGATGTGGTCTGGGTCGCCATGTAAAGGTGGTTGCTGGACGACATCGTCGCTTATCTACAGCAATGTACGTCGGATTGTCATTGTCAGATGACGATTTTCACGTTGGTGCCTTAGTGTCTTACTCGGCTGCTTTTCGCCTGTAGCTTAGCTATGTTACCATACAAGTAGTACCGTGTTGTAGCTATACTTGAGATCAATTGGCCGAACTGCATCCAAATCCGAAAAGCAATACCGTCCAAGGTAAAGTGGCCGTCAATAGAATTTGCTAACTATATAAACAAACCGCCATATTGAAATTGTCTTTCACTATGGCGGTTTGTTTACATAGTTAGCAAATTCCATTGACGGCGACTTTAGAAGATTCCAAATCCAATGACAGAGTTTTGTAAAAAGTTGGCCTCATAATATCAACCGTACGCTTCGTCGATTTGCGTGAAGGCATAGATTAGCTTTGCTCTGGTTCAAAAGCGGCCTGAATAGGCCTTTGAAGGGCGTTTTCTTTTACTCATCTGCAGCATTCATGTACATATTCAGCTTATGCTTTATAAATGTCGATTTAATTGGTATAAGTATACTATATGACGGGGCAGCTTAGTCATTTTGTTGGTATTTTAGCGTGGCGAACGGACACGAGACTGAGAGATGGAGACTTTGCCCCCAGAAAGGGCCCGGATCCCCGGCCATAGTATAAGGATAAATTTATTCTAATCCACTTCCATTCAGCAATATTTCTATTATGTTTTAAATAAATCAATTCTTTTTCATAACATGTTTTTCATTCATTGGCGAAACCCCCTCTTTATATCGGTCAAAATTAAAGTCATTCACTTCTTTTTGGTGTAGTTTCAGGAAATCGTTATTTACAGTGTCCTTTTGCATGCTAATTAGGTTAGCTGTAGTAAACCAAAAATGCTTTTAGATAGTAGGCTGAGATAATGGCAAATTCATTTGGTAGGACTACAAATCACATAGTTTTTGTTGTTGCACTTTATAATTTATTTAGTAGTTAGATACATTGGAAACACCATACATATCATTATATTCATATTGTATTGAAGTCATCAACGTTAACAGAAGTAAACACGTCCATGATATACTACAGTGCATTTATTTCAGAGTGCGCTACTCACGTGTTGAGATTATCGCGATCCATCATATAAGAAAACATTGTATTGAAATTTCAATCATCAACGTTAGTATATGTAATAAGCTATCCTTATCTCGTGCGCATACGTCACGTCACGATGACCGGAGTGGGGGGCAGTAGTTGTCCGACCGTTGCCGGGAGTGGTGGTGTGCTGTCGAGCCAAGAATCGTGTAAATAGCAACACCGGTATACCTATAGAACGTGCAAATAAGTGAACACTACAAGTAATAATAGTTGTTTATGCAACAGATTCATAATGAGAGGCTTCAAAATATGAGTGTGGCATTATGAAACGAGCGTCAGCGAGAATAGGATCACACGAGTGAATAATTTACAGTTGCATACACTGCTTTATCTAACTACACGCATATCATAAGCGCTCTCACAATTCTACTTTCGTAGCAGCAAAAATCCAACAAAAAATAACAACAGCAATGGCTGCAATTCGAACCTCCGACTAATGGTTTTTTGGGGTGCCTGTCGTATCGCATAACGTTGATGGTCCTAAAATTTTTTGGCCGAGAATGTTTGGCATAATGTTGAGTGGCCTACTACTTATTTAGCCTATTCATTTTTGCGCATACACATTTAAAAGTTCTAAAGTATGTTTATCCTAATATTGATTACTCGAACATCGAATTACCTAAAAAGTAATAGTCCTAATTTTCATTGTCATAGTATTTTTTTGGCCTATTATTAAATTAGCTAAACCACCTTTACTATTTTTTTTCCTAAATTTTATACTATTTTAAACTCTGAGCAGGCCCGACCTACATCTAGATAAATAAGATAGGTTCGTTAGTTGCCTTTTGTCCCTCAGAGCAGAAATAGGGGCCCGGCGAAGCGGGTCTCCGTCGACATGAGGGCGGGTCATAGGTTATTTAAGTATTAGGCAATTCTCAGCAGAGCCAACCTTCATTTAGATCAATTAGATAGGTTCGTTAGTTGCCTTTTGTCCCTCAGAGCAGAAATAGGGGCCCCGCGAAGCGGGGCTCCGTCGACATGAGGGCGGGTCATAAGTGATTTAAATAATAGGAAATTCTGACAGATCCAACCTGCATTTAGATTATGCACAACATTTTTAGAACATTAAATATTAGGAACATCAATCATTCTAAAATAAAAACTTCGACACAATAAACATTCGGACCTTAAATATTTAGGACAATCGATATTAGGAATAACAATTTCGGCAAATAAAAAATATGCACAACAATGTTTATGCCATACGTTATTCGGCATAAAGTTGGTATGCGACAAAATAGTAGGACCAACAAATTTATGCCACCCGATATAGACCCGGTTTTTTGAAATCATAGACAAACAAGTGAAATCCCTGTACCTACTCATGTCACTCGAGATCAAATGCCGTGGGTAAATATTAAAAAAACATACTGAATTGAAGTTTCGTATCGATAACTGTTTTAATATCTATGGATACTAGAATAGAAGTGGGTCCACTTGAGTTTTGACAGCTGTTCCAAATTTAAACTCATTACGTTACATGAATCTGTACTGTTATAACATTAAAGTACAGATTTTACCTACTACCACAGACAAGAAAGTAACTACAACTTTAAAAAGTTGAAAAAACCCCTACAGTTTCATTTCGAAGTCCAATATTTCAAAAACGGCTGAACAGATTTTGATGAAACATGGCTAAGAACACTCGGGATAATATAACACAAAAAAACCGCATTCAAATCGGTCCATCCGTTTGGGAGCTACGATACCACAGACAGATACACAGACAGACACGTAAAACTTATAACACCCCGTCGGGGGTTAAAAATCGGTTGTAATAATGCTGGTCATTGCTTACGGTTTCTGAACGCATTTTAGAGCACTAATGATATGAGTGCGTAGATAAATTAAATTTTGTTTTAGGACGAATGAATGAAGTGAATTAATTCCATTATAGAGGAGGATGCTGGCTAGAGGACACGGTTCTTATTCGTTGGCGGCGCTAAAGTGTAGCGAAACTAATCTATATGATTCCGATTTAATATCAATCCGTTAGTTTACAGGCACATTCCTTAAGATCTATTCATTAACATATATTTATTAATATCCATATGTAAAATAATAACTGTTTCATGTTCATGACGTAGTACGGAAAAAAATCTATGCAAGGACGGTAATTAGAACTAAATATGATTAGTAATGTTATTTTCAGTATCTTTCTTACCTTGAAATGCGTATTGGCTTGGGTATAAGTAACACAAATAATAATGCTATATACACACAAATAGTATGCACCTGGTATACCTATCCAGTCGGAACATTGACACTGTGACATCGAAATGTCCCAGACTTCGTGTAGGTATTACTATAATTTTAAGGTCACATAAAAAGAACGGCTATTTTCTACTGACGAGGTGAGCCGCCTTGGCGAGAAATTTCATAATATCGGTAATAATAAATGACACATTTCATCGCTCGTTCTATGCAATTTTAGTGAAATTTTATAAGCCAGTGGGATTATTCCTGGGTAGTAGACAAAAACATGTTATCCACGTTAATCACCTGACCTCGATCACCCACGGGAATGAGCGGCAATTATATCACATTCAACTGGGAAAAATGATAGTGTTCGGTAATGGCGTTTCGCCGGACGCTACCGCGTCACGCTCGATTCGCTCGCTCGGCTCGCGCGCTGTAGAGTCGCAGTTCACTTAAAAACCTAAACGTTTTTTTCCCCTGGGGGATCTAGACTAGTAACGTAGACAACAGCGCAAATAAGAGTTAACGTGTACCTAATATTTGTTTACTATATCTTCCAACAACTTGGAAAACCAGTTTTGGAGATGGCATCGCGTTCCCGCTGCCCATACCCGAGGAAGATACCGAGTCTCTGCTGAGTTCCGAGCGATGGGACCGCTGGGGCGAGCGAGCGAGACCGTTCGACGAGCGGGAGAGCTCCTCCTTCGACGAGCTATGAGTGTAAGCTGTGGCCACTAATGAGTGGCCTTGGTATTTGTGATAAGTTGTTAAAATCGAACCTTTAGGATGCTTCGAACTCTCAGAACCCTACATACGATTTATTGAGGGTTCTGAGTCGGTTTCATTTTAATGCTGCGTCTTCTGTACATGTTTTTTTGCTGTAAAATTCAAGGATATATTGCTTGCATAAGTAATCATCAGTTGTACGAAGCACGGTCGTTGTCGTTTCGTTGCGCCGCGTACCCGTATTATCCGCAGGGTTTCTTATGTTGGGTTCGGTTCTATAAAGAGTAATGTATCTAATATGAATGCAAATTCCAAGCGATTGAGTCACCGCCAAGCCGATCGTTAAGGTGCTTCTTAATAGGCAAACCGAGGTTAAAATTTAAATAAAAATTGGCGAATGAACAACGTGATCGCCAATGAAAAACTTAAATTACACGTATTGCCCGTAGTGCCGCCCATAAGTATATGTATTTACATTGGCGTTATATTTCATATGATCAAAGATGTTGTTTGCTAGGAATAGCGTGTTGCAATTGTTTGTCCGTCCGGTCACACAGAAATACGGCAATTTGTGAAATATCCGTGTTTCGTTTCATCTCTATCCTCGTGATTAAAGAAAAACAAAGGAGATTCATATACGCGAATACGTGCCAATGCGAGTGACTGACATAATCCGTTTTTGAAGAGGATTGATGTTCATGCGCACACTTCGATACCAACTTAGTAGGTACCGCCTCGAGCCGGAACTGATAGTTTCTTGCTATGGAGACACGTGAATTTTACGGCGCCTGATTGTTTGCGTGCGATAAACTGCTTAGTTCAATGAAAATCATCATGTGTGAGATCTTGACAGTGACGTAGACACTGACAACTTTTCACTAAGCCCCTAAGTATTTCACAAACTTGACAGTTGTCACTTGACAATAACAATTCGAAGTATGTACATAGCTGGTTCGATAATTAAAGATGCTGTGAAATGACCACCATAGGTACTCGTCGCAGCAATTTACGTCGGATTGTCAGGTAACAATTGTCGAGTTAGCACTGACAATTCATCGTATATTCGATAGAAGTAACGATGAGATCTAGCTTCTTGTCTATCTAGTATCACAATACGGTGAATTGTTTTTGGCACATGAGTCATGACAATTGTCAACGTGGGTAATTTTACTTGTTTTTATTAAATATGAACACATTTAGTTTTAACATTCAGTATCAATTAGGTAAAAAATATAAAGACGAATCGGTAAAACGGGCACAAAACAAAAAGAAACACGGACCAAGAACTGATATTGGCAGCAGCAGTTGGTGTGCAAATGATTACGCCATACTCCCTGGCAACTCCACTCTCTGTTAAGGATTTTTGACTATGTAAAAAAAATACCCAAATTGTACTCATTTAGTACTTACTCAAAAAAATATACTTCAATAATATAGAGAGTACAATTTTATTAATTTGGGGTTGCTGGAGAGCAATCTCCCCCAGCCATCCCGAACTTAAATAGAAGGATTTCGCGTATAAACTTACTCACAGTTACAGTTTTATTTATTATAAGCGCCCGATGAAAAGTAATAGCAAAGTATGGAAAACACGTGTTATCCGTATTGCCTTATCACGCAGGCGCTCGGTGTCTGGTGAAAATTTAGTAATTTTACTAACCCAGGTAAGTCATTCAACGGTAGAACGTTGATTGACTTACCTGGGTTAGTAAAATTAACAGAGTACATTTTTTCTGAGCCTCCTTTGACCAAAATAGTATGTTTACACGCGAAATTTCTTCTTTTAATGTATAACATAAACATGCATTACATAAATGATTTTGTCCGGTAAAAAGTTATTCCAAAGCTAAAGTTAAGTATGTTGTTACAGTCAACGTCAAATATATATTTACAGTTTTCACGTCATTTCTTTAGAATAAGATGCAAAATTGTAAACATATTTTTAGCGCTTACGTGTGTCTACTATAAAATTCACAAGAAAGTACAAGTTATACATGTAGATAGTAGGGTAAATCTAACTGGCCATCTCATACTAAAAATAAAAAAAATATAATTTAGAAAATAAAAAAACCCGACTGCGAAAAAGCTATCTTTAGAAAAAAAAATCTGAAAAGAAAAAAACAAGTTCAGTAGTCGAGAACATTGAATCAGTTTCATGATTAACATTTCGTATGTCAATTTGGACCTTAGAGTTTAAAAATAATGTCGAAATCGCTTGTGACGGATCCGGAACGAGGCATACGAATCGTTATGACACAGATAAAACAAACTATACCATTCTTATACGAAACAGCAACTTCAACAGTCGGGACCCATTAGTGCCGTAGCCTAGACTATTAATGGGTCCCGACTGATGAAGTTGCTGTTTCGTATAAGAATGGTATAGTTTGTTTTATCTGTGTCATAACGATTCGTATGCCTCGTTCCGGATCCGTCACAAGCGATTTCGACATTATTTTTAAACTCTAAGGTCCAAATTGACATACGAAATGTTAATCATGAAACTGATTCAATGTTCTCGACTACTGAACTTGTTTTTTTCTTTTCAGATTTTTTTTTCTAAAGATAGCTTTTTTGCAGTCGGGTTTTTTTATTTTCTAAATTATATTTTTTTTATTTAACACTTTTTAGTTAGTATTATTATATAAGTTCTTACAACCAATAAATACACACTCACACCGCACCTAGATAACTATGTAGGTATTCAAACACCCACTAGCAAAGTAGATGCAGGATTTCAATACTTACCTATTAATAATCATATGGTATTACCTCGCCAAATATTACATTAAAAAAACCGCTGAGGTACCTATTTATTAGTAGCTACTAAATCAAATATATTATTGGTATGTATCTGTACTTAATAAACTATCTCTTTTACAATACCTAACAAAGAAGATGGATGGTAAATACCTACTTATCAGTCACTAACTAACCGATATAGCTACCTACCTACTTAAGTAAGTTAAGTACCTAATTATTAAGTTGCTACTTTCTACGAATCGAATGTACCAAACTATACGCCAAGTAACTTTATAAAATTCTACCTACTTACAACAAAGAGGTACGAACACAAACTTTACCTAAATTCCTAAACATAAAGTATCAAAGCTACGGTAGCCCAGTGGTTCAGGCATGCGGGGGTCAAATGGCGGTCGTGGGTTCGAAGCCCGGCTCGTACCAATGAGTTTTTCGGAACTTATGTACGGAATATGATTTCATATTTACCGTTAGCTTTTCGGTGAAGGAAAAACATCGTGAGGAAACCTGCATACATCTGCGAAGAAATTCAAAGGTGTATGTGAAGTCCCCAATCCGCACTGGGCCAGCGTGGGGACTACTGCCCGTTCCCTCTCATACGTGAGAGGAGGCCTGTGCCCAGCAGTGGGACGTATATAGGCTGATGATGTGTGATGTGATAAGTAGATCAGTTAGGTAGGTACACTAGGTACAAGTTGCCTACTTGTAGGTGGGCAGGTAAGGTATTTATGTGTTCGGAAACGTTGAATTATATGTGTAAGGTATTTATATGTGTTCGGAAACGGACCCGAGTATGTCCTAAAACTACGACCAAGACCACCGGAGGATGGGCAGCAGCATCCCTGGAGTGCGGTGGAAATACTGCGATCGCCAACCCGCATGCCAAGCGTGGCGATTATGGCACATACCCCCCAAATGAATAGCACAAATTATACCGGCAGCTCAATAAACAGATCTCCAAGTCCCTTACCCGCGATCTGCGCCAACTCAATACAAATCGTATAGAAGAGGCCATCCAGCGCAATAAGGGCTCTAAAGTATTCTCGAGAGATCTGTCTATAGAGCAGAGCCAGCTCGCGAAGTTAAAAACTGAAGATGGTAGAATCATTTCCTCTAAACCTGAGATTCTGGGTGAGATAGAGCGCTTTTACGGACAGCTATACACATCAACGCGCAGACCCGAAGTTAGTCAGGCGGAAGACCGTAGAGCTAGACTAACCCGACACTTTACCGACGACATCCCGGACATCAGCCGGTACGAGATTGTAATGGCTCTTAAACAGCTCAAGAAAAACAACGCACCCGGTGAAGACGGAATAACAGCCGAACTTCTGAAGGCGGGTGGAAAACCGGTCCTTAAGGCCCTTCAGAAGTTGTTCGATTCCGTCTTACTGGATGGGAGAACTCCATAGGTGTGGAACAGAGGGGTGGTGGTGCTGTTCTTCAAAAAGGGTGACAACACTCTGCTGAAGAACTACAGACCCATCTCACTTCTGAGCCATGTCTATAAGCTGTTTTCGAGGGTCATTACAAATCGAGTCGCATGCAGGCTAAATGACTTCCAGCCTCCCGAACAAGCCGTCGTCCGAAGAGGCTTTAGTACCGTAGACCACATCCACACGCTTCGTCAGGTTATACAGAAGACCGAAGAGTATAACCTACCTCTCTGCTTAGCGTTTGTGGACTACGAAAAAGCCTTCGATTCGATTGAAACCTGGGCTGTACTACAGTCTCTCCAACGGTGCCAAGTTGACTATCGCTATATCGAAGTGCTGAAGTGTTTGTACGAGAACGCCACTATGTCAGTCCGACTTCAGGACCAGAACTCGAAACCTATTCCGCTGCAGCGGGGAGTCAGGCAAGAAGATGTTTTTTCTCCAAAACTGTTCACCGCTGCACTGGAGGACGTTTTCAAGACTCGAATCTGGCCTGGAGAAGGCTAGGCATCAGCATCAACGGCGAGTACATCACTCACCTTCGGTTTGCTGACGATATAGTAATCTTGGCTGAGACCATGGAGGACTTAAGTACGATGCTCGATGACCTCAGAAAAGCATCCGAGCGAGTTGGTCTAAGAATGAACATGGATAAGACGAAGATCATGTCAAATGCCCATGTAGTACCAACTCCGATTACAATCGGACACTTTACGCTCGAAGTTGTAGACGATTATGTATACCAAGGACAGACGATCCAGTTAGGTAGGTCCAACTTCGAGAAAGAGGTCGATCGTCGAATCCGACTCGGCTGGGCAGCGTTCGGGAAGCTACGGCAAATCTTTTCGTCCAATATTCCACAGTGTCTCAAGACGAAAGTCTTTGACCAGTGTGTGTTGCCAGTGATGACATATGGCACTGAAACGTGGTCGCTTACTATGGGCCTCATAAGAAGGCTCAAAGTCACCCAAAGGGCAATGGAGAGGGCCATGTTGGGAGTTTCTCTGCGTGATCGCATCAGAAATGAGACTATCCGCAGCAGAACCAAGGTAACCGATATAGCCCTCCGGATCGCTAAACTTAAGTGGCAGTGGGCGGGGCACATAGCACGTAGAACTGATGGCCGTTGGGGCGGAAAGGTTCTCGAGTGGCGACCACGTACCGGAAGGCGCAGCGTGGGTAGGCCCCCGACAAGGTGGACTGATGACCTGGTAAAGGTTGCGGGAGTCCGCTGGATGCGGGTGGCGCTGGATCGGTCACTTTGGCACTCTTTGGGGGAGGCCTATGTCCAGCAGTGGACGTCTTTCGGCTGATATGATGATGTGTTCGGAAACGTTGAAAGCAAAATAAGTAGGTATTAATTACCAGACTGCGGGACGCAAAGGAGGGTAGGTAATGTGTTTATCTCTTATTTATTTATTTATTCCAAATGAAGTAATATCTCACCGTAAGCTGTCAGTGACGCTTTAGGTCGTTAAAACTATTTGAAGCAGAAGCACTCTGGGTTTGTCAATAGAATTTTATACAACCGTGATATAAATAATGATAGCTTTTTCAACCAAGTACCGCGTTTACTTTTTCTTATTTAATTCTTATATTACTTCACGAAGCTTATAAAATTTTTCTTAGGTACCTATTCTAATCAAATTGAATTAGTCACATAGTCACATTGACCCTCCTTTGCGTCGCGCAGAGCAGTATTAATACTGAACAGAATTACTATAACTTTATAACGTTATAGAATTTAAATGGTCACTCTAAATGAAAAACTGTAAAAGAAACCTATAACTGATTTTTAAATACCTATTCAGTGATACCCCACTCGACATATTTCGTTCACTTTTTTTTGTTTTTTTTTTCAATTTTGGCGTCTGATTGTCGTCATATTGAATTTTGATTACTGTCATGTCTTTAGTGACACACGCAAGAGTAAGACGGTTCGATTGACGTAAGAATTATCAAAATCGGTTCACGCGTTTGGTCTCTGGAGTGCCACATAGGAACAAACATACATACATACATACATACATACATACATATATATATATAGGCTGATAAACACATTACCCTCCTTTGCGTCGCGCAGTCGGGTAATGAACTCTATTCACCTAGAAAAGAATTCATTTTTAGTGGTGTTAATTACTGGCCACCCTTCAATAACTGGCCACGTTATACTAAATTGAATTATATTTGGAGGGGAACAGAGTTAATTTTTAGTATGAGGGGGGCAGTTAGTTACGATTTACCCTACCTACAAAAGTTAAGCAACCAGTATTTAAACTTCTTAGTTTGTATGAGTATTGCAAAAATGGTGCTGTTAGAGAATGAATGGTAGATGAGATATCCTGAGTTCTCACTGGATATTTTATAAAACGAATTTATTTATTGCAACGGCATTTATTTAGGTTGCTATGTTCTGTTTGTTACTTTATTCCAAGTTTGTTTGTAGTTTGGCTTGTCAATCACGGCGTTCAAAAATTACTGGAGATATATATTTTTCTACTGCCAGGATATGCTAGCCAGACTAGACACATTAAGTAAGTACCTGCATATTATGTGAATGCACTACCTAATCATAAAACAGAACTGTTTTTATGTGCTGAAAATAGTCCAACCGACTTATCACAAATAAAATATAATTTGGCTGGAATAGGCTGTGGGTGACATGGCACATTTCACAAAATATATGCCTTTTTTTCGGTAAAGGGCAGATTCTGGTTACGGCAGATTCTTAATATGGCAGAATCATGTTAGGTCAGAAGTAAGTACCATCGTAGAGAAAACCGCGAATGTTATTTATTTAGTACGAACTTTTTTTTATCCTAAAAGCCCCTTTACACTCATCACCGTACGCTTTCCCAACGTTCACACTGTCACATTTTCAAGGTTCAGTGTAAAGGTTGGTCGCCCGGGCCAGTTTCGTCGGAGCCCCGCGGGACTCCTGAGTGTTTTGCCCTTCGGGCAACTGAAGTTACCTGACGAACCTAACCTACCTTGGCCATAACAAGGAATTTCTGTCATACTACGTACCAACGTACTTTACATACTTGGTCCCACCTCGTAGTTTTAGATAGCGACTTTTAACACCAATTCGCCGTTGAAGTACCTAGATTATCCAAAATCTGCCGTTTTAAGAATCCGCCATTGCTAGAATTTGCCGATTAAATAATCTGCCAATTCCGAAAACGGGAAATATATGTACCTACAATATTGTTATATAGGTAAAAAACATAAGACAGGCCCTTCTTGTATAGACTGTAGTTGACCCGTTCGAATAAGTAAGTAGGTAAGTTTAAAATTTGTAACACATACATAAGAAATTCCTTTTCGAACTACCTACATGTGGGTTCCTTACTTAAGTGTTTATCTATATACAAAAGGCCAAAAACAAATTAGTTACACATGTTTTTAATTAGTTAAATTTTAGTTTAGTTTATGTAAAATAAGTTTGTGTAATGGAGTTGTGCTACTGCCTGTTCCCTCTCATCCATGAGAGGAGGCCTGTGACCATCAGTGGGACATATATAGGCTGATATATTATTTAATATTATAATGGAGTTGTAGGATAAATGAATTATATAATGGTCTCCGGCAGATACGTTAATCCTGCCTGACATCCGCGAATTCAGTAAATTTTATAACCTAGGTACAGGTACTACTTTTAGTTATTGTTTATGTAGGTACTGAAACTTCTTATCTACCGGAAACCATATCGCAAGCTTCGTCATCAACTTGTTTTTATATCGCTAGAATAGTCATGGTAATAGATGTGATGAAATGCAATGTAAATTAGTGCTTTTTTATAATACTAATGTAATACTGCTGTGATCCCTCAATTGTGTATAAACGATTACCCGCTAGTATACAAGCACTGATTTAGCAAATAGTTGTTTTGAATAGGTACCAGGCATCTATTTTACCGACTCTGCAAGCTGTTGGTTATAACAATTGACTTTAAAAACAAAGTTTTAACCGTCTTCAATTCAGTACTTGACCAGGTATCTACCTATTACACCGTATTATACCATGACCGTAGCTACTATGAACGTGTCAGGCAAAAAACATTCTTACTATTGTATCAAAAAGTGCCGGTGCCGGAACGGTCTAGTGGGCGCCTCTCATAATGCTTCATACAATAGTATTTTATGCAATCGTTATATAATGTATGCTTTTGCAGTCGAGTACCACGTTTAGGCCACGAAGCTTGCTGAGTGGGCTAATTAAGGTACGAGACTTAAAAAGCTAATTATGTAACTATTGTATACAATACTTTTTCTACGAGTCAACTGAACTGATTAAACAAACTTGGTATCTAAGTGCAACCAACGGCTTTTTCTTTTTTGTGTGTTTATGTCTATTTACCTTTTGACTTTCTCATGACGGCGTCCTATTGGTCAAATACATTATAGTTCAGTAAAGGCGCCACGTGATTGGTCAATTTCATTATAGTTGCCTCTACAGTTATGAAATGTTGAGTTGGGAGCTCCATAGTAAAAAGTATGTGATTTAAGTTTGGTGCACGAAGTCTTAATTCAAACATTAAGGTCGACGAGTATACTAAAAATATCATTTTCTTGCATGTGACTGTACGGTTACGGTCATGGTATGATACGGTCTAGTGGACACAGACCTTTATTTCATCCTACAGGATCCCATCATGAGATTGATTGGAGCCCGGTACTGGCCCAAGAGTGCGTGAACAGGGCTGTCGACTTGTTGTACACCTTATTATATAATTGTTTTGACTCCAGTGTCCCTAAAAAAAGTCGTACCAAGAAATCCAGCAGAATGTACCCAACTTGGTTCTCCACGGATATTATTAAAGACCTAAAACTTAAAGGGGACTTACATAAGCAGTGGAAGGCCACGCGCGAACCTTCTGTGTACAAACGTTTTAGTGAGCTCAGGGCTGGTATTAAGAATAGAGTATCTCATGCTTACGATGCTTATTTGAATAACATTCAGCGAAACATTAAAACCAATCCCAAATCTTTTTGGAAACACGTATCTCACTTGCGATCCAAAGGTGGTTTTGATCCAAACATTACCTATAATGGCACCTCATTTAGTGGACTAGCAGCTGCTGGTGCCTTCGCAGACCATTTCAGCGGCGTGTTTCTTCCTTACACGCCTAAGCTGGATGCTGAATTGGCGGGCTCTGTTCCTTGTGATCACTTAATAAATATAACGGGGTTTTCACTTCACGAGGTTGGTCTCGGGATCGACAAGTTAAAACCAAATAGTTCTCTTGGTCCTGACAATGTGCCGCCTTATATAATAAAAGCCTTTAAGACCCAACTTTTGTCTCCCCTTGGTCATATATTCAATCTGGCTCTTAAAACCGGAATCTATCCTGATTGCTGGAAAATATCAAGGGTCATGCCAATCCTGAAGTCTGGCGATAAGTCAGAGGCTGCAAATTATCGTCCTATCGCCATCTTAAACTCGTTCGCCAAGGTCTTTGAGAGTGTCCTACACATCAAATTATACCACCTAATCGATCCTTACCTGGATGATGCTCAACACGGGTTTAGAAAAGGTCGCTCCGTCAACACTAATCTCCTATCACTTGTTGACCACGTCTCCAGGAAGTTGGATGAGGGGTGCCAAGTCGACGTTGTTTATTTGGACTTTAGGAAAGCGTTCGACCAAGTTGACAACGACGTGCTTTTAGAGAAGCTTTCCTCGATGGGGTTCGCGCCGTCGCTCCTGCGTTTGTTCGCCAGTTACCTGAGGGATCGCTGGCAGTTCGTTCGCCTGGGGTGCTACGAGTCGGGTCTTTATCCCACGAAGTCCGGGGTAAGTCAAGGGTCCCTCCTGGGCCCCTTCTTATTTACCATCATGGTCAACGATCTTCCCAGTTGTCTTATAACTGGTAAATCCTTGCTGTACGCTGATGATATCAAAATAGTGGTTGACATTAATAGCCCATTGGATTGTCAGAGTATGCAAAGCAATTTGGATGCGATCCACCGCTGGAGTAACAGAAATCGCCTCTATCTTAACGCGTCCAAGTGCTATGTCATGAGTTTCACTAGATCCAAGCAGGGAATACTGACAAATTATTTCATTGGAGGCGAAACTCTCACTCGTGCTAATTCCATGAAGGATCTGGGAGTGATTTTCGACCCTGGGCTCACATTCCACGACCACATGCGCTCACTTGTAAAAGAAGGCTTTAAACGTTTAGGCTTCGTTACACGTAACTGTAGGGACTTTACGCATGCCGGGGTTATAAAGCTGCTGTATTCTGCGCTCGTTAGGTCTAAATTAGAGGCAAATTCGTGTATCTGGAACCCTTATGAGTCGACTTATGCCCTAATGATTGAGAAGGTGCAGAAATGTTTCCTACGCTCCCTTTATAAAAAGCTTTACGGTTATTACCCGTTTATGTACCCCACCGCATATTTGCAGGGTACTCTTGGCTATAACTCTCTAGCTACGCGCAGACTGTTTGACCAACTGATCACGTCCGACTTCGTCGTCTTGACCTCCGTGGTCGTCTTGACTGTCCTGGTCTAGTCAATGACGTTTGTCGACTTTTTGTTCCCGATGGTAGGATTCGGTTTCGCGTTGAGCGGCTGCGACTTTTCGCCGTGCCACTTGCCCGAACAATATCGCGTCGCAACTCCCCCATTTGCCGATCTCTGCGTGCTCTCAACAAGCTCGACACCGTGCCGCTCTCCTGTGATGTGTTTGCGGATGGCTGGCCGGTGGTTGAAAGAGGATGCTTGAATCTGTGCGAAACGATATCCTAGCGTGTGTTTTATTGTTACATCGATTTTGTCAATGTGTGTCTTATGTTTTGTGATTAGTATTAGTTATCTAAAAATGTAATGCCTTAGGATAGTTCCTGTAATGTTACATGTTTTTTTTCCATAATAAATAAATAAATAAATAAATAAATGAGATCCTGACTTGATGACCACGGGACCACCTAGGATGGATATCTTACATATAAAAAAGGGTATTCTAAATCTTCTCAGTCTTCGAGTAATCTGGGAACATACATTAAAATTGTAAGATTCTGACGAACTTAAAACTTTTTTGAAGTCGGTAAAAAAATGATAACGGGAAATCAGAACCACATACCCATTTCAAAGCTGGAGTTGCGAAATGGGACAAAATTGCTGTTTTGCCGTTTGTCAATTTATTTTATCGTTTTAAGTCGTTGCCTCCTGTCTCATAAACTCATAATTCTCGAACTTGACAAATGGCAGTCTCTAAATTTTTTGCCATCATCATTGTTTTCTGGCATTCGTACATTCATATTTGTTATTACTAGGTGCCAATTTCTAGACAGAAGATCAACAATAAATAGTATAGATCATAATTATCTATGTAGGTATACCTACTTGGTCCCAGAAATGTACATCGATTTTTTAGTACAGTGCCTGGTGACAAAATATCGTCAACCCTGTGAATAGTCTTAAGTCCCATTGGGTCTATTGCATAAAAAAGTCTGTAAGTATTGGTATTACATAACACATAACTACCTACTAATCCTATTTCTAAAATTAACCCAATACTTAACTGGTTATGCATTATAGGTTGCCGGAGATGCCACCTAAAATGAGTCGGTGTTTTTTTTAAGTTGGCTGTTATATTTTCTTATTTAAGTAGGTACTTGGTAGTTTTTTAATCGTATTATTTGTTTATTTTTCTATATTTTTATACGAAGCGCATTAACGTGGTTATAGGTGCCTGATTTAACTGTAAGTAATTTGAAAATGTCTACATTTTAAAATACGATCATATTAAATAGTTATTTGTGCAACAAGAAAGCAAAGTTTGTTTTTGCTGCGAGTGCTAATTTTGAGTCCTGAGGAAGCGAAAGATTCTAAAATTGAATCACGAGCGTAGCGAGTGATTCAAAGTTTGAATCTTGAGCGCAGCGAAGGACTCAAAAGCACGAGATGCAAATACTTTGCTCTCGAGTAACACATACAACTTTTCACCTCAGCAGTGAGAACATATTCACATCAAAAAATATATCATAGTATCCCGTAGGTACGTGATACTATGATATATTTTTTGATGTGAACAAGCAGTACCTAACGAATAATTCGTCTCAAGATTATTCAGGAAGAAAACTTAATTAGGCGTTAGTTAGGTACTGCTTGTTTTATCTCCTCAGCGCTGGCCGCGCCGTTATTCAATACTAGAAAGGCGAAACAGGGCGCGAGAAACCAAAGGATATTTCAGTATCTAAGTAATCTAAGTATACGAGTGTCGCGTGACACTAACACATCAATAAAAACTAACCGTGTTTTTGTTAAAATTCACAGATTTTACTAATATCTTCGAGATATTTTTGAAATATTTAACATTATCATTTATCACAAAGGGCATATTACGCATTAGCGTTATATTACGTGTATCCCGCGTGCACACCAAAAACTTGCCTTATACTGTTGTTAAAATACTGCCTGAAAACGTCACTGACTTCACTATATTTCCTAGTTAGATAGAGAATTGATTTATCGTAGTAGTTTTTTATATTTAAAACGAATATCAATAACGCAAGAGTGACGAATATACAGAATAAAATCTCAAACATATTAACAGCGCGCAACTTTTTAAAAGGGGCGGGGCCCCGCGCTTGCGGTCGGAAACTGCATCTGTGGTATACGTTCATAGAATTTAGATTGTTTAAACTAGAAATTTTAATTAGCTAGCATAATAAATATTTGTTATGAAAAACGGAGTTTATTCAGAGATCTTTAATTTAAATATTCTTCAATTTAATAGTTTTCGAACGTGTCACTTGTTATCCGCTTTTTGGGGGTCTACTATGAAATTCGATGGTCGAACTATGGATCGACCTATGTCTGCCATTTTCTTTTTTCGTAATGGAATGAAAGGGACAGTGCTAATAAAGTTCAAATATTCTGAACTTGTAATAGACCCCATACGACGAAATGTCAGTGCTCCGCACCAAAACTAAAAAGTTACTTTGTCTCACGGAGTGAGCAAAATCGAATTTTGCACACTGTTGTCACGCAGCAAAATATGCTTGTTCGAGCTGCTGAGGTGAAAAGATTTAAGTTACACTGTAAATATATACCTAGTACTTAAATTTAATTGTTAATACTGTGTAAATTGAGCCTTGATCATGTTAGTAAGTATGTCAATAAAATAGGTACTGACATAGGTATGTAATGTTTTTTGTAATTTAGGAGTAACTACAACGGTAATTTGGAATGAAATAAAGTGATAAAAATGTTTTGTTGTTTTTATACACAGTTTGTTATATGTATATGATTTCTAAGCTCCCGGCAAAACGTTGCATGTGTAAAAAACATGGGATATGTATACGTCACCTTGTAAAGTATAGTAGAATGTAAATAATTTAAACTGCTCGATTTTTTTATTGTCGTTGGAATCTTCTACCGTAAAGTCGCTTTTTTGAAGACTCACTAAATTTCAACTATACCTACGTAGGAGATTTCATGTAGGTACTAGGTACTTAAATAGTCGATTTACTTTTTGGGAACTTAATGGATAGGTGTTCTGTGGGGAAAATAATCACAACACTTATCGTCCATTTATGTCATTGAATTGGTATGCTACCTAGCTACAATTCTTTCTAAGTTGGAAGTAAACGGTAAGTACCTAACCTATTTTTTTTAAGTAACGTAAGTACCTAACCATTTACGTAGAAATAACAATGTCATCATCCTACATCCTCCTCCATCCCCCTCCCCCCTCCATCAGATATACCTCAAGTCATTGTATATGCAAAGTTTTGTCACAATCCAACTCGTAGTTTTTAAATGAGAGCGTAACTATTACGTTTGTATGGGAAGGTGAAATTCGGCCGAGCTTACTGCGGACTCTTAAACTTATAACACCCCTCTTTATGCGTCGGGGGTTGAAAAATAATGTAAATATATCAACGTTTGTACCAGGGCAGCAGCAGTGCCGGAGAGCGCTACCTAGTCCACCCAGGGTGATTAGAAACTTCACTAAAAAAGTTATAATTCAAATCTATACTAACTTACTTATTTGAGGCATCAACAGCAATACATACAAAAAGTCGAAACTATAAAGACTGAAACAGTAGGTACCTAGCCAATAACAAATGTCCACAAAAATGCAATAAACAAGCTGACAGACTGAGAATATTTTACCTTTATATAAGTATACGTACAATGGACTTTCTTTGTCAGTATTCTTAGCAATAGCAATATATCTTAAATTATAAAACAACGTAGATATTATATGTAAGTATACCTAAATGTGATTGTTTTATATCTGGAACTACTCGCCGATTAAATTTTTGACGACCGGTTGGCCTTGTGGGTGTTGCTGCCTACGAAGCTGAAGGTCCTGGGTTCGTATCCCGGTACGGGCAAATACTTATTGGTGTGATGAGATGAGCATGAATTCATATCTATTAGATAATTATATCGTCGTCCAGTAGTTCTAGTACACAGATACTAGTAACAGCTGAATCCTTAACTTATACTATAGTTCAATATGTGTGAGATTGTCCCCTAATAATACTTATATATGTATATAAAACTTTTTTATGGATTTTACCGATTTTTGCCCCACCTAATGTTAAATAACGTCAATCGACATCACGACAGAGTAGGTATGTATAGCAGGGGTTAGAATACGATTTTGGCACATGAATTGCTCATAAAGTAGGTAGGTAAAAACTATACTTAATTTTAATTCATGATGGAAAATAATACTGCTTTAGGTATTCCCTACCGTCTGGTGAAATAGAAACGTTTTATGTAGCTCGCAAAATACTATGCGGATATCGAAATATACCTACGCTCTCAACCATCCACAGTAGTATGAACCAAGTACTGCCAGTTATACCTTTAATTTATGAACACTTCTGATAATAATATCCACATATTATCGTGCTATCGTGTTCGCAGCATATGCTACCAATCATATATGCCATCTCATTTAACTTATGTTAATTAGGCAGTTTAATCTCAAATAATCTCAATGAAATATGATAAGGTAGGTAGACTAGGTTTCTGTATTCATTTTAAAAGTGCAAATAGAAAAGAAAACGGTAGCCTAGTGGTTCAGGCATGCGGCTGTCAAGCGGCGGTCGTGGGTTCGAATCCCGGCTCGTACCAATGAGTTTTTCGGAACTTATGTACGGAATATTTACCGTTAGCTTTTTGGTGAAGGAAAAACATCGTGAGGAAACCGGTCTAATCCCAATGAGGACTAGTTTTCCCTCTGGGTTGGAAGGTCAGATGGCAGTCGCTTTTGTAAAACTAGTGCCTATGCCAAATCTTGGGATTAAGTGTCAAAGCGGACCCCGGGCTCTTTTAGGGGCATTACCGGGAATAATGCTAGGAGGATGATGAAATAGAAAAGAAAATATAAAACTGATGGAAATAGGTAGCCCCCGCAGTAATAGGTACCTATTGTCTTCGGTTTCCGCAGTGATGTTAGTCAGTTTTATATCTACCCAGCAGTGTCACGAAATTACTGCCTATAGGTAGGTAGGTATCTACTCACAAATCAATCATCTATTCAGCGTGGGCTATTCTCATTTGTTCCCGCCTTTTTGTTACCTCTGGGAACAAAAGGGCATAAGTATTCCCATCTGTTACCACTGGGGACCACTGGGAAATAATCGTTCCCATTTGGTCACAAATAGGAATGAACAATAATCTGTGACTACTTTTAAACATAATTCGGATTAGATACATTGTTTAGGTATAATTACATAATATTGGCCTTCCAAAGTAAATTTCAAAATTTAAATAATTAAAAAAAAATGTTTAGTATATAAGTAGCAAAAGTACTCGACGGTGTGCTTAACTCGCATTTGATGCGGTATGTCAAGTTACATGACGCCCAGTTTGGGTTCCGACCCGGGCTATCAACAGATTAGTTTAAAGCACACCATCAAGTATTTCACCGATAGACAGACTCCGGTTAACGCCTGTTGCATGGACCTCTCAAAGGCCTTTGATTAAGTCTCCTATGACGTTCTCTGGCGGAAGTTACGGGAGACAGGGCTTCCGTCCGAGCTAACTTCCCTTCTCAGGTCTTGGTACTTGAATCAGGAGAATCTTGTAAAATGGGCAGATGAGTTTTCGGATCCCTGGAGGTTGGAATGCGGGGTGAGGCAGGGAGGATTGAGCTCACCGCTGCTTTTCAACTTATACGTTAATGCGCTGATTAAGGAACTCAGTAGTACGCATGTCGGCTGCTTTATTGACGATGTGTGTGTCAATAACATCAGTTACGCGGACGACATGGGTCTCCTGGCTCCCTCAATCGGCTGCCTGCCCTCCCGCAATCCCTACACCGCTGAAGCTGAAGTTGCCGTAGTCTTCCGTTTAATGCAAAGTGCCTTAGCTAACGTTCAGTAGCTGCCGAGCTGAATTTAAGTCAGTCTACAGTTTCCTGGGTTTATATGTATGTATGTATGTAAGCACTTTATTGTACACAATAACAGGTTAAGGAATATACATGTCACACAATAGATCAAAGTACAAAGGCGAACTTATCCCTATAAGAGCCGACTGAAGGCAGACTGAAGACTGCTCCAAGACCAAGGAAGGGTTGCAGAAGGTGCACTTCAGGATTCTCACATCACGATCCCCACTTACAAAGTTCCAAAAAAAGAGCCTGTAACTCCATAATTATGCGCGTGTGAATAAGTTGAGCCGCATTGATTAACATAACGATTACAAAGCACACGGCCAGCTTCCACTCTCTTATCTATAGGTACATCTACTTCGCCAAGCTATTTTTACAATTTCTCACAGCTAGCGATGCTACTGCAATCCTTAATCAGAATCCCGATTATCTTCTGCAACATAGTATCACAAGTACCTACTCTGACCTATACTGCCATACGCATAAGAACTGTTTCGAAACCGTCGTAACTCAAGTAATCTGTTTCAATAAATCTACTAGTTAAGCCCGTTTCGTTCTGAGATAAGTCGTCAATTAGGTAGCTATTTTGCTGTAATTTGTAGTTACCAGGTCGTCTTACAGATGGGGACATGTGTTTTTCCCATTTTGTACTATCTCAGTACGTATACGATAGTTTAATCAGTATTTTGAGTCTGCGGGTTCGCTGTATGATGGGGCTTTACGCTGTTAGCCAGAGAGGCTCGTCTGCTGATCTTAGTTCTGTCGCGTAATGTGTCTATGATAAATAGCCCCTCTTTCTCTGTCATAAACACTGTCTGCAAAAGTATTAAAACAGGCACCAACGCCAATTTTTACGTAAAGGAAACAGTCGCTAAACAGCTTCGTCTCAGTTTGTCTGTAAGACCGTGAGACGTTGTTCGTGCGACTATGATGCATTAAAGTTCCACCCGTTATTCGCTTTATTAATGCCACTTTCAGAATCGCCCTATAGAATGCGTAAACCGTCTGTCCATAAAATTCATTTTAAAAATAATATCTCGACATCCCTTTCACTGGCTATAACACTAAATAAAACAATCAATAATGATGTGTTTCTTGAAAAAGGATTAAGAATGTAATCGAGTGGGGAAAAAAGCAACGCAATAGCTTAAAAAATAACAGAGTGTCCAAAGCTTTAAGAATATACCCCCGCATGTGCTCTCTGTTTGTCTCTTTTCCGCAAAACGCACCTTCATATGAATCGATTGTCATTTCTCTCTCTAACGAGCTTTTAAAACGGATGTAGTGCGTAATTTCTTGTGATTTTTTAACGGGATTTTCGTCATTAGGCATATGTTTTAAGTAATAATGAATTTTGAGTCTCCATCCCTATTCTTCTCTTTTCTGCACATAATACTTAATGTGACGGTAAGGTTCCCAGAGCTCCATCCTTAAAGGCCGGCAACGCACTCACAACACCTATGGTGTTGCAGGTGTCCATGGGCGGCGGTAATCGCTTACCACGGATCACCGTCTGCTCGTTTGCCTCCTATAACATAAAATAAATAAATATGCACTCTATTCGCAAGACATTCGGCGCTTATTGATCAAAAGTATTCTGGAAGAATACATAATTGACCGTGAGTGTAGTGTAGGTACGACGCTTAGAGCATTAAACCAACCGGAGTGGCCATTGACAGGCGTTCCCCTCTGCCAAAAGTATATGACCAGTGGTCATACACATCGTATGGACTGACGTTTATCTGACGTAGCTATTTTCACATTACGCATACATTTGACGTTCCCCTCCCCCGCAAAAATCGGCAGACTTTTTATGTATAGAAAATGACTCATGACCACTCCGGTTGGTTTAATGCTCTAAGGTACGACGCAAATTAAATTTCGGCATAAATTCAGATTTCAGGTGCATTTAAATTATTTAGTGTCAGCCACCAACCAGCGTTCGCGGCGGACTCCGAGTAGGTCAAGGTACTGCATATTACTTCTGTGTGTCATTTAAAAAATAAGACGATGCTCCCTATAATGTTTATGGCCATTGATTAAATACTGGAAACGAAAGGCTTGTTATAAGAGAGATACTAAGATTTTTTTATAGTTTACAGAAGAGATACTCTTAGGTACGGTCGCGTTCTTTAATTTATGACCCAACTAGCTTCTGCCCGCGACTCCGTCCGCGTGGAACTCGTTTATATCGCAGCTCCATACAAACTTTCACCCCACCATTTCGCCCCCTTAGGGGATGATTTCGGGGATAAAAACTATCCTATGTCCTTCCCCTGGACCCAAACCATCTCTATACCAATTTTCACCTAAATCGGTTCAGCGGTTTAAGCGTGAAGAGGTAACAGACAGACAGACAGACACTTTCGCATTTATAATATTAGTATGGAACAATTTGAAAAATAAAAATGGATTCCTATACAATATGTTATCTAGATATAGTACCTTCTTGGCAACTTTTCTCAATGTTAACCAGCGAACGAAAAACATAGAAGTCTAATTAGCGCCGCAAAATGGCCACACAGAATAGGTGCCATTGCCATTAAAACTCGCTACCAAGAATCGCTACGCGCTACGCTCGTAGCCAATCCTGTGGTTATCCTCGTATGTATCGGAAAGCGACTACGGCGTAGGCTCCCGCTACGCGGGTTCCTGGTTGCGAGAGTTTTAAGCGGGGTTGGGGGCGGGGTGTCAAAACGATACCAGGCAACCGGCTTAGTTCGAACATAGGCATACCGGATTTTAGGCGCGTGTTCAGTTAGAAAGTAAGGAGATCATATTGTATGGTTTTTTTGGTTCGCTGTTTTATTGATTATTTTAAGTATCTACTAGGTATGCAGCAAATTATCACGATTGCGCGTGATAATTTGCTAGTTTCCAGTAGAACTTAGCTCATAAAAGACCACACGCAAAATCGTAGTACTTGCCTCGCCTATGCGGAAATTTTCCATATACATATGATTTACTGCAAAATGGAACCGGTAAATAAATAAAAGTACCGGTATTAAGATTAGAAACGTAGACAAAATATAAGACATCATGGAAATATTACCTGCAAATGTTTAGGTACAACCGTGACTGGTGCAACAGTGCACGTGAAGATTGAAGTAAATGTTATTTCCTCGCAAAAATTTTCTTGATAAAGGTTTGTAGAAAAGAAAGCTCGACATTACACCGTGCCGAATCCGAGATGTGCTCGAGCCGCACTAGGGTTGACTCCGTGGTAGTTTGTTAAAATGTTATGTGTAAACCACAATCCTTTTATGGTATACACATTATCGGGCGAAGACATCGTGTTTTTTCTCATCATCCATCATCACCACAGATTTTTAGGGTTCCATACCCAAAGGGTAAAAACGGGACCCTCTTACTAAGACTTCGCTGTCTGTCCGTCTGTCTGTCACCAGGCTGTATCTCAAGAACCGCGATAGCTAAACAGTTGACATTTTCACAGATGATGTATTTCTGTTGCCGCTATAACAACAAATACTGAAAACAAAATAAAATAAATATTTAAGGGGGCTCCCATACAACAAACGTGTTGTTTTGCCGTTTTATAAATAATGGTGCGGAACCCTCCGTGCGTGAGTCCGACTCGCACTTGGCCGGTTTTGTCCTCTGCCAGCCTCTTGTTGCGTTGCGCCAGTGCACAAGGTGTTGCGGCGACATATACTATCGATTTTTTTTCTAATAACAAGGCTTAGAACAGATAGTATATGTATATACAGCTCAGTATGTAAATACAGCTCGTGCCGTTCAGGTATGATCATAGCTTTTATCGGGTACAAATCTATACGTATTTCTTCGCTGTCCATCAGTTTCATCGAAATGAAGTGCCATTGGTGATGAATTGATGATCTTGGGGAATCGACGGAAGTCCTCAAATATTATCGGGCTATACAGCGATTCGGTTTTTTTCTATAGTAAATAATGAATGCATTTGCTATCGGAAATCAGATCATGTGATAAATTGTAAAAAAAAACCTGGAAATGTGTGGCTTTGCGGAGTACTAAATTGTTAAAAAAAGTCAGTTAAAACTTTGTTTTTAAAGTAAATTATACCATCTTAAGCCGCTCAGAGAGAGAGGGCTCTCAGAGAGCTGCGCCAGTGTTATTATCCTGTAGCTGTTGTCGTTGATTTGACAATTGGCCATTGACGATTTATTCAGAAGAAGGATTTCAGAGAAAGTATATTTGTCAGAACAGCTAAAGGCCTCAAGCCACTTTTGTTACAGATGCTGCTATCGCTGCCATCTTTACTTATCTACTATTATAAAAGAAGTAAAGTTAGTGATTTGTAATTTTGTATGTAAAGGTTTTCATTTACTACGCTCGAACGTTAAAATAAAAGCGACGGCCAAGACTCCGGTGTAGGTTTCACTCATTTTCGTATAAATGCGGCTGAACGAACAACGCGTGTTATTTTGGCATTCAGAGCGACAATTGTCTAGGTTGTCGACATAGACCAGAGATTTCAGGTAGCCCCACGGAAAATAGTGGAGCGGTGTTAAGTCAAACGATCTCGACAGCCAGTTGATGTCGCCACCACGCGATAAGACTCCCTCGAACTTCTCATCCAATCAATTTAATGTTTTCCGTGCAGAATGACTAGTGGCGCCGTCCTTTTGGGTCCTAACTGTGACATCCATACCATCTATCCTAGGCCACATTTTTTTTACCATGGTCCGATAACGCTCGCCTTTGACAGCGAGCGTGGCTCTTTGCGCATATTTGAAAAAATAAGAGCCGATGATTCCGCTGGAGCAAAATCTACACCAAACATTAACTTTTTCGGAGTGTTAAGACACTTGACACAGCTCACGTGGATGTTCATCGCTCCGGTTGTCTCAAATTCTTCATTAAACGACGGATTGTGGACTCTCCAGGATGGCCATGATTGCCATAAAATGGACACAACGCACGGAACGTTTGGATAAAGAGTACTGATTTTGATAATAAGTTTTAACAATTTATATGCATTGTTGAAGCGACTAATTGTCTATGCCCAAATTTGACAGCCACAGGGTTTCACGTTCCACTAACCGCCCGGCACCCTATGAGGTCTTCCCTTCGCGCCTCTGTCCCGTCGCACGCCGCAAAACTCGCCTAAGACCAACCAAGTACCAAGTACCAAGTCTTTGGTTTAGTACTATCTTGGTACTATGAAATGAAAGTTTATTCACGAGAACATATGGTACAGTAGATGTTATAAGTGTAGTTACATTGTTGACGCTTAATACGTTCTGCCTTAAGGCATGTGAAAATAGTTTATTATGACATGAGTAAGTTATTCATGTCAAAATTAAATTTAAATTTAAATCGCGTGCATATATTCTTACTTATAAATGTTAAATATACTAATTCACTAAAATCTAATTTAACAACTGTCAATTGCCTAAGAACATGCTTGACATACCAACGTTGAAATTTGGCTTTGAAATAGAATTAATATTAGATTATAATTTAAATTACAATTCTTAAATGTGAAAAGTGATGTAAGAGCTAAAATATTCGTCAATTCTGTAAAAACATGCGTTACATAAAATATTTTTGAATTTTTTGAACTCGGTATTTGTCAATTACAGATTTTGAACAGATGAAGGAATTTTATTAAATATTCGTATACACATATAGTATGCACTTTTCCGTTTTACTTTGAGCTTGCATGGAGGAAGTGTCATATTATTTTGTCTGAGTGGTCTATTTGATATATTATTGAACTATACAAGTACCTTTCACCATTTAAATTACCCTTTGCTGTATTATATCCAATATACGAATCGTCAAAACATTCAGCCATCACGAAAGCAATCAGCGCCATCCGTTACCCAACTCGTAAAACCCTGAGAATTGATACCATAAATGATACCATATTTATTTCGATTCGTTTGTCTCGCATGCTTGTTTATCAGCCATTTATTTACAGCATAAATTGACAGTATATTGACTTCAAATTTACTATTAACAGCAAAATTGTACGGTATACAGTACCTAAGGCCTCGTTTATGAACGGGTGCCGTGAGTAGGTACGCAAACGCCGCCTTACACCCCATTCATAACGAGGCCTAAGCATAACAGTGAAGCGGAACGTGTTCAGAAAACCCGCAGTTAATAATTCCTTCAACAGTAAAAAATCTTCGAATACTGACCAAAATAACAGACGTACTTACATCTTTCTTATGGTTTCGTGCTGCGCTACATATATAACGGAGGTATTATTTTATAATAACATTATGATATGAATAAAGTAATACCACAAGATCTGGACAATTATAAGATTTTATAAGCTTATCAAAGTTAATGAGAGTGTCGGCTGGCGATTGCATCGTTTTCTTTACATCTTTCAGCGGCAGCGGTAGCGGTGCGCCATATCATACATGGGGGAGAGAAAGGCCGCATTCCGACCTCTCGCTCTCACGTATGGCGTGGCGGCCGAGGCGATAGGCAGTATTCTCTCTGATATTCCATCATAATGATTGAACGGCCACTAGGTGGCTGAATGTATATGGATCTCATTATATTACTGTTAATACCGGCATGTACCTGCATTGTAACAAAAAAAAAACATGTCAAATGTCTGTTACGATAGATTAAAGAAACAAGATGTTGTTCTTATATAAAGTTTTATTTGGCACGTACAAGTTAATGTACTGGTTACCGTCTATATATTGCGATTTATAGTTTTATCCGCCGTTAGAATGACAGTCGCAAGCGCAACGGGGAGTCGCGGGAAATTCATGTCACACGTCAAAAACAAAATGGTATTAAAACATCATACAAATTGTTTCTAATTTAGACTCGATGCACACGTCATAAGGTTCATATTTAAATGTATTAGGATGGTCTCACGGTATGTTTTTTGAATAGTTGTCGTTTATTGAGATATCGGAGAGTGTGCGTCGCTCAAACAATCCACAGTTACAAGATAAATTGATGTTAATACCAACAAAGGAAGAACTATCATAGTGAAAGGATATATTATACAATTTAAAGTATAGGTCCGTAAAAGCATATACCTAAGTATACCTATATATAAGTAGGTACCTAATAACCGTGATTCGTAAAGTTATATCATAACTCTATATTTTCCTGTTATTAAACAAGATAGCTGATAATTAACTCTTTTAAGTATCTACTTAATTTTATGAAGCTAAAGGAAATTTGAAGGTACTCAAGGTTATAAAATCTGTATTCTTTAATTGGAAGGTGTAAGAGATAGAAAGTTATCCAATATTGGGTAGGTAAAGTAGCATATTTTACATAAGTACTTTTGTTACATTATAGAGGATGCGCTTAGTTTTTATTAACTAACTAGCTGTACCTGCGACTTCGTTTGCATGGTAAAATGTGGTGGGAGTTAACGAATTTCTTATTTTGGACATAGGACACATGCAGTTCTAATTTAACCTTTCAAGTAAAACGTTGAACAAACCTATTTTAGCTAAAATGCCGATAAAATTCTTTTCTTTGATGTTTAAATTAGTAAGAAAGGGACAAAACTCGTTTAATGGGGTAATAGTTTAGTAGATGTTTATGGCCATAGATCCAACAGGTAGGACACAGGCTGCAGCATTAAATTTTTATATATCTTCTTCTCTACATAAATTTATAATATAACACTGTTTTATATTAAATAAATACAAACGTGATGACTGAAATCATCTTGAGTCACTCCGACTCTCAGGTAAAGATGTGTATAGAATTAATAAATAGATTTAATAATCCTTTCGAGTACCCGGAGTAGGTACCCATTGACCGGTAAGTGTTTACGCGGAACAAAAGATCTCTTTTTTAACGTCTGAATTTATATTTTCCAAGCTATACCTAACCACTAACCAAGTTCTAGAACCATAACGCGAGTCCGAGTCCCTTTCTATTAAAGGTATTAATTAATTTAATTAATTAATGTAATTATTAAAAATATTAAAGTAATATTTTTATTTTTTCATATTGCAATGTTTCAGATCGCACTATTACATTCTGCCGATCTTCTGTATGTTCCCGCCATTGTCAACTTAAGGAATGTGTATTGCAGGCTTTATGATAAAAGTTTCATCTGTATGTTGGCCGATTCCTGTGTCTCTATATAGGCTGAATGTCACCTTGAAGGCGCGAAGTACGAAGTAAAATACCGCCTTAATACCTACTGACGCGCTTGATAATTAATGTTTTTTAAAAAAGGGGCCCGTTCTATACTGATTTAATATAGTTTTACTGTTTATTGCTGATAAATATAAATACTGACAAACCAGCACGGCTATCACAACACGGCGCGCGAGCTCTCTCTATTTTTCTCGAACTATCCGTCTCTCTCGTAATATACAACTTAGAAAGAGACGTATAGTGCAAGAAAAATCGAGAGAGCTCCCGCGCCATCTTGTGATAGCCGTTAAGTATCGTGACAAATACTCAGCGTGTAATCTTGCAGAAACTCATAAACCTTGACGTTTTGGCTGAACGCGAGACAACGCTAGGCCATGCCATTAAGAAAAAGGAAAAGTCAGACTTTTAACGTTATTTTGTTGAAATTTGTTGATACATTTATTGCAATTACGCCTCAATACGAATTTAGCGCGTATAAGTTTCCATATCAGAATCGATTATTTTTTTATGCTTTAGAATTTAATATGCGTTTTGTGAAGGTCTATCACAACACCGGACCGGATCGAAATTATTACTATTAGTTAGATATGGCAAGTCCGCCATTTTAACGTCACTGACAGTTGACGGATATGGCGGCTATGATTTCAAGAAGAAGAACTGAATAGTTTAATGAGGTCAAATGTTTCCGAAAATTAATTAACTGTCGCAGTTGGATAAAAACTATCCTAAACGGAAGCTAGAGTAATAATGTACTTATGAAAAAATCTACATGTTTTTCCGTTCATGGGAAGCCGAGATCATTCAGGACACGTAAATGCTTAGTTTGATACTGGCTGATTTCATTTTCAAATTAGAGATTTATTATAAGTGAGAGATTAATAAATATTTACGGACTATCTTACACAAATCGACCTAGTCCCAAACTAAGCAAAGCTTGTACATCTACATAAATAGATGAATAAAGCTTCCAAATAATTACTACCTATATGTTCATCACACAATATTGTCTATTCACCAGTCACACCGGCCTTTTTTTTATACCCAGTTTTGTGGCTCTTGTGTTACCATTTTTATTTAATATTTTAGGCTTTGTACTCTAAACTATGCGCTTGATTACGTTACAAAATAATTCCGGCACAGCACAAATCAAACTATTAAATTTTAATATGCTTGCTGCAGTTAAATACTAATTACTTGTTAAAGACGACAAGAGTCATATTTTCCTGTTTCAATACAGATGTCTTAGAAATCAGAAAATGCAAATGTGAAAGAAACCAACAATAGACATTGTATCGACGTTTGAATTATTTCTATTTATAATAAACAAAATTATAGCCATTATTTATTACATAAGCTATAATTTCGAATAATCACATCCATTAACATTCTATAAAACTGTCGTGCATCGCTAGCTAGGAACGAGTTTGAAGGCCTCGGGTGTAGTGAAATTTATTCATTACAGAATGGATGAATGCTTGTAATTATTCAAATAGTAGGATTTAATTAAAAAGTGAAGATACCCATATTATCCAAGATTGACTCGCGTCGAAGACAATGATTTATGCAAGAGCTGACCGAGGCGGTTTGAGTGTTTGCATGCATCCTTGAACCCGCTATATCACACAAATATTTTAGAGACACGACTAGAAGACGGTTTATATTTATGAATATAACATTTTTAAAATATTTGTGGAGTGAATTCGTTTCTAGCAGGTCGATCACGTAACGCATTGTGCGTACATTAGAATGATCTAAATAAATGACAATTTTTAAATGGAAAAATTACCGTCGGACGTCGACGACAGCGTCGACGCGTCGTGTCGATTACGCGTTCGAAACGTCCCATGATCCTCTGATGTATATATTTCTAGACGTCTATATCATATAACTTGTTATCATTATCATCATATAGGTATTCACAGCTCTTGTCGGTACGTCGGTAGCGTAAAGTCCAACTTATTCTGCATCACCATCCTTCTAACATTTTTCTGGAGGGAGCCCGAGGTCCGCTTTGGTACTTACCGAATCCTATGATTTCGCGTTAATACTAGTTATAAAAACTCCGTCCAACTTTTTCTACAGTTTTCTATGAAAAATGGAGTAATATAGTTAAGTAAAGTTAGTTTGACGGTATCGAAAAAAATGGTACTGTGGTCGCATTTTGCGAGCTTAGGTTTTGAACCCGCACAAAGCGACAGATCTTTTCAACCAGATTTGGATTTCGAAAAAATAGTTAAATTTAGACATTTGATGCATATTGAGAATAAATCGCAATCCCTTTTATTAATTACGTGGTGTATTTTTTATAACAGTGCGATTATGGAGCTATATTCAAATCCTCTTCATTCCACTCCAATAAATATGTTAGTGAGGCTACCTATAGGTACAGAAAAGCTCCACTCTTCAATAATAACATGATTTATATTTTCACAGCGCAATATCGAATGATGTCAGCCGCCACGACGCCATAGGGATGTGACACGTCGCTAGTGTTGTCCACCGTACTACGCTAACAGTTGCGAATTGGGGCCTATGAAGTATTTAAAGCTTAGTATAAGTACAGGCCTTAGCATTGATTTTGTGTGGCTGCCGCTGTTAGGCGGCTGTTACTTGCTGTGAAATAATGTGTTAGCTTTAGACCTTTGCCATCCTACACTAACGAAGGAATCTTTCATATTTTTACTAGACTCGACCGTGTTAATAAGGCTCCCGATATTTTCTAATTTTACAAGAAAATATAAATTCATCTAAAGAGAAGAGCTCAAACAAAATTTAAATAACGTTGCCATATCGCTATTAATATTACCTACAAATGAAAAAAACATTTTGAAGTATAATCAAGCCGTTAGATAGGAAGGGGACTTGCAAAATGTTATTGGGCGCTAAAAGACATTTTACACGGTAGCAGAAGCCATTCACTTTTCGGTAGAAATAAATAAAATATATATATGTACGAATTTACATATACCCGCGGACTTTCAACACGCAAAGGCTTTTGAAATAGTAGTGCAGTGCAATCTTTAGCCTAGAAACACGAATTTAAATACTATACACGTGCTATATAAGCCCTCTCTTCTATTTACTTGATCCTATCAATACGCAATTCGAGATTAAATAAATATATAAGTCCTGCGTACCCTTTGCTACATTCACCCTAACCTTAAACCTAGTGACTATGCCTGCTGAGCAGGTGGTCCTGGGTTTGAACCCAGGTTATTTGTTTATGAAAGAAACATTCATAATATTTTTCATGTTTATCACACCAATATCTGACCTTCCCGGTTCAAACCCAGGACCACCTGCTCAGCAGGCATAGTCACTAGGTTTAACCTGCCGTTAAGACCTTGAGTTGATAGGTTTTTTGACGGCTCGTGATTTTGTGACACGTCCACTTTCTATGAAGCTTTCTTGAACGGCAATAAGTGAAAGTTCAAAAGGCACCATTAAGGTTATAAATAGTGGTATTTCCACAGGGGCCAAGTTTTTGATATCCATTCGTTAAGTACAAAATTGTCACACACTCCTAGATGAGTCACTTAAAAAAAAGAATTAGGGGACAATTTTACACAAATCGACCTAGTCCCTAACTAAGCAAATCTATATATATGTAGCGATAAACATATTTATATAACTAGATAGCTACTTAAATACATAGAAAACATCCATGACTCAGGATCATATATTCGCGCTCATCACACAAATTAATGAATGAATCCTTTATTCATTATAAACCTAATAGTTTTGTATTATTGAATTTTTCACCGGACGCGAACCGAAATTATTAAGGAATTCTGAAAAAAAGTTATAAATTCCTCATTAGTAATTCAGAAATTAGAACACCTGAACTCAAACAAACAGCAATAGGAATTTCAAACATAAGAAACTTTGGCTTTCTTTAGAACTTCCCTGCGTAGGAATTGTGAATTTTGGCTTTATTATACATACACCCATTTTGATAATCTAAACCTCTATCGTTATTTTTGGGGTTGTGGGCATGATAACTCACTACACAATTATGTGTTTTTGTGAATTATATTTAAAACAGCGATTCAAGAATACGATATCGCTGTTTTCTGGACCGGTAAGGCGGTAAGTACTTATTTGATTCGCAAGTTATGATATCACGGGACGTGTCCTACACATTCATGTCTTTGAGAGTGGGTAGGTATGAAGGGAACCAAGTTCCGGCGTGTTTGCAGTCGGTTACCGTGAAATTGCGACACCATGGAATTGCGTGACACATCGCAGTAATAGTGTGTTTTTGTTAGTCTTTAAGATACTTGTATTATGGGCCTTTTTTGACTGGTTTAATTCAATAAATATTCCCTTCTGTCGAATGTCGTGGAAGGAATACCGGCTCTCTCTAGATAAAAATAATTGCCAACTTCCTTTTCGAAATCTGTTATAACGTCGGTAATGTCTTCTTGATCTTTGATCATTACGTAGTGATAATATCTCTGTCATCATTAGGCGTTCACCGTGCTATTATACGCATCATTATTTACGCAAAAACTGATGTCGCTTAGTGGTGCGGTATGCCGACACTGCCGTGTGGTCTTCACTCATTAGGCAGAAGACATGTTTCATACAGTATGTAGAATCCATCCCATCGTTATCATGGTTTCATCTTAAAGAAGCGAGTCTGCGCGGTCTCGGCCACGAGTAGCGGCAGCATCGGCGCGGCAGTGCGATATATGTGAAAGCGAGACGTCGCGCTCCGATCTCTCCCTCCTACATATGGTGCATCGTTGCCGCTTTCGTTCCAAGTCGAGGCCGAGCAGTTAATGCGACTACCATCTGACCTATTTACCCAGAGGGTAAAGTAGGCCTTGTTATGATTTAAGCTTTGTAAAGGGAGCATGACTTTATGAAGCTTCGATACACTGCTTAAACGACGGCCAAGGGCAGGGCAGGGGATGGATGGGTGAAAGCTTTGAATAGTTAGTTACTAAATGAATGAACGCGTTGTTGTTGTGAATTAGCTTGGGTAGGAATGCTAAGCCGTTGATCTCGGTCGTTGTCTACGACAAGTTATGGAGCTAAGCTTTGTCGTTTAAGTTGCACACTATGCACACTCACTTGACAGAAAAATCTAACGTTAGAAGGAAGGTCAGATGACAGACAGAGGACAGGATATACACCGTGGACGTTAATAACCCGAAAGATTTTAACCACGCATTCCTTAGGTCATTAGGAGCAAAAAATGTTATGTGAACCCCAGTCACTGCCGGCTTAGTTTTGAAGATATTATCAATTTTCATGTAAACTTTTTATTTTGATTACTAGCGTGCATTTAGCTCTTTTGATTGCAACGTTGCTACCGATGTTGGCCAGTTTTGCGTCGCTATTGACAGATATCAAAGTGCCAGCTACCACTCACTAAATTTAACCTTTTTTGAAAAAATAATCGTTACCGTTTTATTAAAAGTGATAATTTCCATAGAAAACCGGTAGTTATCCTAGTTTTATTTACAAAAACCGACAAAAGAAGCAAAAAAAAAATTTTTTTTTGCTGAATATTTGTTGGGGTTCATATAGCATTTCTTACTCCTAATGACCTCAGGAATGCGTGATTAAAATCTTTCGGGTTATTAACGTCCACGGTGTATATGAACCCGTGCTAAATCGTCCAAATAATATAAAGTGGAATGTGTACATTTATCGACACAGAACTAAGAGTACTGCTGGTTTAAAGAAGTTCTATCGCGTATAATCTTAATCGATGAAAGACAATTTTTTCAACAAAACCATATATTAGCAGGATACGTATGCTGAGTATTATCTGGTTACTGTGACGGGTCCTCAGTGACATAGTGTATACTGATGCGGCGCCGTGCAACATTGTAGTCAAATGATCACTTTCATTGTAGACTTTAACTAGCTACTGTTATGGTTTAAATTGGACTGGATTATTGTTGATGGGAAATCGCTAACAAAATGGTCTGGTAGCTTTCTAAAAGAGTTCCGTACGTAAATGTAAGTTCTAATTAGGTGTTTCCTTGGCGTTTGAATGTTACGCCAGATTTGGCTTTAGTCGATAATTTTAGGTGAATCGTTTTACTTGGTAAGACTTGTTAAGAATCTAATTTTCAAGAAGACTTGTACGAGACTTGAGCGAAAGTGCTAAAAAGCATTACGGTAGAACTCGTGTCAACATTATTTGGGTTGAAGTCAGAATGAAGGAGTGGTATGGGTAGTGCAGGTGGTCCAGGGTAAAGGTCGGATTTTAAACTAGAAAAATGTATGGGTATACCCAGGCAGAGTTATGGTACTTGCAAAATCTCGAGCACTGAACAATTAGGGCGAGATATATCTCGCCCTAATACGCGAATTAATACTCATTACAAAACGATGAAATAACTTCTATATTTATACCTATATATGCAAATAATGTTTGTTTGAGAAGTGATGAAAATATCTCATAATACTTTTTAAATTATGATAGATACCCTAAGATTCTTGACGGGGGCCATAAAGAAAAATAAACACTGCTATCCCTTTCGATCGTTATCTCAAAGTTCGAAGTTTCCCATACATATAGGAGGTTATGGCAACCAGACATGCCTCCAAACCGAGATATTACAATACTCCGGTGCGCACAAAGACCTTATCTTGATCGGTATCAATAGACATATGTATATATTTATTACATGAATACATGTAATAACCGAAAACTTTTTAAAGAGATTCCACAGGAACCCCATACTGTGCCACAAGATTGAGAATGCAGTGATAGTAGTCGTTAACGCAAGGAGGTAAGGTTGCTTCTACGTGGGTTGGATGCAATAATGATTTGGTAATGTTCTGGAGAACCATCAATCATAAGTGACGCAGGACAGTTTCTAAACCCTTTCGTGGTTTTCGACTGGTCTTAATAGATATTGTACATTACGTGGTATGTTGTGCAACTCTTGCGCGTTTTTTAGTTTGGGCTTTTTATTTATCATTCATTAGTACTTACTTACGCACACTCCTTTCCGTTGAAATCAAAAGAATCACGGAATTAAAAAAAAAAGATTATTAAAACACGCTGCATTTCACAACTCGGTACATTTCGACATTGCCATGCAACTGCGTTACGTTTTTAACTAGGCAAGGAACATATGTTATGGTTGACATGTCACAGTCTAACAAGGCCGCACACATTAAGTAACTATTATTGTTAGTCAATTAATTCGTAAAAACCTCGTATAAGTGATATGATGGAAAAACTAGACAAAGCCCGTATTCCATGACCTGTATTGCCTGCGACACTTTACTTACACACGATCGCGGAAACGATATTCAGAAGTCGCTCGAGAAAGCCTTGTTTCTCAAGCGACTTCTGAAAGTGGAAACGTTCCACATTTCAATCATT
The DNA here is from genome assembly GCA_945867215.1 of Epinotia demarniana. Classification (NCBI taxonomy): domain Eukaryota; kingdom Metazoa; phylum Arthropoda; class Insecta; order Lepidoptera; family Tortricidae; genus Epinotia; species Epinotia demarniana. The sequence goes on along the minus strand of OX244260.1, from coordinate 38,145,972 downwards.
ACTAAATACAGAGATACACTGTAAGTATATATATATGTATAGGCTAAGCAACAAAAACGGTTCTAACAATAAGTAGGTAAATATGTATATTGAGAAGGTAAACCTTACGAAATAATATTGTTTATGGTATTCTTAATTCAAGGTGATATGTTTGCTTCTCTACCTTATCCGTAATGGGTTGGAAGGTCATGTGGCAGCAGTTCATAGTTACCAAGCGGACTTTGGGATCCTTTAGGATGCAACACTAAGATGAGCCGTAGGTATCTTTGCATACTTCAAACTACTTTATAGTCCTCAATTTGGTTAGGTCAATAGTCATTCGTATTCAGCCAGCAATGGTCATCGTCCACTTACGTCCCGTCATTGTCAATTACATCGTGAGCCACACGCAGCGCCGCGCCCGCGACTAATTTACCGACTAATTGTGTCGACAATTACACGCTTTTCGAAGGAAACGTTTGTCCTCAGCAATTCGACCGTCTAATTATTAAAATATACTCAGAACGCCGAGCATTCGGGTATCTTATGTGTTTCGGTGAAAAGCTTGAAAGTTAACGTTTTGGGTATGAATATTTTAAGTATACCTATATTCAATGTTGATTAAAATGCCGCGCTAACGAATGTCCTGTGAATAAGGTCTTAAGATCGGTTGGTTGTAAGAAGTTACGTTACATCCGTTAAAATCTGTTTACATGGGAGGGTTGACAGATCTCTATGGGATGGCAAATGCAACCCGCCCATATTATTGATGAGACTCACAATTCTGCAAACGAATTATTGAGTTGAAAAATGGTTTTAAGAAACCCATAATATTTTTGAAGAAGCTATCCAACGACACCCCACATTATTTATTAACGGAAAAAAAAATACATCCCCACTTTGGGTGTAGGGGAGGTACCTACACTAAAAAGATTTTATTCTACAGTTTTGTTGCCGTGATTCAAGTCAAATCAAGTCAAGTCAAAATATTTTTATTCAAAGTAGATTCTTACATAATACTTTTCGAAGGTCTAACATTACAAGAATCTTATAAATAACATTCATCCAGAGGTGGAGTCGTTATATTAGTCCATGAACTATACTTAACAAACTCTCATTTATTTAGATATACTTAATCCATTAAGGCGCCGTAGGTTCAGCGGTGTTAAGCGAACAGAGTTTTTGAAACAATATAATGCGTCTGTTTATAATAATATGGTTTCAAAAAAATACGAATAGTAATCTTGAGGCTTTTCTGCAGGGAAACCAGTGTTTAGAAACATGATTAAGCAATTTTCGCTCGATAGAAAAAAATCACGAACATAGGTCTAAAAGGGTCTAAAATACACTTAAAATATTTGTTACAAATTAGGCACAAAGCTAAAAATATTAAAATGGCTTCTAAAAATCGGCAATATCATGTTTGAGAGAACTCAGTGTTTACTTTTTTATTTATTTAAACGGCCAAAAAATTAAAATTAAAAAACATGTTTTGTGCTCTTCCGAGCACGCACTTCCATCTCGCTCACGCTTACGCTCAGTGAGAGGGAGAGTGTTATGTGGGTAGCTTTAAGACGCAATAGGGCGCGGCTGCGTACCGCGCGGAGTTAGTCAAAATATACTTGTCATAGTGAACGGTCCGTGTTTAATTTGTCTCCATTTCGACTCCCCTCATTGAGATCTAACAGTGGCGACGACAAAACTATATTCGGGTAACGCGTGTGACGATGGCCAAAGTAACAGTTGGATCGTTATCGACATTTAATCACGAAGTGCAAGAGTGGGAAATTTATAAAGATAGGCTAGAACAATGGTTTTTAGCAAACGAACTCGATGAGGGTGGAGACAAATCCGGTGCAAAAAGGCGTGCTATTTTGCTAAGTTGTCTAACGGAGTCAACATATAAATTAGTACGTGACCTTGCCTTGCCGGGATCAGTAACGAAGTTAAGCTACGCGGACGTCGTGATATTGCTAAATGAACACTTTGGTAGTAAAAAGTGCGGGTTCGCGGAACGTTATAAATTTCATAGTGCGGTACAATATGCGAACGAAACTATGGCGGAGTGGGCGGCTCGCGTGCGCGGGCTGGCTGCGCATTGCGAGTTCAGTGCGGCCTCCTTCGGCGACCTGCTGCGCGACCGATTCGTGCTCGGAATGGTGCACGGTCCTGAGCGGGATAAGCTGTTTACAACAAAAATGGCGGATCTCACTGTGCAGAAGGCGTTGGAGATTGCAGAAGGCGTGCGCAGCGCGCGAATAGGTGCACAGCAAGGTCGACATGAGGCGGCGAGCTCAGCGGAGGCCACGCATGTTCCGTTGCAAGTACTAAAGCTGTCAGCACGCAGCGGCGGCGGCTCGCCGCGCGGCCAGCAGCAGCACGGGGCGCGCGACGCGGCCGCGCCGGCCGCCGGCGCCGGCGGCCGCGCGCCGGTCTGCGAGGTCTGTGGCTACACCGGTCATCAGCAGGATTCATGCAGATTTAAGCATCACGCTTGTAAGCGATGTGTAGTTAAGGGACATTTAAAGCGAATGTGCCCAAAAAGTGTTTCTCGACACTACTACGTCGAGTGCGGCGCTGGTGATGACGAGGAGGTGGACGGTAAGCGTATTGTTTGCAATATCCGTACGGTTCATGGCGAACCCATGAAGGAATCTGTAGTAGTGGATAAAAATGCTTTAAGTTTTGAAATAGATACCGGTTCCGGGGTGACGATTATCCCAGAAAGTAGTTACAAGTCTTTGTTCTGTAATTACCGGCTACAACTTAGCAATATACAATTGCAAAGTTATAACGGAGGGCGCATCGATACACTCGGCACATTAATTTTACCGTTTAGGTATGGGTCGGTAACTAAGGATTTAACTGTTCATGTGGTACGTGGCGAGGGCCCCTTACTATTAGGCAGAGATTTTATTTCAAAATTTCAACTTGAACTTTGTAAGGTACACTTTTGCAAATCGGACATAGAAGATTTAACGTCAAAGTACTCACAGCTATTTTCAAATAAATTAGGTTGTTTCAAGGATGCAGTAGTTGAATTAAAAATTAAACCAGACGCAAGGCCAATTTTTTGCAGAGCGCGCCCGTTGCCTTTCGCATTAAAGGAAAAGGTGGAAAAAGAAATAAATAGGTTGACAGGGTTAGGTATCTTGGTTCCCATTTCATACTCAGAGTATGCGAGTCCGATCGTGCCAGTTTTAAAACAAGATAAATCATTACGATTGTGCGCGGACTATTCAGTCTCGTTAAACAAGCAATTACTTGTAGAAAAATATCCTTTGCCCCGAATAGATGAATTATTTGCTAAACTTAATGGGGGTGAACAGTTTTCAAAACTCGATTTATCGCGCGCGTACAATCAAATAATGTTATCGGAGGATTCGCAATTATTAACGACTGTAAATACGCATAAAGGCCTATACAAGTATACTCGGCTCGTATTTGGTTTAAATTCTGGACCAGCCATTTTTCAGAGAACCATGGAGACGTTATTAGCAGGATTAGACGGGGTTCTTGTTTATTTGGATGACATCTTGATCACAGGGAAAAATAAACGTGAGCATGTTGATAAACTTAATGAGGTGTTCCGTCGATTAGAAACGGCCGGACTTGTACTGCAAAAAGAAAAGTGTTCCTTTTTCCAGAACTCGGTAGCGTACTTAGGATTTATTATTGATAAGCATGGTATTCACAAATCACCAGAGAAGGTACAAGCCATATTGGAAGCGAAAGTACCTAGTAACGTGTCGGAGTTAAAATCATTTTTGGGTCTGGTAAACTATTACAGGAGTTTTGTGAAAAATGCTTCAACAATACTCAGCCCTCTGCACGAGTTATTACAAAAAAACGTTCCATGGGTTTGGAAACAGGAGCACGAGAAAGCAGTAAAAACAATAAAGAATGAACTGTCGTCCGATAAAAATTTAGCGCATTTTAACCCGGAGGCACAGTTGATTTTGACAGTAGATGCATCGCCCCGGGGTCTCGGAGCGATTTTATCCCTAGTGGAAGACGGGGTAGAAAAACCGGTGTCTTACGCATCGCGATCATTGTCTGATGCCGAAAAACGATACAGTCAAATCCAAAAGGAGGCAACTGCTATCGTATTCGGAGTTCGCAAGTACCATCAGTACCTATATGGACGAGATGTACCATTTACGTTGAGAACAGATCATAAGCCTTTACTATCGATATTTAATCCGAATAAAGGCATTCCGGAAATTTCTGCGAACAGATTGCAACGGTACGCAATATTTTTATCCGCGTATAAATACAACATTGAATATATATCAAGTTCACGCAACTCAGCTGATTTCTTGAGCCGAGCGATGCGCGAGGAACCGGTTTTTCAGATAAACGAAGCAGCCGCCAGCAGCGGTCACTACGTAAACTTTGTCTGTGAAGGCGACAGTTTTTTATCACTAAACGATATAAAAGTAGGTACACAGTTAGACAACATATTGTCACAAGTGATACATTTCGTTTTAGAGGGCTGGCCTAATAAAGTACAAGATTTATCTCTTAAACCGTACTATGAAAACCGTAGCGAATTAGATGTCGAAAACGGCATCCTTATGAAAGGTCATAAATTAGTAGTGCCTACATCCATGAGACCTAAAATAATTCAGGAGTTACATAAAGGCCATTTGGGGGTACATAAAATGAAATCACAGGCACGCGATAGATTTTGGTGGCCTAGGCTGTCAACGGATATCGAAGAGTGCGTCGCGTCGTGCAGAGTGTGTTGGGCGCTGCGCCCCGCGCCGGCGCGCGCGCCGGCGCGCGCGCCGCTCACGCCCTGGCCGTTCCCGCCGCACAGCTGGCATCGCGTGCACGTTGACTTGGCCGGACCCATTAACAATAGAACGTATTTAGTTATCGTGGACGCTTTTTCTAAATGGGTCGAGTGTTTTGATGTGTCCAGTGGTTACAGTACTCGAGTAATTATAGAACGACTATGTGAAGTAATGGCGAGATTCGGAATATTTAATGTAATTTGTTCGGATAACGGATCATATTTTGTATCAAAAGAATTTAAGGAATTTTGCACACGTAATGGAATAGAACATATTACATCTCCCAGTTACAACCCAGCTAGTAACGGACAAGCCGAATCATATGTTAAAATAATAAAGCGGGCTATTAAGGCGATAATATTGTCGGGGAACAGCGGAAAGAATTTAAATGTAAAATTACAAGAATTTCTATTCCATTACAGGAACTCAAAACACAGCACTACTGACAGATCCCCTTCAGAAATATTATTTGGGCGAAATTTAAGAAGTAGGCTGGATTTAATAGCTCCACAAAGTCTAACGTCATCCAGCGAACCACTCGGCGTACATGTCAAAGATAAACAATGTGAGCAGAGTAGATACTACCGCGGTTCTCGCAAAGTGAATTTCACAATCGGCGAGCAAGTGTTAGTGCAAGTGTATAAGAACCAAAATAAACGTTTAGTTAGGGGAACAATACTAACAAAACTTGCTTCGTCAGTTTATATAGTAAGTTTAAAAGACGATCAGCGCAGTGTAAAAAAACACGCCAACCAGATTTTAAAATATAAGGGGGAGGAGGAGCATGGACTAGACTGTGGCACTAGAGTGGCCCCGGCGACGTCCGTGTCCGACGCGCCCGAACCGACCGAGATGCCACCGGTACTACTAGCGCACCCTTCTACATCAGCCAATTTTGAGGTTCAGGATTTGCACGGTCCTCCCAACTTGAGCGGCCAAGCAGCCACCGCGGAGATGATGCCGATGGTGCTGGCGCACCCGTCTTTGCCAACCGACCCTGTGGTTCCTCACACGCTAAATGACCAGTCAATCGAAGGCAACATAAACCAAGGTACCACGGAGCACGAGACAGATGGAGAGCGTTGGTTGGAGTGTGAGGATACTGGACCGGGCCTGGTTGCTGCCGTGTTAACTGCGCCTTCTGGCTTGACGTCGGAACACGAGAACCAAGGTTCAGAGGAACCTGAGGCAACTGGAAAACGACCTCGGAAAAATATCAATTACAGACAATTCTTTTAGTGTTTTAACTATAGTTCTCAGTGTTTATTTTGAGAATAAAGGTGGAGGGATGTTATGTGGGTAGCTTTAAGACGCAATAGGGCGCGGCTGCGTACCGCGCGGAGTTAGTCAAAATATACTTGTCATAGTGAACGGTCCGTGTTTAATTTGTCTCCATTTCGACTCCCCTCATTGAGATCTAACAGAGAGAAAACCATGAACCTACGGCGCCTTAATTATAATTCATAAATACTTATTTATTTATACTTAAGTGTAAGGGATCACTGACCGGAGCTATGACATCTGTCCATACGTGTTTGTCTTGCAAATATTCGTCTAATTTATTGTACGCTCTACTACTTCATGTTTATAATATACCGTGGCACATGATGCTATGGAAATAACTAAAATAGACGAGCCTTGCTGTAGCCACGTCAGTAAGCTGTCTTTTTTTATCAGAACTGAGCCTTTTAGACAGTGCTGCAATTGATATGAGGACTCCATTGCAGCTTGGAGTCAACAGATATGATACCCAAGAAAACTGTATTTTGGACGCTAGACAAATCTTGTTTATCTATTTTCAATCCTAGTAAGCTACCTTTTACATTAGGTATCTTAAAATGCATACTTTTGGTTTTCATGGCGTTTAGTACCAGATTATTAGCTGTGAACCATTCGTGTGTCCTAGGTATCTCTATTTGGGTGTCTATCATTTTTTCGAAACGCATTACGTCGATTTACATTTCGCCGAAAACTATTCCACGAATTTCATTTCTTTGTATTTCTTGTTCACATAATCATCAATTCATAGTTTTTTATTTCATCGAACAACTTTTCATCGTTAATCGTTCCGAATTTGTCTCAAATCGTAGCGTAACGATTCATCGAATTTACTTTTCATATAATAGTCATTTTGTGTATAGTATTAATTTATCGAAACACGGTTCAATTGTTGGTACGTTCCATATATTTTTGTTGTCACGATCAATATTTCATTTTTCTACCAAGCTTTTTACCTATAGGTCATTTCGTCTAAGTATATAATACCTCATGGATAAAATGGGTCCACATTGACTCATATGTACGCTTCATATACGATGTAGACGTAATATTAAGTCCTAAGTAAGTAATATAAAAAAAACGGTTCTGGCGCTTCGCCGGCCGCTGCCGCGGCACGCTCGCTACGCTCGCTCGGCTCGCGCGCTATAGGATCACAGTTCACCTAACACTCCTCCTCGCTTCGATCGTCGTCGTACCTACACTGGCCTGCCTTAAAGTAGAATAGGAAGGTAATCCGATATCCAGAGAAAGAGGTGGGTAGGCTTAGATCTCTATGTATACGTCCAAAGTCTCGGTGAAATGTACCTACTCAGTTCGTTGAAAGGTAAATATTATCAAGTGACAAACACTGATGAAATGATTTTCTATGTAATAAGAATTTTGGGAACTGAAACTTATGTTAAAACAAAATTATAGTAACGGCGATTCGATGAACGACTATGTCGATGAACAAATAAAATATTGAAGCGAAATTCGACGAGTTCATTTTTGTGTAAATGGTAATTCGAGCAAATGTATGAGTGATCTAACAAAGTTCGATGAATGATTCCTGTGTGATGATGAAATTCTGCGAATAGTGTTATGGGAAACGATAATCGATGAAACTATTTTCGGTAAAATGATGGATTCTCCTCTATTTACTTTGAATATGAGTGGTGTATCATATGCGAATAACACTATTTTAGATAGTTGTTCCGCCATAAATGGAAGGTCGATAACATATTTCAGAAATAAGAGAGGTCCCAATATTGATCCTTGTGGAACTCCGATTTTAACTTCTAATGCTGCTGAATTAGTTCTATTTAAAACTTCTGTTTGAGTCCTACCTGTTAAGTATGACCGTATTAAGTCGAGTGATTTTCCTTCAATACCGTAGTAATTTAATTTAACTATCAAAGTCTGATGATCCACGCAGTCGAACGCTTTCGACAGATCGCAGAAGATGCCAATCGCGTCCCTCTTCTCTTCCCATGCTTCAAAAATATACCTAACTAAACATAGGTACTCCCGCGTCTATAGTCGATCTTTCTTTAGTAAATCCAAATTGTTGTGAATGAAACAAGCTATTTGCATTAAAATGGGTAAGTAGCTGTTCCATTATAACCTCGAAAATTTTACTCAGCACAGGCAAACCAGATACAGTTCTAAAGTTCCCAGGATCCTTGGTATTGCCGTCCTCGAATATGGGTATAACTTTACTCTCTTTCATCATATCAGGAAATATGCCTTCGTATGGCACCCAATATAAATTGGGTGCCAAAATGTCTATGATAGAAGTGCATACTTTAACAGACATCTTCTGTAAATTTAATTTTCACTTCTCTAAATGTCTTTACAATCTTTTCTGGATTGACGTGCTGGAATTCAAATGTATTACCTTGGATTACGTTTTTCATAAGAAAATTCATAGCATAGATTGATTTATATACCCAGGCCGAGTTGCAACTTTCTAGTGATAAGGGGTCTAGAGCTAAGCCGCAGACAGACGGACACGGCGAAACTGTAAGGGTTCCTTTTTTACCTACGGCTTTTGGGCTACGGAACCCTAAAAAGGATGATGAATCTCAACCACTGGTCCATGGGGCTTGGGTGGCTTCTCCTGTCTGGCGCTGCTGGAGCAAAGATGCCTACGCGATGGCGGGACGGGGTGCGGGCCGTCATTTTGAGGACGGCGACAGATAGGTATTCCAATAAACTCATTGGGAGTTGAGATTATTTAAGTTGGTCGGATTGCAACAAAGAAGTCCATTCAAAAAGCAACTCTATCGTCCGAGGTAGTATATTACGATTCTAATGTCATTTTTATCAAAAGTCGGCCACGTTACGATCTCCCGTATGGCCAAAAGCTAGGATTCAAATCTACGGCAGCCGTTTGAAAGGTTATACCTGTGACGGCCCCCTGTTACATGTTTGTGTCATTCTCATTTTGAAAGTGTTTTGAAGTGACGATATCTCTATGACATGTTATCCCTGTCATATTTAATTAGTAATGACTACCTTCCCGGCCCGGCTTCGCACGGTAAGTTTTCCGTTTTCCCGTAGGAATGAAGCATTTTCCCGCGGTTAAAAGTAGCCTATGTAAATCAGGGATAATGTCGGCTTCTAATGGTAAAAGATTTTTCAAATCGGTCCCGTAGTTTCGGAGCCTATTCAATACAAACGAACAAACAATCAAATCTTTCCTCTTCATAATATTAGTGTAGATAACATTCAAAAAGTTCAGCATCTGGCTAGTTACGTTAATTTCGCAGTAATTACGACAACGGCACATTTACATAAACATCTGGTCGATTTGCGCAGTTAGCTTTCACTCAGTTTTATATAACAAATGGTGGTTTTAAATTACATCTATATAATAACGACGTCTAGCATTATAATCCTATCGTTTGATTGGAGCTGTAAACTGTATGAGATACATATCTCTTAGTTGTTTATCGTGAACGTAAATCTTGCTTTATTGGTTTTAAGTTTAGTAATTCGTATCAAAACGTAGCATAATTGATTCAAGAATCCTACTAATTAATTGGATTGTGTAACTGTGAGGCGGCTTGGCATCTGAGCGATTATTTTAGTCAAACAGTAATTTTATTTGAATTTCGATCGATACCCATATCACACAAAAAAATCTTGATTGGAGCTAAATAATCATGAACCAAAAAATGCATTAAGAAGATGATATTTTACTAAATTTGAATCAAATAGTAGCTCCTGGTCTGCTAACGAAATTACTAATTTCGAATAAAAAGAAAATTTTATACACAGTCTCGTTTTTTTGGTTTTGTTTTTTCCTATACCTATTTGGAGATTCGTAGGTTGTACGCATGGTCGCCGCCCGAAAATCACCGATAAAATGTATGATAATGCACTCAAAACATTTGCAAAGTTCTATTCCTGTCATACTCGAACATTTATGTTGTGTTTAATGATAATTCCTACAAATATTATACAAGCGAAAGTTTGGATTTTTGACTGTTTAGATGTTTGTTAATCAAACGTCTCAAACGATTTTGATAAAAAAAATTATAGCTTGGATTAAAACGATAGGATAGTTTTTATCCCAGCAGACGAAGTCGCGGGAGGAAGTTAGTAATTAATATGTTAAGGTGTAGCTATTACATGCAATATACTGCTCATGTAGCCATGATAAACCCGCGCACATCACAATATTGGCGATGTAACAAGCCGTTAACAAATAGCATGGAACTGCGTCCGCCGCGCCGCGCCCGCATTGTCGCCGCCACGTGGTCATTTCACGACAACTTGTTGCACAACTCGCTATTGCACTTTCATAATAATAGAAAACGCTCGCAAATGCTTGCTTAAATGCGGTTTAAGCTTTTATTAATTGTAGTACCATTGCGATTGTTGTTTGAAATACGTTGTTATGATGTAGTGTACAGACTGTCCTAGGGTGCTGTTCGAATCAGTTTCTCCATAAGTCTGGAATAGAGATATCTCGGCAAGATAACTAAAATGGTGAAATAAAGTGTATTCTTTTATAAAATAATAAATAGCTTCTCTTTGTACGAAAACTTACGTAAGCTGTTATTTACACCAGTGAACCTGGAGGCCGCATTTGAAAGGCACATACCCCCATTTGTATGTCTTTGTCTTGAATGATCAGAATGACATTATCTTATTTTAAATCTTTATTATTCAGTGTGCGAATTCGGGTTTGCGTGGCGTGGGTCTGATGTACATATAGACATAGAAAAAATATTTGCGGGCAACCTCAACCCAATCTAAGCAAACCTAACCCCTATAGCCTAGCTGTCCTACTATGGGTACTAGATGACGATAAACATACTTAAGTATATAGATAAATAAAAGGTATTTAACATAGAAAACATCCATGAATCAGGAACAAATATTCGTGCTCATCTCATCACATAAATAAATGCCCTTACCGGGATTCGAACCCAGGACCTCTAGCTTCGTAGGCAGGGTAACTACCAACTAGGCTAAGCCCGTCGTCAAAATGAAATGAAAATTAATATATGTTCCTACTTATAAGTTTACAGTGTACGAGATTTGGGACTGGTCTTTGGACAGTTCCAATATGATGTAAAGAGTGATGTGGCTAGAGTAAATCGATTGTCATTATTTATTTATCGTATGGCAAATCAGTATTTAGAACCGTGAGATCTTGGAAAAGACAGTACGGTTGCCAGGTTGTTGCACTTTTAGCACCACCCAGGGGTCACGTGTAGGGTAGCGGTGGGTAATTCCTACGGACGTGGTGCAACTTAGACCCCCATATTGTCATAATATCCGATTACGATTGATGATGGCTAATAAAAGGTATCGATTGATTACTGTGTAATAATTATTTTTAGGAAATCAAATAGAGAGTCTATACACTATCGTCTGCTAACACAAGTGACCTGTAAGTAAAGAGAGAGACTGATAGTGCGAGAAAAATTGAGAGAGCTCGCGCGCCGTGCAGAAATCAATGCCATATTTTCAAAGGCAACATTTTGCACAATCAAATATGTCGGTTTCGATCGATGTGATTTTATTTCGTATTATAGTAACAGTAATTAAATAATACATTGTTATTTTCCTATTCACAATTATTTGATTCATATCGATTTATTTCTAAATTGACAGACTCCAAACGATTAAAGCAGTATATCACTAAATTTTTTTTAAAAAAGTCCTAGGACGTAATGGTTTGCATACCGAGTTTTCAATGCTAATTTCTACATATACAAATAAGCCGTAAAAAAATATGGCAATAATTTTATAAGTGCTAAAAAGAGCGTGCATGGAGATTAAACTTTGTTTTGTAACTCGGAAGCTATTGAAACTTTTTTTATTATTTCGATGAGCAGTACCAATTTACGTTATATGGGTGTCGCGATGTGTCAAAAGACCAGTTATAAATCTCGAACACTGTAAGATCTAAAATATTACGAAATATTAAAAAATAATAATAATAAATCAGCCTATATACGTCCCACTGCTGGGCACAGGCCTCCTCTCATGGATGAGAGGGAACGGGCAGTAGTCCCCACGCTGGCCCAGTGCGGGTTGGGGACTTCACATACACCTTTGAATTTCTTCGTGAATGTATGTAGGTTTCCTCACGATGTTATATCACGATGAATATTAAAAAAATATAGACAAAAATAGCGATACATATATTATTTTGTGTCTAATGCGGTAGCCCTAAATCAGGAAGTTACAATTAATTTCAATCCCTTTGAAGGTTGGGCCCCTGATTGAAGTACATTAGTTAAATTAAACCAAGTAGGTATCCAATAGTTGCCTACCCACCCATGTCGTCCGAGCGTATTGTAGGCCGGGTGATTATGCAACTGTTGCATAAGACAATGCCGGCGCCGGCGCACCGAAGCTCGCGGCTATTGCACTATCTCGCGCGAGCTTACCGACCCTTGACTATCGGAGCGATGTTCCGACTGTTACGAGTGATTTAATCAAACTCATATAACTAAAGTAGAATCGGCTAGTTCAAATCTTGAGTTGACTCACGAGTAGAGGATAGTTGATTCGAGTTGCGCCCGAGCTTGTTACGAATTGGCTCGTTCAGATTCTGATTGGAGTTTTTCTCCAGCCCCTAACCCATCCTGCTCGGCTCGGAGATGGAATGAGTCTCCCTCTCTTGTATCATATGCAATAGTAGTTTACAAGCTTTTATCATCTTACTGGCTGCCAGCACGGTTCGGCTCGCGTCTTAAAAAACAGAGCTTCTTGAGAGTCGCGACCCACAGTTTGAAAAACACTCCCTTAGAGTATAGATTTCTACAGAGGAGCTATGGTAATATAGTAGTTTATGCGACTGATCCATAATGAGAGGCCTTAAAATACGGGTGTGGTTTTATGAAACGAGCGCCAGCGAGTTTCATAATAGGATCACACGAGTGTTTTAAGGCCTAATTATGAACAGTTGCATACACTACTTTATCTACACACATATCATAAGTAGTAGTAAGTAACAGCAAAAAACCAACAATAAAATGACAACAGCAATGGCGGCAATTCGATCATCCGTCATGGCGAATGGTTTTTTTTTAAATCAAAGATAAACGAATGAAGTCCCTATACTCATATCACTCGAGATCAAATGTCGTACGGTTTTTATTAAAAAACGTACTGAATTGACGTTTCGTGTCGATGACTGTTTTAATATCTATGGATACTAGAATAGAGACCCACTTGAGTTTTGACAGCTGTTCCAAATTTAAACTCATAACGATACCAATTTATCAAAAATCTGTACTGTAATGCCATTACAGTACAGATTTTACCTACATAGACAAGAAAGTTCTCATAGTAAAATCGGTTGTAGTAATGCTGGTTATACCCTACGGTTTCTGAACTCATTTTAGAGCATTAATGATATGTGCGTAGATAAATAATATTATAATACCACGAGCAAGCGTGATGGTATGGTAGTATACAAATCTCAAAGAGTGTCAATCTCAAGGGATGCCATTAGCTATGAGTTTGCGGCAAATAAACCACTAGCCACCCAAATTAAGTAGGTTGTTCATGGTAAACCATCCGCCATTTTAAGACCAGTTCTTAATTTAGCTGCATAAGAGCAGTGAACGAAATACCATAGAATGCAAGCTCCTTGCAAATTTCTCGCCAAACACGTGCCTAAGACCCGGTACGCATATATTCGAACTAAACAGCTGCCTGGTATGGTTTTGACACTGCCCCCGACCCCGCGTAATGGCAATGGCACCCATGGAATAAGGATAAACATGGAATCCGGCTTAAAATAAGAGCTTGGCAACAGCTACCTTATTCACATGCGTAAATCTATACTTGGCGTGAGAGTGAATGAGACCGCAATCCGTACTCGGTTTCACATTTTCGTAGGTTGTCACTAAAATGAACGGATCTAATTTGCTTCAGAGCTCTTTTGGACGTAATTGTAATCCAGCAAAATTAAATATGTCATCATTGTTTAGTAGTAAGTGTCATAACGTCGCAACTTAACTTGCTCGCATTATTATAGTAGCTGTCATATTTTGTGTAAACGAACGGACCGAGTCAGGGAAAATTAATTAATTTGTGTATTGTTCCGCGTTGAATCATTTCGAAACAGTAATATTTACGTTTTTTATAGTTTACTGAAGAAAATAAGTAAATGTCATGTGCGATTAAAGGTTGCACGTCCCATACGGGAAGAAAAGAAAATGCCCAGGGACCATTAAGCTTTCACCGGTAAGTTTCAATAGATTATGATGTTATTAATGTAACGATCTAAGCTAAAATTAATAACCACTATTAGAAGTTTATGTAAATATCATCATGGTCAATTATTCGTGCAAAATCGGCATATAAATGAGACATTTTCCTGTGGATTAAAGGGGTTTAGGTTTAGGGGTTATGTTTATTTACATAGTGATGTGTAATTTTTATCGAACTCGGAACAATAACTTATCGACATTGACATGGATGTATTTATCAGTATATGGAAAAATCTGTGTTGGAACATAGGAAATTACAAGTTTACTGAAGAATGACAACAAAATGGCTTTCTGGTTTTCCCATGTATTGAAGACAATTTACTGTTGCATACACATTTGTTGTTTCATGTACTCTGCCTACCCCTTTTGGGAATAAAAGCGTGAATGTAGGTATGTATGTATGTATGTAACTGTTGCATTGACGTAATTGTCTAACAAAAGTTGACTTTTGTTTTTGTTTCCCAAAGGATGAAGCAACAAAACAAAAATGGTTACTACATGCTAGAAAACGAAATTGGACATGGAAAACCCATAGTCACGTGTGCTCCATACATTTTACTCCGGATTCTTTTATACATAATGATAAATTTAATTGGAGACGACTCAAACCAGATGCTTTTCCCACATTATATTTGTCTGATACAGACTCATTGGTAAAATTCAAATATTTGTCATTTATCTATATTTGAACACATTAATCAATATTTATAAGAATAATAATAATAAAAGCCTTTATTTACAGACATTAGTTTGATTTACAGTTTTACCTTTCCACTGCTTCGAAGTAGGCGAAATAATATTGTGTAAGTAAAAATAACTTAGGTATTGGTTTTATTTTTAGTTAGGCACTAACAATTGCCATTACAAAGTCGTACATATGTATGTTACACTTAGAAGTGTGAGTGAGTAATGTTTTTACATAGACCAGACCCCCTAGCACACTAAGTTTTATGTCGGACATAAAGCATTTGTCCCTCTTGCACTCGCATATTTGCCAGAATGGGACGAATGCTTTATGTCCGACATAAAACTTAGGGGGTCAGATGAATTTCAATCTTACTCTTTTGCAATATGCGGCATACACATGCTAAAAAAATATGGCCGTAGGTATAAATATAAACTATACCGTATTAGGTATATATATATGTACTCCATAGAAACCACCTTGATTTGGTTGGAAGCCGTGCTTCCGACACGTATCCACACGTGCCAAATCACGCTGCAGGACTGCATGCAGGCCTGCCGCGTGATTTCGCTCGTGTAGCATCTCCTTATGATAACAGCTTGGTATGATTTCTGGGCGTAGGGTGCGTAACGATGGCTATAAATATTAATGATATAATATTACTCGCAATAACGCTCATCTGATATAATTCTCAAGTTCTATAACAACACTTATTATATTTTCATAGGACATAATTATCATTTTATATAACGGTCATTTGATATTAAAATATTTGGTATAACATACATTAAGTATAATGCATATTTGCTATATTGAACATTGGATATAATGCTAATTTCTTCTAATGCACAATTAGCATAATATTTTTTGGTAGACTCTAAGGCAGGTCGGTGTAGGTACGACGACGAGCGAAGCGAGGAGGAGTGTTAGGTTGAGCTGCGACCCTACAGCGCGCGAGCCGAGCGAGCGAAGCGAGAGTGCCGCGGCAGCGGCCGGCGAAGCGCCAGAACCGAACACTTTTTACTACTTAATATATACTTACATAGTACAATTTGCGAACCGTTACGTTAGCTACATTTTCTGTGCTACTTAGACTTCTATGGCTTTTCGGTTCGCTGCATAAGAGCCATCCTATCCCTAATGCATATAGCTTCTCTGTAGATATCTATGCTATTAGAAATAGCCTAAATAGGGAAGATGCAGATACAATGGTAATCATTATTTTGTGACCAAAATGTAAAAAAAAAACAAAATAATAGCTACTGAATTGTTTTTACTTTAGGTTAGACTAATTTCAAACAATAATTACGTATTGAAGTAATGTGAAACGGAACGTGTTTTAATCCAACAATCAGCTACGTTATTTCTGTCAAAAGTAAAAACTGGCAACTCTATGACATCTAGGGACGAATCACGGACCAACAAATATGGCGAGTGACGCTCATGAGTCACGTCACTTCACAAGAACTATAGATCCGTTTAGGCGCGAAAGTTTAAATTGACAGTTTGTAACAGGAATTGTGGACCGATACGGTATACTCTTGCTTGCCAGAATTTCATTTGCCCGAATTTTATATGCCATAATATTCAACTGCTATAAAGTTGTTTTCTATAATTTTGTATGCCATACTCATTGTTTACCATATTAATTATATGCCAGAATCTTTGTTTTCCATAATATCAATATCAATAATCTCATTTTCCATAATCATTGTAATCCATATCACATGCCATAATATCATTTGCCATCCATCTCAACATCCATAATATTCATATGTAATAATGTGGGTAGGTACGTATTGCAGTGTCTAAAATGAAAAAAAAAATACCTCGAACCTATCTGCGATCCGGGTCGGTTTTGCCACTAAGTAAAAATAAACTTTTCTCTGAGATTACCCAATGCCAAGATAGTGGTGTATCATAGGCAGTAGGGAACAGGGGCTTAGTGGCAAAACCGACTCGGATCGCGGATAGGTTAGAAGACGAAAGCGGGAGCTTCGCTCCCGCTTTCGTCATCGAGGTTATTTTTTTTATAAAAGAGCGGAAAAACTAACAAATTAACAAAGATGAATCCGAATGCATGTTTAGTATGGCGTTTAAATATTTTATTAAATAATATTATTGCAAACAATAATCTGGAAAACTATACGTATGGCATTCGTATCATTATGACATCCAATATTCGGGTAAACAAGAGTATGTCAATTAACTATTATGGTGGTTATTATGGTATTCGGGCAAATGAAATCATCTAGCAGCCGGTGTGGGACAAAAGCCAACTCCTGACGAGCAATGATGGCCGCCAACGTGGGGCTAATTATCGCGCGTCCTAAACAAACGGTGACATGGCGACCGGTCCCGACTTTCCGGGATCTCTTGTGCATTCCCAAAAAACTACTCGACTGTCAGTCCGTTGCCAGTGTAATCTGACCTCTAGAGTTTTGATAACTGTGCGTAGGAAATCAGACGTATACTGGTTTGTCTGTGGTCATGTGGTGAGTTTGCTTAATAATTATTTATAATGTGTCCGACTTTTTATAAAACTGCCATTGGAATTGGAATCTCTTGCCTTGCAATAGAGTTGCTTTTTGAATGGACTACTTTTATGTGATTCGGCGAACTCAAATAATCTCAAGTATAATTCGTGAAGAGGGCCGGTTAGACAAACAGAAGTTTGACTGTTTACTACTGCATAGGGAACACATCTTTGTTGATAACTACGGCAGTAGTTTAAGGGGGGATATCCAGGTGGAGCGAAGCTATATTTTCGCCAGTTAATTGACTTTAAAACTAAGATCATCATCGTTCTAGCGTTTTCCTACTAGTTTGTTAAACCAGCCCACGGTCCACTTTGGAGCCTAATCCCAAGATTTGGCGTAGGCACTAGTTTTACACTTTAAAATCTAGATATCGAGATAATTGTGCCCACTTTTTAATAAGTGCATGGTTATGATAATTTAATGCACATTTACTTTCTTACCGTGAATAACACTTGACTATTAATTCAAGGCTTTGTTCTCTAGATAGCAACGATCATTAAAATTAACAAGGAGGTGCTCGACAATTCCATGTATGTAGCAATTAAACTAAATTACTTTATTTATTTGTATAGAAATACTTTTTTTTAGACATCAACCTGAGTCCGGGAGCAACTATAATCAGTCGTTGCGTCTAAGCTGAATAAAAATATTAAATGAATGCACCATCAACACGGTTTACCCATTTAAAACCTTCTTGCAACGAAATAGGGTCTACGAATGGTCAGCTAAGTGTCTTGCCGTTTATACAGACAGAGATATGTATACGCTGTTCGCCGTATTACAAGGGGATAAGGTGCAACAGTGTTAGCATTTGTTTTTCACGTCGAATGCACTATTTTCTTTGGAACAAACGGAATATTAGACGCGGGAAACGATTTGGACGCGCTCAATATAAAAGACATAAACGCGCGTGCGCACTTAAAGCGCCGTAGGTTCATGGTCTTTTCTCCCTCTCACTGAGCATAAGCGTGAGCGAGATGGAAGTCCGTGCTCGGAAGCGCGGAAATCATGTTTTTTAATTTTATTTTATTTGCCGTGATAAATAAAAAAGTAAACACTGATTTCTCTCAAACATGATATTGCCGATTTTTAGAAGCCATTTTAATATTTTTAGCTATTGTGCATAATTTGTAAGAAATATTTTAAGTGTATTTTAGACCCTTTTAGACATATGTTCGTGATTTTTTTCTATCAAGCGAAAATTGCTTAATCATGTTTCTAAACACTGATTTCCCTGCAGAAAAGCCGTAATTCGTATTTTTTTTTAAACCATATTATTATAATCAGACGCATTATATTGTTTCAAAAACTCTGTTCGCTTAACTTCGCTGTACCTATGGCGCCTTAATCTACACAAATGTATTTTAATCAACATAATTTGTCAGTAATGAAACGCTGTAGATTAAACAGATGACTTGACTAGTGTGACGGTATGATATAGGAATGTTTCCACTTTCATGTCTCTGAAACACAGAAAAAATAGTCCGAAACCGTCACTATTCCGAAATTTCAAAATTCCAAACGCCATTTTCCACCAAACGAAAATTAAGACGCAGATGATTTAATCGAAATATTGTATAAAGGTAGGTTAGCATTATAATCTGAAAAATCAAAACTTCCTTCAGTGGAACATGGTTATCGGAAAAATATTCTTTTGGACGAATGACTCCTATTCGGAATAATGAAATGTACTGTAAGATGTCGTTCAAAATAAGGGTGTGACAGACTTTCGACATAAAGATATACCTTCATCTTTATGTACTTCAAAATGAGCATGACATGTACATGAAACAAAAGCGATATCCTAGGGATATCTCATTCTATCAATGAATACTAACTGATGCACTGTAATTAATTTGTGTCTAGTCTAGTATAGAAGTGCATTAAGCCATAGATAGTTGAGGTAGAGATGTATGATTCAGGGTATAATATAAATGTTTGAATTGGCAATGTTGCAAGACGTCAAAAACAATCCCGAATAACATCCCCATGTATAGATTTTATTCTTGTACTAATGGAGTATTTACTTTGATAGTTTTTCAAACTTTTGGGTGCCGAGTGTTCTGTATTTTTTTTATATTTAACATACTGCGCTCTATCCCTTTGGCTTGTGGTTTTTTTTTATATGACTTATAACTGTATTTCCATGCTTGACATCCATATATTAGGCATGGCAGAAGGCAAGAATTGAAGACTTTAGTTTTGATATTAATAGGCTCTTGAATATTTCTCTAAATTCCAATGTTTATTTCGAGGTCGTTGCAATTTCGGTTAGACACTATTTATTTGCCAAGGTATGTTTATACTTCGCTGTACCTGAAATATTCACCATCGAACATTGGCATCTGGGTATTTTTGTCTTTAACATAGTTTTAGAAAAGTTTATTTCTACTACATACTGTACTATGTACTACAAAAATATTCGAAAAAAATATTTAAGATACACACAAGTGTCTTAACATGGACCTTCCTAGCTTTTCCGCGATTATACCCAGTGCAAGCTATTTAATGCAATAAAATGTTTAGTTCTATCGCTTTTTATTAGTTGAATAACTTTTAATTGGCAGATTACTATTTATTGTATTATTACTTGATCTAGGGCAATTGAATTGCTCGTCATTTGTTTAATTCGAATAACCAATAGACCCCGCAGTAAAATACATTGCTCTCCCACAGCGTGGATTCGCTTCTGACTGACTTTATTATTAGATTGCTGGATTCAATGGAATTCGAAGTTTCTCATATCATGGATAAGCTTTTGAATTCTATTCCCTGGTAGGTTATTAATTCTATTCTAAGGTAGTGCTGTCATTGAACAAGCCTATAGGACTCCTCTAGAACTATTGGCATATCACGTGTGATGTTGGCATATTACTTTTAGTTGCTGTTCTACTTACTTCTCTACAAATTAGAGAATGCATTAGGTAATAGAAATAAAAACAAAACAGGTTAAGTTACAATAGTCCTGGTAAATGAGCACGTCTCGCCATCAAACTTAATACATATTGTGAGCGACGTCCGCTCTCGGCGGCGTCGGCCGGGCGAGTGAGCGCGCGCGCTACCGGCCGCGGCAATGCTCGCCCCTCACAGTCACCTAAGAGTGACCTAGTGCCGAGACACAAGTCGGCGACGGACGAGCTCCGCCCCTATGTGCTCGGACAGTGCGTCGACCACGCTCCGTGACACAAGACGGCGACGGACGAGCTCCGCCCCTATGTGTACGGACAGCGCGTACTACCACTCGGCGCCCGAATGGTGTGTTTGGGCTTCGCCCGTGTCCTCAGACACTTTGGGTAAACGATGTTACCAAAATAAAAGAAGGAATAACGAGAAATAGACTTTTTATTTACTTTTCCCTAACTGCCCTATCACTGCCCTAAGTGACTTGATTACAAGTCCCTAACTTCCTATTACTTTGTAGTTTTCTTCTTCTTCTTGTTGTGACTTCCAGGAGGCTCCGATTGACACACACTGATTTGCTCCGGGCCGTACCTGCTATTTATACCTGCTAGTGGGCGAGCAAGACGTGCTGAGTGAGACAATAAAGGTTACGCCCACTTTGACTTGACTAATTTACATTGCAAGATGTTATTGGGATGTTATACATATTAATGGGCGGAAGACTAAGCTGATTTACAAAGTTCTAATATGGCTTGAGATCTTATAAGTACAGTAGGGTTCGTAAATATTTTCTTATCTGAATAATCGTACATGGAAATCGGGCAAACCGTAATTCGGTCCCTTTCTTAACACTTATTCATCATTTGCGCTGAACCTACTGAGTTTACTTATTTGTAAGTTTAAACATTTAGTAGAACTTTTAACTAGCTTTCTAACAATATATAAATCATTCTGATACGATGAGCCGTTGTAAAGGTATAAACGTAAACATATTAATTGCAAAGTGAAAATGCGCCGTACTAAATTCTAATTCAGGCTCGGTGGCCGCGGCTCTCGTTACGGTCATGTTGGCGCGATACACCCCTCCCCTCCATGGCGGCCAGTCTGCGCTGCGCTCGCGCATAGGCAACATCTCCTCTCTCTTTCTAATACAATTTGTACTGGGATTTTACTTTAATGTTTACAATATCAAATGAATGCTATGAGAGGGTGTTTTATGTAAATAATTACTATGGGGATTCTAACTACTGGGTTCTTTATTTACTCTAAACAATCTAAGTCTTTATAAATAATCACATATTTCTCTTACGTATAATCTCCGTATGACGCGATGCGTAGCTCTGCCGTCGCGTGTTGATGTTGTCGTCCATAATTCTCCCCCTTTAGTGTGAGGCGAAGCCTCGCACTATTGGTTGCAACGGTGTTATCACTTAGTCACTTTCACTGATTCACATAATCACTGCCACTGGTTGCTCTTTTAACGTGGCCTACTTTCATATTGTTATAATTATTGTTGTTTTTCTTTTTTCACTAATTGTCTTTAACACTAGGTATGTACCATGACGTAGGCCGGCGGGTCGGCGATGACCTGGCGATCGCCGATTTTAATTTTCACTTTCTTCCGGCGATAATAGACGGGCCCTCTAGGCGCCGTATTGTCTGGAGGCTCCGGCGGCTCCGGTGGTGGCTTGAAGATGCCGGCAAGCTGTGCCGGCTGTGGGTTCCCGCTGCTCTTTTTGACGTTTTTAATCGCGGCCTCTCGCGACGTATGTGTTGGTCGGAGGGCCGATGGGTCGGCGAGGCGCCGTTTGCGCCGTCGCACCGACGATGTCACGCCGCTTGTAGTGACGGCAGTGGCGGCAGACTCGCTGCCAGTGGCGCTCTCGGGCGCTGTGCATGAATGGCCGGCAGATGGTGCCGGTCGCTGGCTCCTGCAGTGAGTTATGTAGGCGACACGCTTAGTCGCCGCCTCTCGCGACACGTCCAGTGGTCGGAGGGCCGGTGGGTAGTCGGGGCGCCGCTTGCGCCCTCGAGTTGATTGGATAATGGGCGTTCTAGCCCCTGCAGGCTCGGAGACCGCGGCGTATTCAGGCGCCGCGGATAAGATTAACCTCTCTGGTCCGGAGGTTAATGTGGGCGTACTGGCCCTTGCAGGCTCGTCGCGTGCGGAGTTTTCTTTAGCTGTAGTCAAATTCGACCTCGTTGGTCCGGGGGTCGGTGTGGGCTCGTTAGCCCTTGCGTAATTGGTGACCGCAGTGCGTGACGGTGCGGCGGATAAAATTGACCCCTCTGGTCCGGGGGTCAATGTGGGCACTCTAGCCCTGGCAGAGGTGGCTCCCTCCGGGTCGGAGGGCATAGTGACGCCAGCGTGTTTGGGCGCTGTATTTGTGGTCGACCCCGCTGGTCCGGGGGTCGATATCTTGACCGGCGTAACCAACCGCGGGCGACCGCGGGTCGGTATATTGGCAGCGGTGACCGCGGCGTGCTCAGGCGCCGCGGTAGCAAAGTCCTCCTCTGGGATGGAAGGTAATGTGGCGCCGGCGTATTTCGGTGCTTTAGTTTTGCGGCGCCACGGGCGACGGCGGGTCAGCTTAGTGGCGTTGATGACCGCAACCAACCACGGGCGGTCGCTGGCTGGTTCATTGATGAGGTGGGCCATGGCGTCCCTGGACGTTATGGTCGTTGACATGGTGATGTCTTCGGTGCTGCTCGGCACCGTGGGCGTCGAATTTTTGCGCGTGTTGACGAGTTCCGTTGATGCGGGACCGCAACCTGCGGTCTGTAGGTGCCTATGTGACTGGCCGTTATCATAATTGGCCTCCCTTTGCTGAGGCCTCGTAATTTTGCTTGTGCTTGAGTGTTTATTTTGTTCAGATTCTATCCGTTTTGCTATGGTGCCGCCGCTTGAATGTTCGTCCCTTATTAAACACTCGGACTCTTCTCGGAACCTTTTTGCCAAGGCACGCTGTCTATTGAGTTCCTTTCGCATATCACATAGTTTATGTTGTAGTTTGAATTCTACTTGCTTCCTGAATTCCGCCTCCAATACCTCGGCCAATTCTTCACTCTCTATATCACATAGTTGCTGTTGTAGCTCGAACTCTGCTCGTTTCCTGTATTCCGCCTCCAATACCTCGGCTAAATGTTCACTCTTTTCGGAATCTAGAAGGGCTTCCAAATATCTCGTAGTCACTTTTGTTGATGGCTCGTCGAACCCTTCTCGCCGTGTGTCGGCGTAGTTGCCCCACGGGCGTGCTTGCGCGGCGGCTGCCTCTGTATTACATAATTTCCTTCTTTTGCATCTGTCGCGGCCCGATGTCGCGTTGAGTGTGGGCCTCCTCCTGGATTCCGACATCGGGGTATATTTATTCCACATATTAGTCTCATATGCCGTACTCATGGCGGCCATCTCGTACATAGTTCACAACAATTCTTTTAATAATTCACACGAATTTTCAAACACATGCGCTCTGACTTGCGCGAACGCCTCCTAGGCGGTACAAATGGGGCCCGTAACCTATCCGTGCGGCGCCCTACAACCTTCCGACGTCCCGTCAGTACGCCGGAGAAAATCTTTTGACGTTTCGTCAGTACGTTTTAAAACATAAATCCGGATCCAGCGGATCCGGCTCGAAGGACCAAAACGACTGTGAGCGACGTCCACTCTCGGCGGCGTCGGCCGGGCGAGTGAGCGCGCGCGCTACCGGCCGCGGCAATGCTCGCCCCTCACAGTCACCTAAGAGTGACCTAGTGCCGAGACACAAGTCGGCGACGGACGAGCTCCGCCCCTATGTGCTCGGACAGTGCGTCGACCACGCTCCGTGCCACAAGTCGGCGACGGACGAGCTCCGCCCCTATGTGTACGGACAGCGCGTACTACCACTCGGCGCCCGAATGGTGTGTTTGGGCTTCGCCCGTGTCCTCAGACACTTTGGGTAAACGATGTTACCAAAATAAAAGAAGGAATAACGAGAAATAGACTTTTTATTTACTTTTCCCTAACTGCCCTATCACTGCCCTAAGTGACTTGATTACAAGTCCCTAACTTCCTATTACTTTGTAGTTTTCTTCTTCTTCTTGTTGTGACTTCCAGGAGGCTCCGATTGACACACACTGATTTGCTCCGGGCCGTACCTGCTATTTATACCTGCTAGTGGGCGAGCAAGACGTGCTGAGTGAGACAATAAAGGTTACGCCCACTTTGACTTGACTAATTTACATTGCAAGATGTTATTGGGATGTTATACATATTAATGGGCGGAAGACTAAGCTGATTTACAAAGTTCTAATATGGCTTGAGATCTTATAAGTACAGTAGGGTTCGTAAATATTTTCTTATCTGAATAATCGTACATGGAAATCGGGCAAACCGTAATTCGGTCCCTTTCTTAACACTTATTCATCATTTGCGCTGAACCTACTGAGTTTACTTATTTGTAAGTTTAAACATTTAGTAGAACTTTTAACTAGCTTTCTAACAATATATAAATCATTCTGATACGATGAGCCGTTGTAAAGGTATAAACGTAAACATATTAATTGCAAAGTGAAAATGCGCCGTACTAAATTCTAATTCAGGCTCGGTGGCCGCGGCTCTCGTTACGGTCATGTTGGCGCGATACACCCCTCCCCTCCATGGCGGCCAGTCTGCGCTGCGCTCGCGCATAGGCAACATCTCCTCTCTCTTTCTAATACAATTTGTACTGGGATTTTACTTTAATGTTTACAATATCAAATGAATGCTATGAGAGGGTGTTTTATGTAAATAATTACTATGGGGATTCTAACTACTGGGTTCTTTATTTACTCTAAACAATCTAAGTCTTTATAAATAATCACATATTTCTCTTACGTATAATCTCCGTATGACGCGATGCGTAGCTCTGCCGTCGCGTGTTGATGTTGTCGTCCATAATTCTCCCCCTTTAGTGTGAGGCGAAGCCTCGCACTATTGGTTGCAACGGTGTTATCACTTAGTCACTTTCACTGATTCACATAATCACTGCCACTGGTTGCTCTTTTAACGTGGCCTACTTTCATATTGTTATAATTATTGTTGTTTTTCTTTTTTCACTAATTGTCTTTAACACTAGGTATGTACCATGACGTAGGCCGGCGGGTCGGCGATGACCTGGCGATCGCCGATTTTAATTTTCACTTTCTTCCGGCGATAATAGACGGGCCCTCTAGGCGCCGTATTGTCTGGAGGCTCCGGCGGCTCCGGTGGTGGCTTGAAGATGCCGGCAAGCTGTGCCGGCTGTGGGTTCCCGCTGCTCTTTTTGACGTTTTTAATCGCGGCCTCTCGCGACGTATGTGTTGGTCGGAGGGCCGATGGGTCGGCGAGGCGCCGTTTGCGCCGTCGCACCGACGATGTCACGCCGCTTGTAGTGACGGCAGTGGCGGCAGACTCGCTGCCAGTGGCGCTCTCGGGCGCTGTGCATGAATGGCCGGCAGATGGTGCCGGTCGCTGGCTCCTGCAGTGAGTTATGTAGGCGACACGCTTAGTCGCCGCCTCTCGCGACACGTCCAGTGGTCGGAGGGCCGGTGGGTAGTCGGGGCGCCGCTTGCGCCCTCGAGTTGATTGGATAATGGGCGTTCTAGCCCCTGCAGGCTCGGAGACCGCGGCGTATTCAGGCGCCGCGGATAAGATTAACCTCTCTGGTCCGGAGGTTAATGTGGGCGTACTGGCCCTTGCAGGCTCGTCGCGTGCGGAGTTTTCTTTAGCTGTAGTCAAATTCGACCTCGTTGGTCCGGGGGTCGGTGTGGGCTCGTTAGCCCTTGCGTAATTGGTGACCGCAGTGCGTGACGGTGCGGCGGATAAAATTGACCCCTCTGGTCCGGGGGTCAATGTGGGCACTCTAGCCCTGGCAGAGGTGGCTCCCTCCGGGTCGGAGGGCATAGTGACGCCAGCGTGTTTGGGCGCTGTATTTGTGGTCGACCCCGCTGGTCCGGGGGTCGATATCTTGACCGGCGTAACCAACCGCGGGCGACCGCGGGTCGGTATATTGGCAGCGGTGACCGCGGCGTGCTCAGGCGCCGCGGTAGCAAAGTCCTCCTCTGGGATGGAAGGTAATGTGGCGCCGGCGTATTTCGGTGCTTTAGTTTTGCGGCGCCACGGGCGACGGCGGGTCAGCTTAGTGGCGTTGATGACCGCAACCAACCACGGGCGGTCGCTGGCTGGTTCATTGATGAGGTGGGCCATGGCGTCCCTGGACGTTATGGTCGTTGACATGGTGATGTCTTCGGTGCTGCTCGGCACCGTGGGCGTCGAATTTTTGCGCGTGTTGACGAGTTCCGTTGATGCGGGACCGCAACCTGCGGTCTGTAGGTGCCTATGTGACTGGCCGTTATCATAATTGGCCTCCCTTTGCTGAGGCCTCGTAATTTTGCTTGTGCTTGAGTGTTTATTTTGTTCAGATTCTATCCGTTTTGCTATGGTGCCGCCGCTTGAATGTTCGTCCCTTATTAAACACTCGGACTCTTCTCGGAACCTTTTTGCCAAGGCACGCTGTCTATTGAGTTCCTTTCGCATATCACATAGTTTATGTTGTAGTTTGAATTCTACTTGCTTCCTGAATTCCGCCTCCAATACCTCGGCCAATTCTTCACTCTCTATATCACATAGTTGCTGTTGTAGCTCGAACTCTGCTCGTTTCCTGTATTCCGCCTCCAATACCTCGGCTAAATGTTCACTCTTTTCGGAATCTAGAAGGGCTTCCAAATATCTCGTAGTCACTTTTGTTGATGGCTCGTCGAACCCTTCTCGCCGTGTGTCGGCGTAGTTGCCCCACGGGCGTGCTTGCGCGGCGGCTGCCTCTGTATTACATAATTTCCTTCTTTTGCATCTGTCGCGGCCCGATGTCGCGTTGAGTGTGGGCCTCCTCCTGGATTCCGACATCGGGGTATATTTATTCCACATATTAGTCTCATATGCCGTACTCATGGCGGCCATCTCGTACATAGTTCACAACAATTCTTTTAATAATTCACACGAATTTTCAAACACATGCGCTCTGACTTGCGCGAACGCCTCCTAGGCGGTACAAATGGGGCCCGTAACCTATCCGTGCGGCGCCCTACAACCTTCCGACGTCCCGTCAGTACGCCGGAGAAAATCTTTTGACGTTTCGTCAGTACGTTTTAAAACATAAATCCGGATCCAGCGGATCCGGCTCGAAGGACCAAAACGACTGTGAGCGACGTCCACTCTCGGCGGCGTCGGCCGGGCGAGTGAGCGCGCGCGCTACCGGCCGCGGCAATGCTCGCCCCTCACAGTCACCTAAGAGTGACCTAGTGCCGAGACACAAGTCGGCGACGGACGAGCTCCGCCCCTATGTGCTCGGACAGTGCGTCGACCACGCTCCGTGCCACAAGTCGGCGACGGACGAGCTCCGCCCCTATGTGTACGGACAGCGCGTACTACCACTCGGCGCCCGAATGGTGTGTTTGGGCTTCGCCCGTGTCCTCAGACACTTTGGGTAAACGATGTTACCAAAATAAAAGAAGGAATAACGAGAAATAGACTTTTTATTTACTTTTCCCTAACTGCCCTATCACTGCCCTAAGTGACTTGATTACAAGTCCCTAACTTCCTATTACTTTGTAGTTTTCTTCTTCTTCTTGTTGTGACTTCCAGGAGGCTCCGATTGACACACACTGATTTGCTCCGGGCCGTACCTGCTATTTATACCTGCTAGTGGGCGAGCAAGACGTGCTGAGTGAGACAATAAAGGTTACGCCCACTTTGACTTGACTAATTTACATTGCAAGATGTTATTGGGATGTTATACATATTAATGGGCGGAAGACTAAGCTGATTTACAAAGTTCTAATATGGCTTGAGATCTTATAAGTACAGTAGGGTTCGTAAATATTTTCTTATCTGAATAATCGTACATGGAAATCGGGCAAACCGTAATTCGGTCCCTTTCTTAACACTTATTCATCATTTGCGCTGAACCTACTGAGTTTACTTATTTGTAAGTTTAAACATTTAGTAGAACTTTTAACTAGCTTTCTAACAATATATAAATCATTCTGATACGATGAGCCGTTGTAAAGGTATAAACGTAAACATATTAATTGCAAAGTGAAAATGCGCCGTACTAAATTCTAATTCAGGCTCGGTGGCCGCGGCTCTCGTTACGGTCATGTTGGCGCGATACACCCCTCCCCTCCATGGCGGCCAGTCTGCGCTGCGCTCGCGCATAGGCAACATCTCCTCTCTCTTTCTAATACAATTTGTACTGGGATTTTACTTTAATGTTTACAATATCAAATGAATGCAATGAGAGGGTGTTTTATGTAAATAATTACTATGGGGATTCTAACTACTGGGTTCTTTATTTACTCTAAACAATCTAAGTCTTTATAAATAATCACATATTTCTCTTACGTATAATCTCCGTATGACGCGATGCGTAGCTCTGCCGTCGCGTGTTGATGTTGTCGTCCATACATATAGACTTACCTATTTATAAAACTTAAAATGCCTCTGATAAATAAAATTTAATGTCTAACTGTCAAATAAAGTCCAGTGATTTTTAAAGACATTTTAGCTAAAATACGTTTGTTGTACGTTTCTGAATACGGCCATTAGAATTTATCATGTAACTAGTGTAGATTTATGTTTTAGGTTTTATGGATCTATAGATCTTTTTGTTAAAAGCAGACATCAGGAACTATACAGGGCCCTATGAATAGACAGAATATCAATTACGTATAGGTTGATTTAGAGAAAAATAATATGCCATTTGCATGGGCATATTGGTTACATACAATTAAGAGTATTTTACATCAAAACTCCTAGAAATATTCGGGAGAGACAACTTCATTCAAATATATTTTCTTATTCTTAACAATTGTATTTATTTAAGAGGAAAGAGATGATTACATAATTTAACGTCCGTTCCTTTTGCTACTGTAGATCTAGAAAAATTGAGCAATACAATTTTTCAGGGACCATGGAGCTTGATAGAGTTATGTTGTGTATGTACTTACTTATACTAATTATTTTGTGCCCGGATGGAACTTGAACTAATTATACCAACTAATGATTTTGTGACTTGAACATGGCGGCAGAGAGGCGCGACACAGATGTAAAATTAAAAATATGCAACGTGAATAAGCTGTAGAGTTATATTTGCACAGCAGTCGGAACTACATGTATATGACGCTATGAACTCGTTCCACTTATAACAGCGTGAGCATGTCACTGCAAATAAAAATAACAGCTCCAATACTTTCAACCAAATTTAGACCTTATGCCCCCATATTATAAAACCGTGATCTCATCATCCATGGAAACACTGCCGCGTCATTATTTACTGTATTACAAAACTAATCCGTAATACTATTGTATCTAGAGTGTCTTTTTAATTGGGACTTACACCACGGATTCAGTTGACAGTCTTCCTTATTCGACGCACGCGAATTTGCGCTGTACCGATGCAACTTTAAGGTATTTTTTTGGTTGCAGCGCTCATAATCGGTTAGAGTTAAGGGAATGTTTTAATTAGGTTAACGATGGCAATGCGCCCGCGCAGCGTGACGTCACGTCAAAGCTTACTTTGTACTGAGAAGGGGTAATAAAAATTGTCGGAATGCTTGAGCACAGAGGGTCAGTCTTAGACATGCATTTAGTGTTACAATTTCATTTCAATGTTCGATCGCTCGCTTCCACTCACATCTAGCTAGCTTGTTAGAACGAGCGCGAAACACAAATCAAATCAGGAGGCAAAATTTATGTCTCAGATTGACCCCCTAGACCTTCGTTCTGCAGCCAGTATTTCAATTGAAATCCGAATATAATCTGATTGTCGTTATGTTGCGCTCGCACACATTTGTCTATGAGCTAACGCAAGAGAGCGCATGAACTAAGGCAATTACCTAACCTTAATACGTAATAAGAATGTTCTGGAAGGTTCCAGAGAAGTAGACAAGGCGGGATTTTCTGCAATGATGCGGGCGAGCACCACCCTTGCCATTAAAAGCCAACATTTTACGTCGATATTCAGTGTCACGGCGACATAGACTACCCTTTCTCTCTAAGCGTTCTTATTAGAAACAGACATGTATACATTTTGCCACGACACAGGCGGTCCTTTGATAACCGTGCTGGGAGGTAGCTGGCATTGCCCAGGCTATATTTTGAAGGAGTCCGGGAGGTCAATCACGTAACGTACGAACGTTAGGTAGACCAAAATGTATTTTTTTATATGGAAAATTTACAGTTGAATTGTCTTAAAGCGCGTTAGTAACGGTACGTACGAACCCCTCGGGGTTCGCTTACTACCCAAGAATGGCCAGATGCACTACCTTTTACGGAAGTAGTCATTTAAGAAGTGTCAAGTTGTGACACTTCTATATTTAGGTATTGTTCCGCCTTTGAATGCCGAGCTAAGATGTAGAATTTGTAGAGCATGGCTGGTAGAGTTAAGCCGTGTGGAGTAGGAAGCTAGGTTGCGATCTGATATATTTTTCTCGCTGAAAGCTATATGAGCTACGGAGTCTTGGCAATCACTTGTGGGACATATTAAAGATTATATCAAGTGGGTTTTCTTGTGATTGTGGCATGGAGATTTTCCATCCGTGAAGCGAGGCGGACTGGGAATGTTCGTACTATCAGCATCAACATAATCATATAGCAAGAACTGGTGCTGGATGGGGATGGCGCGTGACCGATCATCATGGCACTCTTTGGGGGAGGCCAAAGAGTTTGCCCGACACGGTAAGAAATACATACATCATTCGTTCATAGATTCAAAACCAAATTGAAAAATGGCTCCAAGAAATCAATTTTTATAATTATGAAGACTTCTTTAACCTACCTCTTGCACTGCAATGAGAATATTACCTATAATATATATTGTTATATTGCAATGAATTTTTATGTACATTTAAACTACTACTTTTTGACTTATAACAGTATCATCATCATCATCATCATCATCATCAGCCTATATACGTCCCACTGCTGGGCACAGGCCTCTTCTCATGTATGACAGGGAACGGGCAGTAGTCCCCACGCTGGCCCAGTGCGGATTGGGGACTTCACATGCACCTTTGAATTTCTTCGCAGATGTATGCAGGTTTCCTCACGATGTTTTTCCTTCACCGAAAAGCTAACGGTAAATATGAAATCATATTCCGTACATAAGTTCCGAAAAACGAGCCGGGATTCGAACCCACGACCGCCGTTTGACAGCCGCATGCCTGAACCACTGGGCTACCGTAGCTTTTATAATGTGTAAAATATAACAGTATGCTATGAAATAAATTTCATTTCATTTATGTCCAGCAGTGGTCGTGTTTAGGCTGATATGATGATTCTGCTAATGATGATGATAACTGACTACCTACGTACAATTTCAAAACAGTGTTCTTCTTACACCATTGTTTCACACAACTACATAGTCAATGATGTATTATAAAAAAGAGGTAGATTCGTGGTATACACGAAATACCGTGTTTAAAAATGGCCACCAAATCTGACAGCATACATTTCTACTGCCGACGCGAATCTGAGGAAAGTTGGTGGAATTGACTCAGTTGTAGTGTGCCACTTTTGGAGCGCTTATAACCTTTACCTCTTTTTTATATTACAAACTTTTACATAGGTATATGATTTAGAAAACTTTGTACTGTCTCGGTCTAAGATATGTTTACACTGTTGGACCTTATTCCATTGTAATACGCGTAAACGCCGACGACCGCTTTAGCCTAGTTGGTAGTGACCCTGCCTACGAAGCAAGAGGTCCTGGGTTCGAATCCCGGTAAGGGCATTTATTTGTGTGATGAGCACGAATATTTGTTCCTGAGTCATGGATGTTTTCTATGTATTTAAGTATTTATTTATCTATATAAGTATGTTTATCGTCGTCTAGTATCCATAGTACAGGCTTTGCTTAGTTTGGGACTAGATCGATTTGTATAAGATTGTCCCCTAATATTTATTTATTACATATACCTTGGCTATACAGTAATATGTAAAATATCATAGGTTAAATAAAAGTAAACGCATATCCACGTATTACCACCTACATTATAAATCCTTACATAAATAAACAAATCTAACCTAACATAATTTTGCATTCCACGCGCGTCTATCTCTCTCTAATCTATGGGAAAGTTATTCCTGGAATGAACGATAAGGGACTTCCTTCGACATCGCTGTCTCCGTTTAACTCGAGGCTTTTCGTAGGTGTGAGAGGGACGCTATTATTAAAGAATGTCTCATACTACATTTATATTATTTATCGAAAGTTACCGATGAATCGCTCGATGTGGGATGACTTTTTAAAATATTGTCTGTGGTTTTGCTTGTTTAAGCGCGGGATAAAGGCGGTATACCATACAACGGAAACTTTTAAGACTTCGGTTAAAGAATTACTAGATGTTCATAATGGTTAGCACATTTAAGGTTCCGTGTTAACGTTCAAAACTTAAATAATGTATCTCTCCTCTTTCTAATTTGGACAGTGTAAATAAGACAGGCGTCGTAAAGTCGCGCGCGACTTGACTTGGCAGCAAGTTGTAGTTACTAGATGTACAGGTGACTAATGTTACATGTATTTTAGGCGGTTCGGTTTATCGCACCATTTAACAGAAGTTCTTGCGGTACCGGCGCGGTGCAGACCATATAAATGTTTGTGTAACGTTAGAGCCATTATAGGTCAATAATAAGTGCACATTTCGCTAGAGGTGACAGCCGGAGAAGGTTAAACCGCGAGACTACCTTCTAAGATTAGTAAGATCACGCTTCCGCCACATTATCTTTCGGTGAGGTAATGTTTGTATGGCGGCCGGCATCGCGCAGTGTTCGCTAAGGGCCTCTGATTTAAAGCGTAGGCGGCCCAAGCGTAATTTAATTTCTGACGTTCCTGTATAATTGTTGAGTGGCGTTGTAAAAACATTTACTTTACAGCCGGCGTCAATAAAATGTGGTTAAAAAGCCCTTGCGCATCTAATGCGCTACTTACAAATAAAATTGTAAATGCATTTGTACCAATTTATGCCGCTGGTCGGTGCCTGGACATGTCTACATGTAACATGGTACATACAAATGTACCTACCTATACCCATCTTGTTCCTAGCAATAACCGAAGATATACACATATTTTTTTAAATAGCAATACAGCCTAATTTTTGGTTGAACTCTGAATCCGCATAAAGGGCGTCGCCTCTTCTACAATTTTATGCGATGAAAAGAATATATATAGATATAAGCTTTAACGTCGACAGAAAAAACGATTTTTGTTTTCTTTTTGATTGGCCATGCCATGACCCACTTTTCAATTCTCCCCTAAGGTGCTATCAGGGGCTGTAGACAAGGTTACAATCGACAAGCGCTAACGCCAATAGAAGATAATAAAATGTATGGGAATGACAGATGCCGACGAAAAACTTTTCGTTAGCGCTTGTCTATTGTAACCTTGTCTGGGCCCCCTGGTTGTCTCATATTAATTGATTATTGCTTAGATTGCTTCCATGTTAGCATCAATTTATTTTTGTAAATACATTAATTGTAGTAGTAAATACATTACATGTACCTATCTATTCAATGCAGGGTACCTGTAATAGTACATTACGTACCTAGGGCGGTGAATTCGTGAATGCCCCAGATTGCAGGTGTTTGTGGCCCGAACTGAAGGTGAGGGCGACAACATTTTACTGCACGCTGCGCGAACGGGAAAACTCGCATTCTGGCCAGGTGAAGACGTAAAATTTTGTACTCATCACGGGCGATAATTCGTAAAGCCCCAGAGCGCATATTATACAAACACCTGCAATCTGGGACATTCACAAATACACCGCCCTAGTTACGTAATGTACTATTATAAAATAATCCGTTTTTTAGTAAACAAGTCAGTCAAATTAGGAACCGAACGTAGTGTGTTTTTTGCTTTTGCAACCGGACAAAGACTTTGATATTGTTCTTTATAACACCTCAAACGTAGTGACATCACATAATAGCGAGCGTGAAAGGTAGCTATGGTGTTTTCATCCTTATGTTCATAAGCCCCTTTGGAATGGTGACGGAAGTATAATAAAGCTGTGGTCTTGGCGGTTCCATGCGGGTATTGTGAGGGTTATAACAGTCTCAAATTGTACAGTTCCCCGCATATATAAGACAATGACATCTACATTGTTAGGTCTCAAACAGGGACAGTGTAGATCCAGGCTACGCAAGGGGAAGGCAATAGTTTGAGACTGATTATTGTCGATTTTTTCTTCGAAGCCCGTTTAGGTAAATGAGTGGCACGTTAGCTTACTCTTTTTTTATTAAAACTAGTGGCTCCTGTCCTGTGAGCTGTAGAATAACTCTTATTAATTTCGAGAAACTAAATTGACAAAAAATAACTATGTAATTAATGAAGCTGCTTACCAATTTTGGCTGAGAAAAGCGACATGTAGAGGAAAGCCGGACAGCGAGAAATCTAAACGGCCGACATACAAAAGAATTTTGGCCCAAGCTGAAGGCTCGTTCGTTCAACAAATGTTTATCGTCTGTCCTAGAAATGCTTCATAACCGACATAAAAATGATGTTTAAGGTTTATGTCGGACATAAATCACTACCCTTACTGGCACCTGTGCGATGGACGGACCCTTTAAGTCCGATATAAACGCGATCGTGCTACCCAGGCAAGCTGTTTTTAAAACACAATATATTATAAGTGTGTTAATATCTTGAACACAACGATCGTGGGCTCTCGTTCGAATCAGATTCAGATTAATTTATTCACAATACAAGATCACATTGTAAACTACATGTCAATTTACAAGAATTCCTAACTCCCTAACTCAGATTTAAGATATTTTTTTACGAAAGTATTTATACAGCTTCGTACTATGGCATTAGAGGTATTAGATCTAATACCGTAGTACGAAGCTGTATAAACGGCGACAGCGAATTCAATTTTTTAAGAAGAATACTAGTGTCACATGTAACATATTTTTAAATCAGAAAAATACTCAGTGTAAGGCCTGAGTGGACGCCCCGCTCAGAGCGGGGCGTCGAGCGTTCATATAAGTTGCATTTGTTTTATATGGACGCTGCACGCCCCGCTCCGAGCGGGGCGTCCACTCAGGCCTTGCACTCAGAGTATTAAGTTTCATTTATTTCGGATCTTTTGTATTTATGATAAGGATAAACTGCGTCGGCTTGATATTGTCCCTGACTGTACGCGTCAAAGTACAGGTTGGCGGTAAACCGCTGGGGACTATATTCGAATAAGATGTCGCATAAAAACCTAACATGATAATGTTTGGTTCCGTACAATAGCATTCTAGTCGGGTTCATACAATCAATGCAGAAAATACAATCAATGCTTGGCATCTGTGGCACGTCGGCACACTTCATTGACATTTTGACACGCTACTGTTTACTGTATTTGGTATAATATCGTAGGTAACTATTATCTATGTTGCCTGAAACACCAGGCATTTTAGCTCAGGCGCGTGTTATTTGCCTCTAATAATAAGCTCCTAGTCTATAGTTAAACTGATGTACATTATGTCTTATCAATATAAATCAGCCTATATACGTCCCACTGCTGGGAACAGTACTCCTCTCATAGATGAGAGGGAACGCGCAGTAGTCCTCACGCTGGCCCAGTGCGGGTCGGGGACTTCACATACACCTTTGAATTACGCAGGTTTCCTCACGATGTGTTTCCGGCACCGTAAAGCAAATCAAATGATATTCCGTACATAAGTAAGTTCCGAAAAACTCATTGGCACGAGCCGGGATTCAGAACCCACTACCGCCGTTTGACAGCCGCATGCCTGAACCGCTAGGCTACAAATTATATAAAAAAAACGATCTCGCTTTTGTTCCGTCTCTGCCATTCTCAGGAGGCCAACAAATCGCCAAGTTCATCATTTATTTATTATTGATTTCCTACCCTTTCACCCCTTGATTCCGATTAGGAAAACCCAAATGAAAACTTCCAAATATTTGATCCTGATAATATTATTATTGCGAAAGTTGGGATGCTTGGATACTGTTTGTTACTCAATCACGCTTTCACGGCTCAACCGATTTGGATGAAATTTTGCACGAAGATAGTTTACAGCCTGGATTAAAATAAGGGATTGTTTTTATCCCGGGTCCACGCAGAAGAAGTCGCGGGCGGAAGCTAGTAAAAAGAAACTAAAATCATAAAAATAGATACCTGGCAGACAATTGTAACACCTAAATCACAGCAACGATATGACCAATTAACTGCTTTTTAAACTAAGTATACACAGAAGGTGCTGGCTAAACCTTAGGGTTTTTTTTTAATCCCCGGGCAATGATTGTTGGTAAGTGGTGTAAAAGGTCTAGTTAACCGTATGATGTAACTTAAGTGTTTTTATTTAAATCATCAGTTAACAAATTACAGCTTTTCTCTGGGACAACCTCATATTGGGTTGATGGCTCCTATTATATAAGTTGGCTACCTCATTATTGTCGCGTAAAGTGGTGACTCAATTAAGTTTCAATTCGACCAATTGGAATTTAACGTGATTTTGTTGGGACTAATCTTGGAATTAGCTTTCGTCTTTTTTGGTGGAATTGACGAATAGCAACCAATCACTTGTTGCTATTTGTCAATTACAAACACTATTATATAAATATATAATAAATATAAAAATTGCTTGTTTAAAAGTATAGGATCAGGGATTACTTTGTATTTATATAGATTAATATGTTTACTTTTGACTGACTTGTTTAAAAGCTCTCGCGGGCAATTCATCTATTAATAGCAACATTTCACAATATGCTAATGACATCAACAGTATGTCTTTAATCTGCACGTATTGCCTGGCATTCACGTAACAATTTGTCAATCTACGTCTTTATTGTGACAACATGTGACATCTGACGTTGAAAATCAGAATGACAGAGACATGAAACAAAAACGATGTCACAGAAAGGTCCCCTTCTCTCAATTAAGACACATGGAATCGCTGCCCTGATATTTTTTACGCAACATTATTTTACCAGAGCTTCTATTGTTTTGACATCTCAGCTGACAAACTTCACTGTGTCTAGTTACACGGCGACCAATCAGCCCACTATCCCTGTAACAAACGATACCCAGCCGTCGCCAACCCGACCGCGTTAAAAACACATTTTTTCCCACCGCACTACACCTCCGAAACCGCTATTCAAACCCACCGGCTATTACTTAAACGACCGTATTTCTTATCGTTAATAATTCCTCAGTAAAACCACTTCAAGTTCTGCAAATCTGAACTAAAGCCGAGGAAATCCTGTGGTCTCGCTCGTTTGTACGGTCGTTGGACGGTGTGAGCGAGAGGGGATTCAGCTTGAGTCTTGCTAGCGGGACATCGACCAGCAGCTTTCAGAAAAACTTAGATGAGATGCAGTACGTTGCAACTTGGAAAACATTTCTAAAAGTTTGCTGCGGATCAATAACTCATGAGATGCTGACGCTAATTAAATATCAATACTTAATACTTATAAGTATAAATAAAGAAACATTACTTGTTCAAAATATTTTTTTAAAATATCTAAATGAAACTAAACAATACTTTTCGGGTTTTAAGGCATGTAATTTTGTTTTAATCACGCTGGTTTTACTCGTGTTTGAATATCATTTAACCAATCATAAACAAATGATTGAGTTAAAATTATAACATTATTAGGCTACAGAGGTCGGTAGCCTAGTTGGTAGTGACCCTGCCTACGAAGCCGGAGGTCCCGGGTTCGAATCCCGGTAAAGGCATTTATTTGTGTCATGAGCATGAATATTTGTTCATCAGTTCAATCATGGATGTTTTCTATGTATTTAAGTATTTATTTATCTATATAGTACCTACAAGCTTTGCTTAGTTTGGGACTAGGTCTATTTGTGTAAGATTGTCCCAAAATATTTATTATTTATTATCAAATAATCACCAGCGCGAGTCAGGAGTTCACGACTCTCAGTATATTACATTCTTATTTATGTCTACGACCCAAAAACCAAACCGAGTTACAACGCCACACAACTGCCGCTACTTGCCCCGTGGACATCGACAAAAACCGTGCAGCCTACGTTCGTGTGTGTGCGTGCATGCCAACGCGCACACACACACACACTAGCGCCGCATACCGAACGCGCGGGCGCAGGGATCGTTGCGTTTTGCATCGAAGCCTCAGTTCTAAAGCTACTTTTAGGGTCATCAAACGCTTTATAGATCTACGAAGCACGTTTAATCATTTTCTACCGTCAGATAACCCTATTTTTGACTGAATAATAAGAATACAGTGCGCGTGAGTGAGGCAAAAGTGTGTTCTTTATAAGGTTCTCGTGTCGTCGAAAGTTGTAGTTTTGAATTGTGACACATTTTCAACGTGTTAAGTTAAAAGTTCTAAAGGCTGTTATAGGTTGTGTGGAAAGTGGATTATTAGTGATATCACGGTGACATCAGTGATATGGCACGGTTTCTGTGTGGTTAAAAAATGTGGTGTGACTTTTTCTACGTGAAATCTGTTCGGAAAAAGGGGACCAGTAAATAGGTAAGTGTACGTTTACATTTTGTGAGAAACTCTTGGACAATTCACATTTATCTTGAAATTACACTAACTACTGAGAAAAGCAACTTTTATAGTCAGGTACACTTTTTACTGGGTTTAATCTTATTATACTATTCATCAACTAATATTAAAAAAAACAATATCATCATTCTTATCATAAATAATTTACGTAATGTAGTTGGCATAAGCTTTAAAATCGAAAGTTTATTTAAAACAACAACAGTAAAGAATACTTACTTTTTTTCTAATAATAGTGCGTTATCTTAATATAAGTGCAGTCAGCATAAAACAGGCCCCATTCAAGACGTTTAATTGTCACAGGAGATCTTTCAAATGTTGTTACTCGGCCAAACATCACAGACAGAAAGAATCGATAAATAAAATCGGCGATATCTCGAGCTCTCATTATTACACACAGAATAGGGCCCAGAACTTTTCCTATCAACGTTCAAACGCGAACACAGATTTAATATTGAAACTTATCTAAATGCTATGTTAGAGTTGGACTCTATAGGTGTAACTCTCCTAATAATAAATCCATACCTCCATAAAAATATTATAAATGCGAAAGGGTGTCTGCCTGTCTGTTATCTTCACGCTTATACCGTTGAATCGATTTCCCGAAGTCCCGGGAAGGGCATAGGGAATGTAAATGGAAAATGGAAATAGGATAGTTTTTATCCCGTAAATCCTAAGGGGCTGCAATGGTGGGTGACAAATTGTATGGAGCCACGACGCAAACGAGTTCCACGCGGACGGAGTCGGGGGCAGAAGCTAGTAATTAATAAATTAGCCTATATACGTCCCCCTGCTGGGCACAGATCTCCTCTCATGGATGAACAGGAACGGGCAGTAGTCCCCACGCTGTCCCAGTGTGGCTTTGGAACTTCAAAAACACCGTTGATTTTTTTTGTATGGAGGTTTCCTCACGATGTTTTTCCTAACGGTAAATATCAAATGATATTCCTTACATATGTTGCAAAAACTCATAGGTAGGTTCGATTCATTTCGATTGATACGGCCGGGATTCGAACCCCCGACCGCCGTTTGACAGCCATGCCTGAACCACTAGGCTACCGTAACTCTTATCAGTTACAAGATTGGGAGGATTGTGTAGGTTCCCAAGACTTTCTGTACCGCAGTTTGAGAGCCAGTGGCCTCCTCAATGTCTAGTCGAAAGCTCCTACAGTTGTCTCTTTGTCGACCTTTTGCCAATACGTATACTGCTAACTAGCATGATAGCTTGTAAACTTGTATAGAGAGACATTAATAACGCCCAAATATCTACACAGACCCCTAGGATAGAAGTTCGTGGCGACGACATGAAATAAATAAACGGTTTTTGCTTTTTAAGAAAATTAAAGAGTAACTTGATTACGTAGTAATTGACGACCGCATTAGCCTAGTTGGTAGTGACCCTGCCAACGAAGCAAGAGGTCCCGGGTTCGAATCCCGGTAAGGGCATTTATTTGTGTGACGAGCACGAATATTTGTTCCTGAGTCTTGGTTGTTTTCTATGTATTTAAGTATGTCTTTAACTATATAAGTATGTTTATCGTCGTTTAGTACCCATAGTACAAGCTTTGCTTCGTTTGGGACTAGGTCGATTTGTGTAAGATTGTCCCCTAATATTTATTTATTAATATTTAACTTACAGCTAATATTATTCACATTAAAGAATATCATAAAAAGTTCTATTATGTCTCATCTAAATTGAAAGGCCTCAGCCTTCTGCTTGATCAGTTGCATTGTTAATAATGAAGAAAAAATATAATTCAGGTATCTTTATTATTTTATCGCGTCAGATATACACGGTGTTGCAACAAGCTGGTCCTTTTTTTTAATTTGTCGTTATTTTCTAGGCTCATGATTTACTAGCCAGATTACCTAGCATCCGGGGAATGCTTATTCTCCTGGCGGCATTTATTCGCAATTTCACTGGTTCTTTGGATCTAGGTAGCTTTTTATAGAAATTATTCTTCCGCGAAACTTTCCTCTACATCCTGCACTGCTATCACAAGGCGGCACGTGTGCTTTCTCGAATTTTCTCGGACTATACGTCTCTTTCTAAGTTTTCTAATAAGAGGGAGACGGATAGTGCGAGAAAAATCGAGAGAGCTCGCGCGCCGTCTTGTGATAGCCGTGCTGGTAAACATGTTGCTGCTTGGTGGGATCCATTTTCAACTTATTAACAGGTAGGCATCATATCTTTTTCTATTCACAAGTATGGACCCTACTGGTAGCCTACAGGCTCAGACTACGAGCCCCAGTTAAGGTTACCAGATAAAAAAAACCTGGTAAAATTCTTGATTTGTGAATATTATTCCAGACGCTCAAGAACGAGGGGAAAAGGGGTCAGTTGACTCACTTGTATTTTTTTTTATTGCGAACTGTTTTATGGTTAACGATACAAGGATAATGTAAAGTGTTCATTACAACACAAACAAAGAGATATCGTCTACATACGTTTGCAAGTGTTACAAAAGAAGTACACAAAGAGGGGTTAAATTACAAACGGTACCTCAAAAAATCCTGACCTTTTCGTATTCCGGGCGTCTGGTCGCTAGGCCTCGTCGACTTTTCCTAGATGCAAAGTAAACAGACAGGCACAATAAATAAGGACGCAGTTGTTATAGTTCCCAAAAGGGGTTAACATCCCAGCAGATATAGAACCCAGCCCTCTAAAGTCAAGTGACAGTTGATACCAGTTGTAACCTTTTTGCACGTTGTGGACACTACCAGGCCTCGTAGCATGATTCGTTTGTTTGTTATGTTTTACGTGACTTTTCAGTACACTTAGGCCGTTAAACGTGGCCATAAAAGTATCATGCTAGACAGGCTGGTATCGTGGATATCGTGGTATCTCATATTTATGTGATTTACCATAAATTGTATTCAAAACTGTATCCTGAGCGCAGTGTAATTTTGCAAATTAATACCTTCAAGCTATGGCTCGATACCTATGGGAAACAACCGTATGATTGAGTGATGACGCATAAACCTAAAATCAGGATAAGTAACTGTAAAACCTTTATTTTGCAGAGTAACTGTTCTATAGCCCTTTCCCTATTATCAGTGATAGGCCCGCGACATGCAGCAGTGAGGCGAATATTGCTAACTAATAGTTTCGCCGGCAAATAATGTAAAGGATTTCCGGAAAGTCACGCAAGATTTGAACAGGGAATATTACTCAAAACTCTGCGTAGGGTAGTGGGCGACACTAGCACATATCGTAAACAAAGCACCTTGACACATCATGTCATATGTCATATTTATTGGTATCAAATAATTCGTTTAAATATGTTAAATTATGATAATTTTATTATTATTGATGTAGTAAAAAAGCTGTAGGTATTTTGAATACCTACAGACCTTTGAAGGACTTGTCCAAAAACTGTTTACGGTATGTGCTAGCGCTGCACTCTGGCGGTAGAATATTGCAGAAATACTCCCTATTAAGAAAAAATAAACATGATTCATTTATTTGTTCAGCCGCTTTCGAAAAACTAGTGCCTATGCCAAATCTTGTTGAGTCATAGCGAACCCCGGGTAGGTACCAGGCACAACCGGGAATGACTCTAGGAGGATGATGATTGAATCATAAAATGCATATTAAAGAGTAATATATTCATGCAAAATTAAATTAAAAGAGAGATTGTCAATGACTCTTTGGAACAGGTTGGTCTATTTGGAGTGATTTTGAGTTTTCTTAGTCAAATCGTGATTAAATGTCATGTGAAAGTCGGGCTCATATTTGGATCAGCCCAACTAG
The DNA here is from genome assembly GCA_945867215.1 of Epinotia demarniana. Taxonomy (NCBI): domain Eukaryota; kingdom Metazoa; phylum Arthropoda; class Insecta; order Lepidoptera; family Tortricidae; genus Epinotia; species Epinotia demarniana. The sequence goes on along the minus strand of OX244260.1, from coordinate 38,103,263 downwards.
GGGAGAGAGAGGGGGGGACCTCCACCTTACAGAATACCGCTTTGTGGGTATGTGGTGTTGTGTTCCTGGGGGTGAGTGAGGTCGCAAGAGCACCCGATGATGCACTGTGTTATGAGTGGGCGACCTGCATTTGTCTCTAAATACCTGTGAACCCAACGAATCCCTAAATCAATATTTTCTTCAAAATAATGTGCCTAGTATTAATCATAATATACAGGGTGTAAACGACATCGCATCGCAGCGAAAACTGAAACTGCATGGGTCTCCTCTACGAGTGAAAAGGATAGACATGCGGTTGAGGTGTCGGCGTTCAGTCCAATAATGAAACCTAACTCAGCTGTCTGTCTTCAAATTAAATCCGATTGTTCATGAAGCAGCTGTGTTCTAGCTATTGTAGAAAAAAATGTATTAAAAGTCATTTTTCATAGGTTCAAAGTAAATACAGCTACAGTGCAAAATCTGGGGATATCATTTGATTATTATAGCATTTTCAACTTTATTTTATCTACGTCTCCATGAATAACAGGCGCGGCAAGACTGAACGTTTAAAAGCAACGCTTTATTGACGTATCAAAGCAACTCCATATTTGGCTCATAAAGTTAAAGAATGAGAATAATAGAACGGACAATGGAATTGAGGATAGGAAACTTGCGGGGTAAGATGGGAAGTTATCCATGAGTGATTTTGTTGAACATGTTTCTGAAGATATTCTTGGCACCCTTTTTATATATTGGGGTCAAATATGCCTGAACATATAATAAATGGACAACCTAATGCCAAAATTGTGTTCCGCCGCGATCTAAGATCTACGCAGTGATTGCTTCATTACATAGGTACCTAATTAGAACACTTAGAAAGAAAGTAGTCGCGGTGTTTCACACGAAGCAAATTGCCAACAAAGAAGTCCACTAGACCAACTAGATGTAGGTACCTACTTTGACGTCACAAGATTGGCCGTTTCGTAAAAGATGTCGATAAACTCATAACTCACCTTTTTGCCGTCCTCGGCTGGAACAGGATTAAAATCAACTCGCTTTCACATTGAATACTTTAAGGAACATCCGCAAAAATGGGGTCAATACTATTTGCCGTCTGTGAATCTTCGTACAGTACACAGACAAGAATACTTATCATATACGGATTACATTGAGGAGTGAAATACTTTGTTAAGAAGAATTGAGTAAAATATCAAGAAAAAATAATTAATTACACATCTGTTAATAAAACAAAGTGTATATAATAGTAAGTGTAGTGTAGTAATATAATTATTTAGGTTGCTTTTTTATTGATTCTGTTGTCAGTTTGTCAAATGATTTACAGTGGTGACCAACTGTATAAACCATTATTAAGCACTGCATTAAAACGTCCATGCGGGGGTACAAATCAAAATACTTTGCCGATTGTACATATGTAGTTAATAAGAATGCAAAACCTATATATTTGTTCCCGTCTTCATCGTGGCATTGTGAAACAGTTGGACACTTACTATAAAAAAATCACTTGATTGTTTTATGTACTTCAAGTGCTTGTATTTTTAGAAATTCAACTGTGAAATGATCTTCAAAACCTCGACTTTCGTGGAAACATTTTCTCTCCTGAGAATACTGCATGTTTAATTGTATACTTCTGACTCTAAATAGCCTGATTAGTCTAAACAACACACTGTCTGTGTCTCGCCAAATAAATAAATCGCGTCAGAATCACTTGATACACCGGACATCTGGCTGAGTTCTCATCATTGTATTCAAATGGGTTTTTGCTTCCAATAAACATGTATTGTCTACATTGACAGTTGAGATTGCTCGTTAAAATGTATAGAAAAAACGCTACTAAACAACTGCCTCCTGTTTTCTCGGATCTTCATTTTATTACACAAAAGTGTCACTCACTGTTTACATTGCTTAATGCACCGTGCCACACTACTCTTCGGCATTATTAAAACTAAGGAACCTGCGTATCTTTTCCAGAAGCTTCGATTTGCGAACCCTCGTCCTAGACGGATCCCTCGACTTATCTGTCCTCAGCTATTCTGCCACGAAATGGTGGAATAACATCCCACCCCCCATAAAAAATGCTTGAGAGTTGGAAGTAACGCTTTTGTGTAAAGCCTAGCATAATCCTAAAAGTCTGTTCCGCACATAGAGTAGATGTAGTCACTACGACGGGTATGCTCTACGCGGAAGTAAATAAACTGAATTGGTTTCTCTGTAAAGTCAATATGTCTAATATGTAAAAATGTATAGTTTAAGTGAGATAAAAATAAAAAAATAAAATAAACAAATAGAAACTGGTATTGAAAACCGTAATCAGCCAGCATCAATTAGCAAAATGTAATAAAAACCATACATTTTGAAAACATAATATGCATATTACTCGTACGATAAATTGGAACGAAATTCTCACAAATAGGTAGTGAGAGTAACTGACCCAATGATATAATTGAACCATCGTGCCAATGAATGTGTGTTAATATTTAGAAAACATGCAAAAACTAAATCACTTCATTCATAAAGATAACCCTTTACGATTCGAATATCCATCAAAATTATTCCTATTTAATGTGTTTCATTTAATCAAGTCTATTCAGGAAATGACGCTGAGAAAGTGATGTTATCGCGTTGCCTCACTTTATATAACGTAACTTCCATTTGGATGTAGGTTTTGGTGGGCCGAATATATTAATTATTACTTGGCAGGAAAAATGTAGGCTTTTTACAAGCTTTTATTTAACTTGCAATGTATGTAACTATGTTTGCTCGGGTGGAATCTTGCAACTCAATTTTGAAGTTGAATATCTTCTACCGATTGAGATGAAAATATTTTGGATGACAATTCAATATTCTGGTAACATCAAGCTGATCTGATGATGGAGACAGAAGGTGGCCGAGAGGTCAGGACTTAACAGACGTAACTCCGTTGAGTTTGGGTTCGTTAGAATCTTCTCAACTAGTAAGTAGTTGATGACGGTATACAGTTGGCAATAAAACTTGTATCAAAAACGATTTTTTTGACTCAAACTTATTTGAATACCACGACAACTTAAGGATTGCCTGATGGTAATCGAACACTGTATAGACATAGACGATGAGCACTCCAGTCCAGCGGAATCAAAAGCGCGTTGCCGACCCTTTTTAATTCTCCTAATTTCCGACTCTTCTTTTGGTTTCTTGTAGTGCATCTATACAGTCTCAGTAGTTCTCCAATATCTATACAGACAACCTTTCAAAAATATCTATAGATAGTATTTATTGTCACTGACAAAAGACGCACGTGTAGATATGTTTGAAAGGTTGTCTGTGTAGATATTAGAGCAGGTAGGTATTCTATTAGGTACTCGTCTGTAAGAATTGAGTATCGTCACGCTACCATAAATAGGTGCAGTAAATGCCTAGTTAATTTTAAGTTATCCATTGACAAGTAGATATTGGATATTGTAATTTAAAAGACTGTTTTACTTTCCCTTCATATAATAAACGCAAATTCTTTAAGTCATGATGCAGTTCTCAAGATTCTTTGTACCACTTTTTCTGCACAGACACTTTTTTAGACCTGCCCATAGCAGGATCGAATATAAATGGATTATTGAAAAGCAGCCGCCTGGTATTAAAGGTGACGGGAGCTGCCAATCAAACTGGAGTTTATTTCAGTTCGAATTGGTCGAATGTAACGTCTATAAGTACAGAACTTCAGACCTTTTGGACCTAAGTCAGACACTGCACAGAAGACGCGTTTAATAGCAGGAAGTAAGAGGTAAAGCTAGGCGGTCTAGACACCATAACCACCGTCCCAAGAAAGACGTAATACTATGAGGATTTCAAACACACGCTGCCCTTTTTGGGATTAGGAAACTAACACCCAGTATTACGAAAGATGAATTGTAAAATGACGTAAGCGTGCACAAAATCAGATCGCATAAGTCATTTTGGAGTGAATCGCAGTTATTATCTGGCTCGATCGACAGATAAAGTGACAGAGTGATAAAAACACGTTTTTCTTCATAAATAGAGCTAGAAAGAGATAAAATGCGCTAATAACTGAACTAACGAAGTCGTTTTATATGTATGCGTCGAAAGTGTATAAATAGTTCTAGTGTTTTTTCACACTACTACTATACATAAATACTTTATCTAGTGATCTTAATAATACGAATATAGTCAATGCATTTCTTTAATAACCGAGCAGGCTGAAAGTGGCTTATTATCGAGCGATAACAAATAATCTTCAGTGTTACCTATACCTACATTTTTTTTTTATATCTCACCGTTGCAAAAACCCTATAAAAGACATCTTAACGACAGCTCGCGATATCTCAATTGGCTGATTTCAAGATGCGATGGTGTTCCTATTACCTATTCATTCTTATCCGCCCAAAGTTTCTACACGAACGGAATCAAATCCTAGACAGGCATCTGTCTAGGATTTGATGTGTTGCATGTTTATTATAAGTATATATCCTATGATTTTCACAAAAAGGTTAGGAAGTCGGCGATATCATGAGCTGTCTTGATTACGACTTGAATAGGATTCTTGCAAATTCATTACAAATTATCAAGAAGTATTTAACCTACATATCAGTTTTCAGTACCATTTATCGATTCATATAATTAATAAAATATGGTGTACCTACCTGTTTCTATTATCACACTAATTTTGATATAAAATATATTTAATATTATAGTAAAACACTACTTTGCATATCTTATACGGACACGTGGCTAATTTCTCTTTAAATCGAAACCTAAGCGTAATACTTCAATTTATTCGCTACCACCGCTAATGAAAATGCTTATTTAACTGTATTAATCTAGAAATCGACATTTCACTTTAGGTTTCTCTTCATACAGTACGTGACGAGAATTATAGGCCGAGAGCTTACGGTTAATTTAAGTGCTTCATCTACTTTCATGCATGTATATCAGTATTATATTGGCGAGTAGAGCATATCAGGCCCTACTTCAGCTAAGTACTTGTCCTGAAAGTGACAATTCGATATACATAAATTTATGGATCAATAGAAAAACAACAAAAAAACCACAATAAAAAAATTAACGTTAGTAGACTAATGAACGTTAGTAGACTAACTTATTACGTGTTTAGTCATATTTTGAAAGATGTTTCTCCTACTCGTGCCTCAATAGCATCATACGAAAACCTTGCTGTTTTAGGTTAAATCTAGTTGAATTTATCTATGACAATAAAAATATGTAAAATGACATGTACTTAATATTAAATATCTAAATTTCTCAATTTCTCAATCTCTCAATATTTTCGTGCCTCTAAATCGTAACCCAGCACTTGTAATTTTTACCCGCGACGGAACGGAGAAGGACTACGCGTTTAGGGTGAGAGGCTGTTTGTTATCTGTTATATTCATTGATTGTACTTATTACTTAATTCGATTTAGAAACATAAACATTTCAGAGCATCGGAAGCGTGTACAATTTGTATAAGAGTTTCCGTGAAACATATATGTTTTTTTGGTCTTAAGTGTAACTACAGCACAAGATATGAGCACTTGTCAATTTGGCAGCTAGCCGCTACTGGATCAGCCGGGAGGGAAAGTTCTCGCAGCCTTCAATTAGAAATTTGCTATGCCTGTGAAGCGAATGAACACTGATCCGCTTTTAATTGTAAAACACCTTCATTAAACGATTGGCCTCTTTTACTATTAGGGCCAGAATACACCTCGAATTTAACAAATGTTTTGAGTCGTTTGGGACAAAATTATTATTTATTGAGCGTTTATGTAAATTAAACAATATATTGCAGGTTGAATTAAGATTACTCAAAATAATGGAAATTCGTGAGTGCAAACACTAAAACGAATAGCTATATTTCAAAGATAAATGAACTAAAATATTTAGGTACCTATATTGTGTAGTAAAAAAGAAATAGATTCAGATTGTGTAGCATAATCACTAGGCGCGGAGTAACGGTAAACCATGCCTGTTATAGACGAATGTACAGGTGTGTGTGAACCTGGAATATCAAGATCCAGCATCTCACCAAATTATGACAGTTTTAGTAACTACCCAAATTGTTCTAGTTCTACATTTAAGGGGCTCCCATAATTGGCGTATGGGATCGTACCTTCGATCTGAATCTCTTAGTTTTCTTAGGTTTTTGGTAGCTTATTATGTTAACAACAACGGCTTTAAGCAATATAGTATCCCATATTTACTCCAAAGTTCATTGTTTTCGAGATATTTGGCATCAAAGTTGAACAATTTTAGGCCAAAAAACCGGTTTCTGGCCATAACTTTTGTGTTACATACATACATACATACATTCACGCCTTTATCCCTTAAAGGGGTAGGCAGAGCACATGAAACTTATGTTCCAGCGCCACTTTTAGCATAAATGTGGGTATAAAAAGATCGACAAAATGTGACTTTTGTGTTAATTGGATTATAATGAAAACCCTGGACCAGTTTTTAGGTACGTCACAGACGAACCCAAATATGTAGATTTCGTATGTGTTAGATCTTTCACGTCAATAGAGATACAAAATAAGTGTTATTTTAGACAATGTTTAAAAAGATCATACAAAATTAAGTATTCATTTGTTTCAAAATCCGGTAGACCAAAATGGAGATAAAAGATTGAAGACACGATAACCGTTTGATTTATACTTCTATCTTTAGTGCAAAAGTAGGAGATACGATTCAAAACTTGTCAAAAATCGATGGAAACCTCCGGTAGGCCCTTAAAAGAGTTTTTTGAAGACTGATTGGCGGTTCCGGTGACTATCCCAACATACAAACTTACAAAGCAACAATCTCGCAGAAGTTTCCTCTTTAAGATATAAGCATGGATAAAGATAAGTACGCGATAATCTGAGAATAGTACGTGAAAATCCGCTGCCAAGATCCGACTCACGTAATACAAGCGAGGTTAATTAAAAGCTTCTGAAGTACTGCCGTCCACCGCAGTCATGTACACGCCTTTAGTGTAGAACTGGGTGCATAAACAAACGCGTCAGATGTGAGATAAACGGCTCGGGACAAGGTTAGATCAATTGGAGTGTATATTCGCCTAATGAATGTGGGGAACCGGCGCCACCTGTTTAATATGCGGTTTTCCGCTTCCCCTAGGTCCCAGATTTAGTATGAAAGGTTTTGTCGAAGGTGTGAAAGTAATGCGCACTATTAGCCAGTCACGATGTAAAAATGTGGATGCTGTGATGGTTTGGGCATATTGAAAGGATGTGTGAAAGTGGACGGATTAAGAGAATCTACGCCCAGGAGATGTATGAATGTTAAGGAAGCGAAAGAAGTGAGTTAGGATCGTAGTATTTCGCGTTCTTTGGTCTCGGCCTACCCCAATGGTATGAGAAATAAGTATATGTATTTCATAGGTAACGTCTTTTCTCTAGTAATCTCAGTTCTGAACTCTTTTCCTTCATATTACTCGTACGTAGATTAGTCGTTGAATAAAAGCACTCCATTTTCATCTCGTGGGAACTGAGGAATCGATTCACAGAGCTTGTTATGATCAGTATCTTGACTTGTATTCCAGCAGTGCCCTGCAGTAGCTAGATTCATTAAAGAGACGTCTCTATACTATTCATTTCGTATTCTCACGCCTATCGGAGCAGAGGCTGATCAAAAAGGAGATGGCGGGGAGATTCGAACGTATTTTGGTTGGGTTGGGAGGAGCATGCAAGCAATAAGGCCGAGTGGAGGAAAAGGGGGAAGTCTTTGCCCAGCAATGAGACACCTAAACAGGCTAGAAAAAAATGCCACTCTCTATAGTGGAACTGCCTGGAACTAGCAGCAGGCTAATATTTTTAAACGAATGCTTTTAGTCTTTGGCAGTCTAAGTATAATTAACAAGTCTCTGAATCAGCTATAAAACCGCGTGATGGTGTCGGAGGTGAGATTTTTCGGAGGCTACTAACGACCATAAGACCACAGTTAGGTTTAAAAACAAAAGCAAAGAACCGAGCTGTTGCCGGCTTTATGAGTGCGTTAGTAAACGAGACGCAGGTACTACTTGTACATTGAGATTACCGACAAAAAGTAGTAGTGTCATTACACAATTAAGTTGTAGTCCATTAGATTGGAGCAGTAGTGCGTATGTACAGATTCTAAATGGAAAAATTTGCTACACACGAATTTATATTTATTCGCCTTTAATAAGATCTGAAATTGAAAACATGGTGAGATTGGTGAGCCTTATTGCGGGCTACTTGCATGACAAATGAGATAATGTTTTAAGCCACTTTACACACACTCAAGACTCACACTGCGCGCATTTGTGCTAGGTATGCTGCAAATGAAAACCACGTCGATGCATGATAATTGGCTCAAGAATTAAGTGACTTAGAAACAGAAGCTTGACTCAGAATCAGTATTTCGTGTCGCCAACTCAAAAAACTGTTTCTGATTCAACTGTAATCGATATCTAAGAACCGATTAGCAAACGTGATTTATATATTTAGCTTCAGATCTGATATGCTGATTCGGTTCAGTCACGATCGGGATTCGATGGACAAACAATGGAAGAAAGCACGGATTTATATTTATTGCGGGGCGAGTGTTATTTTATTTGACTTGACCTTTGGATGCCTTTGGTTATATCAATCAGCAGGCTTGTTTAAGGCCTGTTTAGAATTATTTTTCGAGCATGCAATAGCTAGTGCACGTAAACTAGATCGTTTGGCGGTTGGCATCGCCATAAGAAAAGCTGCTGTAAACCGTCACAATTGCCTGACGACCCAGTGTTGGTTACTTTTTGGTCGAAAATGAAACGTTTCGTTCTGGCAGTGCGATATACCAAAGTTACACAAAAGATAATCGGTCGAGTGGGCATTTTCAACAAAAAGTGCGATTTTTGCCGCTTACGTTTTCAAAGTTCATGTGTGACCTTAATCTATACTATTCTTATAAAAAGGAGAAGTCTGTGAGATTGTAGTATTGTAAGTTATTTGGGTAATCTCTGGAACCGCTCAGCCGATTTCAAAAGTTCTTTCACTAGCGCGTAGAATGAACTTTCTGGATGGCTGTAGGCTATATTTTATCTCGCGGGTTTGCCTGCGTTTTTTGAAATACGCTAGCTATGTATTACAGTACCGCAAAATTAGTACGGTTTCATACCTACATACGTACAAATACCTACAGTTAAAACCGCGTTGTCTACTATTCACCAAAGGAGGAATTAGTGGAGTATTACTAATGCTATAATTACATGTTGCTAGTAGCCGTAAACTTGCAACATATTAAAAGTTTCCTCAATGTTTCTGATTCATGTGAAAGCACGTTCTTAAATGAACGTGCTTTCACATGAATCAGATCATTCCACACATTAAAATAACTTTCAACTCAGTGAATTAAATGTGAACCAATCAGTAAGTATCTTAATTAAACATGTGGAGTACGTTTATGAGACTAGGTACTTAGCTAAAATTTTAGTTTAATAAAACAAAATGTGTCAACGTCGCAAATAAAAATCGTAAATCTAGTTTGTAGCGGTATTTGGTCATAAGTACCTACCTAGTATATACTTAGTATAATGTTTAGATACAGCCAATGTTTGCTGCAGAAACAAAAGACGACAGGTGACCATAATTTACGTTATAAGAGGGCAATAAACGTTCAAAATATTCAGAAACCCACCGCATATCTTCGTGCTCAAAAGTTAAGGTTATTTTAGCAACAATGACGCCGTATAATTAAACATCACATAGACTTCTCGTTAAAAATGTTAGCAAAAATGTCGCAAATCACTTTGACGCTAAAACTGTCCGATAAATGGAGGTAAATGTCTTGAGATATCCAGTTTCGCGGTTACTCGAGCTTTTAGAGCCGCGATTACAAGCCGGCCACGGTGATAAATATGTATGGTGCTGGCACAGAGAATATGATGGTGTAGAAACTGAACTTCGTTTCTTTAACATCCTCCTAGTATTATAAAAGCGAAACATTGGATGTTTAGATGTTTGTTACTGAATCACACTTAAACGACAACCGATTTTGATGAAATGTTGCACGAAGAATTACTAAATAGGCTAGATTTTATCCCGGTTATATGCAGACGAAGTCGCGGGCAGAAGCTAGTTCTACATAAAATCTATACTTGCACTGCCTGCTTGCGAAGGTTGTAGCAAGACAACCTGTGTTTGTTGTTTCTAAGGTTGACTTGAAGTCCAATTTAGCCTAGTTGGTAGTGGCCCTGCCTACGAAGGTTAGAGGTTTTGGGTTCGAATCCCGGTAAGGGCATTTACTTGTGTGATGAGAACGAATATTTATTCTTGAGGGATGGATGTTTTCTATATATATATAAGTATTTCTACGTGTTTTTTTTACCGTCTTAGAGCCGAAGCCCACTGAAAGTATCCAAAAGGTACTAATCATTCGTGAAAAAAAATATGTTTTTAGTGAAGTTTTTAGTAATAAAACGTAATTAAGTTTGAAAAATTCTCTATGGCGCACGGAGCGAAGTTCATTCACCAGGTTAGAGTTCGTACCTATCTACATAAGATGGCGGCTAGCGGACACTGCGGTCACTCAGATGGATGGTTAAAATTAATATTAATACATAAAAAAACAATATTTTATGCATTTAAAAAAAATCTTTAAAAAAATAAAAAAAACCTTTTTTTAAGTTCTTTGTAATGTAACTGGGCTTCGGCTCTAAGACGGTTCAAAAAACACCGTAAGTAAGCATATCGTCGCTTAGTTCCCATAGTGTAAGCTTTGCATATTTTAAAAGAGGTTATTAAATAAGTTGATTATACGCGATTAAGTCCCGTTTAGTAAGAATAAAGCTTTGTTTCATTTGAGACTAGGTCCATACGTGTGAGATTATCCCCAGAACATTTGTTTAATTAAATGAAGGTTGACTTGTTAGGGTGCGTATCCACCAGAGCTGTCCGACGTGCGGTAAAAGGTGCCAAAAGGGTACAATATTTGCAGAACGGGTGGTACTTATTCTGAGGAGAACCTTTAAGTTCAAAACATGTAAAAATGTGTTCATTTTTGAAGAGAAGTAGCACAACAAGTTTGCTACGTAAAAATACTTTTTCGATGAGGTAAACAGTAGTCTATGAATAACAGTGGTCAGTAGACAATTTGATTACCTGACCTCTCTAAACTGGCCACTTCTCTTAAATAAATGAAATAAATAAATATCAACGTAATGCGTTAACTTCTTGACGCTTCTGATGTGACTGGCTAGTCGGAGTTCTGTTGTATCACGTTCTCTGTGGTGCCAGAGTTTATGTCCATCGTGAACGGGATTGGACGATTAGAAGAGTAAATCGCGACTGCAAAATGATTTTACTGTTTTGTTTCCGCCATGTTGGCTTCAATGTAGACTTCATGAATTCCTTCTGCAGTTATTTTGTTGTAGACTTAATGTATTATTTCAGTAGTTGATCTTCATAAGAATGAGATATCATACTTCTGTGGGACGGCAAATATTCATACACTGCCTGTGTGAGTATACTAGAAAACGTTAAGTTACAGAAAATCACAATAGAAATGTATGTTTAATGTACATATTACCGCATAAGCAAGTTTGACTCGTTTTTGTACAATAAAATATAGTTACGTATCTAATAAGAACAATATTTAATTTGTTTTTTTGTAGTTGTAGTTACAAACACGGAAGCACAAAATTGAACTAGTCAGGTGGTCAGATCTATATAAGCATTGTTTCTGATTTCAATGTGTTTCTTGCGTTTAGTACCATGCCTGTAGAACGAGGGCCTGAAACATATTTAAATGCAGATGCATTTCGAAGTACATCAGCTGATACAACAATAATTTTAGATGATATCGTTTGAAAATGTACAGTCAGGGGTAATATACGCACATACTGCCAGGAACCCGCCTAGCGGGCGCCTACGCCGTAGTCGATTTCCGCTACCTACGAGGAAACCACAGGATCGGCTACGAGCGTAGCGCGTTGCGATTCTTAGCAGTGAATGTTTAAACAGCCCTGACTGAAGATATTGTTAGAGTTGGCAATTTTACTGTCTCATAATTTTACAATTGATCGGTATCAATTGTAAAATTATGAGACAATAAAATCCAGAGAGAGCTCGCGCCGTGCTGCAGAGGACGCAACCGCGATTAAACCGTTAATCGCGGTTGCGTCCTCTGCAGCACGGCGCGAGCTCTCTCTGGATTTTTCTCGCACTATCCGTCTCTCTCTCGTATGTCGCGGCCGTCTCATGATAGAGGTGCTGATGCTTCGGAGCCTGGATACTGTTCCCACCGTGTCTTCCCTAATTCGCACGATCTCCAGCACCCTTGTCAGACCGTTACCACTCATGTCCTGTTACGACAATTGATAGTCCCCACTAGTCTTTTATCTAAACCGATGCAATTTGTAATAAAATGAAGAGAGCGCTACATAGCCAGCGACTCTCGTAATGGGTTACATTCTTGTTTGACTGTTAACACCTGGTTTACCACTTGAATTAGACGTTAAATTTAAGCTGATTACGATACGGCTAGCCTTTGACGACTTGCGACACTCTAAACAGTCAAAAACGTTTTAAGCGTCTTCTTGAAATACTATAAACTAAAGTATTATGTGTGTCTTAAAATAATTAAAAAGCCCAGAGTACAATTCATAATAAAATTTTGCTACTTAAATTCAATGTTCGTCAGTCATAATCGTACCAATGAGGTTTTCGAAACTTATTTACGGAATATTTAATAATATTTATAAATGCGAAAGTTTGGATGTTTGGACGTTTCGATGTTTGTTACGCCTAAACGGTTTATCCCGGGTCGAAAGAAACGAAGTCGAGAGCGGAAGGTAGTCCTACATATATCTGCAAAGGAATTGAATGGTCTTTGGGAAATCCTTGACCTGCACTGGACCAGCGTGGGGACTACTACTGCCCATTCCCTCTCATCCATGAGAGGAGGCCTGTAGCCAGCAGGAGGACGCATGAGACTGGTGATGAGAACACTAGTATCATGTATATAGCTATAAAAATCCAAGTACGTACTGTCTTGTGATGTCAGATAAAGCCGTTTTTAATTTAACGAGCCGATTGAAACTATCGAACGCCCCTATAAATGTCGTTGATCATAAAATTTTATCTATTTAATACTTCCGCGGTGAAAATTGTTATGGACGACAACATCAACACGCGACGGCAGAGCTACGCATCGCGTCATACGGAGATTATACGTAAGAGAAATATGTGATTATTTATAAAGACTTAGATTGTTTAAAGTAAATAAAGAACCCAGTAGTTAGAATCCCCATAGTAATTATTTACATAAAACACCCTCTCATAGCATTCATTTGATATTGTAAACATTAAAGTAAAATCCCAGTACAAATTGTATTAGAAAGAGAGAGGAGATGTTGCCTATGCGCGAGCGCAGCGCAGACTGGCCCCTTGATGGTTGTCTCACGCGCCCTGTTGGGGGCACGGAGAAGCCGGACGCAGCTAGCGCTGCTTATAGCGGGATCGGGCGCCGTCCGCTACTACGGACGGGGAGCTGGGGGGGGCGTAACGCCCGTCTGGTCCAGGGTGTTGCGGGATCATCTGTTTCGTCCGTCGGCGCGATCGAGCCCTGCCGGGTGGGACTCCATTAGGAGAGGCCCGGCGAGCGATCTGCGAGCCGACGGCGCTGCAGGAACGTCCGCGGTCAATCCGGTGGGTCTCAGGGGGGGCTAGCCATCCTGGTACAGGGCGGCCAGTCCCCTGAGGATGATGGGGGCAGGGTTGGCTCCTGTCCGCAGAGCGCCGAGCACGTTCTGCAGTATCTCCACGCACTGCTCTATCACCCTATCCCTGGCGCCATCTTGGCTTGCCGGTAGGGGGGGGGAGGCAGTGTCGTGGGGTAGTGTGGGCGGCGCTGCTGCAGGGGGAGCGAGCGCTGGGGCGGTGCTGGTGCTGGCGGCCGCGGGCTGGGCGGCTGCGGTGGCTGTCTGGGTGACGGGGTCGGTGGTGGTAGCGGCGGGCTGCCTTTTGCCGCGTCCGCCCCTCCCTCGGCGGCGGCGGCGCGGGGGTACCGCGTCGTTCGCCCTCGCCATAAGGGTGTTGGGGGCGTTTTCGGCGTCCTCCACCGGGCGCGGCTGGGGCACGATGATCCCGCGGCAGCTCGTGATTGGGGCTGTGCCGGTCCTCTTTGAGCGTGCCTCCCGCTGGTAGGTGGGGCACGTGGGGTTATTTGCTGTGTGGGGGCCGCCGCAGTTTGCGCAGGTCCCCTCCTGGTCTCGCGGCCGCTCGCATTGGCCCGCGAAGTGTGGTCCCGCGCAGCGAACACACCTTACTGGGCGGCGGCAGCCGTGCGAGGAGTGACGGAAGGCCTGGCAGCGGTGGCACTGCGCTGGCCCCTTCTTGCCGCGCCATGCCTCCACCGCTACTCCCGTCATCCCGAGCACCTCTCGGACATCGTAGATGGCCGGGATTAAGCCGTCGGTTTTCTCGAGCTGCATATAAAATATGCAGCCGGGTCTCCCTGCACGCGCGTCCACATGGCGCGTGTATAGTGGGGCGAATCCCTTCGCCGCCAGGTCTGCGGTGATGTGCGCTGGGTCCGTGTTCGCGGGGAGCCCCCTGATGCACACCTTCAGGGGGATCTCGGCCTTGGGCTGTAGCGCCGTCCAGGAAACGGAGTCCCCGAGGGCCTCGAGGTAGGCCTGCACCACCCTGTACTCCTCGTGGTCGTCGGGGCGGAAGCGGACTCCATTTCCGTAGGGGCGGGCATTGGGGAAACGGCCCAGTTGCTCCCGTATCCGCTTGAAGTGCGCGCTCCAATCCGGGAGGTTGTCGACCGTGATTGGGCGCGGCTTCTTCAGAGGCGGCTGGGTCGTGGCTGCTCTCGGTGCGGTATGGGGCGTCTGGTTAGCGGCCGGCGCGGTTGCGGCCTCTTCCCGACGCTCGTCGTCGCCACTGTCCTCTGCGCTCTCGTCCTGGACGTCCATCGGGGACGTGTCCAGGCGGGGGAGGCTTCGTGGCGTCGCGAGTGGCGCCTGCGCCGGCGTCTGCACCAGCGGCGGCGGGATGGTGGCGGGCGTTCGGCGGACTGTGAGTCCACCGTGCGGCGGCGTTTTCATCACCGGAAGGGTCGGCTGCTGCGTGGTTGGAGCTGGGGTCGGCGTCGGGATCTGCCGCGCCGCGCGGGGCGCGGCGTTCTTCGCCTGGCCCGCTCCGAGGGCGGGCGGCGGTCGCGACGCGGGCGCTGTGCGGGGCGCGAGGCTCGCCTTGCCCGCTCCGAGGGCGGGCGGCGGTCGCGGCGCGGGTTTCGGGGGCGCGGCCTGGCGTTGCGCTGCGGGCGCATGCTGTGGCCGGGGCACGGGCGCGGGGGCCTGTTTGTTGGCAGACGCGGTGGTGGCGGCTGCGTAGGTGGGTGCCGCTCTGCTCGTGGAGGCGACGGCACGGTGGGTTGCGGCCTGCGCGAGTGGCGCGGCGGCGGTCGGTTTCCTGGCGGACAGCGGTATTTTTCCCTTGACGAGGGGGGCCAGCTGGTCCGCGATCTCCCTCATGGTGATGGGCGGCGCGGGGAACGAGGGCTCTTGCGTGCCGTCGTTGGTGGGCGTTCCGGGGGTGCTGGGGGTTGAGGCCTGGCGGGCCGCCGCGGACGCCAGCAGGGCGGTTTTAAACGCCCGCTGGATGCGCGGGTCGCGGGCGAGTGAGGCCACATCATAGGTGGCGCGGGTGCGGTGGAACGTCCGTGGACGTCTGAGCTGCTCCTTGGAGGCTCCCGAGGGGAGCGGAGTCGGCGGAGGCATCTGGTTTTTACGTGTGGGTAGTTAGCCCACATGATTTATCGCTCTACCCTCACCTTTGCTGGACAAAGGTGAGGGGCGGAGAGCGGTGGGGGGCCCTGTCTAGGGCACCTGAGGGCGCTTCGGGCGCGATCGCTGCGGCGCGGCTGCCCTTACCCGCTTCATTCACCACCAGACCCCGGTGAGACCCGCTTGTGGGAGGCCGGGGCTGGCTAGAACTGGGCGGGCAGTACAGCGGCGCGGGTAGTGGCGGTTGACGTCGGGTGCGATCCGGGCGCGGGGGAGGGTGGTGACCCGTGCGAAGCGTAGCCAATCCGCAGACAACATCAACACGCGACGGCAGAGCTACGCATCGCGTCATACGGAGATTATACGTAAGAGAAATATGTGATTATTTATAAAGACTTAGATTGTTTAAAGTAAATAAAGAACCCAGTAGTTAGAATCCCCATAGTAATTATTTACATAAAACACCCTCTCATAGCATTCATTTGATATTGTAAACATTAAAGTAAAATCCCAGTACAAATTGTATTAGAAAGAGAGAGGAGATGTTGCCTATGCGCGAGCGCAGCGCAGACTGGCCGCCATGGAGGGGAGGGGTGTATCGCGCCAACATGACCGTAACGAGAGCCGCGGCCACCGAGCCTGAATTAGAATTTAGTACGGCGCATTTTCACTTTGCAATTAATATGTTTACGTTTATACCTTTACAACGGCTCATCGTATCAGAATGGTTTATATATTGTTAGAAAGCTAATTAAAAGTTCTATTAAATGTTTAAACTTACAAATAAGTAAACTCAGTAGGTTCAGCGCAAATGATAAATAAGAGTTACAAAAGGGACCGAATTGCGGTTTGCCCGATTTCCATGTACGATTATTCAGATAAGAAAATATTTACGAACCCTACTGTACTTATAAGATCTCAAGCCATATTAGAACTTTGTAAATCAGCTAAGACTTCCGCCCATTAATATGTATAACATCCCAATAACATCTTGCAATGTAAATTAGTCAAGTCAAAGTGGGCGTAACCTTTATTGTCTCACTCAGCACGTCTTGCTCGCCCACTAGCAGGTATAAATAGCAGGTACGGCCCGGAGCAGTGTCCGCTCGTCACTCCTGGAAGCAACATCTCCAAGCAGCAACTAGTACCAGCAAGAAAATCAGCAAGCAAGCATCAGTTCCAGTATCCAGTTCCAGTAATCCAGTTTCATCAACGCCGGCTGCCACATCGAGCAAGTGGGAGTTTAGTCGATCGGGTCCTTCGACCGGATCAATCTACGAGTCACCGATCACGCCTGGGGCGATAGCGGGCCGTTCCCCTCGTCCAGGACGATGAATCGAGGTCGAGCTCGGGCCGGCGCGACGGCTGCGCACGGCAATCGACTCGGCTACGCGGGCCGCGGGCACCGCAGGAGCAGCACATCGGGCACCGGCATAACTTCGAGTGAAGATAGTACGAGCAACATCACATCAGGCGTCAGGTCCCTCACATTCCACGAGTCTCAGGACCGAGCCTCGCCATCTGAGCGGGCACTCACGAGGGACCTGGACCTGGAGAAAATGAAGAAGGAGTTGGAGGAAATGGCGCGTCAATTGGAAGACGCCGAAAAGAAGATAGCCGTCCAGAAGGAGGACTGGCGCAACAAATTAAGCAAGCTCAGGGAAGCTTTATGTACCAAGGAGTACAAAAACCCGGGTAAGGGTTCGGTTATTAATAGACAGACCGCCGGTCGTCTATCATCGGATTTGGGGGGTCCGATCAATCTACGTGTACACACACGCACACCGTTCGAGGCAACGGTACCGCACTACGGGGCACACGCAGCGGCAGCGTGCGCGAGCCCGACTTCGCGGAAGCCCATGGAAGGCATCAACTCCGTCGCGACATCAGCATCAACAGTGGACTGTTTCCACACATCCATAGAGCAGCCGGGAGACGCCAATGCCGCGGCCGATCTCCCAACATTGAAGCCCAGCGAGAAGAGGATAGCGTGGGCAGAGTGGCGCCGCAGACGCAGCGACCACCGGGATAAGGAAAACGAGGCGCCGAAGGTGCGGAATAAAGCAGAGAAGAAAATATACATAGCTCAACCATCAAGGGAACTAGTTGAAGCAGCCTGCAGGAAGGCCAAAGAAAGAAAACGGGATCAACTAAAACTGAAGATTACCATACCAGTCAAGCAGCCACCTGAAGCAAACTCATTAGAAGTCGTCGAACAGTCATCGAAGAAATTTAAACCCGGAGAATGGGAACTTTAACGTAGCATCAAAATAATAAGTATTAGAATCAGTGAAAGTGACTAAGTGATAACACCGTTGCAACCAATAGTGCGAGGCTTCGCCTCACACTAAAGGGGGAGAATTATGGACGACAACATCAACACGCGACGGCAGAGCTACGCATCGCGTCATACGGAGATTATACGTAAGAGAAATATGTGATTATTTATAAAGACTAAGATTGTTTAAAGTAAATAAAGAACCCAGTAGTTAGAATCCCCATAGTAATTATTTACATAAAACACCCTCTCATAGCATTCATTTGATATTGTAAACATTAAAGTAAAATCCCAGTACAAATTGTATTAGAAAGAGAGAGGAGATGTTGCCTATGCGCGAGCGCAGCGCAGACTGGCCGCCATGGAGGGGAGGGGTGTATCGCGCCAACATGACCGTAACGAGAGCCGCGGCCACCGAGCCTGAATTAGAATTTAGTACGGCGCATTTTCACTTTGCAATTAATATGTTTACGTTTATACCTTTACAACGGCTCATCGTATCAGAATGGTTTATATATTGTTAGAAAGCTAATTAAAAGTTCTATTAAATGTTTAAACTTACAAATAAGTAAACTCAGTAGGTTCAGCGCAAATGATAAATAAGAGTTACAAAAGGGACCGAATTGCGGTTTGCCCGATTTCCATGTACGATTATTCAGATAAGAAAATATTTACGAACCCTACTGTACTTATAAGATCTCAAGCCATATTAGAACTTTGTAAATCAGCTAAGACTTCCGCCCATTAATATGTATAACATCCCAATAACATCTTGCAATGTAAATTAGTCAAGTCAAAGTGGGCGTAACCTTTATTGTCTCACTCAGCACGTCTTGCTCGCCCACTAGCAGGTATAAATAGCAGGTACGGCCCGGAGCAAATCAGTGTGTGTCAATCGGAGCCTCCTGGAAGTCACAACAAGAAGAAGAAGAAAACTACAAAGTAATAGGAAGTTAGGGACTTGTAATCAAGTCACTTAGGGCAGTGATAGGGCAGTTAGGGAAAAGTAAATAAAAAGTCTATTTCTCGTTATTCCTTCTTTTATTTTGGTAACACCGTTTACCCAAAGTGTCTGAGGGCACGGGCGAAGCCCAAACACACCATTCGGGCGCAGAGTGGTAGTACGCGCTGTCCGTACACATAGGGGCGGAGCTCGTCCGTCGCCGACTTGTGTCACGGAGCGTGGTCGACGCACTGTCCGAGCACATAGGGGCGGAGCTCGTCCGTCGCCGACTTGTGTCTCGGCACTAGGTCACTCTTAGGTGACTGTGAGGGGCGAGCATTGCCGCGGCCGGTAGCGCGCGCGCTCACTCGCCCGGCCGACGCCGCCGAGAGCGGACGTCGCTCACAATTGTATTACAACATAGTAATAAAGTTATAAAGTATGTGTGTATGTACATTTAAATCGTATAGCACTATAGCAGATATCGTACAAAGCGTGTTGGCAAAAAAAAAATCGGTTCAAATGAAAGATATATATATAATGTCATCAGCCTATATACGTCCCACTGCTGGGCACAGGCCTCCTATCATGTATGAGAGGGAACGGGCAGTAGTCCCCACGCTGGCCCAGTGCGGATTGGGGACTTCACATACACCTTTGAATTTCTTCGCAGATGTATGCAGGTTTCCTCACGATGTTTTTCCTTCAACGAAAAGCTAACGGTAAATATGAAATCATATTCCGTACATAAGTTCCGAAAAACTCATTGGTACGAGCCGGGATTCGAACCCACGACCGCCGTTTGACAGCCGCATGCCTGAACCACTGGGCTACCGTAGCTTATATATATATATATATATATTAATATATATTTGTAAGCGTCCGTAGGCTACGATATCTGATTACCATCTGACAGGCCGTGTGCTTGTTCTGACATGGGTGTCTATTTTACGTCCGATTCATATAAAATCGCAATTGAAATCAATCCTGAGCTGGGAACATTCCTTTTTTTTAACATTCCTAATTCCTAAGACTAAAGGAGGACGATGACTTATTGAGGTCCAAGTAAAGCCACACTGACAAGCTAGTGCTAATCCGCAGAGTCGGTAAAGTGTAAGTTGAGAAAGTGGTTCAATTAAGGTCAGCTTTAATTCAATTGCGGTGTCACATCATTATGCCGGATGCACGGTGTAACTTTACGACCAGTTCTCTAACTGTTAATTATGATCGAGCCGTGATCCTATTACTTGTAGGTAGTTATGAATTATGATGCCCGGGAGTTAATAAGTATGATTCCTTGTCTTTTGTGTCCTTATCTAGTCGTGACAGCAAGTTAGTTAATACAACCACACATATGAAAAAGACAAAAATATACGGCTTAGGGCGTGTTAGATGACAGTCGTCCCAGCAAGTTGTCAACGGAGATATAGGTGCACAATATGTCACTAAATTTCGATCGTAGTGGAAAATTTAAAAATTATCGTTTGTTAGTGCTTTGCCTCATAAGCATAAATTACTTGTAGTTATTCACCGGATCGCATTTCACCTCGATCCTATAATTAATTATGGCGTTGTGTCTCAATCGTATTTTTTTTGTCACTATTATTTCTCCTGGTAAAGGTTGCGGGAGTCCGCTGGATGCGGGTGGCGCGGGATCGGTCACTTTGGCACTCTTTGGGGGAGGCCTATGTCCAGCAGTGGACGTCTTTCGGCTGATATGATGATGATGATGATGATTATTTCTAGTCGCATTTCACCTCGATCGTGCATTTAACTATCGCGTTGAGTCTTAATACTGTTTTTTTGTCGCTATTAGTTTTAGTCGCAATTCACATCGATCATGTATTAAATTTTCGCTTTGTATCCTAATCGTTTATTTTTGTATTAGACAATATCTTTACTCGCAAAGCACCTTTTTCGTTTAATATTTTTATAGCTTGTAGACAACAGGCAGATTATGAATGGATGACATGACCTCATTGTGACCACTTGGAATGCTTAACTACTTCTGCTGCTGACCGTACATGCATGTTAGAAAGGGAGGCAAATATTGATATTGCAAATTGTAGCTACTTATATAAAAAACGATCCAGGAGATAAACTACAACTGCGAAATGCGTTTAAAAACAGAACTACATAGATATAGTGTTTAAAGGAAATATGGCGTTAAGTAATAACGCTTTACAAACAAATATTTATCGCGGTGAAATGCGACTAAAGTAAAAATTTACGCGAAAAGCCTTTGAATTTTATACACCGTTGTGACTGGCCACAAGACATTTCACTACAATAAAAAAATCTGTTCAGAAATATTGAGATCGCGACGAAACGCGATCCGGTGAATAACAAGTAGTTTATGCTTATGAGGTAAAGGACTAACAAACGAAAATTATTCCCCACGAGCGGGATTTGAACCCACAACCTCTGGAATCCGTCCATCGCTCTCCCAATTGCGCCGTGGGTCCGCTAATGGCAACGAATCTTTCAATCCCTTTCATTATTGTACTTACACCTTAGGGAGGCTCGTAGCGACATCTACCGCGAAGTTATTACAACTTCTGAAACGGCACCAACGTCTCAAGTTATATTGTGAATCGTTAGTAAGTAGAATCGAATCGTTGTAGTCGTAGTTTTCCGCTACGATCGAAATTTGGAACTTCGTTAGCGGACGTTTCTGCTTCATAAACATTTAATATTTCACTACCCTACACAAGTTGATAAAAATTTGGAGGGTATACCCGAAAAAAGTCCACGGCACACAACACTCACAGTATCCGCGCAGAGATCAGAAGATATCTCCCGAGATTTAAGTTTGCGAATCACTGGTCCCCAAGTCGTCGATAAATTGAAACCAGCTTCCCTATAGAAATTCTTCGGGTGTTTCTTGATTTATTTCAATTGCTTCTCGTACCGTCCGCGGATAATAGGGTCCTATGTCGAAACGTCAGAAATTAAGGTAAATTAATAGCGCGTTAGACCCGTCTATAATAATACTATAAATTAGGTATAAGAAGAAAGTCTTATGACTTCTTTTCAGGCTAAGACGCGGTATCATCTAAAATAGTGAATGACTATGTCCATCTGAGGTTGACTTGCTCATACTTGATCAACATAATATATGAATGAATCAAGAATGGCAGGTAGATTTGTAAAATTATTCTTTGAGTGCTTTGTTCTCCTCAGTGCTGAGATTCGTGATCTCGCCCGTGGGTTCCTTTGTTCTGGATGACCGGTACCCAGGCTTTTATGATTTGAGTAATCGGTTATAAACTGTAGTGAAGATAAAATGCTGTCATGTAGGTTTTAGCTGCGTCGGACGGGTTTGGTATTAGATCGCTTCCCCGGGCTGTAATTAGCGTTAAATTTTATGTAATTGTTCAAAAACAACTTCATTTATATTCAAACTTTTATGACTCATTCCAAACGAATTACTGTCGGGAATTAAAGTTTAAAGAGCACTGGAGTGACACATTATTTTTACGATTTATCTTTTTAGTCTTTTGATCTAAAAGGCAGATCATCATCGGAGCCTGAATTTAAATTGGAGCAGCCTTAAATATGCAGTCAAGTGTAAATATATGGGTGTAACTCACTGATAAATAGATCCCATCACCCTTATTTCAGCTGACTAAGGTTTCAGTACACATTTATCAATTTAAACTTTATTGCACAAAAGAAAACTTATCGTACAAAAGGCGGACTTAATGCCATATGGCATTCTCTACCAGTCAAACCCTAAGGCAAAGCGGAAAAAGATTGTGGTTGTGTGATTTATGAGAGGATTAAATCGTTACATATATTTGTACTTGACTTTACCTACGTAATGCTGTCAGCAAAAGTAAAAGAGAGGCCGTCCATAGACATATGAGGTTCAGGTCTCAAAGGTCCTCCTTCAAAACTAAACTATTAAAAAAAAAAAAAAACTGATTTTATGCACTATTTCATGGGTTCTGTACCTCAAAACGATAAAACAGAACCCTTATTGGATCACTTTGTTGTCTGTCTTGGCTGTCAAGACCCATATCTCGGGAACGCGTGGAGGATCAAGTTGAAATTAAAACAATATACTCAAGTTTACGGGCGAGTTCGACCCGAACTTGTACGTTTTTTTATACGAGTATACAGTGGACTAATGGACGGCAGTAGGTAAGTAGGTTCGGATTTATTTTTGATTTTGCGTTTTCTAAATTTCAATTGAATTTAATTATTATTAAACCTCGCTTTTAAGGATGTATAGAAGTACTAGGTTCTCCGTCCTCCGTCCGCGTGGAACTCGTTTATATCGCAGCTCCATACAAACTTTCACCCGCTTAGGGGATGATTTCGGGGATAAAAACTATCTTATGTCCTTCCCCAGGACTCAAAATATCTCTACACCTAACCTGAATCTGTTCAGCGGTTTAAACGTGAAGAAGTAACAGACAGACAGACAGACACACTATCGCATTTATAATATTAGTATGGATAACAGAGAGACACAGCCTAACTTCTTCTTCTGCCCTGATTAAAAAAAACCGGCCAAATGCGAGTCGGACTCGAACACAAAGGGTACCATCCAAACTGATATTATAAATGCGAAAGTGTGTCTGTCTGTCTGTTAACTCTTCACGCTCAAACCGCTGAACCGATTTGAGAAGCTAGTTATCTATAAAAACGCTTGTTGTATGGGAGTCCCCTTAAATATTTATTTTATTCTGTTTTTTTAACCGACGAAAAAAACGGAGGAGGTTCTCAAGTCAACGCGTATATTTTTTTTTTTATGTATGATCACGCATAACTTTTTACAAAGTAGTCCGATTTTGATAATTCTTTTTTTATTAGAAAGGGTATACCTCGAAGTTGGTCCCACATAAATTTTAAATAAAAGTTTCAACCCTAAGGGTAGGAAAACAGGGGATGATTGTTTGTTCACTTACTGATTGATATGTATGACCACGCATGTGTGAGTGTGTGTGTGTGTGTGTGTGTGTGTGTGTGTGTGTGTGTGTGTGTGTGTGTGTGTGTGTGTGTGTGTGTGTGTGTGTGTGTGTGTGTGTGTATGTGTGTGTTGAATGAGCTTTACACCTGTCAGTCTCTTGTGTTTAGACCTCTCAGTCTCTGCATTTCTGCTAAAGCTCGTTTATCGTGAGGTTTGTGTAATACCTTATTCGGCTCTAGATCAGATAAAGCAATACCATCAAGTGTATTTACTCTACTCAGCGCCACATATGCCTGCCGCGGCTTCTGGCAACAATCACTGGATATTTTTGCACCAATTTTAGTCGTTCAGGGAATGGTATGCTGTCTCTATCATTTACATTGCGGCCATCCGCAATGAGTAAAGCTTTTATCATATCCGGCCAATTTAGATCATTGCATGAAAAGGTCATAAACCAGGTAGGACGCCCTAGACTTCTTACCATAGCAATCAACTCCGAACAGCATCGTCTCCAGTAAGAAGCAGACCCTCGCACATTTCTCATAGTCGAAAATCGGTTGAAATTTGAGGTCTGATTGTGGCATGCCAAGCCGAAAGCAGGACCAGTGTTTAATGAAATGCGAGGAAAGCAAAAAGATCTTTAGATCTCGTTTAAAAAGTGGTGTCAGAAGAACGAAGAACAAATTAAATTAGATATTATCGCGAAGCATCACTAAACGAGATTTTAAGGGTTTGTAGAAGGCATTAATGATAACAAATGTATTGCCGACATGTTTCAACACCATTTCCAAGTCGAATCACCACTGGGGCTACCACAGTCAACGGTGTCAGATGCTGGGTCTCGTGGTCAGGGGATGATCACCAGGTCTACGGCAAAAGATGTTATCAAAGCTATTAAAGGTATGACACGGGGTAAGTCTCCTGGGCACGATGGTCTAAGACCATAATGCTAACATTGAGCACCTCCAGCATGCTGGCCCGCATCTGCCAAGAGTTCTGGCTATGTTGTACACATTCTGTGTAGGGCACTCGTACCTGCCGTCGGACGCGATGAAGACTGTGGTGGTGCCCATCGTGAAAAACAAAACAGGTGACAGTAGCGACAAAACCAACTACAGACCTATTTCACTAGCTACCATTATAGCCAAGGTGTTTGATAGTGTGCTTAACTCCCACATTGATAAATATCTGAAATTACACGATAATCAATTTGGATTTAAGCCGGAATTATCCACAGAAACTGCAATTGTGGGTCTTAAAATACTGTCAAGTACTACAAGTACTACGGACAAATGTATACGCATGCTGCCTTGACCTATCTAAGGCGTTCGATATGGTTAATTACGACATCCTCTGGCAGAAATTCAATGACTCTGGCGTGCCAGCTGACCTGACTAGCACTCTCAAATTCTGGTACCTTAACCAATCCAATGTCGTAAGTTGGGCGGGGGCGTTTTCGGATGCATACAGGCTGAAGTGTGGAGTAAGACAAGGAGGACTAACCTCGCCTAAGCTCTTCAACCTGTATGTTAATGAACTTATAGAGGAGCTCAGCAGCGCCCGCATCGGTTGCCATATTGACGGAGTGTGCGTAAATAATATCAGTTACGCAGATGATATGGTGCTGCTGAGTGCCTCTCCATGCGGACTTACGAAACTGATAGGCATCTGTGAACGGTACGCAATGAGTCACGGTCTGCAATACAATGTGTTGAAAAGCGAATGTATGGTCTTTAGGGTTAGGAATAAAAGTCCACAGGATGTTCCACCGATAAAACTAAATCGGAAGGTACTGACTGTGGTATCACAGTTTAAGTATCTGGGGCATATTATGACGTCTGACCTTAAAGACGGTACTGACATTGAGCGGGAACGAAGAGCATTGTCTGTGAGAGCTAACATGATCGCTCGCAGGTTTGCTGGATGCTCGAGAAGGGTCAAGTTAACCCTATTCAGGGCCTACTGCACGTCCTTATATACCAGCGGCCTGTGGGTGAACTATACTCAGGCACAATACAGTGCTCTTCGTGTCCAATTTAATAACGCATTCAGGATGCTGATGGGGCTGCCCCGATATTGCAGCGCGTCAGGGATGTTCGCAGAAGCGAGGGTGGACTGTTTCCACACTACTATGCGCAAGCGATGTACATCCCTGGTGCGTAGGGTACGGGCCAGTGCCAACAGCATCCTGAAAATGGTCGCTGAACGTAAATATGGACTGTGTGTAGGTATATAAACCACTGCTGTATGATGCACGCAAACACACATGTTAATTATGAGGTCGCATGACATTTGACATTTTGAGATTTAAATGAATTATTAATGTAACTTGACATCCAGTGCATAATTATTATTTTTAAATTAGATTACTTCAGAAATATTTACAAAATTTTATTATTAGTTGACTGTAATGTGAATTTCAAACCGGCCCAAATCGTATTATTATTTATTACTATGTATTATCTCTTTAAATTAACTTTATGTGTGCTAACTATGAACTTTGTAATTACTAATATTAAGCTAAGTTTTACTAATAATAGTGATCCATGTTGGTCTTTGAATAAATGAATTGAATTGATAGTCAGATGCATATTGTCAATCAGTCCTTGGGGTGTGAGTTCTTACATGTATTTTTCTCATTCGAGCAGCATTTCTTGTAGGCCTACCCATGTTGGTATATAAAGCCTCTTCTTTTAAAGAATTTATATTATACAACAAGCAATATAATTACATTAGGATTATAAAGCAATTAACAGTTTCAGTAAGGTAGGAAGCTATTTTAAAAGTAATCAAAAATATATCATGTAACTAGAAATTAAGTTAGTAATTAACTAAAGTAAGCCACAGAAAATTGAAAAATAAATACAAATACAAAATACAAATACAAATTATTTATTCTGCAAATAGGCCACAAGGGCACTTTTACATGTCAAATGTAGTTTACAATAAAAATAATAATCATACAATAAAAGATTATAATCTAACACAATAATAATTTAAAATTTGCACATTAACGACTGATATAACAACACACTAAATGTCACAAAGTAAATGAAAACAAAACAAAATACGACCATTACATTCGATTAGAATAAGGTCTGTGCATTAACAGAAAGTTAATGATATTAATTCAGTATTCCAGAGATGTATAAGGTCTCTGAGCGTCCAAATACAATCAATAATTATTCAATGTTCGTAGAGATGTATACGGTCTCTAAGCGTCAAAACAAAACAATAAAAAAAAGGAATATTAATGTAATATTGTCAGTGATGTACATGGTCAATAACAATAAAACGTGTCAAGATCGGAATGATGTCTCTCGTCAATACGATAATAATAAAATAACACTAAGTAGTATTTAAGAAGTTGGGTACTATGCCCTTGCAAGCATGAACAGTCCGGACTCCACAAACAGCACCCGATCACGAGTATGACGCATATCTCAGCCATCGCCTCCCTCAACCATATGTTAGGGAAGGTGGCGACCCGATCAACGACGCCACCGTAAGCAAAGCCCTTTAAGCGAGCATGACATATTCAAGCCACCGGACAATGTTAAAAAGCAAAGATTAATAAGCGACTTGCTCGGCGAGAAACAGCATTACGTGCTCTCTTCTTACATAAAATGGAACAATTATTTCAGGTAGATACTTATAAGGTATATTCCTAATAGAATTAGCCTACTATTGGCTTAAAGGCATTTTTGTCGTTTAAGAAATCGTTGACAGTATAATACGCCTTGCTTAGCAAATTACTTTTAACATGAGACTTAAATTGACTGAACGGTAAATTAACAATTTCGGTGGGTATTTTATTATGAAAACGTATGCAGTTCCCCACGAACGACGTGCTAACCTTGCGGAGACGACTGGCCTTCACTGCGATCTTGTTTTTACTTCTGGTGTTGTAGTCGTGGATATCGCTGTTGAGTTTGAACTCGTGAAGGTTTTTTCGCACATACATGATATTCTCAAGAATGTATTGGCATGCTACAGTAAGAATGTTTGCCTCCTTAAATTTGTACCTGAGAGATTCTCGAGCTTTTAGTTCGTATATGGAACGTACAGCGCGTTTCTGTAGCACGAATATGGTCTGGATATCAGCTGCTTTCCCCCACAACAGGATTCCGTAGGACATAACACTGTGGAAGTAACTGTAGTACACCAGCCTGGCGGTCTCAACGTTTGTTAACTGTCTTATGCGTCTTACTGCATAGGCTGCCGAACTAAGTTTTCCGGCTAGGGCGGTGATATGTGCCTGCCATTGTAGTTTTGAGTCCAAGGTGATACCTAAAAACACTGTTCTATCTTCAATTTCCAGTTCATCACCCTTTAATTTGATCTTGGTATTGTTTACCTGCTTGACATTAGGTAAAGTGAATCTGATACACTTTGTTTTCTTGGAATTTAGCAGTAAATTATTTGCTGTAAACCATTTCACAACAGTGTTGAGTGCATCATTAATATCATCGAAGTTTTCCTCTTTCCTGTCTACCTTGAAGATAAGCGACGTGTCGTCTGCGAATAACACTATATCATGTTTATCTTGCAACATATTTGGTAGGTCATTGATGTAAATCAGAAACAGAAACGGACCCAGAATCGAGCCTTGGGGAACACCAAGAGCAACAGTTGTCCCTGCTGATTGGTTCCCATTGATGACTACTCGTTGTGTTCTCTCCGAGAGATACGATGTCACAAGATCAAGAGCACCGTTTTTAATTCCATAATGTTTCAACTTTCTGATTAAGTTCTCGTGATCAACGCAATCAAATGCCTTTGATAAATCACAGAACACTCCAATAGCATCTTGAGCCTCTTCCCAGGCATCAAAAATATGTTTAATTAGTACCACACCGGCATCAGTGGTAGAGCGACCCTTAGTGAATCCGAACTGGTTGGTATTGAGCAGTTTATTGCAACTAAAGTGGGACATAAGCTGATGGAGAATAAGCTTCTCAAAAACTTTGCTTAGTGCCGGTAGTATTGATATTGGCCTGAAGTTGGTAGGGTCAGTTTTCGTTCCTGATTTAAACAACGGGATAATTTTACTGTGTTTCATGAGGTCAGGAAATACTCCAGTATCAATACATTTATTGAAAATATTAGCTAAGAAAGGTGCAATTGATTCTACAATGGAATGTAATACTTTGACTGAAAGGCCCCAAAGATCTTCAGTTTTCTTTAAGTTCAACAATTTAAACGCTTTTATAAGAATAAGTGGGGTCACGTGACTGAATCTAAAGATTTCTGTACATTCCGTTACATTTGCTTTCAATAACGATTCAGCGACATCTGGTGATGAGTTTAAAGACTTCGTGGTCTCAACGGGTACGTTAGAAAAGAACCGCTCAAAATGATCCGCTACTTCGTGGTCAGAACTAACTAAAGTATCATCAATTCGTAGGCTGTAGTGCGGATCTCTTATCTTGCGTTTCCCAGTTTCAGTGTTGATAACTTGCCATACAGTTTTAACCTTATCCTTGGAGTTCTGAATCTTTCTTGACAAGTAATCGGCTTTAGCGGCGACACACATTAACTTAAAAGATTTCGAGTAGTTCTTAACATACTCTAGAAATTCCGGCCTCTTATTAATAGTTCTCGAATCGTACAAGTCGTAGAGACGGCGTCTTTTCTCGTGAATATCCGGGGTAGCCCAGTCGCTAAATTTAGTCTTGACCTTGCTTTGAATTTTCCTTAAATTAAAACAGGCATCAAATTCCATTTTGATACAGTTAAACAAATGATCACACAAACGGTTAGGACTTTCCTGTGTAAATGGAAGATAACGTAATCGTTTCACAATATCACGATTGAATAAATCTAATCTCTTTTCGGAAATAGGTCTGCACATGGTGTCTCGTGAAACTTCGTCCGTTTTCCCGCTGAAGGAGACTTGTTGTCCGCAGTGGTCAGAACTTAATTTGTTTATAATACATTTATTAATTGCATCCTCATTACTGAAAACGTTATCTATACATGTTGCACTGGTTGCTGTAATTCGAGTAGGTTCACAAAACAGGTTCACTAAGTTGAACGATTTAAAAGTAAACTAAAATCGAAGTAATTTTGAGTCGGCGCCAAACAATCAATGAACAAAGATTACTCCAAACAAGTACAAGTTAGACCAAATCAAATGAATAATGCAATGTGAAATCTCCAGACATTTACATCTCCAGACATAAACATTAACATTCCAAAAAATGCGCTCTCCGCACGACCACTCGCAACGACGTGTGCCCTCACGTGTGGCCCGTTCGGGTTGGTGTCTCGCTGACATTAACAATAACTTCGTGAACGCTCGGCATTCAAAATTCGAAATTCATATATTTATTCTGTAAGCAGGCCTCAAGGGCTCTTTCACATATCCGATCAAATCAAATAGGTATCAAATCAAATGGGTAATATATCATTGTCCTTTACATAATTAATTAATATGCTTGTTTGGCGCCGACTCAAAATTACTTCGGTACACTTAGATTAATTTAAGAACTTAGTTATTAAGGTTAGGTAATTAAAAAGTCAAAATAATTACAAAATTATATACTTACTTAGGTATAAGTACTTACAATAGTTTAAGAATTTAGTTATTAAACTAAATAAAAAAGTTTTATTATTTTTTGCTTTTCAGTTCCTTTTCGGCGGTTTATTTTTTTGTTAAAAAGTTTTTATTGGTATTCATCATCTGTGAGAATTTCAACTGTCTAACTATCACGGTTAATAAGAAACAGCCTGGTGACAGATGGAGGACAGACAGAGAGACGGACGGACAGCGGAGTCTTAGTAATGGGGTCCCGTTTTACCCTTTGAGTACGGAACCCTAAAAAGGAACACGTAAACTTTACTCGCCTAGTGTCCGTCTCCGCTAGTCCATAACCGTTAATTCCCCAGGCTGACGTATTGTTCGCCATTAGTACCGCGGCCATTTTGTCGGGAATGTGACCCGCAGGTCACACCTTTCTAACTACAAAGTTGCCGTGCTTGAGTTTTTCACTATCGCAATAATTTATCTTCGTCTATTCATGAATGTTATCTGTGTATTATTAAGGGAAGGTGTGGTTGTTTGCGTAGCTATGCAACAGTCGGATATTATGCAGTATCCACAAACCATATTGACGTATAAGGCGATATTGCTATCCTATTTTATGGATTATCATCAAATTGTTTTGCGGACGCCTGCATGACACATAGCAAAATTACCTAATTAAGTACACAAGTTGCCGCTTGATAGTAAGCGATTACGGTAGCCTGTGGACATTAGTGACTCCCGAGGTCCCGCATCCGCGTTGTCGACCTTTGCAGTTGAGGATTGTATTTACTGACAGCTTAATTATGGCATACCTATGTGCAGAGCTACATATGCCCGCGGTCAGCACAGTCTCAGGAGCTTTGGTGACCTTACGCACTGCCAGGAACACAAACATACTGAGTAGCGAGAGCTGGGCATGCATTCCACCCGTGATACTTGACAAGTAGGGACATACTAGAGATGTACCGACTAGTCGGAAAGCCGACTGAACGGAAATTGAAAAGAAAATATGTAAATAAAAATTGTTGCGATGCAGCTGATTGAAGCAGCGGTTGCCTGAAAGTGTGTACACTAATGAAATGATGTTTCAATCGAATACTTGGCGACAATTTTCCCGTCCCAGTGCTAGTTGCCTCAGTTCGGGTTGCACAGGGCGGTTTCACAACGCTTCGGGAGCTCAAATACCGCGAGCCATCCGGTTGTCTCTTCAACATTGAAACTACGCGTCATTCCTTTAAAACAGAACGGTTTTAATACTCTTAACCGTACGTAATTGGACAAAGAAATACGTGATTGTGAATCATGAAACATAGGAACCTATTACATGTAGGTTCATTGTACGTACGTACTTAAAATATGTCCACGTCATCATCATCCTCCTAGCGTTATTCCCGGTTGTTCCCGGTTGTGCCCTAAAAGGGCCCGGAGTCCGCTTTGACACCTAGTCCCAAGATCTGGCATAAGCTCTATTTTACGAAAGCGACTGCCATCTGACCTTCCAACCCAAAGGGAAAACTAGACCTTATTGGGATTAGACCGGTTTCCCCTCGATGTTTTACATGTATTCTGTGCATAAATTCCGAAAACCACGTAATGTGAAATACGTCTACGCATTGTACAATATTACCACACATAGTTGTACAACAACTTAGTA
Organism: Epinotia demarniana; assembly: GCA_945867215.1. NCBI lineage: Eukaryota > Metazoa > Arthropoda > Insecta > Lepidoptera > Tortricidae > Epinotia > Epinotia demarniana. The sequence continues at coordinate 38,071,226 of OX244260.1, read as the reverse complement.
CACGATAATGATAATATTCGTACAGCAGTCATAATAAATAGCGCGGTATCCGTTGTTGCAAAAAAGGAGACTCGTGATCGCCCTTAATCGGTCCCCGGCTGTATCTACATCTCGCGGGGAGCTAAAATGCTGCACTACCAGACCTAGATACAGTTTACTTCATGGTAAGGCTGCGTTCGGCCTTAGTACGTTCATAGCGGTACGCCATAGTCCGTTGCACCCTTATAGCTCGGACATTTACGCGATCTATTCAATACACCAGTGGCGGAGCGCCCATACAAGCCGATTCCCATCGGCTTGCATCGAAAATTTTCACGCGCCGTCACTGCAGCACACCTATCAATTTGTCTCAACAACTGCTTTCAAAGTGAATGAATTTAACGTTTGCTGTCTCTTTCCATCTTGTAGCGGGATCTAGGTTGGAACTAGGTTGTTGTAAGAAATTGCTAGGTGTATAATGGCCTTGTTGTATCGTGATTAGTACCTACTACATTCCGTATTAAAAAGCGTTTAGAGATTAAGAGGGTTGCTGCCGATTAAATGGTTTATACCTATTATCATTGTATTTACAAAGATAGTCCATACCGCAAAGTCTGCAGTCCCTGTGGATGGTAATCGCATTAGTAAAAAAACTAACGACTATAAATTATTAAAATTGTGAATACGCTCAGAAAATGCAAAAAAATATGTGCAGAAAAAAGAAACGAAATAAATATATTAGTTTTACTTTATATTTGTAAACCTAAGCTTAAATTTATCAACATTGTGATCGTAAAGGATGTACCTAAAAGAACCACAAGCACCGTATGGTTATGAAGTGACCAGGGTTGGGCAAAATACTGGCTTCATTGTATTTGAAATACAAATTACGAAATACATGTAAAAATGTATTTGAAATACAAACTAGAAACTACTTTGGTGACAGGTATTTGAAATACAAAATACAAAATACAGTATTCAAAATAATGTATTTCAAATACAAAATACTTATTTCACAACACTTTTTACACATTTTTACAAGCTTTTAGGTATTTAACTTGTCATGTTAGTATGTATGTATGTAATCAAATCTTGCGAGTTAAATTTGACCCACTTCCCGGTGACCAATTGAGCTGAAATTTTGGGTATAAGTATAGTTTGGATGACAATTCAATATTATGGTACGGTACCATACAGTACAGCTGATCTGAGACAGAAGGTGGCCGTGGGAATTCAGTACTTAACCGACGTAACCCCGTTGAGTTTGGGTTATGCTACGTAATAAAAAACCGCGTAACGAACTAAATTCATAAATTGGCACCTGACGTTTGTCGTTGACACTTACAGTAAAGTGTTGCCACAGCACAGTGCCCTAAGCCCGTAACTATATTAAAAACGTTCCATTATACGGTTATAGAAATAAATAACATGTATTTTTGTGCAAATGTATTTTAAAACTTAAAGTATTTGAAATACAAAATACGAAATACATGTGAGTGCGGTATGTCAAATACCAAATACAAAATACTTCTCCAACCTGTAGTTGAAATACAAATACAAAATACGTATTTGTATTTCAAATACGTATTTCAAATACATGTAATTGAAATACTGCCCAACCCTGGAAGTGACAAGCTTTGTGCAGCAGCATTTTAGCCACCCGGCTCGATGCCACGATTTTCCTGCGGCTAAACTGTAGCAAAACGCTAAGATATTTTTTAATCGTAATGCGTTTTATAGTTGCCAGGAGCACCGAGCATGTCCAATGGGACCAAATTAATGTGGTAAACTCGCAGATACCTTGTGGCCCTGGGTTTATGGCTGAATAAAGGGAATATTGGTCTAGATTCTTAAAGACCCTTGCCCGTCTAATGCAAAATACTTACTACTTACGTACACTTAGTTAAAACTAGTGTCTCTGCGAGCTGTAGAAATCGCGACCTTGTCATTAATATACAAAAAAATCGAAAAACTGAGTTGAAAAAAAAACTACGTATTTAATTGAACAGGTCATTCTCACAAAATTTTACAAGAATCGGTAGAGAGAACAGCCGGGCATCTGGCTACCGGACATGCGAAAGAATTTTGGCTCAAGCTGTAACGGACGACCTCGTTCACTCACTCGGTAAATAATTTAAGGAGTAAATAATATATACCTTCGTCTGTAAAATGATGTACACTTTACACAACTTCATTTTCACGTTTATGAAAAGTGGCCACACCCGACTTCAGTCCGTAATAAAACATAATTACAAAAAAGTTGCAAATAGCGCAGATTTCGGAGTTCACATCCACCTATGAAAAATCTGTTAGCGCTCAGACCACACTTATGTTTCCTTATAAAACGTAAACAGATCTATGTATTCGTTTGCTTGAAAACTAAACGTAAGAGGGTGCTGGTTGCAAAATATATCATAAAAAAAAACTTGTTCAGTCTAGAATTCAATTACTGAAGGACAAACGAGATAGTGGCTACCTTGTCGACAAGTCTAGTCTAACATGTGTTGAATATGCAAAAAGGTTGTCTAGGAATTATCTATCTTTCTTATTTTAGCTTCACCGTCCTAATTGATATCTAGCCGATGTCTGATATTTTTTTCCGAGCCGGGTCACCTGTTGCTAAGGCGTATAAAAGGCAGAATAAAAAGAATAAGTAGGTACAGTTACCTACAGCTATGTGGTTAGGCAGCATTACGGTATATAAACTAAGTAAACACTGATTGAAATATGTGCTGATCGAGCAATTGATTTCGATAGCTCAGTGGGTGACAGGAACCTGGTGGCGTATTTCAATAGGACGCACGTGCAAATTCTGCTCGGAGAATAAAAACTCCATTCAATTTGAAATTTATGAATTTAATATCGCACGCAAAACAATGGTTCTAAATGTGAATTCCATACGATTATATTAAATGATATACCAACGGCCTAGTACCGATGCAAACAATGTCGCCTGGTTTCATTTACTTACAATCAAAATGGTTGCAACAAACGTTACCCCTTCGTTTTACTAGACACGTTATTTGCATAGAAATTGATTGAAACCGTGCCGATATGAATAACAGATAATCTTTAAGAATATTGGAGCGGACTTGTCCATATTTTATAGACATTTTGACATTTACAGCTGGTATTTAGATTGGCGGTAACCTAGTTTTCTTAGTACAAGTGGTTACTTGATAGGTAATGTTACTTAGAATATTGTGACAATGCCTGTAAATGAAATCTTGAGCCCGAGCATGGACACATCCACAATTGGATGGTAACTGTATAAGTAGGTATAGTGCGAGTGTGTGGAGAGACATTGCTCTCTATAGCTTTCAATATAACGAACCCCCAAATCGAACAGGGTTGGAAATGCTCTTATGTGTCTGCTTATCATCAGGCCGGCTTGCCATACTTCTTTTTTATTTTCAACTAATAACTGAATCTACAAAAAGGTTCTGTATAAGTATTGAATCTGCTGACAAAATGTCACGAGCATCGGTTAAGAAATACAAACCGTAAGGGAGATCAGCCGAACATCCAGACATTCGAAAGAATCGTGGCCCTATATGAAACGGAAGAGTTCGTTCAATAATAGAGAATGTAATTGACTCTGGGCCGGTATTCCATCTACGACATTTGCCAATAGACATGGCCCAACTTTCATGACTTGGTTTTCAAAATTAGAACTGTCATTTTAATCTAGTCAAGTCAAAGTCACAGTAAAGACATCAAGGGGATATATCCCCTTCTCAAACATCGCGAATGGACTCTGGCCTCATTCTCCCTCCCTCTCCGCCGACTTCAGGGCCACTGAGTAAGGTTACTATAGAACTAATACCATATCTGTGACACAGCGTACTAAAGAAGTACTATAGACCTTGTTAATGGCGCCAACAGTCGCCCACGCCTGCTAACTCGAATCTACATCTCAAGCATTTTAACACCGTAACGTACCAAGTTCATTACCGCAACCGTTACAATGTCAATCCTAACCTAGTTATTTTAAGCTTTAAATTACCTTTATTAGTTTCTGTTTTGTGCTAAAACTTGAGTAGCTTCCTTAAAAATAAATGGTTTTACTCGATTACAGAGACCGTTGCAATATAAACCTTTATAATTAGTTTATAAAGTGTTTAATTAAATAAGATAGCATTTAACTTTATGTCTTCCGTGCTTCTGGCCAGCACGCTGCGGCGCCGGCGCGGGCGCACTGATTAGTCTGCGAAGGTAATTAAGTTCTAGTATTGGCTTGCTGCAATGTGAAGTGGGCGTGCCACTTGCACCGATAGATTATGCTTCATTCTAAACAAATTTACACGCCTCTAAAGTATTTACTACGCAACATTACCGATTAGGCATATTGATTTGGTATGGTATACCTATAAATAAATGGAAACGAAGATATTGCAAGAAACAATGTTTGTAATGTGTTATAAGTGACTCATTATTTTTTATTTGTTTCAGGTACGAATTAATAAATAGTCGAAATAATTCATTAACATCGACCAACCGGAGAGGTATATAAGCAGCTACTCACGTACAATACGTAGGTAGGTACTAACTTTGCCATTTGAACTAAACATATCGATTGAATAATGAATATATCTTAGTAATGGTATTAGAGTCGACTGACATACCGGGCGTACCTTTAATTATGACTTGCGCCTAGAGTTAAGTACTTGCCTCTGCCTACGCAAAAAAAAACCAGCTAGCTATACCTAACACGAAGTCAGCTATGTGCAAAAAGGGCCCTCACTACCGATGTATTACAATAACAAATAAACTTCCCAATCGCATCAAACTGGAACCTAATAATAAGAAATTTAAATCTATTATAAAAAAACTCCTACTGGACAAAGCATACTACTCGGTAGATGAGTTTCTAAATGACAAATCCCTTTTATAGTTTACCCTATTGACCTATTGTTACTTTAGTGATAATATTGTAAACATTAAAATTCTGTTAATAATGCTATTTCCTAGGGCCAATATTAAGTAATTTATTATACAAATATGATACAATATAAATAATTTTGTCAGTATGTACATTTAATTATATGAAAAGAATCTAGATATAAGATCAACAAATATTGAGTGCCCTTTACAGGGTGTCATGTACCTACCATCTATGCTTGTAACACCTCAATGTACTATGAACATGACTACAATATAATAAAGAATAAATACGGTTATTTAAACTTACAAAATGTATGAAAACACTTTTTCTAATAAAATTTATGCTCTAACCCAAAGCGACAAGAACTTTGAAATGCGCTCCCGAAATACAACACCTATAATCATTAAGTACTTCACACGCACGACTTTGATTTTCGGATGGTATTTACGTGCGAAAGAGCAATACAGAATTAATTTGTCACGTCGAAAACAAGTCTAAATAAGGTGCGAAATTGGTACCTGATGTTGTACAATCTCAATTGCACGCGCCTAGAATCGATAGGAATTGCAAAACTTTATTTGATAACGTTCTCTCGGGTGAACATATATTCGATATTTGAAATATTAGGGTGGTTTAGGCGAGAGGGCAGAAATCAGAAGAAAGGTTAAAGCCAAATGGGTGTTATAAATAGTTCAATAATACAAGTTCAATAATACCTTAGGCAGAATATCATGCACTCAGCATTAGATATAGAAGTAGTAGTAGTAGATTAGGTAGGTACTTATGTTCAGTTCTAGACAAATACCAGATAAAATATTTATAAAAAAATACATTTTACATCGTTAAAACCAAACCGACATAAGTTCTAACGGACCTACATAAGGCTAGACTTTAGTTGGGTGTCAAGTTTTTCAAGTGCTTACGGTTAGAAATTAAAATTATGCTTTATTGTACTCTTCATGACTTGGTTAACAGGACATCAAAAGTAGTCAATTACTTATTTTACGTCATTTGCACAAAAACTAACAACCTAATTCTAATGTCACAAAACAAATGACCATATCCTCAAACAGAAAGTGTTTCGCAGGGACGTTTCCCATAAATGGAGACGTATAAAGTGTCCAAGATTTATTCAAATAAATAAGCCGCCATCAACGTATCCACTTAGAGAACACAAGTTTTATCGTGCGTCTGAGTTTGATGAATGGGACAGGTTGACTGACATGCCGGGGTTTAGAAGATGGTGGAGGAGCTGCGTTTATGTTGCTAGTTTTAGTTTTTTTTTCTAATAAACGTTTTCGGTGAAAATTTTGATAACGCACTTGGTTTTACGACGTGTCACAACGATTTCCGGATTTAGAACAGCGTTGCGATACTTGCATTGTTGTATATAATTTGTTGGGTTCTAAATATAGCCTACAACTATCCAGAAAGTCCATTCTACACGCAGGTGGAATCGGATAAGCGGTTCCGGAGATTACCTAAAACATACAAACTTACAAAGCTTCAATCTCCCAGAGTTTTCGTCATCATTATATCACTAGTTGCCCGCGCGGCTTCGCCCGCATATTGCAAAGAATGCAAGCAACGGCGGGATGTCGCTTCTGAAGGATCACAACTGTGTGTGTGTGTCTCAATGTTTAGTTGTGTCGGAGATCACGCTCTCCTTACAAAGCTCCAAACTTACATTTTCCCGATACTACCTCTTTATTATTAGTCAAGAAAATTAGCTATTCTTTAGGAATAACTTAGTAAACTTCACAGTATATAAGGTAAAAATATATTTTTTTATCTTCAAGCCATCCTCTCTATAAAGATCTTTGTCGACGTGTGACAGTTTGTATATGAGCCCGGAGTCGCGATAACATCGAAGTAACTAATTTAAACTACACGATACAAGCGTAGATATAGCGGTCTAATTATTAAAAAGCCAGTAGCGATGGCGATTAAAAGTGAAGATGGATCGTTAAGGCGACGTTTTTTCTGTGAAATTAAATCTTAATTCTAAAATACTCCTGTACTGAGGAAGACTTATAATAAAGTGTTATCACAGAATAACGTAAAAACACTGTATTAGATTTTCATTTAATCCTGGTCCACAATGGTTTATGTCTCTTAACATTATATCAAAATACAACACATGGGCATGTTTAACGTTGATGACCTTACCGAAAAAGAAGCTCACCAGAGCTTACCAGAAAAGCGTCCGTCAATTGAAAGCCTTTTAACATGAGATGGATCTAGAAGACGCGTTTATTGCCGTCAACAAAACATTAATTTCTTTTGCACTCACTTGGTATAAACATTTTGAGGTTTTCATATTAATAAATTTCATTTTAGCAGAGCTGGTTTAAATAAGAACAACATTACAGAAAATTTGCTGGTAGAAAATCACCTTAACCCACGGGGCGGCTGCACCTGTTGCCTGCCCGCGACATATTTCGGCGCCCCGCATCTGCCTCCACATCCGCTGCCCTGTAATTTATCAATTAATTCATCTAAAATTATGGCCGTTTCAGAATTGGTCTCTGTGAGATGCATATATGCTGGGAAACTGGTATAAAATGTAAAATTTTATTGTTGTTATAGATTGCGTTTTCATTACTAGGGTGGTGGAACCAGAAGATGAACAGCCCCCAATAGATGAACGTTTTGTCGAAAAATTGAAATAAAAAATCACGACACATTTTACGCACTTGCAATATTTTTTTCCTAACGCGTCATCCCTTTACCGAGGCTGGCATTTAAACACCCAGACAGTTGCCACACACACGCGGCGGTGAGCGGTCGCCGCGCCGAGGTCTCGCGCCTAAATCACCGTTTATATGAGAATTAGTTAAGGCAAGCGCTCTCAAATTTAAGCTCAAAGTTACGTATAAAATTGAATAAATTGGCTACATGCATTGTTTTGCGTGATATAGATTCTTGATTAATGCCTTTAATGGATTATCTATCACAAATTGCATATTTATTGTTAACTTAAGAGATATTTAGCGTTCAACTAATGGTTCCAATTTAGTGTACCTTTTTTTTTTTTTTTTTTTTGACGCTGGTAAATGCATTACACATACCCCCCGGCCCGGGGAAGGCCATAGTGGGGGGTGATGTGGGGATCTCTCCTCCCGTAACCCCCTCCGCGCAAGGGGGAGGAAGGGGAGGAGCCTACCCACTAAAACTCCAGCGGCGTCACCCTCACCTGCCGTTAAGGGGAGCGTCGTAGGATGCAGCATTACTTACCACGACGCCCCCCGACAGCCCCGGCTGCTACGCCAGGGCACCCGCGCCAAGGGAGGGGAAGGTCAGAGACACTTGACCTTCCCCCCAGACGTGTAGGGCCATGTGCAATGTGGGTCCCCAACCCACTGGCCCTACTGGGGGAGGACGCGGCCCGCGGCTGCAAACCGCGCGCGTCTTCGACCCCTCCGTCTGCGCCGGAGCGGGAGCGCGTCCGCACTGTCTTCGCGCTCCCGCTCCGCGGCCTCCTTCTGCAATATGACGACTTCGCAGAAGGTGGCCACTGCCTCCCAAGATCTCTCGCTGCGCAACATTGCCGCCACTACGCTGCGCAGCGAGAGGTCATCCACTCCGAGGGCCAACACCATCGTGCGGCGCTCTTCGGCCCAGCGAGTGCACCACTCCAAGGTGTGCTGGGCCGTGTCGTCCTCAGCGCCGCACTCATGGCAGGTGGGGCTATCCTCTCTTCTAATCCTGCACAGGTAATGACCGAAACAGCCATGTCCGGTCATCACCTGCGCAAGCCTGAACCCCACCTTGCCATGAGCCCTATCCAACCAGCTGTCCATCGACCCGAGGAGTGCCCCTATGGTGCGGACTCCATAGGGGGAGTCCTCGAGGTCGCCTTTCCATCTCTCCCTCAACCTCCTCTGCGTCTGCCTCCTGGCCTCCCTCACCTCCTCGGGAGCGGGATACTCCCCGGTGACTCTCCACTGCACCCGCTCCCTGTGCGCCTCAGCCAGCGCCTCCGCATCTAGCTCCCACGGAGGTGTGCAAGCCAAGGCGCATGCCGCCGCCCACGCCACCGTCACGTAGGCCCTGCAGATCCGTATGGCCACTACCCTCTGTGGCCTACGAAGCAGGGCCTTGTTTGCAATTTAGTGTACCTGAGCCAATAGATGAACGGTGTTCATCTACTGGGCAAGGCATAGTTTCTTTAGAAGCTGATATAAAATCGTATTGCAAAGGTAGATACAACTTTTATGGCTTAAATTAATCGTTAGTTAACCTTTGATTTTTGAACCGAAAGTTGAACGTGACTATCCATTCGCAACACGGTTATTTTGGGGTTTGTTTTAGTTCGTTCATTTCTTTGCTATCGTGTCCAGAAGATGAACGAACAAAATTTGTTCGTTCATCTTTTGGCTTCGCTTCTAATGAGTGAACGCTCTGTTGATTTTAGTTCGTTCATTTCTTTGCTATCGTGCCTAATAGATGAACGAACAAAATTTATTCGTTCAAGTTTTAGGCAGGGGTTAGTACAATGAACTCTTAATATCAAAGATACATGAAATTTGGCAAGTTTGCCCGGCATTTATAAAGTTAATTATATAATTTTCAAATTAACTGTATCGTTTCGGTTTATTTATCTAACAGTTTTCTTTGTATGAGTAACGATTATTAATAGGTGAAATATATTGGCGACTTTTGACCGGGCAAAAAATTATAAATACAAGTTTGCCCACTTTTGCACATTTCATTGTAATTTTATCCTTTTTTTTTCATTGATTGTCTATAAACCAAATATATATTGAAATATTATTACTTTTTTAATGAAGTGGATGCAATTAACGGAATACATGCTTACTTTGCCCGCTTTTTACGAAAAAATGCATACTAACTTCTCATTTTTAGGATGCCATAGGGATTACAACCAAAAAGGAATCTATAGTTTCGCCATGTCTGTCTGTCCATCAGTCCGCGGGTTAGCTCGGAAACCCTTAAAAGACTATTTTTTAATAATACATATTGGGATTCTAACTTAATATCACAAACTTGTTGTTTATTCTGATACATACCTTATCGAACGAGCGAGCGAAGTGAACAAAGTTCTATGGTTCAGGTTGAGCCGAAAATCATTCGTACCTATGTCCGGTGTCTGTCCCGCTGTTCTCCTCTACAGATCGCATTTCTCAACCGATTCTCGTGAAATTTTGTGACCAGGTTCGTTCATTATATTTTTTTTGTCGTGTCTTTTTAGAAATTTAAAATAAAACATGCTCGCGATTTTTACAGCTCACAGAGCCACTAGTAACGAACCAATGAGATGACAGAAACAAGAGTTTGTTACCTACTGTTCTCATTATCCTACCTGCTAATATTATAAGTGTGAATTTGGATGTTTGTAAATGGAAAGCCAATTTATAAAATTTTATGACATAAGTTTCTTAAAATATCACGTCATTTGCCTGCGAATGTCAAATAACGTTTTGTATGGAAAACGAACCACCTCAAATACCTCATCTAACGTCTCTTGAGGCTCGATCTGTAAGTTATCTATTAAGTACTTATCTTTTTCATTACCTTGAACACCATAGAACACTTACATTAATTAATATTTTTATCATAATCAACAAATAGGTACTTATACGCTAAAGAACGCCTCCAGAATTAACAGGTAATATTGCCTGAGTATTTTTCAATGGAAATGAGAATCGTGTATTTTTTTGTTAATGATAACGCTGAGTGTTTTTTCTGTTTTCTAATAAAAGTTGATTTATTTCTTACGGCTTGTCCTTGTGAAAAAATGTGCAATAAAGAAAGATTTTTTTAATGTGTTTTTTTGGTTATTTTCATCGTGATACTTATTCGTATCTGATTGCGATAAATATAGCCAATAGCAAAAAAAATAGTTTTACCGTTTTATTTTAAAACGGCTTAAAACTGCCCAATTTCGCCGTCTATTATATCGTACCTTTTATATAAATATACAATTCACGGTTTGATAACAGTTGAAACAGTCTTATATTGCTCCTGGTGTTTTTTTTACTTCGTGGGCAAATTTACAATATGGGCAAAGTTGGACGGCTGCACGGTCATTCGTTTTCTTCGTTCAACTATTGGTGCCAAAATGTTCACTCATTGGGCACAGCGTTCATCTTCTGGGCAAACAGGCATACTTTAACATAAAAGCATTTAAAAAAAATACTGTGTTGGAATAGGAGAGGTTAAAATAGGCAAATCTAATCTCGACTATATACTTAATCTGATAAAAAAATAAAATATGCACAAACTAGGTTACAACTCCCTCAAAAAAATCCCAAAGTTGGGATAACCGCTTAACCGTTCATCTTTTGGTTCCGCCACCCTATCAGCGTTTATGATTTAAATCTCTATTGTTTAGTTAGACATTGGAGAAACGAATCCGAGTGAAAACTTCTTTAGCGGCGCTGAGCACTTTTTGGGATGTGGGCAAAAATTTTTAAACTCGCGACAGATTTTGTGTGAGAGATTCTGGGGGTCTGACTAGGGGCACATAGTTTTAATTTGTACTTTATTATTAACACTATAAGGTCGTAAAACATTTTCCGTAAATGCAAATTCCATTTTGTTTTATCAAATTTTTATATTTTGCTGCTTTGCTTGCAATTGCATGTTCTGCAAATAATTTTTTAATTTTGTCCACGCGTCCTTTACCGTTTTGCTATTGAGAAAATTCGAATAGTTCGAATTTGGACGTTATTCCTAAAGATATAAAGCTATGAAAAATATTTAGCTATGGCAAAAACAAATTGGTATTTTATTTCATCGTCTCCTTCATCAATTTTGCTGAGTTAATAAGGTTGTTATTGGATATATTGGCACGCGGGGGGAGAGGGGGAGGAAGAGATTTTTTTTGGAAAAAAATATTCAAGTTTTCACTTCTGCCGGCACTCCCGGAGTGCAACCCGGTCTTTTTATATTGAAATTGTCGTGGTCGCTTTATGACTTATGAGGTTGGGTCCCCCTTAAGTGGCGTGACATTCCTTATATACTGTCTAATTTTCTGTGACTTTAGGTTATAAACAGGCACTGTTAAGTGCATGGTACTTATTCACTCGCGTAGCTTAGCCAATTAGTTTACTTAATTACGACCACAGTTTGAGCGAAAACCGGCGTAAAGTATTACTTACACACGAAGAAAGAATCGGCGGTATCATTCACCTCCGCCATTTTCCATTACCTTTCTACGGTACTCGCACTATCAACCACCCACGCGGTATTTTGAAGACTCTACGTGTCTCTATAAATATTAAAATTATTCCCGATAATTACCGGTAAGCTTAAATTCAAATTAGTGTACCATTTATTTACGAACGATAGTATAAATGTCAGTAGACGAGATATTAACAGGTTCATGTCAAAGTTATACACTTGTTTTGAACGGAAGTGTACGATATTATTTTGAAACATGATAGTGTTATGATATTTGAGGTTACAAATAGCTTCCTCGTATAGATTATGTATTAAATAAATTGTGGCCGTTGATATAGGCGAGGGATGTTTATATTAGGTAAGGATGGGTTTGTACAAGGCTGAATGGGTTTGGCGTGTACAAGGAGTAGTGTTTCAAAAAAGGTAAATGAAGTAAATTATTGCAATTTCCTTTGACTCTCACCGCATGGAGACCATGTAGACAACAAAGCGTAAAAATAATGAGTACACCAGAAGAACGAGTATTGATCTCTCCCTTTTATGTACGTTCACTTTGAAGTTGTTTCGGTTTCATATCGTCATCGGTCATATACGTTTGACGTTATCTGGCACTTTATTTTTGTAAGAAAGAAACTGTAAGGGCGAGCCTTAACTATGATATAGAAAGTTCTAAGCAACTAGTACTTCGAGAACTAGCTGATAACTGAATTTATTTTCTATGCTTAGCTAATGTACAATACAACTTTACGTGAGTACGAAGTTTCGTATTGTGAACAGATTATTAATTCTAAACGATAAACTGTGCACTTCCCAGCACGCATGCTACGTTGCTGATTTAGAGCGATAAAGCATGTACCTACGCTTGCCTGTACAGAAACAAAACCTATTTTTGAAAAACAGTACCCTGATTATGAATAAGTAGATAACAGTATAACCGCGGTCGGTCAAACGACTTTGACATACGACTCCGCAAAATATTACCACCTTTCATTTATACAGGTAATAAAAATCTTTTTAGCACTTCTTTTACGACTCACACGCGTAATATATTATATTAAACAAACACTTGTAAATCCGACTGTCACTTGTTAAAATTAACGGTACGGCCACTAAATCTGCGGAGTCATTTGGTTAAAAACAGGTTTGTATATTTCCAATTCCAACTAATACTTATGCTACCGCTTACTCGTAAAGCTTACATGACAAGCGAGCTTTCTTAATAGTATTAATACCTGCCTTTTTTATACTAATTTTGAAATTTTCTTTCATCTGTGCATAGATTAGACTTTCTGGAAGGATACAAGTTAAGTAGGCTATATTTCACATTTTTTACCTCTTTATAATATTAGTATAGGAAAACATTTTCTTATTGACGTTTAAAATTTTGACGTCCCTAAGTATTTAGGAAAAATATGCGCTTATTATCCAATTCTACGTAGCTCACGTAGAAAATGGTTTGAATGTACCTACAAAAATATAATAAAAACATTAATTATCAAGTTAAAATTACGGTACTTCACCACACATCTAAAATATCATAGAAGCAAATCTTAAAAAAGTGTGCCATACAGACATAAATGTGTCTCTCACACGGGGGCATCTTTTACAAGAATCGAGGCATCCCCTTAAATCTCGAGCCTCGACATGTACCCACAGCTACCTATACACAAACTCAAAGTTAGTTTCCAGGTCGTTACTAAGTAGTACGAGGTCGGTAGGTGAAACCCTTATAACTTTACCGTTGGTAGATAAATACAATGCATATTTCGTCGGGATTGAGTTGCATAACTTATATGTAAGAGGAGTTGTTACTCTTGTCGTGGTTAAAATACCAAGTGTCGCAGATTCAATCGAAGCAGTATATTATAGCGAGCATTGTTGAGTACATTTGACGACTGTTTTCTACATCCGCAGTGTTGTCTTTACGAATGAAGCCCACGGACTAAGGGAGATTTGCGCTGGATGTATGAACGGTTACCCACGTCAACTTTTTTCAGCGACACAAATGCACATTTTAAGAACGCGTGCTGTATTGCGATAACCCATACTCACCGTAGATTCTACGTTTGTAAAAAGTTGGCTGCCAAAACTCGCCGCATGTAACCGCTCAAAAGTATGTTGGTTGGTTCCATTTCGTAGTACCTACGTAGCACAAATACTAAAATCTGAATTCCTACGTAAGAAACCCTGAAAGAATTAAGGTTATGTATGAATATTCTTACTTCAGTAGCCCAAACTTCAAATTTAATAAAGTACAACAGCTGTTGTAAGAAAATCCTAAAGATAGATCTTGCATTTAGAAGAAAAGGTAAAATTTATATAATGCAAAGCTGCTAAGATTATGATATTCCAAGGAATATTTTACTAAAATTTATATTAGAAGTAAGGTCATGTAGATATTTTTTGAGAAGTAACTTGATTACTTGAATTGAATTTAACCTGCATAGGAATGATGGTTTTTAAAATATGATCCTTTGTGACAAGACGACAAGACAAGGCGCGCAGTTTTATAAATTTTATAGGTACATTTAAAAATTATATGTGATTTTCCATTCGGTGTTTTAGCAATTTCGTACGTGGTAATTGTTTAAAATACATAGTAATACTGGGAAACCATCATTTTACCGAAAATAGTTTCATCGATTATCGTTTCCCATAGCACGTAGAACCGATGGCCGTTGGGGCGGAAAGGTTCTCGAGTGGCGACCACGTACCGGAAGGCGCAGCGTGGGTAGGCCCCCGACAAGGTGGACTGATGACCTGGTAAAGGTTGCGGGAGTCCGCTGGATGCGGGTGGCGCGGGATCGGTCACTTTGGCACTCTTTGGGGGAGGCCTATGTCCAGCAGTGGACGTCTTTCGGCTGATATGATGATGATAATGATGATGATAACACTATTCGCAGAATTTCATCATCACACAGGAATCATTCATCGAACTTCGTTAGATCGCTCATACATTTGCTCGAAATACCATTTACACCAAAATGAACTCATCGAATTTCACTTCAATATTTTATTTGTTCATCGACATAGTCGTTCATCGAATCACCGTTACTATAATTTTGTTTTAACATAAGTTTCAGTTCCCAAAATTCTTATTACATAGAAAATCGTTTCATCTGTTTGTCACTTGATAATATTTACCTGCGCAGCGAGCGTGCCGCGGCAGCGGCCGGCGAAGCGCCAGAACCGTTTTTTTAATATCACTTACTTAAGCTTAATATTACGTCTACATCGTATACGAAGCGTATATGAGTCAGTGTGGACCCATTTTATCCATTAGGTATTTATTATATACTTAGACGAAATGACCTATAGGTAAACAACTTGGTAGAAAAATGAAATATTGATCGTGGCAACAAAAATATATGGAACGTACCAACATTGAACCGTGTTTCGATAAATTAATACTATACACAACTGACTATTCTATGAAAAGTAAATTCGATGAATCGTTACGCTACGATTTCAGACATATTCGAAACGATTAACGATGAAAAGTTGTTCGATGAAATAAAAAACTATGAATTGATGATTATGTGAACAAGAAATACAACGAAATGAAATTCGTGGAATAGTTTTCGGCGAAATGTAAATCAACGAAATGCGTTTCGATAAAATGATAGACACCCAGTAATACTAAGTATAATATTTTAAATGCCTTGTTTAATGCTTGTCACGACTAAATGTTTGAACCTACCTACGTCCCATTTGTACAATAACAACCTAATATACTCTGGATTCATTCAACTTTCGAAACAAGTAACTTGATGCAGTCCCCAATTAATTATGAAGTTCCGAGACAGGATAAACTCGCTTCACTGAATAAGTATTTCGCATTTTAGACAAAGTTATGACGATAGGTAGATATAATGCCCTGGTGATAAGAATTGGTGGATCGGTGAATGAAATTACAATAATTCCTTCTACCTTTAGACTAGAAACTAATTGGATCTGACAATAATTTTCAGGCAGTTAATAAGCAGCACTTTTGATTAAGGACGATGACCTGGCGTCGTTTTAGGTCAATAAATGCTGCAAAACCGTTCAGTTTAATAATAATTGAACTCAGGGCTTTTTGGTAACTTTTGCGGTCATGAGTTCAAAACGAATCGAATAAAACATAATATCGTTAGCCGATCTGAACTCACAATGCCCTAGTTCACAAACATAAAATTGATTTTATCGCGGAATTGTCAATAGATACAGTGATCATTGTTTGTATTGTGTTCCCTGGTAGTCGTTATTGGTAAATAAGGACAGTGAACGGGATTTTCGAGTAACAGTTTTTTTTTATTCAATGAGTATAATATCGCAAAATCAAGTAGTAAACTGCGATGCATTAACATTTCATTGAAAAATAGTGACTTGACGTATTCCTTCGCTGTACTCTATACTGCTAAAGCTAGGGCCTTCGACACGACGTATCATTGTAAAAAAGCTAATGTGTTTCTTTTTGGTTAGGATAACCGTTTCGTCACACGTGAGGCTATAACGCCTTAATCCTCGACGTAGCACTAGTAGTTTGTCAAAGTATTGGCTTACATTCGAGTTGAGAAAATTCTTCTTAGTTTCGAATTTAACCCATATTGCCTTGTCATAAAACGCCCATGTCATTCACTAGTGCAACTTCGAGGACAAGGCTTTTACCTTTATCAGAATTGGCTTCTCTGGTATATACCAGAGAAGCCAATACGTATGTACGTTGAGAGGATTACATAGTTTATCTATTATCATTTTTATTCAGTCTATTTTAGCTTCATTTTAGTGCATTGATCGAATACTTTCTGAAGTGCAAGTTCCATTCTCTTACATCCAATGAATATTTTTATGGTGATCAGTTCAAAACTGTTCCAAGTTAGTTCGAAGGGTTCGAAGCAATTATCCATACAGACAGCTTGCTAGCCCTAACAATTCATGCAATCAAACGGAATAATGGTTCGCATAATTAACAAGCTCGCCAGACTTTTATCTTTAGAATTTCACACGCATTTTCACATAAATTACGTCACCTTTGTCTATAAGATACTGCCACGGTTAAATTGGAAATGGTTGTATCACTTCATCTCATAAAGGCAGTTGTCAGTAGATATGTTAGGCCATTGTCGTTAAGGCCAGACTTTGATATATAGCGCGCCTGTTATTTTAGTACCACTGCTAACGCACCGCTTTGCCGAGCTAGGAAATGCTGTTACGTTCTATGCCGTGGCAACTTTCATTGGTGGGAACGAGACGGATTGAGAGATGGACTAACCGCGGATTGAAACTCGCTCTATTTAAAGGAGTGTTTTTGTAAATTAGTCACTATTATCATTATAGTAGTTGATTAAAGTGCATTCTGATGCTTGAGTCATACATCGATGTGCATTTAATGATGGAAGGAATGTTGGGTGTCTATGTAGAGCTGTCAAGTGGGAGTCATTTGGACATTATTTATAGCTTCGCAGTAAGGACAACTGATGATAATTCTGCACTGTTAATAAATTTAGTCTTTGGAATAAAGTCAAGAACACATTCTTTTCTATGGAACATCCTACTAATATTGTTTATTTATTTATAAATATATGGAAAATCAAGAGCGCAATATATTTATTAGACAAAATAATAAAACCATATAGCAAATTACAGGTTCTCACTTTATAGAAATAAACGAATACAAAGAAATCTGTAGCCAAACTTAAAGCGTACATTACGCACAGTAACCAGTCGCGCACTAAATAGCAAGCATGGCAATCGGCATATAGAAGTACAAGGTAGTTTATTAATTAGGAGATATAAACTCTAGTAACCCTAGCGATTATAAATGCGTAAGTTTGTATGTTTACATGTTTGTTACTCAATCATCACGCTTAAACGGCTCAAACCGATTTGGATACATTTTTGCACGAAGATCGTTTATAGCTTGGATTAAAATATACGATAGTTTTTATCCCGGGTCGACCCAGACAACAATGTAATATTACAGCATATATGCAAAGGGTAAATAAGGTGTATTAACCTCTTCACAGGCTGGTAGATAGCAATCGATCTTATATAATAAGTTTGACAGGTGGTATATGTGGACATATAAAGGCCTCAGCCAGAAAAATGGTTAAGCTAATGTAATAGCACACTCGCTGGAGCCGGACTATACCTATACAATGACTGACTGACTATGCCTATGGTGCAATGACCGAAAATTCAAGGCCCAATTATTGGTTAGTCAAGCTACTTACCACAAAGCCTACGTCAAGTTCAAAAACAATTGAGATACGAAAGGAATTTAGAGCGGTGACATTGAGGTTATTCTAGTTTTCTTGTGTGCCGACGAAGCACACGGAATTTAGCCCACTTATGTAAAACTTGCATTGTATAGGACTATTCCATGCCTTTAAGTATACTTGATCGTAAGACACGGCGCCAAAGTGTCGCAAGCTAACAATGGATAAACATTTAGTATGTTATTATAGTAAATAAATACGAACTTTGTTTTAGGAGAGATAGAGGTGAGTTTGACTTGCTTTGGGTGAGCTTTAGATTTATAAGCGAAATATTGATTAGTAGGATTAAAGTTAGGAAACTGTTTAAAGCGATGTCTTGCTGTCGGGTTGATATACGGTAAATTCTTTAAAAGAAAATGTAGTCAATCATAATATATTAAGTATTAAAAATAAATCTCTTTCCATTAAATTAAAGAGGGTAGTACCCTAATACTTTGTGCTTTATCTGCTATGATCAGTTGTTGTAATTAGTTTTTTTGTATGAATATTAATTTTAATCACCCAGCCGACTGACCACAGTGACCGCTAGCCGCCATCTTATTTAGATAGACACGAACTCTAACCGGTTGAATGAACTTCGCACCGCGCACCATACAGGATTTTTCAAAATTAATTACCTTTTATTACTAAAAACTTAAGTAATCCTTTATTTTTTCACGAATGATTAGTACATTTTGGATACTTTAAGTGGGGTTCGGCTCTAAGACGGTTAAAAACATGTTGTATATTATGGAATTATTTGCTATGATTTTATCTTACAAGGAAAGGTATATATATATTATAGAGTAGTCTAAAATAACAGACACTTATTTTTTTTAACCGCCCAAACTCAATCGGTTGGGAGAAAATGTCCTTCAAACTACTGAAAAGTGACCAAACCGTCTAACTTCTGTATCTGCGTGGTCCCGGGATAAAGACTGTTCTTTATTTTAATCCAGGCTATAAATAAACAACCTTCGTGCAAAATTTCATCCAAATCGGATGAGCCGTTTAAGCGTGATTGAGTAACAAACGTCTAAACATAATTAAAATGAAAACCACGGGCTCATAATACATTATTATGATGTTTTCATGATCTTACATAATTTGTCTTGCATGTCAAAATATTGACGTTACTTTCCTTTCTAAATCGACATAATAAGGAGGTCATACAACATAGCCCCGAGTGATTAGGTGGGGCAACTGATATTGGCTACCAAACATGGTTATGTTGTAATACGGGGTCTAAGGTTACCTATTGTGGTTTATAGTCCGTTATACCAATAAGGAAGGATGCAAGACCACTTTATACGACCATCATACTGATGCTAAAGTGGTTTTGTTTAGTTTTAGTGGGTCTGTTTACAAATCGAATAGTGTTTATAATTTGCAGAATTTATGATGACGTGGGTTTGGCTAATCAGCCAGCGTATGCTGTTGATGGTTGCGATTCTAACACTTATCGCTGAGGAAGACATGTATGCGGGTGCGAGAGTGACGGTTATTTTTTCTATATCTATATGTGATTAAATGGCAACCATCATATGTCCAGTTTATTCGTTTTGTTTTGCTCAGCGTGATAGAGACCGGTTGGGATCATTTGAAATGTGGTGCTGGAGGCGGATGGAGAGGATTAGTTGGACGGAAAAAGCACGAACGTGGAAACGCTTGAGAAGGTGAAAGAAAAAAGGACGTTGGGAAAAACCACGGAGAACGGAAGATGCAAGAGTTTGGACACTTGTTACGACTCGATGATTACGATGATCAAGATCTTTTACGGATCAAATCAAAGAAAAAGTAAACAGCGTGTGGTATCAGGATGTCAAGAAGAAAGCTGAGAATAGACAGGAATGGAAATTGCTCCATCGACAAGAGCTTATACGTACTCAATCGATATGACAGCTAGGCAAGATTATATCACTATTAAATCTCGCAAAGTATCCCAGACTCAACGCGCATTTTCATTGGTCGATAGGGTCCGCATGCATGACGAGGGAGATTTCTAAAAGGCATGCCATAAGACCCCGCATTCGGGCAACCGTTTTCAGTGGTCTTCGAATTGTAGGGACTCACAACAGCTACTCGCAAATGCGAGTAAATGCACCAAATATTCGACGACCACTGAAACGCAGATGGCTATTCATTGTAAAAGGCTCATAAAAGTCATACAAAGTTTTAGGACCTTTTAAGGCCTAATTTTTCTGCTAGACCCAGATGTCTTTGCGACTTACGATTTGTATAATGATTGGCAGATTAAAAATTATCCTGTTTCGATACTGGTTATATACTATATATGTTTCAAATTTCATTCAAAACCATTCAGCCATATTTTTATACGTATACGTTTTTTTTTACATTATTAATTTTCACAGATTCAAACAATATGAAAATATGATCTTTCGACAACTCAATGTATAACAGAGAATTGCGGATAAAAAGTGGTTTACAGTATATATAATTGTTTCACAATAAAATGGCTTTTAGCAAAAAGTGATTCAGCTGTGTACACATATGCATAAAGAGGAACAGTACACTACTGACAGCATTGCTGGCTCCCACGTTTGGGGAACTTCGATAGGCTTTATGACCACTTACTTAAAAGACACCCACAGCCAGCTCAGTCTTAATAGAGTTTATTAACTTCAAATAGGGTCTTACGGAGGTTTTGGTTCGCGTCTCATGTGTGGGCATTGCCTAAGTTAAGGGCTGTACCTAAAACCAAATGTTTAGTTGGAGTCTTTATCCGCGTAAATGGCGTCTCATGTAATCAAAACGTTTTTTCATATCTAAGGAAGCCCTTTACTATCGACCACAGGTATGTGGTATTATTACTTACTTTTGTTTTACTAAATCTGTATGCCTATGCCCAAATATGTAAAACAGGCGTGGAAATTAAGAAGATAGTTTGTAACACCACATCTATAAGGGGTAGTAATAAGAAACTGCTTATATTTTAGTAAAAGTAGTCATGAAAATAAAAAGGAATGTTCAACAAGGGTAATCGTATTGCGTTAATTTACATGTAAAGGAATAGGTATATTTTTGGGACAATTTTATTGCCTACTTTTTCCACAGTTAACTAACGAGCTCTAACGCCACTGATTTGTCATGTGTTATTGAGGATTTTTTATGTCTCGCGTCTCCAGCAGCAGCTAGAACCATCAAGTGATACCTAAATATAGCATTTGGTGACAATACACTGTTGTTGTGCTGTGTGTGTAACGGTTTTGCCTGCTAAAAGTATTTTCAGAATGGCACCTAAAACCTAAAATAAATTCTCAAGATATCCATACAAAGTAGAAGATTGGTAAAATTCAAACAAGCCTATTTAAACTTTTAATAAAAAAAGCCTACTATGAATGCCTAAAATTAGCGACTGGGCTACCCCGGATATTCACGAGAAAAGACGCCGTCTCTACGACTTGTACGATTCGAGAACTATTGATAAGAGGCCGGAATTTCTAGAGTATGTTAAGAACTACTCGAAATCTTTTAAGTTAATGTGTGTCGCCGCTAAAGCCGATTACTTGTCAAGAAAGATTCAGAACTCCAAGGATAAGGTTAAAACTGTATGGCAAGTTATCAACACTGAAACTGGGAAACGCAAGATAAGAGATCCGCACTACAGCCTACGAATTGATGATACTTTAGTAAGTTCTGACCACGAAGTAGCGGATCATTTTGAGCGGTTCTTTTCTAACGTACCCGTTGAGACCACGAAGTCTTTAAACTCATCACCAGATGTCGCTGAATCGTTATTGAAAGCAAATGTAACGGAATGTACAGAAATCTTTAGATTCAGTCACGTGACCCCACTTATTCTTATAAAAGCGTTTAAATTGTTGAACTTAAAGAAAACTGAAGATCTTTGGGGCCTTTCAGTCAAAGTATTACATTCCATTGTAGAATCAATTGCACCTTTCTTAGCTAATATTTTCAATAAATGTATTGATACTGGAGTATTTCCTGACCTCATGAAACACAGTAAAATTATCCCGTTGTTTAAATCAGGAACGAAAACTGACCCTACCAACTTCAGGCCAATATCAATACTACCGGCACTAAGCAAAGTTTTTGAGAAGCTTATTCTCCATCAGCTTATGTCCCACTTTAGTTGCAATAAACTGCTCAATACCAACCAGTTCGGATTCACTAAGGGTCGCTCTACCACTGATGCCGGTGTGGTACTAATTAAACATATTTTTGATGCCTGGGAAGAGGCTCAAGATGCTATTGGAGTGTTCTGTGATTTATCAAAGGCATTTGATTGCGTTGATCACGAGAACTTAATCAGAAAGTTGAAACATTATGGAATTAAAAACGGTGCTCTTGATCTTGTGACATCGTATCTCTCGGAGAGAACACAACGAGTAGTCATCAATGGGACCCAATCAGCAGGGACAACTGTTGCTCTTAGTGTTCCCCAAGGCTCGATTCTGGGTCCGTTTCTGTTTCTGATTTACATCAATGACCTACCAAATATGTTGCAAGATAAACATGATATAGTGTTATTCGCAGACGACACGTCGCTTATCTTCAAGGTAGACAGGAAAGAGGAAAACTTCGATGATATTAATGATGCACTCAACACTGTTGTGAAATGGTTTACAGCAAATAATTTACTGCTAAATTCCAAGAAAACAAAGTGTATCAGATTCACTTTACCTAATGTCAAGCAGGTAAACAATACCAAGATCAAATTAAAGGGTGATGAACTGGAAATTGAAGATAGAACAGTGTTTTTAGGTATCACCTTGGACTCAAAACTACAATGGCAGGCACATATCACCGCCCTAGCCGGAAAACTTAGTTCGGCAGCCTATGCAGTAAGACGCATAAGACAGTTAACAAACGTTGAGACCGCCAGGCTGGTGTACTACAGTTACTTCCACAGTGTTATGTCCTACGGAATCCTGTTGTGGGGGAAAGCAGCTGATATTCAGACCATATTCGTGCTACAGAAACGCGCTGTACGCTCCATATACGAACTAAAAGCTCGAGAATCTCTCAGGGACAAATTTAAGGAGGCAAACATTCTTACTGTAGCATGCCAATACATTCTTGAGAATATCATGTATGTGCGAAAAAACCTTCACGAGTTCAAACTCAACAGCGATATCCACGACTACAACACCAGAAGTAAAAACAAGATCGCAGTGAAGGCCAGTCGTCTCCGCAAGGTTAGCACGTCGTTCGTGGGGAACTGCATACGTTTTCATAATAAAATACCCACCGAAATTGTTAATTTACCGTTCAGTCAATTTAAGTCTCATGTTCAAAGTAATTTGCTAAGCAAGGCGTATTATACTGTCAACGATTTCTTAAACGACAAAAATGCCTTTAAGCCAGTAGTAGGCTAATTCTATTAGGAATATACCTAAATACACATTATAAGTACCTACCTGAAATAATTGTTCCATTTTATGTAAGAAGAGAGCACGTAATGCTGTTTCTCGCCGAGCAAGTCGCTTATTAATCTTTGCTTTTTAACATTGTCCGGTGGCTTGAATATGTCATGCTCGCTTAAAGGGCTTTGCTTACGGTGGCGTCGTTGATCGGGTCGCCACCTTCCCTAACATATGGTTGAGGGAGGCGATGGCTGAGATATGCGTCATACTCGTGATCGGGTGCTGTTTGTGGAGTCCGGACTGTTCATGCTTGCAAGGGCATAGTACCCAACTTCTTAAATACTAGTGTTATTTTATTATTATCGTATTGACGAGAGACATCATTCCGATCTTGACACGTTTTATTGTTATTGACCATGTACATCACTGACAATATTACATTAATATTCCTTTTTTTTATTGTTTTGTTTTGACGCTTAGAGACCGTATACATCTCTACGAACATTGAATAATTATTGATTGTATTTGGACGCTCAGAGACCTTATACATCTCTGGAATACTGAATTAATATCATTAACTTTCTGTTAATGCACAGACCTTATTCTAATCGAATGTAATGGTCGTATTTTCTTTTGTTTTCATTTACTTTGTGACATTTAGTGTGTTGTTATATCAGTCGTTAATGTGCAAATTTTAAATTATTGTTGTGTTAGATTATAATCTTTTATTGTAAGATTATTATTTTTATTGTAAACTACCGTTTGACATGTAAAAGTGCCCTTGTGGCCTATTTGCAGAATAAATAATTTGTATTTGTATTTGTATTTGTATTTGCCTACACTGAATGATTATTTAACGGATTGTGAACTCTAACAATATCAGAACCTGAGTGGTTAGTACTTGCCTACCAATGTTTATAATCTGGTTTCAGATCTAAGTTTTCAACGAAAATCTCTCGGGACGCATCAAGAGAAATGTTGAATTCTAGAGACCTCGGCAGAATTAATGAAAACAAAGCACACTCTTAATCAAATCTTGTTTCAAACGGTAAAAAAATAAATATAAACATCGTTTAGCCCAGGATAATATTAGATTAATTTTATGGTACTGATATGCTTGGTTCGTTACGCTAATTCAAATACGTTAGGGGTTGGCGCGGTCGACAAATTCCAATTTAATTCGTTTAGAGCCTTGATATAGTCATAAGGAAATGACTGCATTTTCTAAATACCCAATAAATTGGATTGGACTTAGGACATACGAGAAGGACTCCAAAAGGAGATTGAGTTAGTTAGTCTGACTGAGTCATTAAAAAACCAGTTTCAAACTCACGTTAAAGAAACGCTATTTATTCCCCATATATGTTTAATTTATAGTAGAATTAATTATTCCACATAAATGCAGTTCTGTTTTGAAAGATAGTAACAGTAAAAATTGGAAAGACTTGAAAGCTTTTGTATTCGTGTACCTATTAAAAAAGTTAAACGGAACATTTAAATCTAGACACCTTTTACACACTGTTTTAAACGTAAAAGTGTGTTATTTATAGCATGCTGTAACATCCTTTTACATTCATGCTACGTTTTTATTTAAGGAAATATGAAAAGGAAGACAAAACTTTAGAACACAATGGAATGTAGACTACCTACTTGATTTCACGCTGCATTTTAAATGCACGTTTACTTGGGGAATCATTTTGGTATCCAGTATCGAGATAAATACGTGTGGAGAGGTTACTTAAAAGACAGGTATGTGTACGGAGTTGGACGTATTAACTTATTTGTAGGTATTTTTTAGGGTTCCATAGACAAAACGGCATAAACGGAACCCTTAGGCCGCGGACTGGACGGCAGCGGGCAGCGGGGCGACGAGCGGCAGTTCATAAATTCGAGCGACTTCAGGGGCTCCTAGCTCCCAATGACCTTCGATCTGTAACTGTCCGTCTGTCATATTAACAATAATGAGGTTTCCCGAAATAGTATCCCATGTTTACTTCAAAACACACAGTTTTTGAGATATACTTATGTACAACCAAACCAGTTTTTTGGAGGTAACTTTAGTGAAAATGAGTCAAAAATAAAAATTTCTCGTGGGTTTTTAGACACATCAATAAGGAACAGTTGTATGTACATAGATTTCATATATAAAAGTGCATAAACAACATACTAATATCAAAATAAGAGCTTTTTTGGACAAAAAATAAATGAGTCATACACAAAACAAAAACAAAATTCGTCTCTCCTGTGGTCAATAATTAAGAGCTGACGTGCATATAAGTAATGATTTTATCGAATAGTAATATAGAAGGGGAGACTCCGTTTATGCGGATTAAGAGTCCAAACAAAAGTTAGGCTTTCTTTGATATTGTCCACAGGAAAGACGCGAACCTAAATCTGTGTATGACTCAAATATTCCTCATTTTCAAAAAAAAACTCTCGTGCAAATGTAGATAAGGCATTGAAGAACCGATAAGCGTTCGTGCCATAAAAATGTATATAGTTTTGACGGAGGTATGTAGCGGCTGTATAGTTGTGTAATCTAACGACAAAACCCTTTAACTTATTTAGTAATGTGGACTAACTAGGAAAAGGCACGGAACCCTTAATTATACGTGATCCGACACGCCCTGAGTTTTGATTTTGGTTGCTAAATTCGAGATATTGAGTGCCAATCAATCTGTATTTACTCTAAGGCCAAAACCACATGCACTATGCAAAAAAAATACACAATTAAAAAAAATCATTTAAGAGCCCTGCGCTTCATGATTTTTTCGACACATCCATAATCACTGATGCACGCAAGTCCACTTGCGGCGGTTAATTTGGTGGCCGATCGGCGTTTCGGAACAGATATCCCAGAGTTCTTCGTTGGAGATCTTTTCGGGCCAGTAAATAGTTTTATATGCGTAACACAATGCCTAAACTATTGACCATAGGAAAACGACTTTTATTTTACTACCGGCTAACTGTGTATAAAATGTAATAACAGTGTAATAATGAACCCCTTTATCAAGGGCTCAGTCAGACAAGGGATAAGTTAAAGAGTTGTCAATTCTATCGCATTATCCATTGTAAATGTAACTGTCACTTATTTCCTTATGCATCTTTCATAGTTTGTAGACACGATGTAGATTAGCTTTTCGTAACTAGATCAAGAATGTGGCCAATCCCAACACCTATATGATAGGAGTATGATATCGCAATAGATTTCATTGGCCATGTTAAAAACATGTCACGTCAAGTTTTGAGTGATTTATGGTTATAAATGCAGTGCACATATGTCCGAATGATATATGTGACAAATAGTTTTAAGTATTACATGAAGCAGTGTCCATTCCGGGCTTCACAGATATGTTGCGTGATATTTTTTTGCCTATTACGTATCATAACGTAATGTTTAAGATAAGATGCCTACATGCAAGAGCTACGTTTAGAGGCTAAGTTGAGCACGAGATTAGACTATATTCAGATATCCCCTCGAGAAACGGAGCACAATATGTAGGTCCTGGACTTGCCAGCCGAATTGTTATTTTTTATACTAATAATAATATTAATTTGACTTTTAAACTCAGCAAATAGTTAACAGAAAATACATGTATAGTTAAAATTATTTAAACTAAGCTCATGAATGGCCATTGTCCTGAGCTCATGAATAGCCTTTGTTTGCGGTCGACACTTGCAAATACAATGCACATTTTATGTGGCGCTAACCTTTTTCTTGCAAAAAATGGCACGCGTCCGACCACAGTCGTATTGTTAGACTTGAATGCTATTGTTCTGAATATAAGAAGTCAGTGGTCTTCTGCCGCAAACAAAGGCTATTCATGAGCTCAGGACAATGGCCATTCATGAGCTTAGTTTAAATAATTTTAACTATACCTAATATTTTATTCGCTTGGCGCTGATACTTTTTATAGTACCTAATATCTGTGCCACATAATATTTGTTTAATGTCATATTTGAAAAATCTACGTCTATTTAGGGTTTAAGTTCTCCTCCCAAATTAAGAGTTTTCCGTGTATATGGTAAAAATAACTAGTTATAATACCTACCCGGTACGGCAGAAGAAACAACCAAACATATTCTACTGGACTGTAAGCAGGTAGAAGTATACAGGAAAAAACACCTAGGGTCTCCGGACACACTAAAGGACGCAGTCAGCAATACCAAGGCACTCACAAACTTTCTGGAGGAACTGGGGTGGTTAGAGTAGCGCTACCCCACCGATTCACGCAAAATAGGCACACTGGATGTCGACTTGCGGAAAACGCCCAGTAAAACTAACTAACTAACTAACTAACCTACCCGGTACAGAATGTTCACAAAATTCCTAGTTACAATAAAGCTGGGTGCACAATGACACAATAGCAATCATTTTAACAGACTTTTTTAAATATATTTTTTAATGTTTGTTACATCAGAATTCAACCGATTCGTAGAATTTTATTTTTGTTTGTAAATTATATGCTTCGTTGATCCTGAGATTGGTACCGTTCTTTTCGAAAATCCAGTTGTATGATGAGATCCATGAGGAAATTGATGGAACTGTAGTAATTTTGGGATTTTCTATTATAACTCGTGTATTTACATCCGGAAATCACAAATGTGGTGAAATTGAAGTGATGATGAAAATAACAGATGTCTCCTGAAACTCCCCAATGATTTAAGTACTTAAATCTATAAAAGTACATCACAAATTCTGATATGATGTCTATGAAATAGCAACTATAGTGTCAAATATCTCAGAGTCGCCCTTCTTGATGAATCAACAAAACTCCTCAAATATTATCGACCCACATACAGCGATTTGGTTTTTTCCTGTATAATCAATGTTCATGTGGTAAAGTGGAAAGAAAATGTGGAAATTTTCATCTGGCTTGGCATAGTACTGAATCGAAGTAAACTATATTCAGTTTAATTCCTCTATTTTGTGGAAGTGTGTAGAGGGTTAAAACTGTTAAAAGCAATCGGAAGAAAAACAAAAACAGCCACAACATTTTCACTAAAAGCGAAATTCCAGCGTTTTGTCCTAAATATCTTTTATAAAATTCAACCTTAATATTTTGTTGATGCATTACATAATAGAGCAATTAGCATGTTGTTTTCGTTTTTACTCGTACCTACTTACTACATTTTTTTGGGTTTTACTGTCAAAAATTTAGTTTGCTCAATGGACCCCAGCTTTTAACGCAGACCACTTCGCTGGATAACCCGTAACACTCTCACCTCTTTATGATAATGTAGTCTCCGCCACTTTACCTTCGCTCTTGACCTCGTTCCAGTTTTATAACCCGTGTCCATAGGGCTGGTGGGTTTACGACTGTGAAGGAATTTTCATAAGTTTGAACGATCTAGGCTAGGGATCCAATTCTTGGTCTTTGTTGAATTCGATCCGACATTCCATAAAAGTAGCGTTGACTTTATTTATGATATTAAGGACTGTAAGATGTGAATAAGTCCTCCTAAATATTTTGGGTTTTTGCATTTACATACTTTGGCATTCGATAGAGATTTCCATGTCGAAATAAAAAGTTACGTCGACTCGATTTCACCCAATTCCGGAGGACTGTATAAGTTTCGTCTCAGAGTTTATATACACGGTAAAAAGTAGCTATGCTGCTATCGTCCTATTGTAGAAGTTTACATACTTGCGTTGCAGTTAATTATGTAAATTTTTAAGTTATTTGTTACCTCACAACGCAGAGCGTTAGCAAAAAATATGTCAATAAAAATAAGCAAAAAAAAATTTGTTAAGAATTCAAAATTATCTTATTCTTTGGAAGTTAGGATGTTTGTCAATCAATCACGCAATAACGGCTTAACGGACTAGGATGAAATTCGTCACGAAAACAATTTATAACCTTAATTTAAACGGTATACAATCTTTATCTTGAAAACATTCCCCGAAAGAGATTAAATTGGGGATAGTAGTTGATTTGGGTGAGAACAATAACAAGTAAAAAACCAGTTTGGACATAACATAGGTTTCAAGTTGTTGTTACAACTTATACACTGTATTTGAAGTATTTTTATATTGAACTCCTTTCTTAAACCATTCATAATAGGAATTGTTGAAGTATTAAGTAAGTACCTGAAATTATAAGTCGTTGACAACAGTTCCTAGGACGGAAGACCGCAATGAAAATAACCTATAATTTATAAAAATAACTATTAAAAGATCTAGTAAAACTGGAATTTAAGATTCAAGCTAAGATATAAAGAACCGCTAGGATAGCTGCAGGGCGAACCATTTGTGCGTAAACAATTTTCATAGAAAAATCATAGTGATCTTTTTGTGATTGCATTTTTTCAAGGAACCTGTTCTTACGCGAATTCCGTAAAAGGCGTAATTGCTCTTTGTGTCGATGGGAAATTATGTAATTTCCTATATAATTAGTTATGACACCTAAACATCGTTTAGACACAAACATGTGTTCTTTGTAGCGTAAGGTTATAGGAATGAAATCATACCTATTAGAAGTCATATGCAGATTTAACTCTGCTACTTTATACCTAAAGTGAATGTTGTCTGGATAAGTTTGTATTTATCAAATTAGGAGTAGTATCAAGCTAGGACAAGATGGTTATTCACACTGCTTACCGAGTGCATCCTCAGAACAAATCAGTGTAAGTCTGGTGGAGGTCAGAGTTTCTAGCCAAAATGAATGCGAAAATCTTTTCAACGGTAATAAAATAGCCTTTCTGGTCCAGTAGTTTGATTTAACTTAGTGAAGTATAACTGTTCTGTTTTTGTCATTCCTCGTGCGCTAAGTCTAACCTCGTTCGTTGGGTCTTAAGTCTTAACCTACCAATACTAGCTATGTGAACTGTAGACCACGCGAGTCTGTATTGTTTTTATAAAAAAATCCAATTGAAAAGTTCCTAATAACGGATTATACAAAATATCCATAGGTACAGTCACGAGCTTTAATTTAGGACTCGCCTAAAGCTGAATATCGTGTAGCAAACTTACGCTATTTAGAGCTAATATTTTAACGCAATGTCAATGTCATAATATTTACCATCGATAACTTTACGTTTCTAGGGGCAACCGTGCAATTACGTCAACTGGAGCGAGGGCAAACGATCATTTTCGATGTTTTCCGATTAATTGTTACTTGGGTAAGCGGGATTTTGGTCCTGTCTTCTATCTGTTTTCTTCACTGACACTGACACGACATATGTTCGTGATAGAAAACCGTAGTGATTGCGTTTGGCAAAGAGGTTATAATTTCAAGGGTCGATTCGATAAGACATTATATGTCTTAACTTGACATCCGTCAGTATCAAACTAAAATTTCGACCTTATTGCACTATAAATGTTCTAACAACATTTAATGGAAATGGTTCCCAAATTAAAGCTCGTGACTGTACATATCGAACCAGCTCACAAAAATTCACGAGAATCGGTTGAGAAATGTGACCTGTAGGGGAGAACAGCCGGACAGCCGGTCATACGAAAGATTTTTTGCGCAAGCTGAAACGGGGAACTTTTCCTAAAACGCCCTTGGGTCCTGCCACGCACGAATCTGTTTATAGCCGTGCAATATCAAGGCGCCGGCGTTTGCGTGAGCGGTGCACAATGGAATGTAGACTACCTACTTGATTTCACGCTGCATTTTAAATGCACGTTTATTTGGGGAATCATTTTGGTATCTAGTTTCGATATAAATAAGTGTGGAGAGGTTACGGAAAAGACAGGTACGTGTACGGAGTTGGACGTATTAACTTATTTGTTTTTTTTAGGGTTCCATAGACAAAATGGCATAGACGGAACCCTTAGGCAGCGGGGCGATGAGCGGCGGTTCATAAATTCGAGCGACTTCAGGGGCTCCTAGCTCCCAATGAACTTCGATCTGTAACTGTCCGTCTGTCGTATTAACAATAACGAGGTTTCCCGAAATAGAATCCCATATTTACTTCAAAACTCTCAGTTTTTGAGATATATGGCACCAAACTTTGGCAATTTTAAGCCAACAAACCAGTTTTTTAGAGGTAACTTTAGTGAAAATGAGTTAAAAATAAAAATCTCTCGTGGATTTTTAGAAACATCAATAAGGAACAGTTGTATGTATATTTCATATATAAAAGTGCATAAACAACATAATATCGAAAACAGAGCTTTTTTGGACAAAAAATAAATATTCCTCATTTTAAACAAAAAAATCTCTCGTGCGAAAAATGTAGACAAGGCATTGAAGAACCGATAAGCGTTCGTGCCATAAAAATATATATAGTTATGACGGAGGTATGTAGCGGCTGTAGGTATAGTTGTGTAATCTAACGACAAATCCTTTAACTTATTTAGTAATGTGGGCTAACTAGGAAAAGGCACGGAACCCTTAATTATACGTGATCCGACACGCACTGAGTTTTGATTTTGGTTGCTAAATTCGAGATATTGAGTGCCAATCAATCTGTATTTACTCTAAGGCCAAGGCCACTTGCACTATGCAAAAAAAATACACAATAAAAAAATGACATTTAAGAGCCCTTATATATACGCTTAATGATTTTTTCGACACATCCCTAATCGCTGATGCACGGCCGCGATTTCTAATTCCTGTAATTCCGATTTTAAAAGATAGAATCATGATATGATCTCTTGATATGTCTCCTTCTGTCAATTATCGCGGATGGAATCACGGCCTTGTGCAGAATTGCCAATGACACTATGTGAGAATAAACTAACTTGAACTGGGTTGCAATTCCATTCATCTAAATGAGGGATACTGGACTGGTTTGGGCTCATCAGCTGGTGCCACTAGTGAATAAGGATTTCTAACGTTCGTGCTCAAATTAAGTAGGTATTATTACTGCGACCTCTGATTATAGTTTTAATAACTACCCCCTTATTTATACGACATAAATTCCTCTGCTTAATAAAATGTGCTTTGTCCCTTTCTGACGACCGCAAATTTCAAAGGTCAAAACAAAAAGCCAAAAATTTGGCTTGTAGAACATTAATAATTAAGGCCGTAAATTTGTAACGGGATAATAGATCTACTCACACAGTACGCTCAATAAAGCCTGTGCTATGGAAAGTTGTCGTAACATTTATACGTTTTATTCAGTAGTAATTTGCCAGTTTAGACGGAGCCCCGCTGTGCGGGGTTTCCTATTTCTGGGCGGTATACCCTTCGGGCAACTGAAGCAGAGCTAGACTAGACTAACCTAAACTACTAGTTGTCTTTGGGTAATGCGTTCCAAAGAATTGTCAATTTGATCTCAGTTCACAATTTCACGTTCATACATACTAAGTAACCTAAAATAATGCATTAAATTGTAAATAGTTTTGGCAGTTCACAAATATGGGACAGTTTGTAATATCGCGATTAAGATTATCAAGCGGCGGTGTTCACAATCTACCGGTGACATATACATATAATACTCAAATATTTACCCTTACACTGCAACGCCTAAAGCGTCAAAATAGTAGTAGTCTTCGTGTTTTATTATGCATAATAATAAAATTATGAATTAGTGTTGCGTTGGTCTACGTATTCTGATAAAAGAACCGAAAGTGACAAGTAATCAGTAGCTTTGTGAGCTACAAAACTCGCAAGCCTGTCTATTTTTATTTATTTTTTCATTTCGAAAAACCTAATCGGCTATAAGAACTTCTATGTTATCATTATTAAACCTACTAAAAAAAAACACGAGAATTGCTGTTGAGAAATGCCGCCTGTAAAAGAGAACAGCTGGTCAGACGCCGGACATACAAAATATTTTTTGCCGAAGCTGAAATGGAGAACTTCGTTCGCTTCGCTCGCTCGTTCAATTAAAGTAGGTGATCTTGATTGACGATGATTGAAGTCAGCTTACAAATTAATGATTGAAATGTTACAATTAAGAAAGAACAGAGTAACAGTCCTGAACCCATAAAATATTTGAAGCCGGTCAAAGATAATTCAGTCAACTTCTCCGTACAGATAACACCCATTGATCCTTTATAGGGAACAAAACAATTCATGCAAACATTTTAATTTGAAAAAAAAACTATCGTAATAGACACCATAAAATTAGCAAGCAAGCAATTTCGTCATTGACAGGCTTGTCATATAAAACGTGTATCTACACAAGTAGTACCTGCAAAACCTCAGGAATCCAGTGAGACCAGCTGCAAATCTAAATACCTATTTGTTTCATGTATCAGCCAGTATATGAATGTAAACCTTATTTTTGAAACCATTAAGAAGTTATTCACTTGTTGTTGTTGGCCAATATTCTACGTATCGGATGACTGAGACACAGTTAAAATGTAATCACCCGTATTTCAAGTTTATAATAGTGACAGAATCGGTATAAGCAGGCACCGTGCAGTTTTTAGTGGTTAGTGGTCCACTTATTACAATATAAGGTTTCCAATTGGCAATTGAAAGTCTTGCTTTTATTTCCTTGTTTTTTTTTGTTGTTTTAAGGTCCTCGTATCGTACCTACTTTACGCGAAATGTTCATACATGCCCAATTGGAAATATTACATCAAAATAAGACTATTTTGTGGCTGAACGTCGATACAGGGACATCCCAAAATAGTCCGAAATGAGTCAATGATAATGATAACCATCGGATGGTTTCTAGACGTTGCGAGTTCGGCAAACCTGTGCTGTACACGCTGTTCCAACGGTGAACCAGGAATTTTCTGCCGGTAAAAAAGGGTGTACCTACTACCTACTGCTAAGTTTCTACTAGTACTCCACAAATGTGCTCAAAAATATTACACTGCCTCTTTAGCAATGGGCGTAAAGACGTTGAAAACTCTCTTCGGCTCTTCTCGGCATCGTTCTAGTGATGTGACTTATTCAATAATAAAAAATTAACTCCCTGTGTTGAGCCATTGAGGCAAATGCAAGTTGGGTTGCCCCAAACATGAACGAGATGATATTCCGCTGTATATACTCTACTAGATTTAAAGTTAAAATACTGGTTGTTTTCTACATCACCTCTGACGCGACATGTCGAATGACAAACTAGTTTGATTTATACGTCCATTGTAAGGTTTGATGGTGGAATAAGGTCAGCGATGCTATGGGACGCAATTACAGTGCTTTATAAACATGAGACAAGAGACTCTTGAAAAACTTGCGTAATTTATATCCTTGTTCACTTTTGCAAGCTAGTTCTTTCGGAAATTCATTCAGCACATCTTAACATCAATTTACGATAAGGTTGCTGCAGTTTTTACTCAACTATCATTGCACATGCGACTAAAGCTGATACGCAATGCTTTTATAAAATAATAAATACCTAGTAAGTACACACCTTACTAGCCGTTAAAGAATTCCTACTAAGTTCAGATCAACTTGATGGTACTAAATTATTGTTTTTCCGAATACCTAATGAAAGTGAGTAAGATCGACTTACTACATTTAATTACATAAAGCCCTATTTATTGTAGTAAAAAGATGTAAGTAGGTATAGAACTATGGATATAGTGATAAATAAATTAGTTCACCTTGACACTAAGTTTGTCGCATTTGTCAACCCGGTACTTACTGTAAAACTTTGCTTTTAGAAACACAAAAATGTTTATCTTCCGGGGCTATTCACACTGATAATAGGCATGATGACAGTAATTGAAAATTACTAAAATATGGTATTTTCTTAGTGTTATTTTTAATAAGAAAAACGCTCATATTTTTTCATTAAGTAAGAGATTATTATTTATTTTGATAAAATTAAACTGAAAAATACGGACGCCCGCCATGATATATTAAACACCAATCCGAGCGCATGACGTTACACTTGTAAATACAAATACCCTTAACGGCCATTACCACAGATTACAGAGAAAGGCAGATAGGCCCTAACAAATTGAACGTTTTCTATACATCCGATCTCTTCTCACCTACGTAGTGAACGACTAGTAAGACAGGGATAGAACCATGTTATCTGACAGGTCTTCATACGTCATTGTCTCCGCTTTGTCGCTCGCACGACCGCGCAAAACTTGTAAACCTTTGAATTCATGTTCATTCAATGAGCAATCGAGCATCTATGTAGCAAAAGTCAAAATCAAAGGTCTGCGTTCTGTTTATACAAACGTGACGTCTTACAAACTTGGGATGCCATGACACTGACAAGCGTTTTAGCGCCAATTTGAAATTTAAAAACTAGGATGCATTTTTTTCCTGTTATTTTCTCTAGAAAAATTTTATTCGTTGTACATAATAAATGTTTCTAAACATTATAGAACAGTTTTATAAACGTGTCATCATGCCTATTATACCGAATGTATCTACAGCACAATATGTCCATCCACATTGAAAAAAATGGGTTTCGAATTGAAAAATCTGGGGGCACGGCAGTGCCCCCGACAAGTCGAGCGCGAAGCAAACACTGCCGTACCATCCTTTACTGGAACCATTTCGCCGCATTTTCAGGCCCCTATTTGAGAACCTCTGGATAAGACCAGAACGCAGAAATTTTCGTCATCCAGTAAGCTATAATCACATACTTAAAATCCAAAATTTCAAGTCTGAATGTCATTTAGTTCCGAAGTTAAGCGAAAGCAAAGTTTCGCAATTATGACACTCACTCATTCACTCACTCATGATCATCAAATAGAACTAGTACTTCCCATAAACTCAGAGAGCTGAAATTTGGTACAGAGTTGGGGCTTAATGGCCACATAAAGGGAAAACTATAAAAACTAGGATAATCGAAGATCTGGAGTACCTGGTGACCCTGATTAGAAAACACAAGAGCCCAACCAAACTATTACAGATAAATCTATACCGCCTTTACAAAAAATATTCAACTTGGTGGGCCGCTTCATTTGATGTCAAAAATCGACGGTCTGAAGTATCGGATGAAGAACCCTCAGCTGGTCTCAGCTGTATTAGAGATATGGTAATGCCCCCTTCTACTATTGGTATATACAAAAATCGATTGTCATTGCAAAAATCCAGCGTAGTGGGACACATGTTCTAATTTAAATTTAATCTACCCTATAGCGTCCCACTGCTGGACGAATGCCTCCCCTTCTGCTTTTAAAACGCATATAAATAAAATTAAAGGAAAACTCCGGATAAGACTAGACTGGCTTTTATACTTATACTTACAAGTTTACAAGAAGAAATAGTCGAACGATTAAGTAACTTTATTTATATAAAGCGATTAGGGGGGATTATTTGCATTTCATTGATTTCGCTTATTATTTCGTGAGGTTTGCTAAGGTTAATTAGCATTTTTAGCACTGGTATCACTGCCGTAATACATCGGGGTTGTTCATCTTTGGGTTGCTTACAATTTTTTTCTTAATGAGAATCGCAAATAATATCGGTACCTGGATTTTTATTTTATTTGACGTCTGTCTTGTCACTCACCTCACTCGGCTTCTAAAATCTGTTACGAACGTTTGAGTGCACTTCCTGTGACTGTTTTTCAGTGCTATTCTTTTTCATTGTTGTTACGTTTTTCGTTGTTGTAACGTTATTACTGTTGTTAAGTTCTTTAGTATTATTTGTCATTTGTGGTGGTTCGTTGTGGTGGCAAGATCGACCCCGGTCCGAGTACCTCTCGGTTCGGCGTCGGTCTTCTAATAGACTCTTGTTTGCAATATTCTTACGCCCGTGTTGTACACAATGTTTTTATCATATTTGCGAGGAAATAAACACATTATAGATGAAATTAATAAAAATCGTAATAAAAACTGCAACATGTCAGTCGTCCATTTTGTTGAATTTGACGTGAGGCGCGTATGGCAAAGACCCTTCGATATACAGCCACGATTTAAAAATACTTAAAAACATTATACATTCGTGCAAATGTGATGAAAAATACATTTGTAATAAATACTAAACATTAAATTGCAGTCAAATTTAATATTAAGATATGTTTTATACGTATTAAAAGTTGGTTGTAGCGTACTTTTGAAGATGTAAAATACACCTTGGCTGATTGGAAACAACCTCAGTCCGAAGTGAAGTACGAGTGGGTTCTATATTTATAAAACTAAACTTAACTTAACTTATTTTCGTGTAGATATTTATCGTTTTTCCGTTCTTTTATAAAAAAAAAACCTCGAAGACGAAAGCGGGAGCTTGGCTCCCGCTTCCGTCTTCTAACCGATCTGCGATTCGAGTCGGTTTTGCCCCTAAGTCCCTGTTCAAAGGGTGGGCATCAAATTAACTTTCCTCTGAGATCAAGATCAACCAATGCCAAAATAGTGGTGTAGGTGTAGGCTGTAGAGAACAGGGGCTTAGTAGCAAAACTGACTCGGATCACGGATAGGTTAGAAGACGGAAGCGGGAGCCTTGCTCCCGCTTTCGTCTTCTTTGTTTTTTTTTTATAAAAGAGCGGAAAAAACCAACAATATATAAGGCGATTGCGGAACAAAGAGACGCTGAATAAAGCTACGAGTAAAAAAGCGACAAGGAAATTGATCGATCGCGGAAAAATGCGACTCGGGAAAACCGCGAGCAATGAAAATAACTTGGTTAAAATGGTAGCCAAATAATTAAAACGACTGCAAAATTTACGATCGCGGAAAAATGCGATCCGAAATTTTGCTACAATGAAATAAGGATTTCGAGTAAAACATCTAACAAACCCTCCGGATATGTGACTTTGACAGTGACATAACTTTCTTTACATTTTTTCTGCCGAATTAATGATCAGGGTATTAATATTATCGGTATTTCTGATTTGTTGTCCAACTACTAAAGGTCGTTGAGTTTATTTGTGTTTGATTTCGCAAGATAATATCGTAAAAAATGACGATAATATTAAATGACGACGATGAACTTAGTGGCTACCAAGTAGTTGGTATGCCCAAAGACGGGTCTTGTGTCTTCCATTCTATATCTTTCTTGGTGTATAGTAGAACTGACTCAACTTGCAGTGTCAGATCTGCTATAGTTGCATACATTGCTGAACATTGGGACGAAATGCAAGTGTACACGTGTGATGCTGATGGAGACGTATACACTATACACGAGTGCGCAATCGTATGCGCGCGATATGATGAAACCCACTACTTACGGCTCATCTTCTGAGCTTATGGCTGCATACGTGTACAGAGAACAATTCCCAATCTGTGTGGCGTATGCCCTTACAATTCACAAGAGCCAAGGTCTAAGTCTAAAAAATGCCCTCATGGACTTTGGCACCTCCATATTCTCTTGTGGCCAAGCCTACGTGGCGCTTTCACGAGTAACCAATCTTCATGGGGTGCACCTCATAAATGTTGACTTCAAGAGTATAAAAGCTCAAACTTCAGCGATCACCGAATACAACCGGCTTAGGCGTAAATACCGCGCCGATCTTTCAGAAATTAAACCGTCTAAACCGTCTAAAAGAATAAATAATGACCGTGAATGGGCAATACGAAAAACTGTTGCTACTGGTACAAGAATCGGAACCAGAAAAAAAGAAAATAAAGATTTGTAATAATAAAAAAAACTACTCCTAAAAAGAAAAAAACTGTGTCAAATCAATAAGCCCACGTTTCTACAAAAAGAAGTGAAATCCCATCAAAAACATTCTGTAAAAAACTAGCCAAGTCTCGATGGACCTGCTTGTTTATCTCTAAAAAGTAATGAAATCTAGACAAAGTCGTGCCAAGTCTAAGGTTCCTTACTGCGATTTCTTTATTATTTATAGTTAATGTTGTGTGACTTGGCCGTTGACTTGTACCCACTAACGTATAAATAATGTTCAAATTATATATATGACTTGGCAATTACACAACTTTATTGCATTTAATAATAATATTAGTTATTATTATTATTATTGCATTTATGGATACCTAAAACTATGTAGAATTGTGTGATTGCCAAGTCACAAAATTTTAATTAGTTTGCAAATAAAGAATATCTCACAAATATAAAGGTGAATGTTCAACACATTTGTACACAGAGGATTACGTAGTATGAATGTTCGTTGAGAATATAATTTGAACATTATTTATACGTTAGTGGGTACAAGTCAACGGCCAAGTCACACAACATTAACTATAAATAATAAAGAAATCGCAGTAAGGAACCTTAGACTTGGCACGACTTTGTCTAGATTTCATTACTTTTTAGAGATAAACAAGCAGGTCCATCGAGACTTGGCTAGTTTTTTACAGAATGTTTTTGATGGGATTAAATTTATTACAAAGTAGGTTAATTCTTATTGTCCTCAATTAAATTTACTATAAGAGGGGTTAGTGACCTGGCCAAATAATACTGATTCACTGAATTCATTGAACAAGGGGTTAAATAATACTTATTCAAATCAATAAAAAAAATATAACGCTCTTGCGTAAAATGAGTATTGTAAAGAATAACCAGTGATGTTGTTGTTGTGAAAATTTGCGTTATGAGCCTGCTTAATTTTACCTTTGTAGTGTAGCTTCGTTAATTTTAATTATTCACGCCTATCACTCTAATGTAAGGATTGTCTGGGATTTATACTGCTAATCAAGCTATGGCGTGAGCGGTGATAGACAGGCTGTAGGTACTTTCTAGAATTACGCTCGCTCCGGGTTTTCACCGCTTTCCTTTGGCCGAAGGTCCGGATGTGCTGTGTGGTCGTTAAAGCAGACATAGCGCCTGTACTATGTCCAATAAAATTAACTAAGCTAGTAACTGGAATGGTAATTGAAAATGTTGATGACTGAAGTAACGACGCAATGGTTAAGTGTAATGTATGTACTCTTCATTTGTTTATCTCGCTCGCTAGTGTTAGGTCAATATGCTGTGTTCTTCGCAAGCGGACCGAAACCTGACGAAATTTCTATTAAAATGGGTTTATTTGAGTTGAAAAATAACCAAAATATGGATTCTTTTATGAAAACACTGTCAAATTATCACCTAATAGCTTAAAAACAGTAACCATTTAATTGAATGTTATTCAGAACAAACCTCTTTATTTCCAGGGTCTCACCATGTCCAGTTGCTCTGGGCCCGGGATGTGCGGCGGGGCGCGCCGGCGGCCCCCGCCGCCGCCTGAGCCGGCTCTGTCCCTTGCTGCTGACCTGAGCGAGCTGAGCTTAGACCAAGGCTACCATACGTTGGCTGACTGTGGACCCCCAAGGAGAAGACGGGATAATACCCTCAGTGATGCTATTTGGCAGAAGATACTGTCGTATTTGGAGGTGAGTTTTGGATGTTTTTCTTGGGTTTTTCTGTCGCCCGAACTGGTCCCGTGTGTAGCTGCAGATTGAGCCAGTTGAGCTTAGACCAAGGCTAAACAAAAGTTACAAAGGTACTTTAGGCGAGGAGCACACGGAGCGATGCGGCGCTGCACGGCACTGTATGCTGCTCGCTTTACTCAAGATTTTTGCTGACTGAATTTTTATTTCACATTATCATTCATCGAACTGATCTCTCCCACCTATCCAAGGAGCGTCTAGCAAGTATACCTTAGGCGCCAGCTTAAGGGCTATTTGTTGACGCTCCAAAATTCCCAACCCTAACCCATCCATCACTTTATTTATTTTTTCTTCTATTTTTTTAAACATCTGTCAATGTGTCTCTCATCCCATTGTGCTTGTGTTACAAATTTAACAAATTTATTATATTTACTATGTGTATACGTTTGTATCGGCAGTATATTGTGTTGCGTTCTGTCGGTTACGTACGGTGCTGTCTGAAAATCAGCGCTGTA
Organism: Epinotia demarniana; assembly: GCA_945867215.1. NCBI lineage: Eukaryota > Metazoa > Arthropoda > Insecta > Lepidoptera > Tortricidae > Epinotia > Epinotia demarniana. The sequence goes on along the minus strand of OX244260.1, from coordinate 38,030,028 downwards.
GGTGTCTGTCTGACACTTCGGCATAATGCTGAGACAGCAACCGATTCACTGCCGCGAAGACACACAGTGTGTCAAATGTAATGTATTTCTACTTCCTTTGTCTCTGTGTGTCTTTTGTGTAGTGAATAAATGTCTTCTTTCTTTCTTTAAGTGGTTACACAAGTAACAAACTTAAACTCATCGATTGTCTAAAATATAAGATTTTAACTAAACACAGGTATGTAAATGAGAAGATATGGGAGAATCTCCCAAAAATATTATTCGTCCATTTCGAGTCTAACCGTCACCCCTCTAATTACAGGTGTCGGACCTCTGCCGCATGTCTCGTGTGTGCCGGCGTTGGGCGCGTCTCATCTCGCGTCTCACCGCCAGGCCAGAGGTGTGGAAGAAGATCCGAGCCGCTGGCCCGTTGGAGGTGGCTGCCCGGTGTGCTGGCGCGAGAGCAGGACCTTGTGTCAACGGGGTCAGGGAATGGCGGGCGAAGAATTCTGTTGTAAGTAAATTTAATGTATAGCCTTATTAACCATTCAGTAAAGTCCAAGTTGCCTAGTTGTTGGATGTAGAAGAGCCCCCGTGAGAATAGCAGCGATGCGAAACCTAGCTCGACTCATTGACGTTGCGAGGATTTATTTGATAAAATAGGATTTAATTCATCTCAATTCCCTGTGCACGGTACAGTGTAGACAGCGCAGGATAAATAACTAAAAATACTCGATCGCTCCCTATTCATCACCAAACGCCAAGCCCATACAAAACCATGAAGAAGTACACATTCCACGAGTATCAAAAATTTGATACACCGGCCTACCGATAAAAGTAAATGAAAATGTTGACCGCGCTGCCATCAGGTTGTCAATGCGGATGGTGCATTTATAATTGCTCCACCGGTCAAAGACGTCTTCGCTCTTCTGTTCTCCCTTCAACTTGCCACGGACTGCGTACTTTATCATAAGAAGTAAAACTTGTAATTTTTTCTAGTTAGGTAACCTAACCTATCCTACACGCCTAAACCAATGTTCTATTGAGATAGATTTGGTATCTTAACCATTTGTTGAATGTTACAGGTGACAGCTGCAGGGGCCCAGCTCCTTGCCGCCACGTTCAGGAATCTGACGCATTTAGCCGTCACCGGCTCGAGCAGTATGGATGCGCGGGCGCTGGCCCCGCTCATCACTGACCTGGTGGACTTGCGGCATATTGACCTTACCGGTAAACATTATTTGTTCTTTGAGATTGGCTTGGCTGGTTTTTATAGTTAGTGTCATCGCAGTTATACCTAGCTCAAAACAGGGGTTTGTTAGGGGTAGTGAGTCGCTCCAGATGTTCACGTTATGGGGACCTCATGTTTATAAATCTAAGAAAAAGAAAACAGTAAACTACAGCAGTTTAATAGTGTGTGATTTGTACAATGTGAATATTATTTTGTTTGAAAAAAATTATGTCTATTTCTAGTTCAAAATTCAGGAAGCACTTCATATCCGGAAAACGAAGGCTTCAAAATTTGTTGCTATTTATTTTGTTCATACAATTGACCTTCGGTCTTACGAAGGTCAATTGTATGAACAAAATAAATAGCAAGATAAGATAGTTGAACTAGATAATAATTACTCTCAAACTATTTTGGAATTATTTACCTACTTACTAGTGCTTTGTTAAATTTACAACTGTACGTATTTCTGATACAATGCGCAGCTTTCTAAAAATAATTCATTTAACTACTAGTCACTAAATGATTACCCTTAAACTACATAAGAACCCATATCTCCGCTGCCCTCGCTGACATCCGCAAAAAATACGTCATACTTTATTATATTTATTTAATCTTCGTTGCATAAAATATACGAACATACAAATAGCGAGCTTAATCCCAAACGGAATTCTCTACCAGCTAACTACAAAGCTAGCTTTAAAGACAGCACGCCATAAGGTTAATTTTGTGTAGATTTTTTTGTTGAATTGAATAGGACCCCTGATTTATAAGAATGTTTAGTGCATTCAATTACCAGCGAAAGGATACTTGAAAAATATTTGCACGACCGTGTCTCAGTGTGTAGGCAAGGTAATTGCGTGCACTTTAATTGTGTACTTAAGTAAAATACCCAGTCATTACAAAACAGGACACTAGCGGGAGCCTTCCTTCATATTTATTCTGCTGACCATAATTGCAACTTCGTCGGTATCCTAGTACGAACCCCAGTCACCGCTTGAATAGACGTGACAGCCATATTACAGAATGATACGGATGTACTTTCATCCAGTTTGCCACACCTCAAATATTTGTACCAATACAGGGTGAATCCTAAGTCGTGAACAGAAATATGTTTTTCTTACTGTTCAACCTTAGTTTAAACTTGTGGACGGCAACAGGCAAAAATATGTAACCGTTGTTTGTTAATTCGTTTGTTTTTTTACTGAGTCTCATAGTGACCCTGATTGCTACGTTAAACTGTCACTTTAAGCTACAGACCAAGTCTTGTCGAATAGGGTGACCATAAGGTTGATGTTTTTGCTATTTATTAGTACACTAGCTGTACCTGCGACTTCGTTTGCATGGTAATGTGGTGGGAGTTAACGAATTTCTTATTTTGGACATAGGACACATGCAGTTCTAATTTAACCTTTCAAGTAAAACGTTGAACAAACCTATTTTAGCTAAAATGCCGTTAAAATTCTTTTCTTTGATGTTTAAATAAGTAAGAAAGGGACAAAACTCGTTTTATGGGGTAATAGTTTAGTAGATGTTTGTGGCCATAGATCCAACAGGTAGGACACAGGCTGCAGCATTAAATTTTTACATATCTTCTTCTCTACATATTTATAATATAGCACTGTTTTATATTAAATAAATACAAACGTGATGACTGAAATCATCTTGAGTCACTCCGACTCTCAGGTAAAGATGTGTATAGAATTAATAAATAGATTAATAATCCTTTCGAGTACCCGGAGTAGGTACCCATTGACCGGTAAGTGTTTACGCGGAACAAAAGATCTCTTTTTTAACGTCTGAATTTATATTTTCCAAGCTATACCTAACCACTAACTAAGTTCTAGAACCATAACGCGAGTACGAGTCCCTTTCTATTAAAGGTAATTCATGTAATTATTAAAAATATTAAAGTACTTAATATGTTTATTTTTTCATATCGCAATGTTTCAGATCGGACTATCACATTCTGCCGATCTTCTGTATGTTCCCGCCATTGTCAACTTAAGAAATGTGTATTGCAGGCTTTATGATAAAAGTTTTATCTGTATGTTGGCCGATTCCTGTGTCTCTATATAGGCTGAATGTCAACTTGAAGGCGCGAAGTACCTACGAAGTAAAATACCGCCTTAATACCTACTGACGCGCTTGATAATTAATGTTTTTAAAAAAAGGGGCCCGTTCTATACTGATTTAATATAGTTTTACTGTTTATTGCTGATAAATATAAATACTGACAAACCAGCACGGCTATCACAAGACGGCGCGCGAGCTCTCTCTATTTTTCTCGAACTATCCGTCTCTCTCGTAATAGACAACTTAGAAAGGGACGTATAGTGCGAGAAAAATCGAGAGAGCTCCCGCGCCATCTTGTGATAGGCGTTAAGTATCGTGACAAATACTCAGCATGTAATCTTGCAGAAATTTAGTCATAAACCTAGACGTTTTGGCTGAACGCCAGACAACGTAGACCATGCCATTAAAAAAAAAATAGAGTCAGACTTTTGACGTTATTTTGTTGAAATTTGCTGATACATTTATTGAAATTACGCCTCAATACGAATTTAGCGCGTATAAGTTTCCATATCAGAATCGATTATTTTTTTATGCTTTAGAATTTAATATGCGTTTTGTGAAGGTCTATCACAACACCGGATCGAAATTATTACTGTTAGTTAGATATCGCAAGTCCGCCATTTTGACGTCACTGACAGTTGACGGATATGGCGGCTATGATTTCAAGCAAAAGAACTAAATAATTTAATGAGGTCAAATGTTTCCGAAAATTAATTAACTGTCGCAGTTGGATAAAAACTATCCTAAACGGAAGCTAGAGTAATAATGTACTTATGAAAAAATCTACATGTTTTTCCGTTCATGGGAAGCCGAGATCATTCGGGACACGTAAATGCTTAGTTTGATACTGGCTGATTCCATTTTCAAATTAGAGATTTATTATAAGTGAGAGATTATTGTCGAAGCAACGGAAGGACGCAATTGCTGGCTGAGTATTCATTTTAAACGGACGACCTTGGGAGTCCGTTTAATTTAATACGAAGCCAGCAATTGCCCTTCCAGCTGAGACAAATATAGTGCTTTTCTCAAAAATTGTGCAAGAAAATAAAAATGTACTTTCTGAAAATTATAAGGCATGCATTTCTTCTCGCCGCTTAATGAAATTGTCGTACGCCTTTCGATATTTGTCTTTTGGCATTGCAACTTACACTTAAGAAATAATCAATAACTGAACTTGCAGCTTCTTTTAAATATGGAATTATTTTCACGTCAATTTTCTATATTTTCCGTAAAAACAATCAGCCACAATATGTAAAAACAGAATAATTTTCCGATTTTTTTCTTCCGAAATAGCCTTAAGTTATTTGAGACAACTAAAAAGTCGCAATTAGTTGCAGCTACTAATTGTCCGTTTTGGCTGTTTAGGACCTATGCCTTTTATTTATGTCTGTTTTAACTCTTTAAAAAGTTTGTACCACGACAAATAAGGGAATTTGTATGCAACATTGTAGTCGAGCAAAATAGAGCCGGCAAGGTTTTTAATTTTTTTAATTTGGCCTAACCATAAACTATGCACTTCACGTCCTGATTTTTTACCAATAAAGTCAACTTTTCCGATGATTTTTGAAAAAAATTATTATCAATAAAGTTTGGTTGCTTCTATAAGTTAATGCAATGAATTTGCCTTAAAATACTGCGATAAAAACAAATATTTCTGTTTACGACTTAGGTTGCACCCTGTATATTAACTCTAGAGTAGGCACGCGAAGTAAACGCTCTACCTTAAGCTACAAACGCACAGAGAGCGGTGGCGGCGCGGTGTGGAGGCGGTACTGGTTGTAATGTGCGAGCTAATACGAAAGGGTCCGCACAGAAAAACGCGCCGCGCCGCGCCGCTCTGTGCGGATCATTTCATATAAGCTCGAACATTACAACCGCTACCGCCTCCGCACCGCGCCGCGCCGCCCCGCTACCGCTCTCTGTGCGTTTGCAGCTTTATTCAGAAACTTGCCCAAGTGCCAGGTCACCCTTTCAGTTCATAACTGTCGGTTGCGTGGCGTCTGACATACCTAGCCTGAAGAAGCAGGCGCTTTCTCACCAGTAGTTTGCTCTGTTACGCTACGTAGGTTTGTTTGGCAGACCCCGGGTTCCTTTACGATGTACCCGAGTTAACGCTTTTATGCTATCTAAGATGGAACTGCCCAGCTCTTGTTTCAAACGTAGGCTAAGAGTCCGTATACGATTTGTTGATTTTGCTAAAGATGCCAAGTTAAAAGAATTTCGAATAATAATCTACTTTAATAACAACTGTTATCTAAATTTTCGCTGAAACGTCGACAATGCAATGAAAAATATAGTACTTCTTGTTGCTTCACCATAGTGAACTCACACATTATAATAGAAATTTGTTCAGTCAAGTGCAAAAATATGTATCGATAACATCCTCCGATAAAATGGTACCACAACCTTAATCCAGTGACATAAGAGTTATGGGACATATATATGAGTAAGTTGTATTCACCCATATTTTCACACTTGACTGTTCTAAACTGAAATAATATTTTAGATTCCGCAGACAGTATGAGGTTAAGTTTAATAAAACGATACTTAGACAAGAAGATTGAGGTTTGTGGTTACTCAAAGGTTTCCGTCTGTTTAAACGTTAGTTACGTAATGAAGACTAATACCACTTTCATCCGACTTTTTTAAAACTTAAATTACTTGAGAGTTGTCCTAAGTGGTGTAGGTAATGGTCCGGTGTCTGTAGAAAATAGGTTGATGAAAATAAATTATCCCATTTCATCTCGCTAAGGGATTTACCCATTATTTAAATGGCACGGAAGCATTTTTATTTTATTATGCTAAAATATTATAAAGGTTGGGACAATTTAACTGTTTCTGTAACATTATAATTTCCGTACATAATTGTCATGTCTCCTCAAAGTTGCTCACGTGTATTCATGACAGTTGATATTTCTTTTCATATCTAGAGTTATTCACGACAGTAGAAAATTTTTCATTTTCTTATTCCGTATATTTTTAGTCGTATATCCTCAAACACAACTATTTGTTTCAAGTTAGCTAGATAAAGTTATACGATAGGCACAAAGAGACTAGAATGTATACTACATGTATGTGTATGTATATGTATATCTAATGTATGAGATAACCTCATAGAAAATATTATCCAAGCTAGAATCTTTCAAAAGACTTCACTTCAAATCTTTTGCATTGAAAATTAAGAGGGGGCGCTCCGCGAAATCGGAGTACTTGAATATTTTCCTATGACAAACTAAAGCGAATACCGGGAAAAATAACATACAGAAACTACATCATATTTGCAATCTATTTGTCCGAAAAAAACCATACAAAACCAAAATTGCCTCGACATTATTTAGCACGATACCCTTTCTCCCGTCGCGTGTTTCGTGCAGTTCGGTATATCTTCTGTTGCCGTTCTCGTTACACTAATTTGCTAGGGAAAGGTGTTTTTTTTTTTTTGACTGAGTTCTAGCCGTAGCCCGAAGGCTGTAACGTCTAATCGTGGCTGGCTGGTGGATAGGCGACACTATTGTGCTATCCGACCGCCGAAGAAAGGGAAAGGTGCAAATTTATCTATACACCGTTGCCATTATGCGGGGTTGGAGGAGGAGTGTCAAAACGATGCCGGGCAGCCTTTTAGTGCGAACATGCGAAGCCGGGTTTTAGGCACGTGTTTGGGTATTTCGTGTTTGAGGATTTTCGTAATGTTTTATTACTAAATCAGCCTATATACGTCCCACTGCTGGGCACAGCCTCCTCTCATGGATGAGAGGGAGGGGAGGGGTCGTAATGTTTATCTGTTGCTAATCGAAAAACAAATTATTTTCACTGTTGTCAAATACGCAATTGTTTGTTACGTTTTAGGTAATACACAATGAAATGTGTTACTATAACTATTCAGCAAAACATAGTATTTCACGACATTCATTATCAATATCATGATCATAATCAATTTACTTACTTGTTTTACCAGCTAAGTAGTAAGGGGCTCCAACTTTGTGACGTCACATTCTTTCAGCTGCCAATTATACTATTATTTTAGTGTTTTGTTTGACATCAAATTCTCTCTAAGAACAACCAGTTCTCCAATGACATCTTGATACAATGAAAACTAACTTAAGGCGGTGCATTGGAAATTATCGCGTGCTTTGAAACGCCGTTCTGACTAGATTAAGAAGGTCTGATTTTCAGATATATGATTCTTGATTATATGAGTGTTTGTCTGATTTGAAAAAAAAAACAAAGTTGGGTCTGTATTTTCCTTTTTTTACTCAGCCTACTCAAATGATAAATTTTTTTACGACATAATCAAGTTAATACTATATTATTTTATCCCATCTAAAATGTCACTTGACAAAATTTAAATAAAACTTCATTAAGTTAGGTATTTATCGCAATATGTCCAAAAAAGCTATTCCCGAAGAGTGTGTGAGTGTGTGTTCTCTTTTTCTCGTGCGCGGAAGGCATAAGCATGTCTTTGTCTAGGGGGCGTGTTCGACTGAAATCAAGGCATCCCCTTAAGTAGCGTATTAAGATACTTATTTTGCTGGTTGATACATAGGTACCATAGCAATTTTAGAAATCTGTCGAGGATGAATGTGCGTGTAACAAGTTTCAAATTGGGATAAATGTGTCCTCATTTCATATGCATATGTTTACAGCCCCATGAATCGTTTTTATGACTCCTTTCTTTATTGCTTTGCTCCGAATGCGAAGTGTCAACTCTAAGGAATAATAATTTCCTGCTGCCAAGAGAAACGTCGATCTTTTCTTTATATCACTCTGGTTTATTTTCAGACATGTAACGCGAATGCGAAAGCACGCAATATAATTTCAGAATTAACTTCATTAAATGTCTCTAGCTAATATAGTCATTTTAGTCGCTGCTACATTATAGTACATGTCATTGTGTGACTAATGTTATTCCTTTGTAATAAGGCGAAAATAATTACCCATTATCCTTGTCTCCTTGAAGGCATCTAATCCCAAGATTTGGCATAGGCACTAGTTTACGAAAGCGACTGCCATCTGACCTTCCAACCCGGAGGGAAAACTAGACCTTATTGGGATTAGACCGGTTTCTTCACGATGTTTTCCTTCATCGGAAAGCTAACGGTAAATAATCCGTGCATAAGTTCCGAAAAAATAATTGGTACGAGCCGGGATTCAAACCCACGACCGCCACTTGACAGCCACATGCCTGAACTACCCGTACCGTAGCTTATTTTTATATTTATGTGTATATTTCTGACGCTGCAGACATTTGACAGTTTATATATTGGGAAAGAACGTGTCTAGACTTACCCAACTAATGTTTCCAACTTTATGATTCCATCGTATATTATGTATCTGACGTGTACCTACATATGCAATGTGACATGAAAGAGAACTGAACCTTACTTGCAGAATATTATTTTTATATGTATCTTCGGTTTAAAGGCTGCCCTACCGTGGACTGGCCGGAGTGGGCGTGGCTGGAGGGCCGGCTGGCGGCTCGCCGGCCGCCCGTGGAGTACATAGACCTCACTGACTGCGGCGCCGTCACCGACGCGGGGCTCTGTGCTCTGCTACATACCTGCCCCTCGCTCCAGTACCTCTACCTACGGAGGTGTACCCTTGTCACAGGTAAGCTCGCCCTGCAGACTGTGGTCAATGCAATCTGTGTGGTCTATATCTCACAGACGGCGGTGGCATGACCGAGGCGGGGCTGTGCTCTGCTGCAGACGTGCCCTTCGCTCCAGTATCGCACCTATGGAGGTTTACTCTTGTCACAGGTATGTTGGAAGGTTGGAACTGTTCCGTGGAATACCCACCTAGACCTCACAGACTTCTATGCCGTCACTAACCGTCGCAGCACACTTGCCCTTCGCTGTGGTATCTTTATCCGCGGAGAAGCACCCTAGTCACAGGTATGTTGGAACCGTGGATTGGCCCGTTGACTATGTACTGTAAGGTATAAGTATACCTCACCATCACTGACGCGGGGTTCTGCGCGCTCTGCTGCACACCTGCGCCTCGCTGCTGCAGTACCTCTATGTACGGAGATGCACCATTCCCAGGGGTATGATGGAATTGTGCTCTAGTTGGAATGGTCGTGGCTAGGGCTGGCCAGTGACACCATACCTGATCGTCGTTGCAATATTTCTATGTACAAAGGTGCACCCGATTGATGAAATTTAATACAATTTACTTGTGACACAAGTATTAATAAATTAAGGCATCTGTTTGTGTATCTACGAGCAGATGATTGATGAAAGAAGAGTAACAAAATAACATGAAAGGGGAAAGTTTAAAATGGAAAGTTGGAAAGAGAAACCTCGAACAAAGTTTTCCGACTATAATCAAATAATTTCTAAACATAAGTAGGTCAGGTCAAGCGTACCAATTACCTACCCTAAACGAATGATTGAATGTTGTCAAAGTGAATGAAGCGAAAAATATGTGTCAGTATTTGTATATTATAAAATATGTAAGTTGGGAAGCCGTAGTGCTCACGCGAAAGAATATCCGTCAACCTCTACGGAAAATAGGCATCATACTTACGTATAAGTACGCAGCCTGTATAATAGAAAATAAATAAAACTGAACCATAATTCAGCGAGAAATATGCGTCGCTCACTGCCGTTCATATGTTCCGCGACCAATTCAAATACGTCTTCCCATATTTAGCCGTTAGGCAAGTTAACTTATTTAATTTTCATTTACCATAACAATAAATTCCAATCACGCCCCAATAAATAAGACCTGTAAGTGTGAATTAATTAAGTACAGTTTGTTAATGAGTTTGGAAATACAATATTATTACTAGGTGTAATTTCAGGAAAACATAAATTAGACGTTGCGATACAATCAAGTCAGTACCCCTTTCACAGGATGGTGCAGTGCTTCTTTAAAGAATCTATCATAGTTTTTGTTGTTTAGATTACTTTTTTAGGGTTCCGTAGTCGACTATAGTTTCGCCATGTCTGTCCGTCCGTCCGCGGATAATCTCAGTAACCGTTAGCACTAGAAAGCTGAAATTTGGTACTAATATGTATATCAACGCTACGGTAGCCCAGTGGTTCAGGCATGCGGCTGTCAAACGGCGGTCGTGGGTTCGAATCCCGGCTCGTACCAATGAGTTTTTCGGAACTTATGTACGGAATATGATTTCATATTTACCGTTAGCTTTTCGGTGAAGGAAAAACATCGTGAGGAAACCTGCATACATCTGCGAAGAAATTCAAAGGTGTATGTGAAGTCCCCAATCCGCACTGGGCCAGCGTGGGGACTATTGCCCGTTCCTTCTCATACATGAGAGGAGGCCTGTGCCCAGCAGTGGGACGTATATAGGCTGATGATGATGATGATGTATATCAATCACGCCGACAAAGTGGTAAAATAAAAAGTGGAAAAAATGTTTTATTAGGGTTTTCTTTTTCATTTCAACCCTGAAAATGAATAGGGGTATTTGGTACAATAACTTTTTGAACATGTTAATATTTTCGGAGATAACCGCTCCAGAAGTAAAAAATAATGTGTCCTCCCCCCTCTAACTTTTGAACCATTAGTTTTAAAAATATGAAAAAAATCTCAAAAGTAGAACTTTATAAAAACTTTCTAGGAAAATTATTTTGAACTTAATAGGTTGAATAGTTTTTGAAAAAAAATACAAAAATTCTTCTGAACTAAGTTTGTAATTTAACCGTATGAGCAGGTGTTTATTGTACCTGTAATTTCTACAAAATCACAATGAAATGACGTGCTTTCAAATAAAGTAAAAACGGTGGAAATCGGTTCATGCAATAAAGAATTATCCCATAAAATCATCTTCCATACTTTAAGCTTGCGCGCAACAGTTTACTTAATTTGCCGATAGATGTCGCTGTACGCGGAACGCTCATATCGTACATGGCGGTGTTGAAATTTTCCTGATGTAATGGAGTCGGAGCAGGTGCGCCCATACATTAGGTCGAGTCGTGCTGAATTGTCTTAGTTGTCATTGGTGTCTTAGTAATAATAAAATTGTTCGCTAAGTATTGCTTATAGGGTTTTAGGGTTCTGTACTTAATATGTCAACTCAATGTAACAAATAGCCCATTTTTTAACGCTTAAGTGGGGACACTTACTGTGACGGACGGAAAACTACGGTACCCTACACTGAGCGTGGCCCGATACGTTCTTGGCCGGTTTTTTTTTTATAATTAAATACAAAAAGGCCTCAGTAAATTCAGAATTATCTTTATAATTCAGGCGCGGTGCTCGCTGAATTTTTTGGGTTGGTACGAACAGCAGTCTTAATGAAACATAAGTAAGATAAACTTATCATTTAAATTTTGTCTTGACCCTTTTATTCAGAATTAGCTGCGTATCACAGAGAACCCAGCCGGAACCGCGGTATAAAATATAGCCTGTCATACAAACTGGAAGGGAATCACCCCTTACATACAAACTTGCAATCTCGCAGACGTTACAGACGTTTTGGTATATTATACAGACGTATAATATACCAAAAATAGCTTTTACATTCGAATTGTATTAATTATTGTAACTACCAAGTAGACAAAGTTCAATTTTTTGTCCGCCGTCGCAGCGGCCCGTCAATATTTCCTCGAACGGTGTAATGCTATTTTCATAGAAACATTCTCGTGTGATTTAACATTCAGGGGAAAGTTATTTCAGTTAGTTTACCCTTTGTCCGATAACTGACCAATTTTAAACTAGATGCATAATTATGCAGGATAGGAAATATGAAATATGTTTATATTGTTAGGGTTGGCTACACAAAACCGTCAGTGATAGTAAGCGGTGTTAGTTAAAATCTGACATGGAATTGACAAGTTTCTATGAATGACAGTTTCTGGCGCCATATTGAACGTTGCTCGGTGTGTAATCATAAGTTAGTGCAGTGTAACCCGCCCTTAATTAAATAATAAAAATAATAACGATTTTAAACTTTATCGCACGGAATCGCTAAATTATCCGTGGCAAGTTTGAATGACTATACGATCTTACTTGAATGAAGCTTTTTTTTGCTAGCCGTAGTGGTTACGTCTCCTAGGTCACGATTAAAAATTTTATGTTTATGGATTAATATTTACCAAAATTTTTTCAGAAGTTCATGTTGTGATATTCTTTCTAAGAAACTGTGTCATTAAGGGACAGAATTACGGCAGGAAATAGTTGACTGACCCACCAAAAAAAAGGAGATTATAGCGAGTTATTGACAATAATTTTCGGTTTTTCAAATTCATCTCCCGCGTTACGAAAATAGAGACTAAAGGTAGAAGTAACATCTGGGGACTAATGCTTTATGCAACGGATTGTCTTTGTTAATGACAATAGGCATGGTGCCTCATGTTCAAATTGATAACGTAGTGATGCTAAATGGATAGTAAACCATCAAATTATCGTAATAAGTAATAAAGTAAAAAATATAATTAAAATCGTAAAAAGATACCCTCCGGCCGCGTGGTTCGACAACCCTTGAAAGTTTAGAAAAAATATGCATATTTTTAATTCTTCAAGAGTAAATTTAAAGTTACCAATATAATCCTTACGCTTTTACAGAAACAAAATTGTATGACAACTATGTACTTAAACGCAGTATTTCGCGACCTAAACCTGATTTTATATACAACTATACATGCACTTTGTACTAACAAATGTCGTGACGTCATGCCTGTCTGTATATCAGTATGAAGCGTTTTGCGCTGCCGCCAGCCACGTCAATCTTTGTCTCAATTTTTTGGATATTTAGGTTTGTTCTTTAATTGTAGTTGCTCCCATACCAACATTTGTTCCTCTCCAAAAACTGGTTCAAATAACATCATAAAAAAAATGTAGTCACAATCCGTATTCGCGGAATGCCTAATTTTCCTACATTATGATAAGTACATAATATTTCTGACTTCACCGTGGCATTCCAGTGAAACATCAAGGTTCCAAACCGACACGCTAATCATAAGATAACATCGATGATTCGAACTAACTAAATGTTATTTCAGACGGAGGCGTCCGGTGGATTCCGTCGTACTGCGCGCTCAAAGAGCTCAGTGTGTCCGACTGTACCGGCGTCACGGACTTCGGGTTGTACGAACTAGCGAAGCTCGGCCCGGCGCTGCGGTATCTTTCTGTGGCTAAGTGTACTCAGGCAAGTATTACTCCTAGCAAACTTCCGAAACGTGAATTCGAATAAGTTGTTTTTACTAGTAGTAGGCTGTAATTAAAATATGTTTTTAAATAATTGTACGTTTTTTGATAATAAACAAAACCTACCCCATATTCGAGTCGTTGTATAATGGGGTAGGGTTTTGACAAATCGAACATGAGAGAAGTTGAAGATTGGATGTAATACAGTAATACAGTCTTTATTGGTAAAAATGTTTTACATGCAAACAATGTTTTACATGTAAATGGTTATTTGTTATGCAACGCTGCAAAGTTTTTGTTTGGTGCCGAGCTAGCGAGGGTTTGTAAGATTGTTCAATAGTACAATCCTGAGCGTAGAGAGGCTTTCAACGCACGGGACGCCGAATAATTGTTGCTAAGCGTAACACACAAGTTTTTCACCTCACCACCGAGTAAAATTGTAAATGTAACGAAAGTTGTTTTCAATAAAGGCTTCTTTACCTCTCATCAAAATCAAAGCATTTTATATTTATTATACGTAGCATAAACATTTTTGCTTCATTAAGAAAATATGTCTCCACGCTTACATTAAAAAATCAAATTATTGTTGGGTAGGTACTCAAGAGGAGTCTAAAAAATACGCATATTTAAGTTTTCTGCTAACTTAGCAGGCATTAAACTTCGTACAATTCATATATGTAGGTATATCGTCTGCACTACCTAAAATGAAACACAAAAAAAACTTTAATTATTTTGAATTTACTGTTTATATCTATAGAAAAAAAAAGTAAATTATATGTAAATGAGCTTTTTCATATAAAAAGATAACTAAACATCATCAAGAATATTTATTTTATATTTATTTATTATTTTGACGACCGCTTTAGCCTAGTTGGTTGTGACGCTGCCTACGAAGCAAGAGGTCCTGGGTTCAAATCCCGGTAAGGGCAAAAATTTGTGTGATGAGCATGAATATTGGTTTCTGAGTCATGGATATTTTCTATGTATTTAAGCATTAATATCTATTACATATATCGTCGTCTAACACCCATAACACAAGCCTTACTGAGCTTACTATGGGACTAGGATTTGTGTAAGATTGTCCCCTTATATATTTATTTATTTAATATTTACCCCCAATCATGTTTTTTATTCTGAGAAGCTGCGCGCGTCACGACTTTTTGCAGAATGCCTCCTTTTCACCTTCTCGATAATCGTTCCTTCTTCAAGAGTGCAGATACATTCTGACCCATGCCCTTTCTCCAGGTGTCGGACTCCGGAGTGCGGACTCTAGCCCGCAGGTGCTACAAGCTGCGATACCTGAACGCTCGAGGGTGCGGCGCCCTAGGCGATGATGGCGTCGAGGCGGTGGCTAGGGGCTGCTCCAGGCTAAGAGCCTTGGACTTGGGAGCCACTGATGTGTCAGAGGCCGGTCTGCAGGTAATAAACATAGCTAGACTAACTCATTATATGCTCAAGTCAAGCTAACCTACTAAAATGATGGCCGTGGTATTGACAACGATAGACACAAATGCTTCGCTCGGGTGGGTAAAGTGTAAACGTGTTATTTAAATAAATGTCACCTATAAAGCATCAGCAATTAAACCTAGAGTACGACTGGTCCATAATGTTACGATTTGACAAAGATATCTAATCAATGCACTGAACAGTAGGCTTATTCATGCATAGGTACAAATTTGTAAACAAATAGGGGATTTTCATTAATTCAAAACTTATATAACCTTTGATAGCAGCTAACCATGACGCCATTGGACAGATACTTAGTCACATCATTTAACTTTGATAAGCCCAGTGTTATAGATAAAGGATATAATAAAAGCTCACTCCAACAAACATCACATCCACTCATGGCATTATTGAATGGTCTCAGGTAGAGTCAGAAAAGTAGTCCGCTGTAAGAGTTTGCATATTCTAGGTACACACAAGTGCGCAGCTAAACTACTTACTTCGCTAACTGCACCTACAGAGTGAAAACTGTTGATGGGGATGGTGAGGAAATTTCCAGCGTTCACAGATAGACAACTTTGTTCTAAGAAAAAAAAAACATGTCGATATTATACTAGACGGCACATAACCGGAAATTTAATACCACATAACTGTTAACATAACCGGAAGCAGTTTTCTTGCGGAAACTGAAGGAGTGGGTTAGTGCACGTGGCTATGGGACGGTCTTTACAATCACGTGAAAATACAGCATTTTATCCAAATGAAACCGGAGAAAATCCTTGCCGAGCAATGACAGTGCAAATTTTGACATAAGGAGAAGCCGCTGCTTGAATAATTTAAGTCAAAAAAAAATGATATTTATGTAGCGTAGAATAATAGTACTCTCAAAATTATGCTGTCATAGTTCAATAACTGTTTGAAAGAAAATATTCTAACCTACATGCAAAATTACATTCTCATAAAGCAGCCACTTCACATAATCGATTGAGGTTCTTGAAACACATTTACTAACAAGCAACAACGAATCAAAATGTGGACATGTCACACAGAACTCAAGTTTTCAGCGTGCGTGTTTTGCTTCTTTTTCTTATAGCGGCCAGTACGTGTGATGATGACGACGTTGAAAACAGAGACACAGCGGTTTATTTTCCAAATTATGTGCCAAGTTAAATGTCACCCTGATTAAAATCTCGATTGAACATAAAATGAGTTTACGAAAGTTACCAAACATTTAAGGAAGTTTGCGTTGACAGTCTTAATTATAAATGTACTTAAATGACTGCGCACGACGACATGGGTATATGGTAACCTTTGCTGTTTTTGGTGATGAAAAAGCCTTTTGAAGTCACGTTTATTTTTGGTTGTAAATAATTTTAAACGCCGACTCTCTTTGATTTTGTTATATTCTCATTGATGACGTTGCTTTTACTTGAACAGCGGTGGGATATTTATTATATTGTTTCATACAATATAATTTTTCTACAGTATACACAAGATGATAAGTAACATTAACTAAATTAAATTAAAATTAATATTGTTCTATCGAGGTACGTGTATTACAAAATGCGATATAAGTAGGTATCTTACGTTATGGTTATGTTATATTTGTCTAAGTGTGAAATGATTCCCCTACCTACTAGCAAGCTGTCAGTCCTGGTTGCAAATCCCGATAGGATATGATTCACACAAATAGCCATACTAAGCGTCATTGAAGTAAAAGTATATCGAATCTTACCATTGATATTTACACAAAAAGGGACAAATAGTATGTGAATTGTCCTTGTGTAGCATACAACGACCTGCCACTGAAATCTAGTTTCCCTTTGTCACGTATTGATAATGCACATAAGTAGGAACCTATGTTTTGTAGGGGCTATTGTTGACTTGGTCTACCCATTTCGAATACATGTACATCCTAAATCGAATCCCTGTGCGGGGTTTGAACAATGAAGCCTGTCAATCGTCATATGCAAATATACTCGTATCGGGGCCGGCGCTACACATGTGGAGAAATAAATATGTACATAGTATAGGCACCACGGGTATCAACTGAATGACGAATTATTTCTGGCAGAATGTTCATTTAATTAAAATTGAAACAATGAAATATTTGATACGGAGTTTAATGTTTTGGTGAATATATATTATCTACTTGTATAAGCCAAAAAATAATGTTTAATTAGGGGAATGCTGGCCGTTCACATTCATCCAATAGAGGAGCTCTGTGCCCAGCAGTAAGACGTATCTAACGTAGTCTCTACCCTCTGGACATTTTTATTATGTTGATCTAATCAAATAGTTTACCATATTAGAACACTCCTAAGCAGGAACTCTACTGTAGCTCGTTTGATGTTCAGAGAGTAGAGGCACGTTGTATATAGGCTGATTTATTCATTGTTTATTAGAAATTATATGAGGACGTGTTTTTGTATAAGAGACATGAGGAGTAATTTTATTTAGATTTTCAAGCTAATTGAGCTGTTTATTGAGCTCAATAAACAGATCTCCAAGTCCCTTTTCCCGCGATCTGCGCCAATTCAATACAAATCGTATTGAAGAGGCCATCCAGCGTAATAAGGGCTCTAAAGTATTCTCGAGAGATCTGTCTATAGGGCAGAGCCAGCTCGCGAAGTTAAAAACTGAAGATGGTAGAATCGTTTCCTCTAAACCTGAGATTCTGGGTGAGATAGAGCGCTTTTATGGACAGCTATACACATCAACGCGCAGACCCGAAGTTAGTCAGGCAGAAGACCCTAGAGCTAGACTAACCCGACACTATACCGACGACATCCTGGACATCAGCCTGTACGAGATTGTAGTGGCTCTTAAACAGTTCAAGAACAACAAAGCACCCGGTGAAGACAGCCGAACTTCTGAAGGCGGGTGGAAAACCGGTCCTTACGGCCCTTCAGAAGTTGTCCGATTCCGTCTTACTGGAAGGGAGAACTCCAAAGGCATGGAACAGAGGTGTGGTGGTGCTGTTCTTCAAAAAGGGTGACAACACTCTGCTGAAGAACTACAGACCCATCTCACTTCTGAGCCATGTCTATAAGCTGTTTTCGAGGGTCATTACAAACCGTCTCGTACGCAGGCTAGATGACTTCCAGCCTCCCGAACAACCCGGTTTTCGAAGAGGCTTTAGTACCGTAGACCACATCCACACGCTTCGTCAGGTTATACAGAAGACCGAGGAGTATAACTTGCCTCTCTGCTTAGCGTTCGTGGACTACGAAAAAGCCTTCGATTCGATTGAAACCTGGGCTGTACTACAGTCTCTCCAGCGGTGCCAAGTTGACTATCGCTATATCGAAGTGCTGAAGTGTTTGTACGAGAACGCCACTATGTCAGTCCAACTCCAGGACCAGAACTCGAAACCTATTCCGCTGCAGCGGGGAGTCAGGCAAGGAGATGTTATTTCTCCAAAACGGTTCACCGCTGCACTGGAGGACGTTTTCAAGACTCTGGACTGGAGAAGGCTAGGCATCAGCATCAACGGCGAGTACATCACTCACCTTCGGTTTGCTGACGATATAGTAGTCTTGGCTGAGACCATGGAGGACTTAAGTGCGATGCTCGATGACCTCAGTAAAGCATCCGAGCGAGTTGGTCTAAGTATGAACATGGATAAGACGAAGATCATGTCAAATGCCCATGTAGTACCAACTCCCATTACAATCGTTAGGTAGGTCCAACTTCGAGAAAGAGGTCAATCGTCGAATCCGACTCGGATGGGCAGCGTTCGGGAAGCTACGGCAAATATTTTCGTCCAATATTCCGCAGTGTCTCAAGACGAAAGTCTTTGACCAGTGTGTGTTGCCAGTGATGACATATGTCACTGAAACGTGGTCGCTTACTATGGGCCTCATAAGAAGGCTCAAAGTCACCCAAAGGGCAATGGAGAGGGCCATGTTGGGAGTTTCTCTGCGTGACCGCATCAGAAATGAGGCTATCCGCAGCAGAACCAAGGTAACCGATATAGCCCTCCGTATCGCTAAACTTAAGTGGCAGTGGGCAGGGCACATAGCACGTAGAACCGATGGCCGTTGGGGCGGGAAGGATCTCGAGTGGCGACCACGTACCGAAAGGCGCAGCGTGGGTAGGTGGACTGATGACCTGGTAAAGGTTGCGGGAGTCCGCTGGATGCGGGTGGCGCGGGATCGGTCACTTTGGCACTCTTTGGGGGAGGCCTATGTCCAGCAGTGGACGTCTTTCGGCTGATATGATGATGATTATGATGTTAAGTTAAAATACTCTCTTGTTTGTTTCATAATCGGATCAGTGCCAACAAAGTCGTAGAACAAATACCTACTTGTCGCACCATTCTTGGTGGTTGAAACCACTTTATTAGTTTTGTTTGTCTAATTGTCTTGCTCTGCAAAGTTTTACATTGTTACCTAGGACTGGTTGGTTTTATCGAAAATTTAAATTTAAACTTAAGAGTCCGCTGTAAGCTCGGCCGAATTTCACCTTCCCATACAAACGGAGTTTCGTTCTCATTTTAAAACTACTTGTTGGATTGTGACGAAACTTTGCATATACAATGACGTGAGGTATATCTATGTCTGTAATTAGTTTATATGGTTCCAGTTTATAAAACAAACGAAATGCAGCAAAAACAAGTTTTGTATGAAAAACTTAAATTTGCTGTATTTTTATACATTAGTACCTATCTGAAGCTACATAAACTAATCACAGACCTGGGTCTACCTCATGACATTATACATGCAAAGTTTCGTTACTATCAAACACGTAGTTTTAAAATCAGAGCGTAACTACTGTTGTATGGAGAATCGAGTTTACTGCGGACTCTCAACTCAAAAATATTATACTTGAACAATAAAAGTTTAGACGAGGTTATTATTATTTAACTTTTGATGCCAAGCAAATATTATAAACATTTCGTTTTTCCCCCTAACGCATAATATAAATGTTTCTGAAAGTAAGTATTTGTAAAGCCTTAAATACTATTCGCGGTGCTATATCTACACGAGATACATCATAGCCGATGCTGACAATACGAAAAAATCATTTACATTCCGAAATGGTATACATCCATCATAGAAAGCACGATCAATCACACAACCGTCTAAAATTGGAATGCTTCGTCGACAGCAAATATAATACGCATTGTGTTCAACATAAGGACCATATCGTGCAAATTTAAAATAGATTTGGAGCTAGATGATATGGTATTTCACACTGTGCCCACTGCTGGGCACAGGCCTCCTCCCATGGATGAGAGGATATTTCAGTTAAAATACTCCGATACTTCGCTAATTGGGAACTGGAGAATCATTCTGAATATTTTTTAAAGGGTCGGTATTCGCAACGCTTTCGCATATTTTTTTGTTCCATGTTTTTAGATATAAAATTGTTTGAGCTTAAAAAGTGATTTGGAATTTAAATTTGCAACCCTTTCGACTCACAAACGAGTCATGCATCTACATGCTAACGGGCGTATTAAGGTCTCGAATGTGTCAGCATTCATTAAAATAACGCAACCTTGATCGGCGTCCTGGTAGGTTGGATGTCCAGCGGTGCTAAAGTTGTATTTTTAAATAGCGTAACGTAAGATCGGTGATTGCTAAAGTTGTTTAAAAAAAAATCTTATTATAAGAAGGTCGCTGAAGATCTTTCGAGTAGATATTATCTCAACCTAGTTAGTTTTTAACGATTTATACGATTTATAACATACATATAAATAGCTTCGTAGTGTAATTCAAGTGTAATTGAGAGTTCATGTTTTCTGCCAAACTGTCATGCAGTTTGGCAGATAGGTGTAACTGTATTATGTAACCTTTGTTTGTAATAAAATAATAATAATTATTATTAGTTTCGACGATATTTTGTGAGTAGTATAACCCTTCATGCAAAGCAGAGACCAGGACCTGGTTTAACATCCAAAACCCCGGTAGTAGCATGATTCTTTTTCTGAGTCTTGGACGTTTTCTAAGCATTTAAGTATGTATTAAATTAATCATCGTCTAGTACCTATAACACGAGCGTTCTGGAGCTCACTACGGGACTAAGTAGATCGATTTTTTAAAGTGCGTATTAATTTAAATTTTATGTTAACTACATCTGTTTTTTTCAGATCCTCGCGCGCTGCTGCCCCAACCTCAAGAAGCTGGCCCTCCGCGGCTGCGAGCTGGTTGGAGACGACGGCCTCGAAGCGGTCGCCTACTACTGCCGGGGCCTCACCCAGCTCAACATTCAGGACACCCCCGTCACGTTGAGGGGATACCGGGCGGTCAAAAAGTACTGCAAACGATGCGTCATTGAACATACTAATCCTGGTTTCTGTTGAGTTCTGGTGTCAGACAGAACACAGTGCGTGTTGTTTTTTCTAGTGCTAGTAGTGTGTTAATTTCGGATGTTTTGAGAACATTTAGCCATGTTAACAAATTAAAAGGTTTAATATTTTGAATAGTCCTAACACCAGTGTTGTGGTGCTATACCACCCGGTCACAATATATTTGCACCGTCCGCGTGACGCTGACGTCATATTGGCGCTATATGGGGCCTCTGCGCCAGCGCGCATGAATAGTTAAGGACGGTAAACAGGGAAGCGGGAGTGGCGTCATATATATAGCAAGGTGGTGCTTGGATATTGTGATCGGTTAGTATGAAACAATGAGTAGAATTAACTTCATAAAAGTTTTGAAACAGCCAAGATATGAACATTTCCAATTCCAATTAAAAATCCACAATGAAGTGCCCTTTTAAGGATAAGTATAGTATGTTGATGATTAACTATTTATACGCCTGATTACGGATGTTTAAAACCATTTTCAGTGAGATACTGTGTTAAAAAAGTACTTACATTTTACTTAGTCTTAGAACTGGCCCGACTATAACAGATGTCGTTCGTGAGGCTTGTTGCAGTTAAAATGACACAAATGCACTCAACATGGGATTTTACAACTTCTCTTTGTTGCTAAACATGAAAGGAAATGATAAAAAAGAGACGTAGTACTGACCAAAATGTGGCACGTGTGCTGGAGTTGCCACTGTTTGTTCTGTTTATGTGTGTGTAATTATTTAACAACCCTACTAGAAGATAACAGTGAGACAATCTCGGCAAGGGTTGGTTTTAAGTAGTTTTCGTCATTTTATACGGAACAGACTATAATTTATGTTGAACACAAGCTTAGCAGGTCTTTTCATTACCGCGCTGCTGACTATTTACCCATATTAGATTGGAATCGTATGGGTAGTGTACTCTCTTGCACTAGCACGTAGGCAAATGTGTGAGACCGAGAGCCCATTAGACCAATACGATTTCAAGTTTTATAAAGTAACTCAGCATTTTTAGACCATTTGACCAAAGATGGAAAATATTTGGTAACCCATTTTTTTGCTATTTTGGTATTTCAGAGTGACTGTTGTGACGAGCGTTAGAGCGAGACAACACACGTCAGAGACTAAGGTTCACATTTTGAAAACACTTCAACGATACTTACTCTGTTTCGTACTCAACCTTTAACTCCCCGATCCGCTTGCCTGGCCCTTTAGGGGTGAGGAGGTTATATCTCAAGACGCTAGCGTAGGAGGAGTGGGGAGTTTTAGGATATTTTTCTAAAGAAGTATGCAAACTTTTACCTACTTACCAAGGATTTCCCGTCTTAAAACTAGAAATTCTGAGCTCTCAACAAGTCAATTTTGCATTCTAAAATTGAGTTATTGGAAATAGTAAGTCAGTATTGGTGATATCAACCGCACAGCCCGATTCGAAGCGAAATTGTGGACTACCGTTTCCGTGAAATTCGGTGTATGCAAATTAGTCATCATTTGGTAGAGGCTAGTCTGCCAATGCCTTTTGGGTTGGGCCAAAATGGGTTTGCCTTTTTGATACAGTAAATAAAATTGCTTCAATTTGACACAAACGAGATTCAACTACGTAAAGAATAATTTATAGATTTGTAACTTTTTGGGCACATTCAAACTCCACCTGATTTAATACAGAATCACATTTTTATTCCGTAAACATTTTAAAAAGAAAGAGAAAGGTCTTTTGATGGTGTAAATTGAAAATTATGTATAAAATAATGACGGTAATATTACAATTCATGCTCTTTGTAAATGCTTGATACTTAATTATTAAGTTTCTATAGCTGTACATATTGTACAAAGAAGTGCCAATTTCGTTCTTACATTGCTTCGAACTCAAGATGACCTCTCCTCCAAAGGTACATTGGCTTCACTTACAGTTAGTAAATATAATATGAGAGAGCGGCAACATTCGGTACTAATACAGCCAGCCAATGTGTTTGCGTTTGTTGATTGGGGCTACAATTAAAAACAATGTGTATTAGCTGAAATATTTAATAACTTAATGTACCTAGATTTAACATGTGCCATAGTGAAAAAAAAACATAACACCCTTTTCGGTAATAATCTCTTAACCCTTCAGCTGTGGCGAAAAAACATGGCCGCTTACCCACGTCTGTGGCACCCTCTGAGGGGCGCTACACTAACAAGGTTTGTGGAGTGAAGTGATTTGGTAAAATTAAATTTTCTTTAGTTTTTTACATAATCACAGCCAGGATTTTGGATGAAACTCAATATTTATTAAATTATCTAACTGCAACGATATATCATCGTTACATTAAAGTCGTATTAAGGCTATCTACCTGACCTCGTCACCACCTCACCGAAGTTTACGACGTATTTTGGTTATTTTAAATATAATCAATTAGTTTTTTGGGGTGTTAAATGAGCTTAATTAGAAGAAATTTGTGTTATATTTATTCGAAAAACATAAAATGGCAGGCTCGTGAGTATTTTTTTTACACTAGATCATTTGAAATATTCTACCAAAATAATGCCTACACTCAGAAGTTGCTCGTGTAGGCTTCGATTTACATGCTTATATCTGAAGTGTTTTATACTGTATGTAATCAAATTCATGCTTGAACAATAAATATGGGTCACCAACTAGGTGTAACCGTAGCTTTTTTTATTGTAAGTGCAGCAGGTTTTATCTGAGAGTAAAATGAAAAAAAGTATCATAACCTCTTCCAAACGAGTGCAATTATCACAGAAACTATATGTTTTGAACCAAACAAATTAGGTTTCTTAAAATTCCCATTAAATATACTTTTACTTAAAACTATAATATAACCATCAGTTAAACAAAAATCACATCAAAACATGATTTGAAAACGTTATAAATCAAGGTCATGATTAGTATAGAGTGCGGATCGTAGTGACGTCACGAGGTATCATGTGGGCATCCCTCGGAGGGAAATTCCCGGTCGGTTAGGTCCCCCTCTGAGGGGTTTGTTGTGATCGTTACCAACTTCAATCGATTTATTTACTTTCGGGCCATTGATAATCCATTTAAGTTCATTTTAAACAAATGTATGATAACTAACGGTAATTTTAATAGCTAATAGTAATATTAAATTATTAGAAAAGCGCTAAAAAACGTGTTGCCAAAATTTGACCATGAGTAGGTATGTCATGTTAGTCACGGTTTTATTACAGTTAACCGGTTGAAATAACACTTGTTTCTATGTAATTCTAAAGATGTCTACAAAAACTGTCCTTCTGGCACTACAATTCAGCACTAAACCCACTAATTTTCACTCGCGAACACCGACCGTGTCAAACGTGCCACTGACTATTTTAGACTAACGACTAAATTGATTTTTTCCTCCATTGGCCATTGAAGTTTTCGCTTGCTAGCTGTCTCACTGAATTGGCTATACGTTTCAATGGATTAAAGCGAGATCGATACACGAATGCCGGTTTTATTTCTAAGAAAGTAAGCAAAGCCATTGCGCCCCTCCGAGGGCCGCTCCACCGACCTGCAGGCAAAATATGAAGCCCACAGAGGGATGAACCACAGCTGAAGGGTTAACAAACGTTTTTAGAGGCCGCCCAAAAACTTATAATAAAAATGTATATTTCTTATATTATTTGTAATTATGTAGCTTTCGTAAAAAGATTTAATTGTTTATTATTAGTGTGAACTGAATATTATTAACATAATTGCCATTGTTGTTTTAGTTGTATTTTATTAAATTATATTTTTATAATGAGATTCGTTTTATTTTGTACAAAAACACCTTTATTTATATTATGAAGATTTCTTGCTGTTATGATGTAGGTTTGAATACGAGTACTTAGTTTCTATTTAAATGTTTGTGAAACCGAATAGAGAATTTAAGTCTAGACGGGCCAAAAGCAAGAGACATTATGTTTAACAAAAAAATCCTCGTCTCTATTGTTCTTAGAAAATTGTGTAGTTAGATGAAATAACTCGCTGTAAAATAGATATTTCATATTTTTCTAACATTTAAGAAACATAGGGCCATCATTTCGTTAAATGTGATACAAAACATACCCACATGATTTCAACATATTTATTTATTCAGAAAGAGTTCTCGTGGCATTTTGCAATGTCACCGTAACGATGCGTGTAAAACCTTACACACTAACTTTCTATGTACTTTTCTGGTAAATATCTATTCAAAATTTTCTAACCCCAATTCGAATTCCAGATTGACAGACACCTATAGTGTATTTTGTCATTCGTTTATTTTTAGTTTTAATTATGTTATAGTAGTTTGTCACAAGCTTTATAGTAGTTTGTCACAAGCTTTTAGTGGCAGAGGGGAGAATCCTTAGGAAGATTCTGACACCTACAAAAGGAGAAGATGGTAGTTTGAGAGTGAGGAAGAATGAGGAAGTGGAAGCACTGATGCAGAGCGCAACATCATCGGGCAGAGCAAGTCTGCTCGACTACGCTGGCTCGGCCACGTCGACAGAATGGGGGAGGATCGTGCCGCTAAAAGAGTGTATCTAGGACGCCCAAATGGTCGACGTCCAGTCGGCTGACCAAGGTATCTGTCGCGAACAGTCGCGATGACTTCACTTCTTTGGTTGTCGGGAGTGTCGCGAATAATGTCAGTTGATGATATCGCGATGTCTGTAACTCATGGTCGTAGCGTGTAATACCACCTTACGAGATTATTTACTCTATGGTTTGTTTGTGTTATAAGTATCTGTCATGGAATGTCTTTTACGTATTTAAATGTATAACGCCTTTAAAGAGGTCACTTTATTGTCTACCATGGACTGGCGAGGATCGAAGTAAGCTGAAGTCATCGCGACGAGGAATTGAGGACTACACAGCTAGTGTCTCGTGAAAGCTAAGTGTCTTAGTTTCTTGGTTCATTCTTAGTCCTATTCGTTGTATTGTTCTGCTATGATTGTGGTACATAACCTCAGTACGTACTTAATACGTATTCAAGATGTTTTATACTAGATTAGTAGTATTACTTCATCATCATTCCTGTGTAACGTAATAACAATCATCATCGTGATAACATGCTGCCATTAACCTAGGAATAGAGTTACTTATCCTGAGATATCGTATGCCCGTTCTGATGACCTTGTAAGCTGAGCGTCGACACGGGTTAGGTGTCGACTTTGTTACCTCCTTTATACGAGCAAGGAGCCGCCGTTAGCGTTAGGACGGCGGTTCAGTTGGTGAGTGGCTGCAGGGCGCCCTGAGGTAAAGCCTGGTCCAGGTAGCAAGATCGTCCGATGCGGATCCTATTGTGGATCCGATTCCATGATTAGCAAGACCGTATACGAGCACGTGAGTTTTGTGTCCCAGACTGTTACTTGCACTGACTACAGACCTGTCAGTGCAAGGGTGAAGGCCCCGCGTGGTCAAGGTAGAAGAAGCTTCGTTTGGAATGAAAACCCTGTGTGGTCAAGCATGCTATGGGACAGGCATGGTCGTTATTGGTATGAGAATCAGCCACGTGCCATCTACACAGACGACATGTGTGGATGGCAATAGCACCCTTAGGTTAGCACAAATTGTAGAATGAAAGATAACGCTCGTTGACAAAGGACAGACATACATAAATTAAGACCTGACAATTGTAGGTTAAAATCACCCGGATAATGTATATCCTTGGATACCAGTATGACAACGGTATAGAGATGAAGTCCCTCCCTAGTTGCTCGACCGGTGGGAACACAGTATAGTAGAAAGTGGAGCGATATGATTGCTCGGCCGATAGGCGAGAACCTTGACAGTAATATGCAGTGCACACACCTTATGTGATAAACATATCATAGTACAAGGAACTGGCAGTATGTAATTGAGATGCGTGTTACGACCACCATTAATATAGCTATATGGAGAAAAGTATCTCCCGTTGTTTAACTAGTAGGTAGAACTAAAGTGTGCCAAGTCCTGAGGCACTAAAGTGACGGTGATTTCATATCACTCTCAACCAACAGGTGGGGCACGCCATCAGAAGCGAAGCAGATGTATCTATGGACTGCGTTGGATGATTTAAGGTAGGATTCAAGTTTCCTATTCTTAGATCATGTTTTTACCTATCGTGGCGCTCTCAAGCTTAACGCAGTCTAATTGTATTGTACAAGAGAATAACAAATCATTAATGTGTAACATTCCATTATAAATTGGGCGCCGCGACAGTATCGCTGGTTTGACGAAGTCCAGAAATACCTGTGCCTGCTTCAAACTGCCGATCATGATTGATTGCAGGCTACCCAGCACAGAGCACAGTGGTGTGTCTTAGTTTCGGAGCCCAACATCCACTTCAGGTCGCTGAGCCAGCGTTGTAAATAAGTAAGTATGCTAGTTTTTAGTCAGGGCCTCACTGATATTCAGCGGCTTGTCGTGGCAATATGCTGACTCCTTTTAGCTTCGTTTGTTGTTATTTTGATATGTTTTGTGTACTCGTAATCATTGTATTGTGGCGTTAATCAATAATTATCTTTTCTTATCTTATCTAATAGTGAAAAGTTATCGATGTACGAAACGAAACTGTCGTACTTATATGTGCTGTACATTAAACTGTTGTAGTGACTGCTGTTTGTTAGGTTAAATACATAATGTTATCACTGCCAATCAGTGGCAAAACTTTCTATTCTTCAAAAACTTTTTTGACTGTCAACTAGGCAGCATGCTTTCCATTATTTACAAAGTTTCACATCATTACAACTACTGGCATCGGGTGAACATCTAAAATTTCATTACATATGTACGCAGTTCGTTAGTTTGATAGTTTCAAGTGAAGTAATATAAGGCTCGTAATAAAAAGAGCTATTCATATGCCTCATTAGGTTGAAAATGCAACCCCTGTTGAGCTTCATTGCTCATTACCACTTAATAGTTTCTATTACAGCAAACAGAAAATCAACAGTAGGTAGTCAAAATAGTCACAAAGGAATATTTTTCATTAAAATTGTTCAACTTGGCTTCTCGAGTCTCCTTGACGGATAGATTGAAACCAATTCCCTTCGATAAAAATTGGATTCCGTTCAGTAAACATAAGTTTAAAAATAGTATTGTAAATACATTTAGTTTATCGAGAAAAAGTGTTTTTTTATTCACTGACAGATTTCGGTTTACTCTCTCTACGATTAAAGGGCTAAATGATGCCAATGTGTCGTACCATTTGTCACATGACGTAAATAAAATGTCCTTAACATTTTTACCTGCCGTGAATAAAAAAAAACTTTTTAAAGGCTTCCGACCAGCTTTGGCTTGGCAGACTCATTTATTCTTAAAGATAAGTATTATTATTCTAGGACGTTTTAAATCATTTTCGTCAATTTGTCACTTTACGTAGGAATCTATCACCTTTGGCAGCGTCTGCCAAGTACATAGTTCCGTACTGATATACTCTTAAAATTTAGACCGGAAGTGAAGAATTTTCTCAAACTTTCGGCTAATTTTAGATGCGAAAATCTTGTCATTCATGCTCAGCACAAGTTTATCGATCTGCTGCCATGCATTTCCTCATGTTGTTATGAGACGTAGGTATTTTGGGAGTGGGCTTATGGACTATAAGATTATCCGTCGTTATTAGGAGACGCTTAAAAATACGTCTCTAATGTGGCCACTGTAACATGTAAGATACTACTGCAATTGTATAGATATGAAAATACTAATCGTGTTCTAAGTAGAACGAACTATGGATTCATTGTGTCCCAATTATTAAGTAAATTAAACCCTAAACTTGGAATACTGCATATAATCTGTGGGTTAAGTTGTAGCTTAAGTAGTA